>OU426964.1:0-1250000 GCA_911387765.1 Pyrgus malvae
CTAACCTAACCTAACCTAACCTAACCGTAACCTAACCTAACCTAACCTAACGATCCTGAACCTAACCTAACCTAACTAGACCTAACCTAACCTAACCTAACCTATCCTAACCTAACCTAACCTAACCTAACCTAACCTAACTACCTAACCTAACCTAACTACCTAACCTAGACCTAACCTAACCTAACCTAACCTAACCTAACCGAACCTAACCTAACCTAACCTAACCGACCTAACCTAACCTAACCTAACCTAACCTAACCTAACCTAACCTAACCTACCTAACCTAACCTAACCTAACCTAACTACCTAACCTAACCTAACACCTAACCTAACCTAACCTAAGCCTAACCTAACCGTAACCTAACCTAACCTAACCTAACCTAACCTAACCTAACCTATCCTACCCTAACCTAACCTAACCTAACCTAACCTAACCTAACCTAACCTAACCTAACCTAACCTAACTCTAACCTAACCTAACCTAACCTAACCTAACCTAACCTAACCTACTAACCTAACCTAACCTAACCTAACCTAACCTAACCTAACCTAACCTAAACTAACCTAACCTAACCTAATACCTAACCTAACCTAACCTAACCTAACCTAACCTAACCTAACCTAACCTAACCTAACCTAACCTAACCTAACCTAACCTAACCTAACCTAACCTAACCTAACCTAACCTAACCTAACCTAACCTAACCTAACCTAACCTAACCTAACCTAACTAACTAAACCTAACCTAACCTAACCTAACCTAACCTAACCTAACCTAACCTAACCTAACCTAACCTAACCTAACCTAACCTAACCTAACCTAACCTAACCTAACCTAACCTAACCTAACCTAACCTAACCTAACCTAACCTAACTAACCTAACCTAACCTAACCTAACCTAACCTAACCTACCTAACCTAACCTAACCTAACCTAACCTAACCTAACCTAACCTAACCTAACCTAACCTAACCTAACCTAACCTAACCTAACCTAACCTAACTAACCTAACCTAACCTAACCTAACCTAACCTAACCTAACCTAAACCAACCTACCTAACCTAACCTAACCTAACCTAACCTAAAACCTAACCTAACCTAACCTAACCTAACCTAACCTAACCTAACCTAACCTAACCTAACCTAACCTAACCTAACCTAACCTAACCTAACCTAACCTAACCTAACCTAACCTAACTAACCTAACCTAACCTAACCTAACCTAACCTAACCTAACCTAACCTAACCTAACCTAACCTAACCTAACCTAACCTAACCTAACCTAACCTAACCTAACCTAACCTAACCTAACCTAACCTAACCTAACCTAACCTAACCTAACCTAACCTAACCTAACCTAACCTAACCTAACCTAACCTAACCTAACGTAACGTAACGTAACGTAACGTAACGTAACGTAACGTAACGTAACCTAACCTAACCTAACCTAACCTAACCTAACCTAACCTAACCTAACCTAACCTATTCGAAAAATCAATACTGACGCGGCCTATCAATTGGCATAAAAAATTTTGAAATCAGTTTAATACTTTTTGGATAATCATCGAAATTTTGATAAATTTAAATTCACTATAAATCCGGCATTTTCGCGTCTTTTCGGAAAATTTTCACTGGAAACTAATTATTTCGTGTCCCCGCATCCATTGACACCACTCCACCTGGTTTCCGGCCGAAAATAAAAAATCAGGCCCTCCCGCCCACCCTATTTTCTTATATTGCTTAGGTGGGTTCGGGTCAAGGCCAAAACAAAATTTTCCCTTTTGACTTTGGCTGCTGTGCGGCTATTGTAGACGCTCCGGAAATAGTTCCTTCACCAAAAATAGCGACCGAACCGTCGACTTTTGGACTTCTAGACCCTAGAAACTATACTTATTATATTCCTACATAGGTGTAAACATTTATTAGTTTTTTCTATTTTATTTTGACTTATATAACGACATATACCCGGAGTAGCCCTTTACACTACTCCGGCGCCTTGACTGCTGCTGAGCGGCAAATAACCTACCTAAAACTTAACTAGTCTTATAGTTGAAGGAACAACATAATGTACCGGACACCCACTAAGTCCTCACGGCATGGGTCAGCGGAACCAGAGCATACCCGCCGCACCCCCGAGACTGCACCGCTGGTCCGGAGCGCTTCCGTTAGAAGAAGCATTGGGGAATGGGAAGCGGGGAAAACCAATACACCTTCGGTTTCTCCCCTGCTGCCCAAAAGGCAATCCCCCGCTCCCACGACATCTGGGCAGCATAAGCTCCGGACTGGCGGAGAGGGCCGTCCTACCACAGGCGGAAGGGTTGCGGAAGCGAGGGCTTGCCTCACTAAGGCAAAGACCCTCCTTAACCAATCTAGGAATATAAAGACCGAAATAAAAACAGAGGTCATGCAGATCCTTGACCGACTTTACGGATTGGTTAAGGAGGGAGACATCACCCACAAGCCGTCAAATGTGCTCGCCGCCGAAAATAACGCACCCTCTGCTTCGTTGGAACCAACTAGCAGAGAGAAATTGGAGGAGATGCATGCGCTACTGAAGAGTAATGATGCAGCTCTCCAACACATTAAAGAGGCCATGGAGAAGCAGGCGGGTGACCTCCAAAGCTTAGTCGGAGCTACGAGAACGTACGCAAGTGCAGTGACCGGGCCTAAAGGGATCATACCCGAAAGGAAAAAGCCACTGCACTCGATAGCGGTAACGTCCGTAAGTGACATCGATACTGGCGAGGAGGTCCTCACCAAGCTCAGGCACTCTTTGGGGGCCCGTGAGTGCGGACTGCACGTAGAACGCGTGAAAAAGGCAAAGGACGCCAAAATCATTGTTAGTTGCAGCACAGAGGCTGACAGAGACAAGGTGGCTGCAAAAATAAGGGACGCGGGGGGACACTTGGAAGTAACAGAAATAAAAAACAAGGATCCGCTTCTCCTCCTCAGGGGCGTCATGTCTTACAATACAGATGAAGACATCTTGGGCGCACTGAGGAGGCAAAACGGCTCCCTTTTTAAAGACCTCGACGAGACCGACGTGAGGATGGAGGTCCGCTTTCGTAAGAAGGCCCGCAATCCTCACGCCGGCCACGTCGTTCTACGAGTGTCTCCCCAGATATGGCGGCGAGCACTGGAGACAGGGGCGGTCTACATTGACCTGCAACGTGTCAAAGTTCAAGACCAGTCACCCCTGATCCAGTGCTCGATATGCTTGGGGTATGGCCACAGTAGGCGATTTTGCACGGAGAAGGTGGAGAAGTGCAGCCACTGTGGCGGACCGCATACGCGTTCCGAATGCAGCGACCTAGCGGCGGGTCTCGAGCCTACGTGCTGCAACTGCACAAAGGCGAAAAACGAGCACATAGGACACAACGCCTTCAGCGAGAGTTGCCCGGTCCGCCGAAATTGGGACACTTTGGCTCGGGCATCAATAGCCTATTGTTGAGGATGACTTTGGCCTTTACACCAGCTCTTCAACCACTCGCAGACAACAAATTAGGGCATGCTCAACTGAATTTTCCAAAAAAATATCCAATTTAAATAAAAGCAAATATCAAGTTTTTGATTCAGGGTTTGTTTACACAAACTCAGATCAAAACGCAAGCAATCCAAGAATTAACGTAAACGTCAATATTACATATCTAACAATTAAATTTAACATAAATAACAAGATAAAAATTTGGAAAAAGCCTAAAAATTTATTTTCAAAACAAATTAAAATAATGAAGAAAACAACAATCAATGCTAAATTATTAAATAGAATTAAAAATAAACTTGAGATACAACTAAACAATTCCAGTAAACAATTACAAATTTGTCACATAAGCTTGAAAAGTTATAAAATAAAACAAATAAACAACAAAAAAGTCCAGTTGAGCATGCCGAAATGGAAGGTATCCGTCCAAGTGATAAGGGAAAAAATAGCAACAAAATTAAAAACAATAATAAATAATAAATTAACACAAAATTTAAGAAGTAAAAACGGAAATTCGCTGAAAAATTTAGATGCAAATTTAGAAAACAATACCAGGAATAAAACTAAAAGTATTTCCTTGCTATATGGAAAGAGTATCATAAGTATAAACTTTGCATATATTATAAGTCATAGAAATAGAAAAATAACAGGATAGTAATTATAGCAATAAAAAAAAAGAAAAGTAATACAATTCTAAAACTACTATATATATAATTGTATATATATAAAAGTTTAGAACAAAAAATAGTAATAAAATATATAATGTACGCACACACCGCCCCACCCAAACCCTCAACATTCACATACACCGCAAAAACACTTACCATGCAATAACAAGGTCTCCTGCCCTCATGCCGGAGGATTTCCAGCGGGAATTTATAAAAAAAAAAAAAAAAAAAAAACCTAACCTAACCTAACCTAACCTAACCTTTTTTTTTTTTTTTTTTTTTTTGGTGTCGGGGGGGAAACCTTCAAAAGGTACCCGGCACCTTGGGAGAGGATACCGGGTTATGTGGGATTTGACCGCACTAAAACCCCCTCGGTGGCCTGCCTCTGCGCTTGGGAGGACTCCGGGATCTCAGACTGAACGCACCGGTGTCCTCCACGCGCGGCGCCCACAATGGGCCCATCTTCGGAAGAGCTGTGGTGCTCTCCTGCACCTTCCGATGCTTACGACGGTATGCGGCCACGCACACACCGCCGTCCTTCCCGGGGTTGCTGGCTGGACGGTTCGAGCTCCCACTCTCCCCGCCCGCAACCCCGGAAGCCCCCTTTTAGTCGCCTCTTACGATCAGGCAGGGGATACCGTAGCTCTATTCTTACTCCCGAAGCTACAGGGACTAGCGCCGGGGGACGTTATCTACGTCTGCCCCGGCGGCTCCTTCGCCGAGCGGGATCTTCGCGCTCCCGGGCTCGCTCGGCTTCCTCCTTTGCGCACATTACCTTGTCGCAGAAGGAGGTCACCGAGTCCCACGCGTCCCTGGAGCGCACCATCGCTGCAACGACGGCCGCCGGGGACAAGTCTGGTCCGATGTTTTGGACCAGGATCCGCCGCTCAGATTCCCAGGCTGGGCAGTCTTCGAGCGTGTGCTGCGCGGAATCCTGGTCGTGTCTGCAGTGATGACACTCTGCAGACACCTCCCTTCCAATGCGGTTCAGATACTCACCGAAGCAGCCATGTCCGGTGAGTATCTGAGTCAGCCGGTAGGTGACGCGACCCCTCCTCCTCAGCCAGGCCCGGAAGTTGGGCAAAATGGCGCCGACGGCTCGCTGACGCGCGTTCTGCGGTTCTCGCAGTCTATCGCGCCAGCGCGTCAGGGCCCGCCATCTGGCTCTCCGACGAAGCTCTCCGACCGTCTCATTCGAGGGTTCGGGCCCCTGGCGGAGGACGCGGATCTTATTAAAGACCTCTGCGTCCATATCCGCCAGGATGTCCAGGGGCGGAAACCGCGCCAGGACTGTGGCCGCCTCGTACGAGATGGTCCGGTACCCTCGTGCGACTCTGATCGCGATCATACGCTGCGCGGCGTTGAGTTTCGCCGCGCGGCGCCGGCAGCCCGATAGTCTTTGCGACCATACGGGCGCGCCGTAGAGCGCGATAGAGCGCACGACACCTGCGTACAGGCGGCGGACCTCTTCCCTTGGTCCCCCGAGATTCGGCAGCAGTTTGTGCATAGCACCCGCCACCTTATGAATCCGGGGGACGAGACGATCGAAGTGCTCGTCGAAACTCCAGTGGCTGTCGAGCACCAGCCCGAGGTATTTTAAATACCGGCCCGGCTGAATTATTGCGTCACCCACGCGCACCGACACGCTAGGGGGTTCCTCTCGCCGTTTGAGGCCGTGGAACCATAGCGCCTCGGTCTTTTGAGGCGCTATCCGAAGCCCTAGCCCGCGAATGGCAGACACGATGCGTGCCACTGCCAGCTCCGCCAGTCTGGAGGTCCTCTGAAAGGACTCCCCCTCCACGAGGACGAGGGTGTCGTCGGCGTAGCAGACGACGCTCACATCTGGTGGAAGCGTCGTCCGCAACACAGCGTCGTAGGCAAGGTTCCACAGGAGCGGCCCTAACACCGAGCCCTGTGGAACGCCGCACACCACATCCCTCTCCTCTACGCTCCCGTAGCGGCCCGGGTAGCAAATGCTCCTGTCCGACAGGTAGTCAGCCAGCACGTTCTTTAAGTAGACGGGCACCCGATGATAATCGAGTGCCGCCCTTATCGCTTCCCAGGGCAGAGAGTTGAAGGCATTGACGATGTCAAGGCTTATAGCCAAGACAACTCTGCCCTGGGAGACGGCCTGCTCGGTGAGCGCTCGGACCCGAAGGATGGCATCCAGGGTCGAGCGCTGCCGTCTGAAGCCGAACTGACTGTCGGACAGGTCCGGGCCGCAACCCGCCAGGTGTCCGCTGAGACGAGACGCTAAGACACGCTCAAAGAGCTTGCCGGCCTCGTTCAGCAGACATATAGGCCTATATGCCCCTGGCGAGTTTTCTGGCCGTCCAGGTTTGTGCAAAAGCACGAGTTTGGCAGTCTTCCATGCCGCGGGGAACCGGCCGAAACGAAGGCAGCTGGTGAACAGCCGCTGCAGTCTCGCGCCCAAGACCGTTAGCGCCAGCACCCAGGCCCGTCCGGGAATTCCGTCGGGACCCGGGGCGGTGTTGCGTTCGGCCAGGCGCTTGACTGCGCACTCCAACTCCGCCTGCGTGACGGCCAGTTCGTCTGCCCAGTCAGCAGGACTCGGCAGTTGTCGAGAACTGCCAGGGCCGTCCAGGACCCCAGGGAACAGCGTGCCCACCACTGTGGTCACGAAGACGGGGTCAAGCGTCTCCGTTAGTGGGGGCACCCATGGGCGAAGCTTATTCAGCACCATCTTGTAAGGCCGTCCCCAGGGGTCTCTGTCGAGTCCCTCCAGCAGCTCCTTCCACTTGCCGGCCTTGCTGTCTGCTATTGCGGCCTGCAGTGCCATGGTTGCGTCCCGGTACTCCCGGTATCGCTCCTCCCTCTCTTCGGTACCGGCAGTACGACGCCTTCGGGCGCGTGTATAAAGGCGCCGGGAGCGCAAGCAGGCCGCTCGCAACTGGGCAATATGTCCCGTCCACCAATAGGCTGGGCCTCTGCGGCCGGGACAAACCCGCGGCATGGCTATGTCACAAATCGCCGTCATTTCGGCTTGCAGTCCAGCAGCCTCCTCGTCTGGGCTGCGCTGTGAGTTGGGCTCGACAGGTCCGTTCCATTCTGCGACGTGGGCGGCGGCGAGAAGCATATCTCGGTTAAGATGTTTTAACGCCCAACGTCGCAGGGGGCCGTCCCTTCGGTGACCTGGCTGGTTCGGCAGGTCGAAAGCCAAATGGATTAAGATGTGGCGGTGGTCTGACAGTGTTACCAGATCCTCCGCCACCCTCCAGCCGGTCACGAAGCGCTCGGCAGGTGGAGTCGCCCACGATAAGTCCACGACCGACTCCCCCTGCCAACGAACACAGGTACTGACGGCCCCACGGTTTAAAAGCCGAAGGTCCAGACCTGCAGCCCACTCCAGGGTGGTATCACCCCTGACGGAGTCGCGGCCGCTTCCCCAGACCCGTGAGTGGGCGTTAAAGTCGCCGAGCAATAGCACGGGACGAGGAAGGCAACCGCGAACGCAGCTTCCCACCCTGTCGAGGTAGCTTTCGAAGGCTGCCAGACTGCAATTTGGGGAGACGTAACAGCCCACGACTGCTAGGGGCCCCCACTCCACCGCGACCAAGCCAGGCTCCGCGTGAAGCCGGGTGCACGGGGGATCCCCGTTGCCGCCTCCCCAATATATCGCCACATTCCGTGAAATGTCCCCGAACCAACGCGGATGGTCGGGGACATTGAAGGGCTCTGCAACCACCGCCATGGAGACAGAATGCTCTGCAATAGTCTGCAAGAGCAGATCCTGTGCTCCACGGCAGTGGTTGAGGTTCCCCTGAAGAATTTTAAATGATGGAGACCTATGCATGCTGGGTCTCCATCATTTCCTCTGGCGGGGGATGGGACGAAGCACTGGCCGAAACCGGCGCAAGCCCATCAACCCGGTTCGATGCGGGGGCGTTCGCCCGCTCGCTCCTCTTCTGGCCTCTTTTTGGAGGCGTGCATCGTTTGCTGCCCAGCCGGTGGTCAGACCTCCGGCCGAGCTCCGCGCAAACGACGCATTTCGGCGTTTGTACTACGCAATGGCGAGCCGTATGGTTAGGCTCGCCACAAACGTAGCACAGCGCGCTACGGTCCACCGTGCTCTTGCACTGGTGCCTGGCGTGTCCAGACTCCAGGCACCGGTAGCATTGCAGTGGCCGCGCCTCCAGAGCGACCACACGGGCGGACACCCACCCGATCTTGACTCGGCCTGCGATGGCCAGCTTGCGGACTGCCGCCACAGGGCAGCGCACCCACACCGTTCCCAGAGAGAAGGACTGTCGCCGGATCTCTCCCACTTTGACATCGCCGATGCCGCATTCACCGGCATCGGCGATGGCAGCGGCGACGTCCTGTTGGGTGACAGAGTCATCGAGATCTGTCACCCTCACCTCCCCGAGTTTAATGGGTCGCGCCACCCGCACGCCCATGTTCCCGATTGCCTCCTGCAACCTAGTGGCTAGTGCGACGGCCTTTTCGGCGCACTCCTCCCCCGCCACCTCCAGTAGGAGACCACCGTTGAGGGCCCGCTTTTGCCTCACTTCGGTGATCCCTACGTCCGCCAGTTTCACGCGCTCCTTGGCGGCCGCCATGGCCTGCGCGTAGGTGACCTCACTGCCCTCCGGCACAGTGATGGTCACCGCCGCCGTCTTCGGCACTCTCGGGAGCCGGGCATTCTTTTTCGGTGCCTTCCCTTTAGGCACCTTATTTTTAGACGCTTTAGGCGCCTGAGAAGCCTGAGCTCCCGATGGCGCTTTCGGCACTGGCCTTGAGGCCGTCCTCTGGCGAGCCGGGGCCGGTTGAGCGGTAGCTTTCCGGGTTTTCGCCCTCGACTTCCGGCTCACCACAGTGCTCCAGGTCTCCGCCTGCACTGCTCTCGCCTCCTCGGCCGGCGCTGCGTTCGGAGTGGGAGCCGGCGCAGAAGGCTGCCCCGTTAGCTTGCCGCTTTTTTCCTGCCTGGGCGGCGGGATTTTGGCGGAGGCAGCGGGGGCAGCAGGGGACGGCTTCTTTCCCAGAGGGGGCCTCAGAGCCCTATCTGGGAATAACTCCGCCTTGAAGGCGGCCAGCTTTCCTTCAATTAAGTTTCCCAGCCTTTCCATCAGGACCACGTCCGAGCTCCGACTCTCGGATGGTCCCGTGGGTGGTGGGCTGGGATCAGCCCGGCGTTCGGCCCGGAGAGCAGCCAGCTCCGTCGAGAGGCTCTCCACCCTGCCGTTCAGCTCTGAGAGCTTAGAGCGGAGGAGGGCGTTCTCCTGCTCCAGGTTTGACCCTGACGCCCTCTGTGCCATCTCCAATGACGCCGCCTGTATATGGCGAACCGCCATCCTAAGGGCTCGCACAAACGTGCCCTTCAAGCGGCCGGACTTGTCGGCCACCTTTTCAATTGTTTCTAGGTTCTCGATTATGCGAGAACCTAGATCTCCTGTCGGATGTTGGGCCATCTCGCGACCCAGTTCCTCCACAGTAGGCAAAGAGGCCTTGGCGCGCGTCGTCGGCACTGGGACGCTAGGGTCCAGGAACCCTTCGTCGTCCCGTCCGTCTCGCGCAGGCTTGGCACTTTTACGTGCCGGCCTCTCGTCACTACTGCCCCCATGTGCGGGGAGCCTCTTTCTTGAGGCGACCGACGTGGCCCGACTGGCCGTGGACTGCCACGATATGGTGGACATCAGTGAGCAGTCCGAATCTTCATTGTCTGAGGTGGCAGCGGACAAAAGCCCCGCCCTGCTCCTCGTTACTCTTTCCTGGGACGTCTCATTGTCGGACTCCCTTCCTCTTGCCGTTTCTCCTCTCCCTCTCTCCATCTCTCCCTCCTGAACATCGTTTTTTATTGGTGTTTGGTTAGATTTTTCCATTTTGATTCCCACGAATATGGGATGCAAATAACAGTCCATCCGGGCAGTGGCCCCGTACCCGGATAAGCCTAAATTTGTCTCCCGTCACTGGTGTCGGCTGGTACCAGTGCCGGGGGACGCACTAGCGACTGGAGGCACAAGGCCCTTTACCGCCAGCCATTCAGCCCCTCGCGGTGCGCCGCCGCTTGAGCTTCGGGTAATTTTTTATAGAGGTTTTCTTCCTCGCAGTCAGGCCGGTTAAGGCGTGACCCTCGGTCCCGAGGCCGTGAGACATGTCCACGACACCCCATATGGGATTACGATATGTGACGGTGGCCGGGATATATCCCTGCCTGCCCGAAGGTAGGGTAGGTACACATCGGGCCCGTCCTAGCGTCTCTTCCACTGCGTCCCCTGCCAAGACAGAGGGACGCGCGAAATACGCCGCCCCGCAGGTTCTCTGCCACCGCTCAGTAACCTGTCCACGGATAAAATCAACGTCGACGAAAGTTACTGAGCGGGCCCGGGGTGCACCACGTGGAGGTGACCTGCTCGCACCCCAACCTAACCTAACCTAACCTAACCTAATTTAACCTAACCTAACCTAACCTAACCTAACCTAACCTAACCTAACCAACCCAATTCGCAAACAATGGCACTTCAAATAATCTTGGACACAATACGAACCAAAACACCAAACAATATGAAGTAATTCAGGTTAACCTTCAGAGGAAAAAATTGGCAACACTGGAACTGCTGCAGGAAGCTGAAAAACGAAAAGCCGCTTTCGCCATAGTGTCTGAACCCTACGTCGGGAAAGAAGGTGTGGTAAAACAACAATCCGGAACACGAGTAATACAGCGCTCTCATAATAGAGAAAAACCGAATAAAGCCGCTATTATTGTGTTCGACTCAGACATAGAAATCCGCGAACATCCGCTTCTTACTACGGAAAACTTAGTAGCAGCCACACTAAGAACTAACTCTTGGACAATTGGAGTGGTCTCTGTCTATCTAGAAGAAAACCAACCAATTGAAATAGACATCGAGAAAATGAGAGTAATCTGCGAAAAGTTGAACACAGAAAAAATTCTTGTCGGAGGAGACACAAACGCATGGAGTACATGGTGGGGAAGCACAAGAGAAAACCACAGGGGTGAAGCTCTTGCCGGAGCGTTGGTGGAAATGGATATGGAAGTGATAAATGAAGGCAAAACACCTACTTTATATACGATAAGAGGGGAGACACTATACCAAAGTTACGTGGACGTCACAGCCTGCACATCAAACATGGTCGGAACCATACAAAATTGGAGAGTAGATAAGGGAATCACCAGTTCGGACCACAATGCAATAATATTTTCAATAAAATTAGAAAAACCGACAGAACCACGAAAAGTTAATACAACTAGAATATATAACATTAGAAAAGCAAATTGGCATAATTTTAAAAAAGAAATAAGTGATAATTTAGAAAAAGAAGCATTAACAACAGAATATATAACAAGCATAGAAGATCAACAAACACTGGGAAAAACAATAAACACATATTTAACGACAGTAAAAAATGCGTGCGAAAAAACCATACCAAAGCTAGAGAAAAACACAAAAGTAAACTTACCCTGGTGGTTCGAAGAGTTGTCCTCACTGAAGAAAGACATGGTGACTAAGAAGCGAAGAATAGCGTGCGCAGCTCCGCGGCGAAGACCTCACGTAGTCCAAGAGTACCTGAAATCAAAAGAAAAATACGAGTTAACAGCGAAAGAGTCACAAACGTCAAGCTGGAAGCAGTTCTGTGGATCTCAGGAGCGGGAAAGTATGTGGGACCGAATATACAGGGTCATCCGTAACACCAGCAAGAGGCACGAAGACCAGCCGCTTATAAAGGATGAAAGAGTGCTCAGTCCTCAAGAGTCTGTGAGATATCTTGCCTCAACATTCTATCCGGATGATGAGGCAACACAAGATCTAGATGTACACAAGAAAATAAGACAAGACGCAGAATCAATAATGGACGAAGCACCCGACGACATCCAAGACCCACCATTCACAGAAGAAGAACTCGATTATGCAGTGAATAGCTTTAAGGCAAACAAAGCTCCGGGTCCTGATGGACTTACAGCGGAGATATGCAAGGCAGCGGTGCAAGAAAACCCGAAGCTATTTCTGGCCATCACTAATAAGTGTCTCCAGCTATCTCTCTTTCCCGATCCCTGGAAGGAGGCTGCAGTAGTCGTTCTTCGGAAACCTGGCAAAGACGACTACTCGCAAGCTAAATCCTACCGTCCGATTGGCCTTCTTTCTGTGATGGGAAAAATATTGGAGAAGCTCATGATCAGAAGACTCAGATGGCATATCTTACCCCGGTCAAACCCCAGGCAGTATGGTTTCGTGCCACAGCGTTGTACGGAGGACTCCCTCTACGACCTAATACAACACCTGCAACAAAATCTAACCAAAAAGCTGATAAGCGTCGTGGTATCCCTTGATATAGAGGGAGCTTTCGACAACGCTTGGTGGCCAGCGATAAAAAATCAACTGCAGGCAAAGGGATGCCCTCACAATCTGAGGAAACTGATCATGAGCTACTTCACAGACCGAAAAGTATTGGTGGGATATGCGGGAGAAATTTATGAGAAACGGACAACCAAGGGATGCGTACAGGGATCTGTTGGTGGCCCAACATTTTGGAATCTGTTGCTGGATCCACTGTTGGAGGGCCTTGAAAAACGCGGCATATACTGTCAGGCGTACGCAGATGACATTGTCCTGATTTTCTCTGGACAGTCGGTATCCGAAGTAGAGCAGATGTGTGATCAAACTCTTGCTTATGTGGAGGCATGGGGTTTCGAAAATAAACTTAAATTCGCAGCGCAAAAAACCCAAGCTATGGTTGTTACAAATAAATTGAAATTCGAAACACCATGTATCCACATGGGAAATACAAAAATCATAATCAAAGACGACATAAAAATATTGGGACTTGTAATAGACAGAAAACTTACATTTCAAAAGCATGTAAGTGAAGTCTGCAAAAAGGCTACAAACATATATAAGCAGTTATGTCGCACAGCAAAGATTTCATGGGGTCTCAATCCAGAGATAATCAGGACAATGTATTTAGCCGTGATAGAGCCGATAATTATGTACGCAGCCAGCGCATGGGCACCCGCCACAAAAAAGCTTTCAGTGCAAAGCCTCTTGAACTCTGTGCAACGTGGTTTTGCTCAGAAAATAATTAAGTCATACAGAACGGTCTCACTGAATGCCGCTTTAATCCTATCGGGTCTTCTTCCATTGGATATGCGAATTCTAACCTAACCTAACCTAACCTAACCTAACCTAACCTAACCTAACCTAACCTAACTTTTGGAGCGCAGTAGGGTTTAGTGGGCAGGTCGGCGCTGGTGACGCTAGTCGTCCCAGCAGTTCTTTGTCCGACAGGGTGGGAGAACGGATCCCGAGGGTGGAGCTGTCACGGCTTCCACTCTCCGGGAGCCGTTATTTTCGCGAGGGTGATGCGTCCGATTCCTCGGACACATCGACCCTGACCGACGAGGGTGGGGTAACAACCCGCTCTCGTTTCTTACGAAAGCGTAAGACAAGGGAGGAGTCCGGTGGCTCGGACACTCTATCTGTTAAGTCGGCGAAGGCCTCACCAACGCGTGGGCCTTCCACGTCCAGCCGAGGGCGCAAGCCAACGGCCGGTCATTTTGTGGGCCTCGCAGAGGCACAAAAATGTCTAAGCTCCCTCAAAAGGGACGCCGCTCAGAAGGAGCTGGAGGAGCGCGCTGCCGCGAAGGAGCGACAGGAGCGTCTTGCCCGTGCCAAACAAGGTTACGGGCCGATGCTCTTTGTCGACAAGACGGTGGCGGAGCTAGAGGCGATGGTGGCGGAGGAGGCCGACGGAATCGCGGAGATCGCCTCGAAATGCTCCAACATAAAGGGCACCCTCCAAAAGGCCCTTAAGTTGCGAGCCTGCAATTTGCAGGCCATAATGTCGGAAATGGCTAAGCGCTCCATTTCAGGAGCCTTCCATCCATTTCGGATAAAAAGAAGGCAGCGGCCGAGGTAGCTGCGGCTGGCGTGCCCCAGTCCAATGGTGGCAAGGGGAAGGGGAAGGGAAAGGGCAAGGGCAAGGCCTCTGAGACCGTGCCACTCCCGCTCAGGGCCCCTCAGCGAAAAAGCCCGGCATATCTTATGCCGCTGCTGCGGCTCCAAAGCAGAGCCAACCTAGGGCCAAGGAGCCCAGAGCTGGCTCTGCTAAGGCCCCGGAGCCTAAGATCGGCCCGTCGAGGCCTCCTGTGCCCCCACAGGAGGACCTCATGCTGCCCACCACCACGGCCACCAACGACCAGTGGACAAAGGTGGGCAAGAAGAAGAGGGGGAGTACAGGAAAGGCTGCCGCAGCTCCTCCTCCAGCACCCGCGCAACCGACGAAGGCCCAAAAGGCCAAGAAAATGGCTCCCCCCAGCACCGCGGCTGTTGTGGTGACTATTTCACCGGAGGCCGCGGAGGGGGGGGGCCACTTACGAGTCGGTCTTGGCCATGGCGCGCGAGACGGTGAAGCCTCGAGAGATGGGCATCGAGGCCGTCCGCTGCCGCCAGACGCAAACCGGGGCAGCGTATGATCGCGATCAGAGTCGCACGAGGGTACCGGACCATCTCGTACGAGGCGGCCACAGTCTTGGCGCGGTTTTCGCCCCTGGACATCCTGGCGGATATGGACGCAGAGGTCTTCAATAAGATCCGCGTCCTCCGCCAGGGGCCTAAAGCTAATCGGTCAATACCCCCTGGTATACCCACTAAAACCCCCAACGGCACTCCCTCTTCGCCTCTTGGAGAGGGTCTGGGAATCTAGCAGAGCCTTTGCATCCAGTCCCCTCCGGCGAGCCCCGCCTTTATGGCGAGCCCTTCGCGCCCTCTTATGTTGGGTTGGTACGGTCGAGTGTGCGCGATCGTCCCCGTATCTAGTGATGGTGAGCGGTGCAATGCGGGCGGAGGAGCATTCGCACCTGTCGCCCGCTGCTCACCATCGGGAAGGTGAAGGCGGTCATACGCCCGCCTCCTCCGTCCCCATCGCCGCTTCCGGAGCGCCGGCACAAGAGGGTCTTCCTCTCGCGCGCACTCTGCTGCCTCCTTCTGCGACATGACGGATTCGCAGAAGGAGGCAACCGCTGCCCACGCCCCCTCGCTCTCCAGCATTGCGCTCACAACGCGGGGGAGCGAGAGGTCCCGCCCGACCACTGCAACCAGACTGCGGCGCAGCTCGGACCACGACGGGCACACCTCGAGGGTGTGCTGCGCCGTGTCATCCGCCGCGCCACAGTCGTGGCACGATGGGGCCTCCTCCCTACCGATTCGGTGCAAGTACGATCCGAAACAACCGTGTCCGGACAGTACCTGCACCAGGCGGAACGAGAGGAAGCCGTGCGCTCTTTCGAGCCAGTCCCTCAGGACCGGCCCGATGGCGTCCAGCGTCCGGCGGCCGAAGTGAGCGGCGGCGAGGTCCTCCGCCCAGTGAGCGATGACGGCATCGCGCGCCTGCTGTCGGACGGCCGCTTTCTCTTCCGGGGCCGGGCGCTCTCCAAGCGCCCTCCGCCCCGCCGTCCATTCGTACACCCTGGAAAGCACCTCCGCCTCGAGTTCCCAAGGCGGGGTACCGGCCAGGGTCACGCAGCCGCAAAGCTCACCGAGCGGTAAGCCCTGCCCACCCGCTGGGCGATTCTACGAAGAGAGTCCACCCAAATACAGCCATTACAGGGCCATGCTCCGCAGGGTGCCGGCGTACAGCTGCCGGCACCGCTTGCTGGGCCCACCCAAATTAACCTAACCTAAAAACAATTTAAAAAATATGTAGTATTTATATGATATTAAATGTGTGTATTATGTAATAAATATATATTTATATATCGGAGACGGTCATTGGTATAGTCGCTAAACGAAACGCAGCACGATAACCAAGCGATGGCAGCACCATCGCAATGACGTCAAAGCGCTTCGTGCTACAACAGAGCCTAGGTGTTGGAGGGGCGTTGGATGAAGCGGCACTTACTGTTCTGCCGTCGTGGAGTTCGGACCCTCCGCTCTAGGAACTGTAATTCGTTTCGTGTGATCAGTGCGGTTATAATTGTTTTGTAATTTGTTAGTTAATTGTAAAACGGTGATTAAAAGTGCTTAATAGAGTGTAATCGCTGTTTCTATTTGCTCGATCACCCTAGCGCGCCCACACAATGCCTAGCGACGGTGTTAATAATACAGTTGATCCGTTATATATATATATACAAATTATTATATATATGTATCTATATAACAAATTATTATATTCATATATTATCATTATACAATATTCATCATAATTATGTAACAAAGCAAAGAATACTCTTGTATGTGGATAAGCAAATCAAGCAGTCTAAACCTGAAATATATGTACGTATCAAATAGCGAGAGCTCTTTTAGTCAAGTTTTCTCTAAAAGTCGCTGGAGATTCCTCCATGCGCGGCAAAAAATATCTAACCGTAAAGAAAAATCTTTATTTTATTAATTTTAAGCTTTTCCCGACTGAATTTTTCGGCTTTTATTATTCGGATCTGCAAAACACACGATTATATACAGTTTCCACTCAAATAAATTGCACATTTTTGGTTTTACAGATACTTTAAATTTTAACAAATATTAAATTATAAATCCACTTTAAGTAGAAATCTTTCACTTTTTGGTATTCAAAAAAATCAATGCGGCCTATTATTTGGCATAAATTTTTTTTGACATCAGTTTAATACTTCTTGGAAAATCATCGAAATTTTGAAAAAATAAAATTCACTATAAGTCCGGCATTTTCGCGTCTTTTCGGAAAATTTTCACTGGAAACGTATTATTTCGTGCCCTCGCATCCATTGACACCGCTCCAGCTGGTTTCCGGCTGAAAATAAAAAAAAAGTTATTTTTCGAATTTACTTACGTAAATCATATTTTGACTTATTTTGACGATCGAAATAGACTATTATGTTTGCTTTCTTAAGCCAGTAACGCTTTAATATACAGGTAAAAACAAATTCTAAATCACTTTATTTATTTTGAATAAAACTTTAAAATCTTCATATATTAAATATCAGAATATTTTTCGAATATTCTTTAAATAGTTTCGGAAAACTGCATACTATTTTAATTACATCAAAAACATTCCTTTCGGCCTCCTGTAAGATTTGGCAGCAATAGTTTTCCGTATTTTCATAGTTTTCCATAGATATTTAAATAAATATTCAAAAGAACCTTACTGCGTTGGCTTAGAGTTCAAATTCGAACTAACAGTCCCATAAAATTCGAACCGAGGTTTCCCTGTGCCTGCCCTACACGTTGCGAGAAATCGTTCAGAGATCGGCCGATTTTTCTCTGAACAAAGAAATCGGAAGCCCCTAGTGCCTCCACCGTACACTCTGTCCAATATATGCATTACATCATTTTTTATCTCTTTTAATGTTGCGTGACTGGCCAAGGAGGGTCTTTACCCTAGTCAGGCATGCCCTCGCCTCTGCAACTCTTCCGCTAGTTTTAGGGCGGCCACATCATCTGGGCAGCAGGGGAGCGATTTTTGGGAAGCAAGGGAGAAACAATAGTTGAATTTTTTCTCCCTGCTTCCCATTTCCCGATGCTTCTGCGCACAGAGGTGCCCCGGACCTGCCGCGCCATCTCAGGGGTGCGGCGGATGCTCTCGAATTCAAGTGAGGCGGCTTTTTGGGAGGTCTTGGCGGGCGTCCGGTACATCCTGTAAGTTCTCCTAGGGGATATAAACCGCCACACCGCCAGGACTCCCTGCCCGCGCTCCGCGGCCTCCACTGTGAGGCTCTTCAGTCTCTTGAGGGCGTCAATCGTAGATCAGCCTACTCTAAACCCGAACTGCGCTTCGGAGAGATCCGGGCCGGTCCACGACAGGTGCTCGTTGAGACGTATCGCAATGACCCGCTCAAACAGCTTCGCCGCCTCATAGAGAAGCGATGGGGCGGTAGCCTGACGGCGAGTAATAAATAACTACATTATTTATTTATCGACCAGATTCACAAAGAAAGTATTGCAAACAGCCATGTCGCAAATCAACCGGTCAAATTATGTCAATCTAACTCAATTTTCTTAGGACCTACGTGTGCTAATGATATACTTCTCATCGTAAAATTTCTAAATAATACGAATAGCACGGGATTCGATAATATCTCTACTAAAATTGTAAAACGTGTTGCGGTCAGTATTGCTCCAGTCCTAAGCTACATCATAAATATGTATTTGTATAGAAAATGGCGAAATTCCTTACCAGATGAAACTAGTAATTACTTACTTTTGGAAGTGGACCTTCTGTACTTGTACTATTATTTATTCTGTGGTTTTGGTAAAGAAGCTATCGCTTTACTTGAATGTCTGACTGACTTGACTGACTGTTTACTGACGACTTACTGACTTTACCTATTATTAGGTACTCGTTCAGTTTCACCGAAACTGGAAAAAACGTGATTGACGCTGGCAATATGCAGAGTTTGCGATTCCATAACTGAAGAAAAAAAATCGATGTTATCGAAGAAATAATATCGAAAATTCATCATCACCGACGCCTTCCAAAATGCGAAGAAGTTCCGAGCAATCGCTCATTTTGCACTGCACTACTTTTCAAACGCTTCGCATATGACGTCATCAGCATGTCGTCTATCCTTGACCACGGCGCGGCCCAGTGAAATGATTATCGGTGTCGCGCTAGGGATGCGCTAGAGTTGAAATCCAGGTAAAAATATGGTGTCGTTACAGCGGCAAATATCGATGCAAATATCGTTAAGTAAAAAATAACAATACCATATTTACAGTTACTTTTGGAACAGTACCTTCTGTTTTATACAAATATCAAAAATATTATAAGTAAATAAAACGTTTGCGTTAATTTTTAAATAGTTTTCAATGTATGTAACATTACAACACTAGCGGTCAAACATAGACGATTTTGGCGTGCTGGACATGGAATTTACTACGATAAAAGTACATGTGTTTTAGTCATCGATATAATTTATATCGATGGTTTTAGTTCAATATTTCTCAGTGCTTGTAGTTCTAAAGTTGCTGTTTTTTACCCTCACATGTTGCTGAGACTTTCTTTTTTTGAGGAATGTAGAATTAAAATACCAGTTATTATTTCCAATGTCTTTATTTCTTTTTTTTATGGACTGGGTTTTTTTGACAACTATAGACGTCTTTGGCGTCCGGAGCCCGCAAGTGCTGGTCAAGCATAGGTGACTATGGCGGTCAAAAGGTTAATGGCATTCATACTTTTTACGTTTGATGTCTTTTTTAGTGAATTCTTTATTTTGGTAAAAACATCAAAAGTTGATATAACAGTATATTTACTAGCCGATTTTAGATCATCCGGAATATCATATAAATGTCAATCAATAAAATTAGAATAAGAACAATAAAATCAGGTGTCTCTATTGAGATAATGCAGTTGATATTACTTTTGCCGTCTGATGTGGCTAATATTATTGTGAACATAAATCGAAGTTTTTCCATGTGTCTTTCTTTTGCTTCTGCTTACTACTTCTAATAAAATATAAAGTATATAATTTCTTATATAAATAAAACTCAGTAGCAGACTTTAATAGCGTTTTATTAAAACGATCATTTTCTTTTCAACTTTACAACCTTCTTTACAAAAATAAAAACTCATCAATTAATCTCTCAATAGAACATACAAAATTACACTCTTTTATTTTATTTACAAAAATACATATTTACAAACACGAGCTCACTAACACAATAAATAGGGACGGCGAGGCGACGCCGCGCGGGCGCTACGCTACTCTAGCTACGGGCTACACTACGCTACGCTAGACTACGTTACGCTAGACTACGCTACACGTTACGCTAGACTACTATCTACGAGCTAATATCACACTACACAAGCACGGTCAGGCGCTCGGGCGGCGGGTGGCGCGCGGGCGGCGGCTCGGGCGGCGGCAGCGCGCGCTTCGTCAGCTCCTTGTCGCGCGGCGGTGTGTTGTTGCGCGCGTCCGCGTTCTGCGCCTTGTACAGCGTGTGCGCGCGCGGCAGCTCATCCGCCGGCTCCGCACGCCGCTCCTCGCGCAGCGGGTTGGCGTAGCGCCGCAGGTTCTCCTCGTTCTGCAGGTTGTTGGACTTCTCCTCGTCTCGGCGCCGCATGCGTTCGGCGGCCGCGGCTACTGCGGCGGCGCGACGTCGGCGTACGAGTAGCACTGCGGCGGCGGCGGCGGCTAGCAGCACCAGAGGAGCGGCGGCCGCGAGCGCTAGTAACGCTGCGGATGGCGGCGCCGAGGACTCGGCGGCCGCGGGGGCGGGCGTCGCGGAGTGTTGCACGCGAAGGCGCAGTGCCGCACCGAGCAACGGGTGCTGCGCGAGGCGACGCCGGGCAACCAGCTCGCTGAGGGTGCGAACGGCCGCCCCCAGGGTTCCGGCGTCGTCGTCACCCACCCCCTCCTCCTCACCGACCCACTGTCGAAGAACGGAATTCAGGTTTAGCTGAGGAGCCCCACGAAGGTAAAATTTAGATACTTTCATGCAAATGAATATCATGTCAGATACCCGCACATACATCCGAGTCTATTCCTTCAAGGTATGTGGATAAGGTTCACTGGACGTGATTAGGCGTTAATCGATTATTTCTATAAATTAATTTAGGGTAACATCTGCAACCTGTTTGTGTTGGATCTCATATTATTAAGCGTCCCTAGGAACGTGCACAAAACTTGTCTGCAGTTAGGCTTGCCGGCTGGTAACACCTAAGAATCACCGATCGTACATGCCCTGTCGTTGCTCAATGGTGGCTACGGACACTAGCCTAGATATTTTTCATATTCCGTCGGCTGCATTTCGTAAAACAGCGGACAATTAAGTATTTGTAAAGTATATGAATAAAATGAATAAAAATATATGCGGGGCGTACCAGGGCGAGATCGAGGGCGTCGTCGTCATCGGGGGCGAGATCACAGAGCAGGGCGAGCGGCGGTGCGTGCGACGCGCGCGCGGCTAGCGCGGCGGCGAGGGCGCGGCGCAGCGTGGCGCAGGCGCGCTCCACGTGCGCACCCCGCGCAAGGCGCTCGCGGGCCAGGCGCAGCTCGGCGCGCGCGCAGCCGGGCGGGGGCGCCGCACGCGCGCCGGGCCAGCACGCGGGGGGCGCGGGCAGCGCGGGGGGCTCCACGCGCCGCCCCGCCACGCGCCGGCACTCGCCCAGCGGCGCGCACGGCGCCCGCAAGCACAGCGCCGGCGCGGCAGGAACACATACCTGAAAATGTGATTGATTTATAATATTATTATGAGCCCTTTATTAAATAAGCAAAAAAAAAGAGGGAAGAGAAAACACTTAAAATAATTTCCAAAAAATTGAAAAATATTATTAAAATTAGTAGTATGAATCGTACCTCATCAGTGCGGCAGGGCAGCGCGCCGGCGGCCAGGCAGTCGGGCAAGCCGCACCACAGGCGCGTGCAGGCGGGCGCGGCGGCGGCGCAGCGACATGCATTGCAGCCCCACCACCACGTGCCGTTGTGTGCGCACACACCCCCCGCAGCCTCGCCTGCGTCCCCCGCCTCCCCCACCTCGCCCGTCTCGCCGCCTTCTGCTACCTCGCCGCCCTCCACATCTAATCCCGCGATCACTGCAAAATGTGACATATTGCACATCGTCATAATTATAGTCAACAGCCTTTAGCTGTAATGCTACCTACTGAATTTCAATCGAACCAAAAATTGGTAGTAAAAAAAATTATAATCTGTCATATCTTCTAAAATATTCAATTAATTCATATTATGTAGTATAAAGTACAATTTTTACAGCATTAAATTTTAAACCTAACCAACGTTTGTGCTAAGTAAGGTAAATTAATTATTAACGGAAGAAAAAAGCTTTAGAAATAAGTTAATATTTTTATTCACTATTAATAATCATACTTATATCATAAAAGTAGTTATTGCAAGTCAACCGTTTTTTATAGTCTTATTTAAGTTTTACAATTCTCTAGTACAGTACTTCAATGTATCTCTGCTGGTATACGCAGCGCATTCGAGTAAAGCAAGCCCAACAGGCGAGAATTACGCGAATACAGTCAATTTACATAAAATAATAATCAATTATGCACATAAACTTTCCTCAGGAATCACGCTGTTTTTTTCTTTCCGCAGGAATCATCTGTTTATGACCGTATAAAAATCGATATAGTACTTTTTGAGATTAGCGCGTTCATACAGACAGATACACAGACGCGGCCGGGGCACTTTATAATAAAATGATATATTTTCGATATTTCCTAATACTAAAGATATTCTTGTTGATATGTTTGATGTAACGCCTGAAGTCACCGGACACTCAGTGCGGTTAAATTGCGGTTTTTTTTTTGTAGCGCGTGTAGCCACGAAACCTCATGATTTAACATTTTCTGGTACCAAACTAGCGCGCGTGTAAGTTTTCCAAAACGACCGTATACGCGTCGGAAAATACGCTAGTTTGAAACCGCACTAACAAATCAATGACAAAACGAAACGTTTACGTAAACTTACATTCGAGACAGCGGCGCGCGAGGCGGGCGGGCGGCGGCGGGCACACGCAGCGTGCGGCGCGCTCGCCGTCAGGCGCGCACGCGGCGGGCGCGGGGCAGCGCGGCTCGCAGGCGGGCGCGCCGCACTCCGGCCCCGCCCAGCCCGGCGCGCACTCGCACGTCCACCAGCCCGCGCCGCCCACGCAGCGCCCGCCGTGCAGGCAGGGTGCCGAGGCGCAGCCGTCCGCCGCCCGCTCGCAGCGCGCGCCCGTCCAGCCGCCGCGACACGCGCACGCCCAGCCGCCACTGGCCCCGCCGGCGGGCACGCACGAGCCGCCGTGAAGGCAGGTGCACGCGGCGGGCGCGAGGGGTGCGGGGGACGCCAGCACCTCGCACGCGGCGCCGGCCCAGCCCGCGGGGCACGCGCAGCGCCAGCCCGCCGTCTCGCGCACGCACGTGCCGCCGTTCGTGCACGCGCTCTCGCACCGAGCCGTCTCTTCGTCGGCGCGAATGGAACAGGTGTCACCTGCGATAGAATTATCTAAATGTTAGTGAAATTCAGAGCTCAAGAGAAACGTCTATTGATTGACTTAGCTTTCATACGATTAGCTTACTTACTTTAATTAAATTAAATTAAAATACAATAATATAATTTTGCTGTCTTATTTTTGACTTTTTAGTTCGTTTTTTCACAATTTTTTTTGTTTTTTAACTGACGAATAAAAAAAGGAGAAGGTTATCAATTCGACTGTATTTTTTATGTTTGTTACCTCAGAACTTTCGAGTGGGTGAACAGATTTTAATGATTCTATTTTTATTTGAAAGCTGATACTTCCCGTGATGAAATGGGACCACTATTTCAATTTGGTCCAGTTCTGACAATGGCATCCATGAGAAAACCATATATCTATATCTATATTCTATACATATAATAAAACTGTAAGCAGGGTCAATTCTGTACATTGCATATAAATTTTAAAAAAAACTTCTAGGGGACTTTATAAGTAACAGCTAAAAATATAAGTTTTGAAATTTTTGTCTGTCTGTCTGTCTGTTGTTAGCTTGTCACGCAAAAACTACTGGACGGATTTTGATGAAACTTTTTTTGTTTTATATATATGTATTAGTCCTCGCGAACATTATAGGCTATAGAAAATTTTAAAAATCACCCTTTAAGGGTGTGAATTGAGGGATGAAAATTTGTATGGAAAACTTGATTTTATTCAATAGATTGTCTTGAAATTTGGTATAAATATTTTCTAACGAAAATAAAAGATCACAGCATTTTCCGTAATTCACCCTTTAAATGTCAATTTTCTTTGAAACTCTTTGAATTGAGCGTCGAGCCTTGATGTACAGAATATTTTTGTGCAGAGTATTTTACTTATAATTTTGTATTTATAATCTTTACTAACATAGTAAGAAACATATTTAAGCTTTTTTCAAAACTACCCCTCAATAGCAAATAAAATGGATTCGAAAGTTGGTATCTCAAGCGTACGATAATTAACCTTAACTTAATATTTAATTTATATAACAGTAGGGTAGATATACCCTATGTTGTGGGTGCCATGAACACACACAGAGACAGAAACACAAACACCCAGACCGAGAACAGAAATTTAAAGTCATCATTGAAATTTCTGCTTCGCCCTTCGATTAGCAGTCCGGCATGGTAAACATTGCGCTACGCGGGTTGTCACGTTGGGTATACGTATGATATGGACCAATGATAAATTAACTCATTTTTTTGCATCTCTTTATTGCGTACGGGCTCATCCACACACGTTGGTTGATGGAGATATTATAATATATTCTTTAAAGATTCTTTATTTCCAAATACAAATAGCACACTGTGTAGAGACCCTGCCTGCTTTATAGTTTTCACAATATTATATGAGTTATGACTTATGGTTATGACCAAACTGCTGTCCGCAAGTTTTAAACCTACAGTCTATTAATTGGCCTTACAATTTTTCCGATTGTTTAATCCTAAACATGTGTATGTTTAGAAATATCTCCCAACTACAAGTAGTTGTATAGTGCACCTCTTTTCTGCAGTAGGTTAAAGCTATGTATATAGAATGAGTCTATGCATTCTTTGCAGTATAAATTCACCCAATTTACTAAGGATACTATTTTTAACATAGATGAAGCCACGGGCACAGCAGTACTACGAATGTAAATTTAAATGTAATTAATGTAATTAATAAACGAGCTACATATTTGTAAAGAGAATCTGATTGCGCGAGAAAAGCGAAGCGTGCGAAAAGTGGATAGTAAGATCTGCGTACAGTAAGCAGTCCTTACTGTTTCAGGTTTGAAGGATTTACAAAAAATAAATTATAGGTGTCTTCTGAACATATGAACATTGTATTATAAGTGATTTTACTATATGTAAGAATAATCTACCTACTACTTATTCATTGCAAATAAATAATCTTTAATCTTTTATCAATCCCTTTTATACAAGTCTTTATTCACGCGGACGACGTCGCGGGCACAGCTAGTGTAAGTCTTAAAATCCCACAAAAAACATTCTGTAAAAAACTAGCCAAGTCTCGATGGAGCTGCTTGTTTATCTAATCTATAGATTTCATTACTTTTTAGAGATCTATAGATTTCATTACTTTTTAGAGATCTATAGATTTCATTAGGTACTTTTTCGTAAAGTCGTGCCAAGTCTAAGGTTCCTTACTGCGATTTATTTATTATTATAGGTAATGTTGTATGACTTGGCCGTTGAACATTTTTTATACGTTAGTGGGTACGAGTCAATTGTTTACACGTAATGATATATCCTCCACCAACCCGCATTGGAGCAGCGTGGTGGAGTAAGCTCCAGGCCTCCCCAATAATGGGGAGAGACCCGTGCCCAGCAGTGGGACGCAAAAAGGGTTGCAGCCAAGCAGCCAATGTTATATCTGTTGTAACTACCTATGTTTGTTTGTTGAGCGAGATAATAGCCCATACTGTTATTGATAATTGGACGCTAGTGTCTCATTTTTTTAGGATTTTGTTGATTGTGCAACACATGCATTCAGCATTGAGAATGCTGACTTCTGCTCTCTTCTTTTTGGAGCGTGAAATCGATCACTGATCTAACATAAAATAGACGCACAGACGGACTTCTATCAATGATTACAAGTCCGCCTGTACTGGAAATAATTTTTGAAGTAAAAACTTCTTCACAGTCACAGGCCGCGTGAGTTTGAATAGTTCCAAGTTGAGACTTTCGATAGGTACTACAAAACAAGCCGCCGCGGCCGCCACCTCAGGCCGCGCGTATTTGTTGCAGACTTTAAATTCTAGAAGAATATGCAATTATATTTTTACTTTTTAGTGCATATTCATTTGTTTTGGAATAGTTTTCTTCTCAAGTCCGTTTTTTATGTTTAAATTTTTGTATTTATTAACATGAAGGAGCCGGTTCTGTTCAGCGGTGGGGCTGAGGGTCATACAAAAGTTTATTTGTTTTAATACAAATTAAAAACATATTATATCTTCACTTACCGATCCAACCTTCAGGACAAACACATGAAAATCCAGCGGGTCCAGTGACGCAGGTTGCATTGTTTCGACATGGATTAGGAACACACTCATCGACCTCTGTAATAAAAAAAAAAGCTTTATAGCTATTCGCTTTTGACAAAGTCTCACTATGAGAATATGATGGTTTGGTGTACAATAAGGGCGATACTGACGTTCCCTGGCGGCGGGTTGGCTGCAGTTCTTGCCGATCCAGCCGGGCGCGCAGTGGCAGTAGTAGTCGCTCTGCGCGTTGTAGCACGGCGCGCCGTTCGCGCACGGCGAGCCCGCGCAATGGTCGCGGTCATCCTGCATGACAACAGAAAAACTTTTGTAAAGAACTTTTATACTTTAAGATATTTCCAACTCTAAAGGTACCTTACAATGAAAACTTACCCGGCAGTACCGTCCAAAACAGGAGGCAAGCTAAAAAGGCAGAAGTGTGGTTAGTAATCGTTAGTGCAGGCATGAGTAAAAAGAATAAAGAAAGTGATGAGACGAGTTTTATTGAGATGAAATGATCTGGAGTTAATACGGTAAGTTGAAATTGAAGATAGGGGAGGAGCGCGGGCTCACTTCGCAGTCGGTGCCGGAGAAACCGACGGGGCAGATGCAGCGGTAGGCGTCCAGCAGGTCGACGCACTCGCCGCCATTGCGGCAGGGCCGGGACGCGCAGTCGTCGACGTCGCGCGCGCACGTGCGGCCCGCGTACCCCGCCGCGCACGCGCAGTGGAAGTCGTTCACGAGGTCGATGCACGTGGCCCCGTTGAGGCACTGCCCCGTGCAGTCGTCTACGTTCAGCTCGCAGTCGCGGCCCGTCCAGCCCGCAATACAGGTGCAGGAGTAGCCGCCTACGGTGTTGTTGCATGCGGCCGCATTCACGCAAGGCCCCAAGGCTCCCTCGGTGTTCCCCTCGCCGCTTTCGGCACACTCGTCGACGTCTTAACAGGGATGAACATAAAATAGGTTAACTGACATACAAACGTAACCATGGATATTGGTGAGGAAGGAAAGGTTCCAAATGGGATACGTACCATCGGCGCAGGTGGTACCAGTCCAGCCGGGCTTGCAGTCACAGGAGAAGGCGTCGAGGCGGTCCCGGCAGAGCGCGCCGTTGCGGCAAGGCGCGCTGGCGCAGTCGTCCACGTCAGCGTCACACAGCGCACCGGTCCAGCCCGGCTCGCAGCTGCACGCGAAGCCCGGCGGCGTGCTCGCTAGTGCGCATGCGCCGTGCGCACAGGGCTGCGGCGCGCAAGGGTTGTCCACGCGCTCGCAATCCACGCCCGAAAAGCCCTCCGCGCACGTGCACAGGTACTGGTCGGGGGCGGTGTTCTCGCAGGTGCCCCCGTGTTGGCAAGGCTCGTGGGTGCCGCAGTAGTTTAAATCTAAGAAATAAAACAAACAACCATATTAGCAGAATATAATATACTTACTCGTATAATTAGTCCTTTACGATACTCTGCTAATCATATTTCTAAGCATATTATTTATATTTTTATGAACAAAAGTAAGGACCTTGATCGCAGAGAATTCCGCCCCAGTTCGTGTCACAGGTACAATCCCAGGAGGAGCCGTTGCAGTAGCCGTGCTTGCAGCCCGGGTAGGGCTGGCACTGGGAGCATAGTTCGCCTCGCCATCCCGGTCGGCATCTGAAAATATTGGTACCCTCGTTAAATACAGACTTGGATTTTACAGAATATATAACAATCAATCAATGAATGGAACTCTTCAAATTGTAGTTAGAAATATACGCACAAGCATTCGCCAGGTCGTTCGCAGCGGCCATGCTCCGGGTGGCATCCTTCCTTGCAGACAGCTGTAAAAAACATTTCTTTTAATTAAAGTAACATTTAAAAAAATACTCAACTCAGTATATTAAATATACTCTATATATTTTGCAAAGCTCGTTAACTTGGATTACTTCGCGAGCAGTATAGTTTGCTCTCAACTTTCAGTATATACAAATGTACCTATACTCTGTGCTCTCAACTCATCCAACTCGCATTATAGCAGCGTGGTAGAGGAAGCGCTAGACGTCCTCAGTGATGATGACGAGGAAAGATCCATGTCCAGAAGAGAGCGCAAAAAGGGTTGCAACCGTAGTGGTCGCTTCAGATAGGTATATGTATGAAGCAGAACATAATATAGTAGCCAGTAGACAAGTAGAGCGTACGTTTTTCGCAGTTGTCACCCTGCCAGCCTGGCAGGCAGCGCTTATCGCCGCCGGGCGAGCAGGCATAGTGACCGAACTTGTCGTCGCGCGGGCGGCAAAAGGTGGTGCAGGTGTAATTGTAGTAGTTGGGCTTGCAGGTGATGCGCACGCGGTAGGCGACCGCCGCCGCCGCGCCCGCGTGCCTCAGCGCGTGCCACTCTGCGCCCGGCTCCACGATGCCCGACCACCATGCCTCCTCGATCAGACCCGTCTCGTCTAATGCAAAAAAAGCAATTTTTACACTTTGGGTCACATTACTGAAGGTTTAGCAAAGGTTCCTTGTATTATCCAGTAATAAATTTAGCCTTTGCAGATAAGGGATAATGTAGCATTCTAAAGTAATTTTAAAATCTGTTTAGTAGTTTTTGAGTTATTTCACTACAAATGTGGGAGAAGAGTATCTCTCCACGCGACCATAACGCTGTATAAAAGTTTGTTTAAAAGTTTAACTTCAAAATTACTTATAATCCCCTTTGAATATCATTAAAAATGTGGAACGTTAATTTTATTCTTTGAATACGAATAGATGCTTACCAGAATCCGCGTATTTATAGTCATCGAATGCTTGCAATATCAGGGTGCATGATCTCTGCGAAAATAATGACATACATAATTATGTAGTTAGTTAAATGCAATGTACCTTGTTGATGTTAGTAATATTATGAAAAGAAAAGTAGTAGTATAGTACGGGTGTTTCGCAAAACATTTTTTATCATCATCAGCTTTTCAAAGTTCACTGATGGATGCAGTCCTCCCCTACAGTTTGCTACTTTGTCCGGTCCTGCTCGATGGATTGGATTGGATTTAAAGATCCAATCCAATCCATTATTAGGGAAGTCTAGGGCCTTCTTCACTGGGCTGCTCCAATTCGAAATTAGAAATATATTTAGTAGACATAAATTCAGAGTACTAATGCATTTTGAGCCTAATGAATCCTTTAGCAATGTCGTCAATCAAAACACGAAAAAGAATCTTACCGTCCAGCTGAAGGTGAAGACGAGGGAGAGGGTGTAGAGCGGCTCGGTGAGGGTGAATGAGTCGGTGCCGAGTACGGGCGAGGACACGTTGCCGAAGGAGCAGGCGCTGGGCGTGGCGGTTGACTGGTACTCCTTGAGGCACAGCGTGAAGCGCGTGCGGCAGGCCCGCGCGCACCCCGCACCCCCCGCCACCCCCGTGCTCCCCGCACTCCCCGCACCACCGCAGCACGCACCCGACGCCAGTTGTAGACGGTAATTGCTGAACTCGAGGATCTGTAGCTCGAAGACGCCCTCCCCCGCAACACACTGCAAAAATCGATGATCATTATTATTAGATAATTCAGAAACACGGCTGGCTGTATAATGATATCAAGAAGTGACTACACTACCATATCAGCATGTAAACGGTAAGCGGATATCTGAAGAGTTATTAATACAGCTAATGTCAGTCGTTGGAGAAATTCATAATTTCTCGAAAGCATGACGTCCACCAATCCGCACTTGGCCAACGTGGTGGACTATGCCCTAAATCCCTCTCACTTGTGAGAAGGAGACCTGTGCCCAGCAGTGGGACATAAAAAAGGTTGAAAAAAAAATTCGAAATTTTGGATGGACGTTTGTTGCTCAATCATGCAAGAACGGCTGAAAAGATTAGGCCAGGCCAGAATTTGGCAGACAGATAGATTATAGTCTTGTATTCCAGTCGGACCTAGCCTAGCTAAAAACTTTCAATAGGTCTATGCACTGACCTTGGCACACCTAGGAGATATCAGTAGAGCCATAAATGCTTCAAACTTAGAATAATTACTATCACATTATAAAAACCAAGTTCGCGCGCCCAAATTGAAGCATGTTGATTGGTGCCATTAATGGTACCAAACGCCGGGCCGCTCAGTAAGTCTTAAGGTTAAATTTTACACTTTTTTAAAAACAAAAGAAGTCTAATAAAATACCTTTTCACAGTGTTTTCAATATTTTGTAGTATTTTATAGTTAATTTGGTCAAAATAAAAATATTTTGTTTTTTAGATGTGACAGCTGTAGGAATCTGTTTAGTGCTTCAATTTTGACAGCGCGCTTGTATGAAGACACTCATTCTATACGTATTTATTGTAAGGCTTCAAAGCCTTATTTCTCGCTTATGATGGATAGTTTTTAACGAAAAATTTGAAACACGAGCCGGCCATGAGCAGTATATTGTCCTTTATAATTAAAAGGCGGAACCACCGCGGCCAGTGCGTGGCCTTTGCAATGACATCGTTGAGAGGAGCAACTTCTATATTATGATGAAATCCTTCTTCCAGAAGAAGCTACAGCGCAAGTAAACTTGTATAAGGCCAAGTGATTCAACGAAAATTACTCGTAAGATTTTGGGCGAAAAATATTTAATCATATTTGGTGATTACGTGATTAGAGTGGTAGAGGACGGTGGCAAAAAGGAACTAGCGCAAATGGTCACGCCTAGTAAAGTCTATTCTCGCACTGCAAATGTCCAAATCTAAGATTTGAAAGACTTTCAGTTAAAGTAGGGCAATAGTTCGCTTGCTCTGAACTTTGCGGGTCACCACTGTAGCTTTACCTAAAGACTAAAATTTAATATCACGGATAAAATGGCAATTCGTGTGGCGCAATGGTTACGTTGCTGGTTTGCCGATTGGAGAGTCCCGGATTCGATACCCGGCGAGGCAGATATTTGAATGATGAGATGAGTTAAAATTTTCGGTCTGGGTGTGTGGGTTTCTGTCTTTGTGCGTGTCCATGATACCCACGACACAGGGAATCCTAGTGTGTGGCTATGAGTGAGTAGCGTTAATTTAATTTAACCACCCGATAAAGCTCCCGTTCGCTATGTGGAGAGCGAGTAGATACTACAACAAAGATGTTGCAGATTTCAGCATGTCTAAGATTAGAAGGCCTTAAATCGCCTCAAGAAAACAACCGCATCGCGAGATAACAGCGTCGCATCAGACAAAATGATAGGAGAAGAATATTGTTTACTTATATTGTTTACTTATATTGTTTACTAGCTGTTTACCGCGGTTTCACCTGCGCTAGAAAAGATCAGTAAAATGAAATGAATATGTTCCATAGGTTTTATTGGAACCAAACTGTTATTCCCTAAGTTATCCCCTTTGGTGTCCACTATTCCCCTCATGCAACGCAATAGGTATAAGGTTTTATATCGGTATTTTTTTCACACGTTGGGTTATATTAATGAAGTTTTCGCCCGGGGAAGTACCACCGCTGCACCCATTTCTGCCGTGAACCAACTCTATTGTGTTTCCGTGGAAAGGTGCAGTTGCCGGCCACACTTACATGAGGCGACGACCAGCTTCCGGAATAGCAGCGCAACTGAATACGACCTCAGACAAGACTTACCTATGCTTGCTTGAGGTTGTATGTAGATGTCCATGGACTGCAGCGACCACTTAACATCACGTCATAGTATAAAGAGACCGACCAAGTAGGCTAACTCCGGCCCAATCCGCGATATAATTGCCTACTGTCTCAGGGTTGTAACTTTTAGCTACTTAGTTACTATAAAGGCGTGACTAAACGTAAACAAAATCAAAAGTACCTAATACATTCTAGTGGGAAAGTAGGCTTACCTACTTCTTCTGTCTGATAGAAAACTAATAAGTACAACAAAAAATAAGTAAGTAGGTATCTCATAATCGAGTAAAAATTATATGCGTTTCGCGGGCCTGGAAGAATGCGAGTCTGTGGACGAATACAACACCAGGATGGTATAAACCGTCCACGAGGTAGGGTCCAAGTTCTTTAAGTTCCCTCCAGTAGTATTGCTCTCTGAACACACCTTCGGTCTTATAAAGGAAAGGCGTTAACTACGCATCCGGTCTCCGTCTTCAATGTTGAAATACAGGGAGCTTAATAAACAGTCTCTTGCAGCAGACGACGCGATCTGCGTGCTCATAATACAAAGTGCGTCAAAAACACTATAGAGCGGAACCAACGCACTAAAGTGTTCTCAAGAGATTTGAGTCTGGCTGGCGCTATAGTTTCGTCTAAGTCGGAAGTTCAGAGAGAAATTGAGAGGTACTACGGACGGTTGTACAGCTCCTCAAAAGCTCCCGTTATCAATGTGGTGAACGATAAGAGAGCCAAATTGACCCGACACTATACCGAAGATATTCTGGACGTCAGCCTGTACGAAATTAGAAGGGTCCTTAATCAGCTCAAAAACAACAAAGCATCGGGCGATGATGGTATCACATCAGAGCTTCTGAAAGCTGGTGAGAAACCCCTCCTAGTGGCGCTCCAAAAACTGTTAAATACCGTCATCAGTAGCGGAATTGTCCCGGAGGCGTGGAGCAGAAGCGTGGTGGTGTTGTTCTATAAAAAGGGTGACGAGCCCTTTTAAATAACTTCTGAGCCACGTCTATAAGGGTTCTTAGTAATCGTATGCGCGCAGGCTAGACTTCCATCCTCCCGAACAAGCCGGATTCCGAAAAGGCTATAGTACCATGGACCACATACACATGCTGCGACAGGTTATACAAAAGACCGAGGAGTATAATCTGCCGCTATATATTGCGTATGTGGACTATGAGAAAGCCTTCGATTCTATCGAGACCTAGACGGTGCTAGAGTCTCTCCAGCGATGCCAGATTGACTATCTGTACATCGAGGTGTTGAAGTGTTTGTACAAAGCTGCAACCATGACAATCCAAGTCCACGACGGAAGCACTGGACCTATTCCACTGCAGCGTGATTTGTTTTCCAAATGTGTGTGATTTTTTTCTTTTGAAGTGTTTCCACTACATATAATTGTCCATGGAAGAAGCACGGTTTTTCTAAGTTCACCCCCGCTACCTTTAATGTTTACAATACAAAATGTTTATAAAACTCATAAAATATCTAAAGTACTAACTATTCCTCAAAAATAATTATTACTTTAAGCCAAAACAACAACAGTCGACAAAAAAAAAACCAATTCAAGAAGGGTTTGCTTCTTCCAACCAAACCAAAATCAAAGTGTTTGTCTAAGACATACACTAAGACACAATGACACAATGTCTTTTTTCCTTTACCATATTAATTGTAACCCAATACAACAATTTTATCCAGCGTGAATTCATAATTCAGTTCAATTTATTAGTTTTAGTTGCCTATGACTTAATTAATTTACATGTATCATTTGTTAGCGTGATTCAGAACTTACAAATGAATTTTACAAACGCCATCTATTAACAATATTCGGAACTAAATATCTAGCAAATAACAAAACACCGATCTTCCCATGTGTATGGGGATGTTTTATCGCGGTAAAAAGTAGCCTACATCACTTTCCAGTCTCCACCCTCCTCACTATCTCCACAAAAACCATTACCATAATATAGTAGCTTCGTTGCGACGTGAAAGATGGACAAACAAACAAACACACTTTCATATTTATAATATTAGTATGGATACCATCAATAAACCAGTGATAGCGGAGATTACATTAATTTAAATAATAAAAATATTTAATTACTTTTCCTTTAGCCCACTGGATTTTTTTGACACTCAATCTATTCACTCTACGCAATATATTCTCTCCTATACAAAATAATAATAAATAGTAGATATGAATTAAAAGAATCAAGGGTAAGTCATCTCATGTAGGAAGACAGCAAATTCTTTGCACAGTCTAAAGAACCATATTATTTAGTAATTTTATGATTATATCGTTTGGATTAGATATGTGTAAAACTGTTAAGCTCCATAGAGTCACATAGAACTCCATAGAGTCACAAGAAAAATAGAAAATTTCACATTATAGGTATTTTTAGGGTATTGGACGAAATAGTTCATTCGACAGAATTGAATACAGGTGTGTGTATTATGTAACTATCTATCAAGAAAGAATCAGGTACAAATGAATATTTCCCTGGGATTAATGAGATAGCCACTAGATAGCATTACGCTAACGCTGATTCTCACCTAAAATTTTTATGGGAGGTTTGTACTTTGTAGTGGTCTGGGATCGAATACAAACTAAATCTATGCAAACACACAAATTAAGTTAAATGAAAGCTGTGATAAAAAAATACAGTATTAAATTGGACTCCAAGAGTCATTTCTTTCATTTACGATTTTCTATAAGTTATATTAAAAACTAAAGTAAGACGTAATATTTAATGTATATGCGATGGTAAACTTATGCGAAATTTACAATAAACCTCATTTATGAAAATCTGTTGTACATCGAAATATTTCATGCATTATTATGCATTCATTTTTTATTATTATAAAAAAATCTTAACGTGAAAGGACATTTTAACTTAATGTGAAGGTATGATCGAAAATATGAACTAACTGTGAGCTAGTTGCCGTTATTTTGGTCGCGGAAGTGATTGTAGTGTAGCGAGCTTTATCCGCTACGATCTGCGGAGCTTATCGTAGCAACAAACTACGCCGGTGGGCGGAGCTACGAGCGGCACGCCTACATCGCTGTACGCCCACCATCCCCCGCCAAGTAAAGACACACCTGCCAACCATGCCTCGCAAAAAAGAGAATATTTCAGTCAAATATTCAATGACTTTCTAAAAATATAGACTATCGAAATGTGATCTTAACAATCGTAGTAGCATTTTGCAGAAAGAAAATGGAGATGAACCAAAATAATAGGTACAAGGTTTTAACTACAATATTTTTGTAACAATGACTGCCTAAACATTTTACGCATTAGTACTTTTCCGTACAAAAATATAGATGTGGTGTTGATAATATAATTTTCTAACAAAAAAAAGATCGCCTTCAAACGGAAAAAAATAATATTGTTCAGTACTTCGCATTTGATACTTTCCCTTGCTAATGGTAGTGATTCTTAAAACTGTTTTGGAGTCGGTGCCCTTTCAGAGCGAAAGGTACCCCATTTTAATAAGGGTATGGCTCCAAAATAGTTTTAATAGTCACTACCATTAGAAAGGGAAAGTATCAATTGCGAAGTACTGAACAATATTATTTTTTACCGTTTGAAGGCGGTTTTTTTTGTTAACAAGTTATATAATTGCACTTATTTTAGTACCTTTTATTTAATAATTCTGTATTGTTTAAACATAATTGGCAAAATTTCCACATATGTTTGCCTATAAAATTTGACAGTTCTCCTCGATTTCCCTGGGATTCCATAATTAAATCTTGACTTGGTGACAATGGGACCACCTCGGAAGTATACGCTTTTGAACAAAAAAAACATTTATCGAAAGAATTTTCTCTCAACTTCTAACCATCGTAGTACCTTCCATCATCAGCTCAGCAACATGAGATGATTGTTACTATGCAAAAATATCAATTTTGGCTCAGAAAGTATAAGAAAATCAATATGTGTGCCTATAAAATTTGAGAGTTCCCCTCGATTTCCCTGGGATTCCATCATTAGATCTTGACTTGGTGACAATGGGACCACCTCGGAAGTATAAGCTTTTGAACAAAAAAAACATCAAAATCGGTTCATAAACGACGAAGTTATCCGCGAACAAACATAATAAAAGCATATATATGGTAGAATTGAGTAACCTCCCCCTTTTTTGAAGTCGGTTAAAAATAATTAGCGGTAAACATTTTCATAACAATTTACAATTTTTACACATTTTTCACCAGAATTTCATCTTAGAAGAATCTGTGGTTTAAAGATTTCGAAGTCATTTCCAGAAAAGTGAAAATAGTTAGTCAAATAGGACTTCACTCACAGGACTCCATAATATCATTTTATTCTAAAACCAGATTTTATCTGGTTTTAGAATACTCTTTATACTCGCTCACAGGACTTCATAATATCATTTTATTCTAAAACCAGATTTTATCCACCCTAATTGCGTCTGTAGACAATAAAATACACGTAGGTAATAATAAGTACGGTAATAAGTATGATGTTGAATAATTTAATAACTTTCGTGAAAGCAGATGTCAAAGCGTGTTTGTTTATGTTACATTACACAGACAGATCTGATCGTTATAAACGCCACAACAGATATATATATAAATATATACATATTTAGGAATATGTCAATTCATAATGACAAGATACAAAATGAAAAAAAAAACTTTAAATTATGAAAGCTTGATTTAAAACACAAAAACGATGATTTTGCAAAGCAGAATTGCAAAACATATCTTAACAGACTGCTCTAACAAAATTTACGAATTAAAATCACTGTTGAAGTTGGGAAAGTAAATGAAAAATAGTTATTTAATCAAAATAATATCATTATTAGTCATCATAATAAACCGGTGCAAGTAAGCGGATGTCTTGATTTATTTTCAAAATTTACCATAAGTACCTACATCATATTGAATTTACCATAAGTAGATAGGTATTATCATTAATTAACGATGACGATGACATTTTACGATGAACACACGGCACACTACGAGTAAAGAATTAAAAACTAATTGTATAGTTTTATTAATAACAAAAAGAAAAATAGAAAATGTTTCGCTGGGTAAGCATGCATTCAGAGCATAATATGAAATGCTATGCTATGATGTATGTCCAACTCATATGAAATGATTTATTACCAAGACACTTACAAATATTTTTGTAAAAACAGGGAATTCTAATTGACTTTGACTAATAGTTAACAGCGTAAATAGTATATACCTACCGAGGCATAAAAAACTCAAAAGTTAAAAATGTAGTAAATTGTAATAAAAGAATATGATTTTTTAAACTTTTAAAATATAGATTAGCTTAAAGCTCGGCGTTTTGCTAGTTAATCACATAAATATAACTAAGTACACTTGTATTTTGTTATAATCACTTTTCATTTCGGAGATAGAGATTTAAAGATTTAAAATATTCAAACAACATTGTATTACAGTATATCTATGCAAAATACTTGTTTAATGTTTTAATATTATTACAAACATATGAGTCAAACGGTGAAGGCGATTTTATATTCACGACGTTTTGCCACTTATTTGTCTGTTCAGAAGTCCATCAATGTCACACAAACACCTTTTTTCACGAATAAAATCTATATGGGTACGTGTTTTGGCTTGAATTTCTCATTTAAAATGTTTCATTTATTATTGTAAATTTATTTATTAGTGTAAAATGTAAATAGTAATAATGTAAAAAAAAACAGCAAATTGTTTGTAAAGTAGGTTTACGATCGAGATGTTTACGTGATAACGTCCGCACGAGAAAATCTCCATTCGTTTGTATGCCGCTAGAGTGAGAGAGACGGAAGATCGGTCCACTCACTCGAACGCTATGCCAGCCTCCGCTCGTGAGGATTCCGCGTGACAAGTTTCACGGAATGACTGGCAGCGCTCGAGATGAGACGGGAGATCGGTCCGTCTCTCTCTCGTTATACCTGCGATCGCGCTCGTGAGGTTTTGGTGTGACACAAGTTTCTGAACATGTCACCCGACTAAAACGATTATAAAGACGTTATCACGTCAAAATTGTAAGAATGTCAGGAATAACGAAAAGAAATATGAATGAGAAACCAGCGTCTTACCTATTTGTGCTGGTTTGAGAAATAAGAAGAATAATAAAATAGCTAGCTTATTATTTTTAGATATATAAAAGAGTTTAAGTGTGTGATTCTCACTGGCGAAAACAATTTAAACATAATCAAAACATCCTGAAATACTGCGTTTGTTTTATCAGCTGTTTTCCGCCTAATTTGATTCCGATAAATGGTGAGATGTTCAAAGTTACTGAGTCGAATAGATTTTTAACTCGTTACAATGGTATTATTATGCAGAGTATCCAACGCGAGAGCTTGTGGGTTACTAACGTTAATTATTATTATATTTTCGTATATTCCATGAACTCAAGGACTAAAAACTTTTATGTGACTCGTTTGATCATAAAACCGGTACATAGAGCATAACAGCTGTTAGTACAGATATTAACATCCAAAATTATGGGCAATAAAAAAGCGATTAGGTACAAATTAACGTTGTCATGTCTACGAGTGAAGTGGACGGGGGGCTGGTGACACGGGTCGCCCCGGGCCCCGCACCAGGCGTGCAGACGTACAAGGCGACGCCACTTTCATGAATATGCATGGCGAGCCGCAGCAAACGGGTTCTCCTTAACTGGGTGACGCAGATTTTCCCACGGAATCAGTGCGAAAATAAGCATTAACTACGTAACTCACATTTTATTTGTACGCAAAAGGCGACCGGTGCGTACTGGACATATTTTATCGTTTGACTGGCAACTCGGCACTGGCGGAGTATCCGCCAACGTGACGTAGAAATTCTTTTTCGATGTGAATGAAGTAAAATTTCGTACGTTAGGAAAACTAGGATACTAAACTTTAACAAAAGGGACAAAATAGAAAATTTATCAGTAAGAAAATCAGTAACATAAAATTCGAAACACCATTATCAATTCATAAAAATAAGATGCGAAGTGTTTTCACCGTTACTAGGTTTGCTTTTGTCATACTTTAAAGGTAACTATGGGCTACTGGCTGTTTTAATATTCACAACTTTTAATGCATACAAATTGCATTTAAACCCTAATTTTCGTACATAAATTAATACAAATGAAATAAACAGAAACCCGGCATTCATATTGTCATATTATAACGACGATGGCTCAAATGTGATGTTTCCAACGTTTCTGCTGCTAAAGAATGAAATTATCACAAAAGCAGAATTTAAAAGTAAATATGAAACAAATCATTTAAACGCCAAAAGTCATGACGACAGATAGACATGAATACAAATATGAACTAAATTTTGTAAAAAAAAAACAGTTAATTCGAGGAACCATATTTACTACATCGATTAAAATCAAAGAAATATTCACTGTAGTGACATGCAACTGTTAAATTACGGAATAATTTTAATGTCTTGGAATATTCTGTTTAACGACTACTAATTTAATGTTAGTTTTAAAAATATATATTTTTTTAATTTTATTACTCTCAAGTGTCCATCAGTCGTCCGTCGTCTTGATAACATTAATTGTTGTGAGAGTTGTGAAAGCGGCCAGACTGTCGTCCGAAACGAACACCGCATCATCGCATTTTCTTTCATCCTTCGTTCAAATCAGTAACTTTACAGTTATATAGTGGAAAGAAATAAACATTATTAATAAATTATATTTAGGTTTTAGATTTTTTGGGTGCCGTATTTAATCCTTAATTGAAGGTTATTTTGATTTTAGATTGGCTAGCTCAAATACACATTACTAATATTATGCATCAAATTCTGTTAAAAAAATCGGTTGTAGAATTCCTAGTGTGGATAGGACAGTTACACGTATAACCCGCTCGCTCGCGACCGACAGGTGGAGCGCTAATGGAAAGACATGACTCTTTTATCATAATTTTTGTGTTACCTTTTTTATTTGTCTTGAGGACAAGTTCTTAAGCCAGTTATATAAGATTATCGTCTTTTTATGTTATCATTAAGTTTGTATCAAAGTATTCTTGGTTATTATTATTTAATATGAAAAAGATGGTTTACAATTTTTTGTGATTGTGTAATATTTAGAAAATGTTTGCCAATAAATGTAAGCTATCAAAGCTAATTTTGACAATAACTATAGTATCATCGAAACAAAAACATGTTTTTGCGATTTGGATTAGTATCCACTATTCTACTTATACTATACGATACTAATATCAGGGTACTCCCTGATCATCCAATAGCATTATAGCATCAAATATACCTTTAATGCCTTTCTCATACATACATACATAGGTATTAAGCGCAAAATCTTTCATTCAAATTCGATCATATCACTGTGACACGAGATTTTTATAAATTATATATAAATGTGAGCTTGTATCATAGGTTCTTTAAAGCAGTTCTCGACGATAATTTAAACTATATTTGATAGGTATTATGTAAAATAGACATAAATTCTGTGAGTTCATTAGACTTTTTATTTATACAAGCTTCTATTAATATTGATGCGCTAATTTGTTGACGTTTGTGTGTTTCTGTAAAATATCACTTGATTTATTGATAATTTTTATTTAACAGTGTAATGAATGTATGACCTCGTTGCTAATAAATTCTCCACCAATTTCATTCACTTTAGTATTCCTAAATCTATCTCGTAGTTTTCGCAAAAACCGCCAGGCGAGTGACAAAGATTAAACTCTTAGAAAGATCCATAGCTGAAAATGCATCAATATTAGCGCCCGCCGTGGACGTTCCCCGTGTCGCACGATTTCGCGTTAATTTAGCTTATTAACCGGTCAATGAATGCGTTTACTCACGTCCGAAGACGATACGCTGACACCGAGTCACCGACTGCGACCGCCGGAGATCGGAAAGAGAACTGTCATTTGCATAACGTACGCAATCAAATACCAAAGCTCAGACCGTCCTTACTAAATAAGGTTCCATCCAGGAATTGATATCTTTGCATACCAACAACAACTTAAACCTTACACAACCATGAATTTTTAAATTTACAAATACAAATGCTCTTAGAAAGATAGAGAACTGAACTAAACTGATTTCTTTCGAAAATGGGTACTACAGTATTAGTGAAAATTTTCATTTTTTTTTAAATATTATTATGCTTAATGAAGTACTATTTTGAAAACAAGATGTTGAAAGCGATAATCATGAAAAATCTAAAACCGACTAGAATATCCAAAGTCTTATTGAGCTATTTCAAATAATAAAAGCTATTGATAAGTCAAATCATATCCAAATGACAAATAAAACACTGGTAAACTAGAAGGGCCTTAGAAGGTTAATGTTGTGTAAAGTGTTTGGAAAACGTCATTGAGGTACAACGTATGAATTCACAAAATTATATTCTAAACATCTCCTGAACAGTTATTATCAAAATTTATAATGGAAATGAGTTATGATACTAGAAAACTCTATCCTGACAATATTATTGATATCTAAGCCATTAGGCTTGTTGGTGTGGTAACTACCAGATGGTAGGAAATTAAGATTAATTTGTGAGCATGAGAGATGAAACAATGGAAATATAAAGTCTATTCATATGAAAACGGGCATATGAAAACGGAGAGATGAAAATTATAAAAAAATGTAAGTTTTAACGTTATGTTACGTTAAACGTTTGGAATGCTTAAAAATAACTTGTTAATAATGAAGTTCTGTCCCATTAACTAGGAGCTTTTAATTCTAAGCGTTCTATAGTTCTAAGAAAGTTTCACCAATACTGGCGATTTGAAGAGCTTATAAATACAAACGATTTCTACTAAACTCATAAGGGCAGACAATCTCGGTAGAGGATGAAGTTTTTTTAATATACGAGGAGTCTTGGCTACTACACATTTTTAAGTCATTTGTTAGAAAACGTTACTAATAAATTTTCAATTTATGAAGAAAACATCACTTTGAGGCTTTTATTCACCCTACTGATATGTTGAGTCACTGAACAGTCCAGTCCATGAACATTAAGCATCTCCCATCAAACATTGAGGATCCTGACAATTTTTCGAAAGCTCCGGTAGTCTCGCAGAGTCCTAAGTGGAAGGTTCTACATGTAGAGGATGAGCAGTATGAAGGATCGTACTTGGAGCAGGCAGGCGAGGGTGAGGGCAAGCCACAGCGGGCGCATGGGGTCAGCAGGGCGCGGGGCGCCGGCGCCGCGCGCGCGCCCGCATGCCGCGCCGCCCCGCTGCTCTCGCCGCGACGCCCGCGACCACTGCACTGCACTCGCCACGACCTGACGCCACTCGCTCGACCACTGACTCGCACTCACTCGCGTGTGTCGCGTCTCTCGCCACCATGCGTGGAAGCGTGCGCTCGCCGCGGGGCCCGACTCGGGACTGCGCCGCCGCCGGCTCCGCCCCGCCCCGAGCTTTTAATCCCGCGCCACTGATTTACCTACTTCCATCGAGCCCGATCGAACGCGCTCGCCTCTCTAGTTTCTGTCTCTACCATAGATTAATATGAATATACCTGGTCTCTACCGCGTCGTCTGAATAGTGCATACTGCATAGTGTCCGTTGTCTCCGTCCTGGCTTTTGGCACTTTCGCATGAGCTTTAAGCTCCGTAACAGTCTTGGAATCTTAACAGGGTTTTTTGGGCCCAAGAACTCAATTTCTACTTTTTTGGGGAATTTGGAGCAAATCAATGAATGTTGTATGGAAATGAATTTATTTGAAATTTATTTAAGTTTACCTACAACTAAATAGTCACATCAGAATAAGGAAGGTCTGACAGCGCTACAGCATCAGTATGCGTGAAGGCGCGCGGGCGCCGAGCGCTCGTGTCGATACTCCGCCGATAGTACACTGTTCTACACATTTACATTTTAACTAAACTGAGAACCAACCAAGCTAAGCGCTATTATCTGTGTTAACAAATTACCGAGATTGTATGCCCTTATGCCTTTAGTAGAAACCCTTTGTATTTGTCTTCGTTAATCTGAGATTATGTCAGTGTAGGTATTATTACCACTGAAATTATAATTTGTGTAGATTGTAGGAATTACTGCACATGGTAAAGAATTTGTTTTATTATTAAACTGAATTTTCAGTTAAATTTATGTGATTGAAATAAAAAAAATGCAACTATCTACATTAAGTGTCAAAGAAAGTATTCTGTGAGGACAAATTAAAATTCGGTAATAGAAGTAGGTAGGTATCTGAAGTATGAAAAGGTTTTAGTGCTGATCTGCTAATCATTACTTGGCTGTATTCCAAGTCTACTTTAATTACAGATTCACATATTTATCATTAATTACGGCGCTTCATGAGCACTTTAGTCAATTTAGCTGAGGAACGGCGCAGCGGCGTTGTCAACACGGGGGATTAGATAACGCGTTACGGTAGAGGCAACACTGTATTCGTTTGCTCCGTGTTTTTTCATAGTTAAAAGTGGATTTAATTGAAGTGCTTGAACTGTGACTTATATACTTGAGTGACCTGTATAACACTCGATCAAAAGACGTTTATTTGATCTAAATCCGTTCAGGCGTTCCGTAAATATAGCGAAATTTATTTAAAAGTATTTTTACCAACCGACGTGAACTGACCTACGACAAATAGCATCGCTTGCAAGTGCACTTGCGCGTGAGCTCTATGAGTCATCGCTGTCGCCGTTAATCCCGTTTGCTTATCGCTCAGCTTAGCAATAATAATACATTTATTTGCTCTCTGTTTCTTCTCATCGCATAAAATTGCAATATGAATTGTTCTGCCTGTCTCTTCACTATCGCCGATAAAGAGGACTATTTGTGCTGTACGCGGACGAGTTGTAATAAAACTTATCACGTACTATGTAGCGGTATATTTCATCCAACAAATGATGAAATATCATCTTGGATCTGCCCTGAATGTTGCTGCGCAACCAAAACTGGTGGTGATAACAGCCACACTCCTGTTGCGTTGTCAAAAAAAGTCCGAGACCCTAATGTGACGTTCAGGAAAAAAAGTGATAAGGAAACAAGCGAACGCGAGGAGAATAATGGTTCTAATAATGATCTCGCTACGGAGATGCGTCTCCTAAGATCGGAGATGGCTACACTGAGAGATCAGCTCAATAAGGCAGTCGGTCTTATTGCGAGTTACGAAACCAAGCTCGACTATTACGCTGTGATAATATCAAGACCGATTATCGTAAAAGACCTAGGTGTCACGTTCGACGAGAAGCTCACCTTCCACGACCACATAACGACATTAGCGAAGGAGTCTTTTCAACGTCTTGGCTTCGTTCTTCGTAACTGTAATGATTTTCAAAAGATCGAAGTAATAAAGGTTTTATTTAATACTCTAGTTCGGAGTAAGTTAGAAGCTAGCTCCTGTGTGTGGCATCCATACGAGACCACATACACACTTATTTTAGAAAAAGTACAAAAGGCATTTTTGAGATACCTCTATAAACGCTGCTACGGATACTACCCGTACATGTACCCAACTAAATTTCTCCTGGGCTGCCTCGGATATAACTCCTTGGCCACACGAAGAGCCAAAGATCAGTTGGGTATAATGTGCAAAATTCTTAGAGGTATCGTAGATGCTCCAGACCTACATAATGAGTTGTGCAAACTTTTTGTTCCGGACAAGTACCGCCGCAGCAGAAAGCACAACCTCCTCGTGGTGCCCAGATGCCGCACGGTGGCCCGCGCGCGCTCCCCCGTTCCGCGCACGCTCTCGGCGCTCAACGCTCTCCTGGACGCTGCACCACACTGTGATCTGTTTGTAGATGAATGGAAGGTAATTTTGTCCGAATGCCTGCGCTATTGCGAATTGACTGCGTGATGGAAAATTATAGTGACATTAAATGATTATTATATTTTAGTATAGTTGCTTGACATTTTTATTTGTTTAATAACTTGAATTATTATTTATAAATGTTATATTGAACCCTATTTTGACATTTAATATTTTGGACATTTCTGCAATTTTAATTTGACTATTGTTTTCTATAAACTGTATTACCTGTGTTCCTATTATTATTATTATTATTTGATAATACCATTTGTAAATTTTAAAATGTAGGCGACAATTATGTTTTTTTCTTCTTCTTCTTAACTATTATCATTATTATTTTGTAATTTAAATTAATTAGTGTAAGTGGTTGTGAGCCGTGCTAATTAATTAAATAAATAAAATAAAAATAAAACACTGCAGAGAAAACATGTTATTTGTTCCTCCGTGGTAAACATTCATGGCTACAGGTACCTATGCAGGAGAAGACGAGCCACAGGCTTTCATCTCGGCTCAATTTTATTTCTTGCTCATAATCGACCATTACGCCACATTAATTTGGTATGCCGCTTGACCTGTTTATCTTCGTGTTGAATTTTTAAATAGGTGCGGTCAGACGGTGTCGTAAAAATTATAGTGTCACTATGATTTTTAATGTTCCTCTCATTTTTTTAACTTCTATATCCAATCTAATCATTTGTTAAAATTTTGCAAATGATAGGAATTTGGCAGATAATAGAACGTGCTACTATGGTGTTCATGTTTTTCACATCATATAGAGAATAACATTTATTTTATGGTGAAAGAGTTCATCGATCACCCTTATGGTACAGTGAGAGGAGAGAAGAAGTCCTGGGTTCAGTTAGAAGCTGGGTGGAAATCTAAATTATGGAATGTAGAGTTCGTTTTCCTAGTCAGGGTGTTTGAATTCCTGTGTTTGTGTGAGTCAGTGGAACTCACGACACAGGGATTCCTATTGCGGGCTATGAGTGTGAAGCGGTATGATTGAGTGATTGTTGAAACTGAACTGCTTTCTGTACTTTGAACTGCTAATACTGATGACCTACATTTTTAATCTTGTAAATTCTTTAAAAATTAATCCCTGTAAGAATAACTGTATAGATAAAGCTTATAGTAGAGGCAGTAAAATATACATGTGTGTGTCGGCGGCAGTGAGCTGAGTGGGCACGTGCATATAGCTCTGCGGAGACAATGCGCGCTAATTGCTCAGCGCATCTGTCTGCCGTCCCGGGTGCCCCGGGCTCGCATGCGCCTGCGACCTGCGATATAACACCATTCATAACGACACGTCCTTGGCCTGTATGTTTGTTTATGGGAACGATTCCGAATATAATAGACGTCGTGCTGAAACATTGAAAGTAATACAATCCACGTTAAAGAATTTTTACCGACTTTCTTCTGAGTTACTGTCAATTTTATTTACTTTGACTTCATCACTGTGATTAAAGATCAATCCAGATCAATATTATAAATGCGAATGTAACTCTTACTGTTTCTGTGTGTCTGTTACGTTTGCAGGCCTTCACTATTGAACCAATTTTCAAAGAAATTTGGTACCTACACAGTTAGGAACGTCATTGGAAAAGGACATAGACTAGTTCTTATCCAGGAAAAATGGAATCTTCCCGTGGAATGGGTTAGTATAATCATATAAACTCAAATCAAACGAGCAAAGCAAGGCCGGATAATTAGTTTCCAAATAAGTAGCAAGCCACCTGTAGGTAAGCCTAGACTTTCATAAAATTGTAGGGAATTCATTTGGTGTAAGGTGTTCTCGTACAGTTTTGAAGTAAAGTTCAGTCAGAGAAGAGCCAGTAATTTAAAAATTTGGCTACGATACAATGACCGCGGTGTGCTTAGGAAGGAAGAGCGGCGAAGTTGGTAATGAGAGCTATTGTTGAGCCAATCAGTGGCCGTCAGCCGTCAGCCGTCACCGTCACATCAGCCGACCGTTCGCCGCGCTTCAAGATGTAGCTCCGGCTGTGTGAGCAATCATCTCCTATTCCAATACCACACGAAATTACGTTAAAATGTCTATACGTGGTTTTGGAGAATAATAGTTTTATTACTTTTCAATTTGAACATTGCTACAATTGAAAGAATAGTTTTCGATTCCGCGTATTTATTACAGTAGTCCAGTTAACATTGTAAGTTAAGTGAAGCATTCGATAAAAACCATGATGGCACATATTACGAAAATTTTACGTAGAGACCTAGAAAGTTTATTTCCATTTTGTAAGGAATGTAATACGGAACAAGTGCACCTGGTCAAGATGGAATGGTTCCAAAAGAACAAGAACAACCAACTGTTGGGATATTATGTCGTGTATGTTTAGCAGTTTTCATATGAGTGTCAGACCAAGCTGATCCGCGATAAGGGGCCGGAGCGTCCAGCGCTGAGTGGCAGATAAATGGGCGGAAGTCACATCCGTCGATAGCGCTGCTCGGTTGGCCGCCTCTGGACTCACATTTAGCTCACAATTGCTATTTTGCACTGCTAATCTTACTTTTTATTTACTTTCTACCTTAAATGTCTTAAAATTCTACACATTTTAGACAGAAATAGAATGCCTATTCAATATCTGATTTTTAAATCTTGTCCTTATTCAAAAATTTCAATGTTTTAAAGCGCTCGCCATGAGCAGCATAGCGAGCTGATAGGAGTAGTGTACGGCGGGTCGCGGGTGCTATCGTGGGTTCCATCGGATCGATGAGAAGTAATAAAAACGTTATTATTACGTCGCCGGTCCTCGGCGGAGCTTCGTTGGCGATAAATAACACCCCAAACGAGACAAGTTCACAAATTGTCGCCCCACAATGCTCCTTGAGAGTCTTCGATGGATCGTCTACTCTAATATCTTTCGATATAAGGTTAAAATCGAGCTCACCGATGAAATTTACGATCATCTTATGTCGTTTATAAAATTGTATTGTAAGTTATAAGGTGCTCGGATTATTGTACACTTGCCGTTTTATCGATATCAACGGAGTCATTTTGAGCATCGGTTTTTATTATTTAATACCCGCTATGGTGTCAATGGCTAATACGGTGCGTATTTTATGGAGTAAAAAGAAAACGGAGTTTAAAGTGGTAATAGCGTCAGCGTTTAGAAGTGGTCGTGAGGTATATTTTAGTGTAGTAGTTCCTCGTGCTTCGTGTTGTGTATGCAAATGAGCGAATGTTGAGCGCTAACGAGCGTGCCGGTACCCGGTGTTGTGCGAGTCAAGTACGACCAGCAAGGCTGGTAGAGTCGCGGCGCATTGTTATCATTAGTTGCTCCATTTTTGGGGGGACATTTTCGCACATGAGAACTTACCAATCTGTTTAAAACTGAATTATTGATGATGGTCATATGATTATATTATTATTGTTGCAATTTCTCTGTAGCTTCTCTACCTATCAAAAAGATCTCACGGAAATGATCACGGGTCAAGTGTAATTAGAGCGAGTCAAGTGAGTCGCGCGCAAATTGCGCATGCAGTGTCTGTCACGCTTTGCGACGGCCCCAGCGGCCAGCTAGGTGTGATAACATCACCATAGCTATATAACTTATTTATCAGATGTCAATGCTTTCGAAAAAAAAATATTTTAACATGAATATTTCTAACTGCAATTGCCACCAACAACCCCACCCCCCGCCCAATAAAAATCCAAAGAAATGAGAATGAGTTCAGCAATCGCTTGGAGTTTGCATTTCATCACCTCAAACAATTTGCAATTGGAAATTATGAAGAATCAAGTGCCGATGCACGGCCAGTGGAACCTGTTCTCGGTCATTGTAGGGTTAATATTTTGTTTATAGATTTAGCGAACCTCGCCGAGGGAGGACGTCGACCGCACCGGATGTTGTGAAACACGAAACTGTCAAGAAGAAGCGGAACTATCTCATCTCATTGTCGCTGCCGCTCATAATCCTTGTTTTGTGAGATTATGAGCGTGCGGTTATCACGTGTCGCGCTCGCCGTGCGTGAGGGTGAGGAGAGGTTCCCAGGCGCGCAGGAGCACATAAGGTTATGTTATGTACGGTGGTCGCGCCGCCGCTGGTTTAATTAAAATACCGGCGGGAGCGCGGCGCGGGGCGGGGAGCGGCCCGAGCGGGGCGGGTTGCGCGGGGTGGATCTCGTCCTTCCCTGGGACTAGGAGATGTAGCTAACGATATTAATTAAATTAGATGACCGCCACCGTGGGTGCCTGCGTGGGACAGCGCGACGTCACTCAACCTGTTGTCTGTTTCCTTGAATGATCAGAAAAATAAACTACCTATTTGCCGCACTGACTAGGATTGTCAGCATGTCTTGACAGCTGCGTCAAGATCTGCCTCAGCAACTAGATGTGCTGGCTCATCAGATTAAGATAAGGGCAGAAAATGTAATTAATGTTATGTGCTGACATAGAGTAAAGTTACTCTAGTCAACTGTTTATTGTCTGTTGATATTCAGATGGCAGAAATGTTATAATAATGTCCTATGTATTTAATAGCAGTATCCGTAAGCATCTATTTTTTACTCTAAGAAGGTAATAGTATATTTCATTACAAGTGCGGAAAGGCTGTCATTGCAAGGAGCTCCGACAAAATGTCTACCCGAGCCGAGGCGCAGCCGAAGGTGAGGGTTGACAGTCGGAACTCCTTCCAATGACGGTTCCGCACGTGTACTGAACGACTATTTTTAATACAGTTGCGAAAAAATGAAGCAATTTAATAAAATAATAAAAACTCGCAAAGAACGTTTTTGAAAAATGGCGCCAACCGTAAAAGAATACCTTTAAATGCATATATGCAGACTTTTTTTTTTGTTTTCTTCACCCATTGTGGGTAGGCAAAAGGAACTATGCCCATACAGCCAAGTCTTCAGTAGAAATTTTTTATTGATATGAAATGAAAATGTTAATGAGATGAAATGAAATGCAACCTAACCTAACTCATTGAATCAAATCATTAAATCTGATATTGAAACAAATTAGTAGCTTCTTTTTAGAAATATTTGCATGAATCATAAAAACTTCTAAAACTTCGTGGTTGGTTTTTTTTTCTTTTAATGTCTAATTTTGACAGTTGGGAAAGAGAACGCACGAGTGCGGAAAAGGTAAAGAAAAAGCACGAGTGTGTAATAGCCCACATCCCGCACGCTAAACGTCCCTGCAATACGTCACTTTTTGAGCAACTGTATTAAAAAAATATTTTTGGTGTTAATTTTATTTTATGTAGGTAAATTATTATTATAGAAATTATTATTATTATATAAATGAGGCATTCTGTTAGTGCATTTTTAGCTTTATAGTGTCAGTGAATCTATGTCAATTTAATTTTAAAGTGTATTGAGCACTTTTTAATCTATCCGCCTATGTTACGTTTGTGCATTCGAGAACGTAATCTGTGGAGACTGTCATCGGTTCTAGTGTGTCTTCCTGTTCGTGTGTCTGTCGCTAATCTGAGGCCGTCATTGGAGGGTAATTAAGGCCAATCGGAGGCATCTCGTTAACAATGATAACGCCATCAGCCTCGCATCGGTCTCCGATATTGCAGCTACAGGATAGCCGGCCTGCTGGGTGGCTCTAATGAACTCATATCACAATAGGGATGCACAAAATGTTTAAACTTTTTTGTCCGTATTTGTAGCCAGGCAAGCTAAATCAGGAGAATAGAGTATCCAAATTAGCTACAAATGTATTGCACAGTTTACATATATGTAGATTAGTGAGTAAAATTATTTTTCTATTTCAGGAGCCATTTATATAGGTTAAAATAGGTTAACTGTTTTTGCATTTAGAACATTTTAACTTTTTAAGCCCAATTCAACAATTAATTGTTTTAAACATCTTTGTATTATATTTCAGAAGCTCAAATTGAACCATAATAGCGAATACAATAGCAAACAAAAGATTCATCTCGCTACAAAACTTTTCCATCGGAAAGCACAATCAAAAGGCAACGTCAGGTGAGTGTACGAGTACCTGTTGCGCATGTGCCCATGCGTGTAGTGTGTATTTGTGTGTGTGCGTGCACTTGTCGCGACCGGTTCCCGACCACCACCGCACTCATTCAATTTGTCTAACATACCATACAATGCAATGTTTATCATCCATCACGTCACCCCGGAGTGCCGTCGCTACGATCTGTATGCCATGTCTGTTCGAACATGCAAAGAATTACATTCACCAATCACTAGCTTGTCTTTCATTAAATATCACGAAGAACGCGTGTCAATAAAACCCAAAAAATAAACATCACAGTAGATTTGAAAAATGAAGAGCTAGTAACAATGTTAACTAGAAAAAATTATCAGAAACTAAAAACCAAAGAAATTAACATGATACTTTTAAAAAACCTTACCACTCAATAACTAGCAAAGGTATGAAAAGCAATACAATCAAAGGAAAATAATATTCAATAGTACCTATTGTTCCGCTTAAACATTCATTTAACTATACATATTTAATATTTAAAAAAAAACATCAACATAAAGACGAGTGCATCGTTAATCGTAACGAGCGGCTCGGATCATTATACAAATCAATAACGAATTCGAAGCTAGTGGAAAAAAACTGTTGGATGTTCCCTAGTTGGAGCGAGGCGAATTTCCCCAAATGATGCAACATCCGGAACGTTGGATGGTAATGATTCGAAGCAGTAGTCCGTTCCCATTAGCATAACGATGGTAAGCGGGTACCAGGCGCGCAGCCGCGGGCGGTGGTGCGCACCTGTGGCTTCGACGCGCCGTGCTGCCCTGCTAGCTGTGGGAATGGGAATCCCAAAATGCTTCAGGGCAGGTCGCAATTGTTGCATACGATACGCAGTTTTTATTGCATTTTTTAACCTCACATGAATGATGTTTTGCGAACAGGCATATACGAGTATGTACATGGGCCGTGAGCTGGTTATCATTTCCTTACATAGCTTTTACGCGGATTTTATGTTATTCATTACAACTTTTGTAATGATCCCTTAAACTTCTTCAAATTTACCTCCTTAGTTTGAACAACTTTACTGATATAGCCATAAATATAAAACTCTACAATCCAGGTGTAACGGTAACTAAGATCGCCCTTGCACCCAAACTCGTGTTACAATCCTATTATTCCCTAATTCATTGACGGTTACCAAATTATAAGTATTACTGGTTCGCCGACGGCGGAGCGACCGGTTCCCGGCTCCCGGCGCCCGGCGGCCAGGGAGGTGCGGGCTGCGCGGGCGCGGGGAGGGGGCGGCAATCTCGGCGCACACACGCTACACCCCGTTTATTTTTAGCCAACTGGTTAAGACAAATCTACGTCATTTCTACCTGTACAGCCTGCATATTGCTACACTCGCCGACTCAATAATCCCTTCGGCCGATGGGTTCCATTGTTGTGGAATTTACTTTACCCATCTATAGGCATGTTATTGAACATGTCCGGAGATTTTATTACGCAATATTTCCCTGCGCGGATCGGTTTACATGCTTCTCAGGCAAGTAATACAGATTGATTGACCGCGCATGTTCGAGACTCGTTTCTTTCATCGAGCTGTCTTCTCGATGACTAACCAAACCCGTAATTTAACAAATAACTCCCTGTTTATAAGAAACGGCCTCGTGTAAGAAATCTCCCAGAGTGATTATATTCGACTGGTAGTAAATATAGTAATCATCATACGGCTTCAGATCATTTACTTAGAAAGGTTACGGCGATCGCCCGCCGAGAGGCTGCATTTGGGGTCCTTCTCTTTATTCTGAACTTCATATGTATTCATTAACTATGTATCTGGACCTTTTATTATAATGCGCCAAACAGCTCTAACAGCTTATTTCACAGTTCAGCTAGGCTTTTGATTACATGCGTGTTCGGTGCCGCACGGGGTCGCGGCTCCAATTTTAAAGGCATAAACAATTTCCTGTTTAGTGCCAGCTCGTCGGCGCGGGTTCAGTGCGAGGTTGGCAACCTAGAATTACTCAGCCGTATATCTGAGCTTCATTCTGTTTCCCGTTGGCATCGGGCGAGATGAGCGGCGCGTTCTCTCACGGCGCGCGCGTGACTCGCCTGCCAACAGCGCCGGGTTACGTCGCCGCTCCATCGGGCTCCGCGAGGAACATTGACGGTAACGTACCGGCTTCGGCTCCCAGTGGCCCTACTTGCACCTCCATGTACGACGAAGAAGAGCGATTCGCCATTTCCATTGAATGGACACGTTTGATTTTTATTTGAAGTTGGAACATACTCCGGTCGGAGCGGTGGCATCCAGCCGTATGATCGGTGAAACCGCAACGATCTATCGATCGCACGTGATATAAGAAACGATATCCGTTTCGTGGTTAAAGGGATTTGTGGTAAACATAGTGAACCCATCGGTATGTCATTCACGCACCTTCGTCGCAGACATTGATCGTGTGAATTGTATTCGAAGTATTTGACGAACGTTTCTGGTTCCTTTGAAACTTTCAACCAGTTATTTGTGGAAAGTTTTATGCCCAAAAGTATAGCAATTATATAGAGGTAAGTAACAAAAAAACAAGAATGGTAAGATCAATAAGCTGAAGATAATTAAATGCTGTTCCATTTTTGACTGTTTTGACTAAGCAAGTATTTTTAACTTACATGCAAGTAAGTAAGTAATAAAAACGATAAGTAGCAAAACATTTCAAATTCTGTAACTGATTATGAGCCGCATATTTCGCCATATTTAGGCCGTAGTTACTAAACTCACAGTTTAGGTACGAATACACAAATTTCGCTTAAGTTAAAAACGTTTTCGAGTTATGGTTAACAATGATAGTTCTAAGATCAATCAAATAGCTTAATGAGTATATAACAGTTAAATGTAGAGCAAACATCACGAAGAATTATTTCAAGATAACAACAGTAAAAGAGCAACCAAATTATGGAACAGTCAGGTGAAGCAAGTCGTTTTAGATTACAGAGATAGCTCGTTCTCAGAGCTAGCCAAAAAGGGAGGCACCGCATTGACATTTCATGTAAGGTATCTCCAGACCGGCCCAATCCTTTCCGTGCGCCGCCATAACGTTGTTCGGATTATCTTAATCGCATTAGTGCACGATCGACCTTATCTAATGCTTAATTACTGTGAAAGGACTTCGAAAAATAATTTATTTTGAAATCCTTTCTCGTTCAACATTATCGCAGCGGCTGTCTGGCTGTCTGGCTGTCAGGCTGACAAGCACCTGACTGGCGATGTCGATACCGCTCATAACACGGCAATTTAATTAATATTTATGAGGTGGAGTAGCTTTTAATGAGGAATTTTTGCTTCAAATTATTAAGTAAGCGACCAATTGATATATGTATGTTATTTAGTCTCTGGTGTCACTACTGGACATGTAGACAATGGACATTTCGTATTCAACCTTACATAAGTTGTTCCCTAGAGGGTACGTACAGAATAAGGATGTAAATGCTCTCGTAGGTTACATTTGATAAAGCAGTCATGCTTGCATGATTTGGATAAATGCAACTGAAAATTTGTTTGAGTAAATGTTAATGGCTGCAACCCTTTTTTGCGTCCCACTACTGGGCACGGGTCTCTCACCATTATTGGGGAGGCCTGGAGCTTTCTCCACAACGCTGCTCCAATGCGGGTTGGTGGAGATGTGGGTTAATGGCTAACCCGCTGTCGGATGTTTTCAAACCGCCATAAGTACAAGGTTTAACGACTGTTATCTATCGACAACAACCGGGACCGACGGCTTTACGTGCCCTCCGACCGAAGCACGAAAACGCGCATGAATTTTTTGCCACTAGCGGTCACCCATCTCACACCCGACCGCGCCCGTTTGGCTTAGTTGCATAGATCGTTTGCGTTCTACGCTAACCGCCGTGCCATGCGTGCTTCATGTAAATGTTAATCCGATCACCAAAATTTATTTTATGTGTCTAAAATATTATTTTTTGTTTGGTTATTATTTATTACTTATCATATTACAGTCATCTGCAAGAACTCGACAATTCTTCAAAGGATTGAAATGATTACACCTGATGCTTCAATACGTGGCTGACTACAACTACGTACATAAATTCATTTTATAGGCAATTTAATTGCACCTGTCGATAAATGCTGTGTGATTTGAAGCAATAAATGTATCTGTGACAATTTATTCGTTAAATAATATGACAAGAGTTGAAATACATTGCAGCCGATTTGATTTAAGATTGGTGTTAGAGTTATTTATTTATGAGCAGTGGCTGTAACTTGTAGTGTAGTTGGCTGTTGGTCTGTCTATTGAATTAATAAATCGATAATTTACTGTAGCTTGATGGTTCTACGAATGTGATGTTATCGCCTTACAATCATACTGCAATAGATTAAAGAGGCAAATGTAAAGTAACGAAAGTAAATGAAAAACGAATAAATACAATTTGGCAATTTCTGTCCATTGCGTCAAAGTAAAGTGGCGCAATACCAAAGCAAATCACATTTTTTGGCTAACTTATTTTCTGTTGGCATTATTAATTCGTGACGTGATTGGTTTATATAGTTAGTTGTTACCTACACTACTAACAATGCCTTTATCCACATTATTTTCCGTGTATTTTGTGGCTAACGGTTTAACCATTATTGGTAACGCCAGCTACGTGGATTCTTTTCCTACGTATTAATTAATTCGCGTGCTCGTCTTTTTGTCAATATAGGATGGGTACGAGTTTACGGCAACTGTTGGCTCCAATCCGTGCCATCTATCTGGTCGAGTTGATACTCGTACTACTCCCCTTCATAACGTCGTTATTGTACTATGGATGTCATACGAGCCGGCACGCGAAATTTTTGTCTGCTGAAGTTAGACTACATTTTCTTCAACAAAAGCGTAGTGCAAAGTAGTCCGAGGTATCGTGAGCCATTGGAGAGTGGTCGGCGTTGTTCGCGGGTGAGCGCCTTTTCTGTATTTGGCAAAAGACGACGATTCAAACGGACAGAAGACAGAAGCGTCTTCCTCGTGGTGGTGTCCCTTCAAAAATATCTCCGGTCCAGTCCACTTTATCTCCGGGATACCATTACAGCGGTTTGGCCTTTGGCTGAACCAATTACACTCATATAAACTAGAGAGTGTTACATTTGATATATTTGGTCAGATTGTAGAGTGACTGTCTACAACGACGAACGTGCGATTAATCTCAATGAGCGTCGCGACGCGCCTAATTGGAGTCAACTCGGATTAACGGAGCGTTCCTCATCTCTCGTCTCCCATCAAACCCATCACTTGTGGAGCGTTTGCTTTAAGTTAGAGAACTTGTCCAGCTAGACTAGAAATAATTATTATTTACATTACAAAAGACCCAACCTCCTCCGTGGTTATCCCTTTGTGAATAGCCATTGAGGAGCCGGTCCCAAGTCCGGACAAATGGGGAGGGCAAGGCATGCAAACTCACTCCTGTAGGTCTGGTTTTGCATGCCCCTACACTCCACATACACTACTCATCCACAAGCACTACTCACCCAAATACACTACACATACACTACGCATTCACCCAATCACATTTGACAAATGCACCAAACATACAGGCATAACACAGCGCACTACACTTTGAGGAGACAACCTCCCAACCAAAAACCTCAAACTCAAGGTGTCATCCGTACCGTGCCGAGGAGACCGTCCTACGTGACGGGGTCGGGGAGTAACTCGGCCTTGAACGGCGGGTCCTCGATACCAGGCGACCTCGGGGACTAATTAGCCTACCCCCCATATAGCGGGGCCCTGTGGGGGGCGTCTTATTTTACCTACGCTACTCGTGGGAACAAAATGAGTTTAAACAATGATAAAAACATAGAAAACAAGCTCGATGAGCTCATAAATGAAGTGGCAACACTCGCAACCGAAGGAGATACTATTACTCCGGAGGCAATGGACCTTTGCTCCAATAAAGACGAAGGCCATTCTTCAAATGAACCTTCTGGGGCTCCATCTGACCCGCAAGGTTCCTCTATTGCTGACAAACCAGGTTCCAGGAGGAGATTCAAACCCCTCCTAACCGGGGCAGCCAGCAGACGGAAAAAGTGGTGGATGGAGAGAGGTAAGAGTGAGGAGGAGGCCAAGGCTCTCTGTATCAAACCACTCATAGAGATGCAGGAGCATCCCGAGGTGCAGGTCTGGCTTAAAGAACAGCAAGCCAGATCGGGCAAAAGACAGAGGTCAGAAGAGGCTTCGCCAACCGACAAGCCCAAGAAGACGCCAAGGATGGGCACACCTACCGAGGTCAAGCCCTCCTACAGTGCAGTCGCAGGGTCCTGTCGAGTTGGCATTCAAAACATAGAACGCCCCATGACCGACTCGGAACTGCAGTCCCTACAGGAGGAGATACTTAAGTGTATCGACTCCTCCAGCAGTGGAGAGGGACCCAGGTTCATGGGAAGCTCCGTCAGGGATGGTTGCCTTGTGCTAAACTGTCATGACGGAGCTACCCGTGAATGGCTAGCCAAATGGGTTCCAAATATTAAACCCTGGGCGGAGGCCAAACTCAAGTTGGTCGATGAACGCGACCTACCTCGCCCATACTACGGGGCAACATGGTTCCCAGACCCGAAATTGGAGGTCAAGACCATCTTGCACCGCTTAACTGTCCAAAACAGTGACCTGGGATGCGCTCATTGGAGGGTGGCCAACAGGAAGGTGGAAGAGGCTGGCCAGACGGTCACCTTCTCGTTCGATGAGACCGCATACCAGGCCCTTAAAAAAAGAAACTTTAGGCCGTTCTTTGGCCTAAAAGATGTGTTGGTCAGGGTCAAGAACCCACCAAAGCCCAAAGAGGCTGAGACAGGGGACGCGCCACAAAACACCTCGGCGCAACCATCTACATCTGGTTCGCACACCTCGTCGGAACCGGGGCCGGCCCAACCCACTAGTGGGCCTGTGACCGGCACCGCGACGTCAGAGGTCGAGCAGCCGCTGTCTCATCCTCCGGCTAATACAAGTAGGTCAACTCCGACACACCTACTACCTACACCACACACCCGCGGAAGGGTATCGGGCAGAGCTACTCTGCCAACGCACCCTACCCGCAAAACACACACCTTAGCCCACACTGGGGGGAGGTCGTCGCGAGGGGCCTACAGAGGTACACAGGGTACTTTGACTCGAACTACCTCTACTGCCGGAGCTCCAATCAGGAGGGCACCTGTACAGCTGCCCTCACTGGCTCAGGAGCATTCGAGCAGGAAGGCCTCCCGCGATCCGATTAACAACCAGGACCGGGGTTAAGGAACAGACACAACTCAAGGAAACAGTAACACTCACACACACACACACACACTCACCTACACTCACCACACTTACATTAACTCCAAACACATTCCTACACAAACAATCCCCTCCCTTTCCCAATCCCAAATATTTTTAATACATCCCACTCCCCAAACATGATTAAAGCCATTCAAGTAAACCTTCACCACGCCAAAGCGGCTAGCGCCATCATCAGTCAGCGCTTCAAAGAAGAAGGACTTGACATGGCTTTCATACAGGAGCCATGGATTAAAGGAAACATGGTAATGGGCCTAACGTCTGCTGGTAAGTTAATTTACAACAGCCATGGTATCAGGCCTCGAGCCTGCATTATTGTAAAGAACAACTTAAAGTTCTTACCTATACCTTGTATGTGTACAGATGACATGGTAGCAGCCTACGTCGCTCTTCCGGGCTTCGAATCATTCAAGACAATAATCTGTTCGGCCTATCTACCCGGAGAGAGACCAGATCCAACTGTGCAGCTAGCCCCCCTCATCGAGTACTGCCAGGATCAGGAGGCTCAACTGCTGCTGGCATGTGACAGCAACAGTCACCACACCTCATGGGGTAGTACCAATTCAAACCGAAGGGGTGAGTTAATGTATGAGTTTTTATTATCCAACAACCTTCAAACTCTTAATATCTCTAACGTTCCTACGTTCATAAATGTTCAGAGACAGGAGGTGTTGGACATTACCTTCTGCACGGAGCAACTTGCGAATCGCGTTCGAAACTGGCACGTCAGCTCTGAGGTATCTATGTCTGATCATAGACATATTAGGTTTGATATAGCCTCTAATAGAAGTAAACATGTAGAAACTTATCGTAACCCTAGGGCAACTAACTGGGAGGAGTATAGACATGAACTCAAAACCAACCTAAGGACGATAGGCAAAGCCGTTAAAACTCGCGACCAACTAGAGCATGCAGCAGGAGAGCTGGAGAAAAGCATTAATGATGCATACTTGCACAGCTGTCCTCTAAAAACGGTTACAACAAACAGAGAAGTACCGTGGTGGAATAACACGCTGTCCAAGCTTAGACAAAAAGCCCGTTCCAACTTTAATAAAGCCAAAAAGAACAGAGACTGGCAGACCTACAGCGAATCACTCACGGACTTCAACAATGAGCTGAGAAGAGCAAAGCGCAGATCCTGGCAAAGATTCTGCGAGGAAATAAATGGGACGGCACATGTCGCCAAGATCCACAAAATTCTCGCAAAAACGCCCCCAGCTCATCTTGGATTACTGAGGAAACCTGATGGAAGTTACACCAAGACGGTAGATGAGACCTTGAAGCTATTAATTAGCACACACTTCCCCGGGTCTACCATCATGGACAAGGATGCCATCATGTCACCCCCCTATACACACAAATTAAGACCAACCATTGAGAACTGGAGGGTGGCGACCTCAGTCTTCAAACCCGACAAAGTAACCTGGGCCATCAAAAGTTTTGAGGGCTACAAATCTGCAGGAGAAGACGGCATATTCCCTGCTCTAATTCAAGAAGGGTTAAACGAAGTGCTGGCAGTACTATTGAAAATCTTCCGAGCAAGTTTTGCCTGGGGATACCTGCCAACCACATGGACAAAAGTGAGGGTTACCTTTATACCTAAAGCGGGTGATAGGGACAGCTCGCAACCCAAATCTTTCAGACCAATAAGTCTCACCTCATTTCTACTGAAGACAATGGAAAAGGTTATAGACTTACATATTAGGGAAACCTATCTAAAGGTCATACCCCTACAGCCACAGCAACATGCCTACCAAAAAGGGAAATCAACGGAATCCGCCATAATGGAACTAACGGACCGAATAGAAAAAGCCCTTGAAGACAAAGAAATTGCCTTATGTGCATTTCTCGACATTGAGGGAGCCTTTGACAATACCCCTACTGAAGTCATACTAAAATGTATGAAGGACAGAGGCATAGACAATACCATCACAGACTGGGTGGGTCACATGCTTAATAACAGAATAGTTCGTACCACGCTATTTGACACCACAACCGAAATAAAGATTAATAGAGGGTGCCCGCAAGGTGGAGTCCTTTCGCCCCTACTGTGGTCAATCGTGGTCGACAATCTTATCCAGGAGCTCAACGACAATCGACTGGACACACAAGGCTATGCAGATGATTTGGTAATCAACATAGTTGGAAGCTGCCAAAGCATCTTATCTAGCCTCATGCAGTCAGCACTTAAAATAGTCGAAAACTGGTGCATCAATAACGGTCTATCGGTAAATGCCAGCAAAACCGTGATTGTGCCCTTCACTAGAAGATACAAGTTGGACAAGCTTGAAACAATTAAGCTTTTTGGCACATCCATACCACTCTCGAAAGAAGTTAAGTATTTAGGAATCACTTTGGACCAAAGACTTAACTGGAACGCACACCTTGATAAGGTTGTCAAGAAAGCAAAGATTGCTCTGGGAACATGTTGTAGGCTAACGAGCCGGAAATGGGGGCTAAAACCAAAATACGTAGCGTGGATCTACGAATCCATTGTTAGACCCATAATCACATACGGCTGCGTATGCTGGTACAGAAAGACAATGCAAACAACATGTATCAAGACACTAAACAGCGTCCAAGGATTGGCCTGTCGTATTATAACCGGGGCCTTACCATCAACGCCAATTGCAGCAATGGAAGCAATACTTAACATTTACCCTCTACACATTCATGTGCAGAAAGAGGCCAAATGTGCTATTCTCCGTGCTGCTGAAAAAGGCAAGGCTAACTGGAAATCACCTGTCATGAGGGAACTCTACAGTAACCTCATTGAATGCAAAATTATGGCGATGCCGAGTGACGTCATTAACAAACAATATAGTTTCAACAAACTATACAAAGTAATTATACCGTCTAGAGAAATGTGGGCGGATAAGGCATCTAACTCCCTCATAAATGGAGATATCATCTGGTTTACGGATGGATCGAAAAAGGAGGGACGCACAGGGGCAGGAGTATACGGTCGAAAACCTAGTTATAAATTTTACACCAACCTAGGCACCTATACAACTGTCTTCCAGGCAGAGATGTATGCGATAATTCAATGCGTTTATGAAAGCCTGGACAGGAATTATACTAAAAAACGTATAACGATTCTATCGGACAGTCAAGCTGCTCTTCGGGCATTACAGTCCACTGAAACTCAGTCAAAATTGACTTTAGAATGTATCCGTGCACTCAACAAACTGGGCGCACACAACAGTGTAACCCTCGGGTGGGTGCCGGGACATGTAGGTATTTGCGGTAATGAAGTCGCTGACAAGCTGGCCAAAAGAGGTGCTGCGATGCCCTTCATTGGCCCTGAGCCAACGCTGGGCATCGCAAAAACCGCTTCCCGAACCATGCTTCAAATCTGGTCTACGAACCAGGGCAAAGGCCTATGGGTGTCCGCACCAGGCATGACGCATGCAAGGGCGCTAGTGGCTGGCTACTCAAGCAAATACTCAAAGCAAGTGATCAATCTAGAACGCAATGAAATTCGTCTACTTGTAAGAATTTTTACTGGTCACTGTAAACTAAACAAGCACATGTTTAAACTAAACCTAAGTTCCACCACTACTTGCAGATTCTGCAATGGTGAAGAGGAATCGGGTATCCACATCCTCTGCGACTGTGTCGCACTCGCACATAGCAGAAGTCGGATACTGGGCGGCAGCCTAGTCACATCGGAAGATGTCAGATCTCTAGATCCCAAGTGCATCGTACGGTTCCTAACAACCGTCGGCCTTGGGAATCAGATATAAACACGGGGCTAGGCTACAATAGATCATCTACTGGTCGCAGTGGCCTTAGGGTTATACCCTTCCCCATCTACTCAAATAATAAAAATAATAATACAAAAGATTAGGTGCTACTAGAATTTGCTTGACCTTTTGGTGCATTAAATCGTAAGGAAGTAATCAGGCTTAGAGCCAACAGTGACGGATTAAAGTAATTCTAATTAACTTCAAAAGCTTGCAGGAATTAATTAGATGTGGCAATAGTAAGAGCATTTTTTTCTTATAGTTCTATTGGACTATAAGAAAAAATCTCTGATATTTATACTAGGATAGATTTCAGTGCTTCAACTGTCACCGATGCCCTTCACCTCGGATTTGTGATTTGTCTTCGTGTGGACGAATCTGCTAATGAACCGAATTTCCTGACTACATTTTTAGCGGGGTTATTAGTGTATCTTAAAAATGAGCCTCGTGAGAATGCAGCCTCCCAATCTGTCGCGTGAGTCACCGGAGCGCGAAACCGCTTTGTTTGCTGCGATACTGTTGCTCGCCTAATTCCTCCAGTGACAATGTTTGCTCTCAATTCATTCGACAATCATGATTAATTTGATCCGCTTTCATTATTAGGACATCGACTGATATAATTGTTGAACACAATAACACATCTATTGTTCATTTGACATTAATGTTTTCAAAACAACGTATCCACTAGCTTGTTAATCGTGGATACGCTATTTTATTCTGTGGGAATATAAAATAATATAATCATCAAATTTAATGACAGCGACCACTCGGGGTACTTAAATGGTAGCCTCGGCGCGGAGTCGTCGCTCTCTCCGAGTCGGCTCCAGTGTTTATACAAACCGTATTAGAAAAACGAGGGTCAAATTAACGCATCCCAAAGTTTGTTGTTAGAAAAAACTGGTTGTTGTTAGAAAAAACAAGAGTGGCCAGGTGTGCGCTCCGCAAACACGGCGCAGTTTGCCGAGCACTCGGCGAGCCCGGTCAGCCCGGGCCGCCCCTGCCCCTCACTCCCTCTCGCAGTCCCCCGGAGCCCCTCGCCGCCTCGCCTCGGCCGCGAAGCCCAGTCCGGAGCTGTTTGCTCGCGTCCACCAAAATATTATTGGATGATGATATGCCATTTACGCGTGTCGCGGGTCTGTTGACGAAATCGACACCGCTCCGCCGCCACCTCGCGACACCGTGGGAACCGACCACCTCCACAGTGTATTTCGCCCTTTTCATTTGTTTTACCCTTCCACGTGGAATTTGATATACGCTCTCGGATTTTGTAGAGCTATTTGGTTAGTTATTTCGTCGTGCGGTTCGCCTCATTAGCTGAATATTAATGAAAAGACGTATTAATTCCACCAGAGAGGAGTTGTAGTGCAGTGGATGGTGGGAAGTGGTTGCTGGAAGAAGTTTAATTGTGCGAATTTTGACATTTCATTGTTAACTACAAGCAAACAAGCAAAGTGACTCCCCAACGGCACGCGACCGTCGGCGGCGAAGCACCTCTCGACACCTGCAACCCACTTCGGACAGTACCAAGAGGTCGCAGGTGTTTTAGCACCTTTGAACGTTTAGATAAAATGCCCTTTATACATTAGCACTACAACGACAGGTAATTTAAAACAGCTTTTATGAAGCCCCAAATATTCTTTAAACGTATAATCGTAGAACGCAATACCTACCAATACGAGTTACGGAGAGTTTCATTTATCCAAAGGCGTTGGATGGATAGAATTTCTATCGCTGAATATAATATCGAAGTAGATCTTGGATTTGCTGTCATCCCGCAGCGTGCTCGTGCCTCTCTGATTTGTAATAATACGAGTATGTTAGAGTACATATGGAGTACACCGAAATAATAATACGTGGCAGAGTATCCGAGGAGGAGGTGCTAATTAAACGTCAGCGGTCGTCGCTCTTTAGATTCTGTTTGCAATCCTAGCTTATCAGGTTATCTGCTTATTAATCGGTGTAAGGTAATGTAAACTTATTTAACTTGATGAACAGAAATGTGATTGAATGATTGTGAGTGTGAAAATGTGTTGACATTTTCCAGCATATAAACCATGGATTAAGTAGGGTAAAACTACCTGTTTTCGGCCACCTATTCCTTTTTGGCCACTGCGCCCAATTTTTTAAAACAATAGACATAATATAAGCAACACTTTAAGAATTTGCATGCCATTCGATCCGGAAGAATTTTACCAATTTTTAACACGCTTTTCTTAGCTGAAACTTCATTTACTTCTAGGAGTCTGATTAACTTGAAAATTTGCACAGGGGTCAAGTGCCGATGACAATATAATAATCTCATAACTTTATATTAAAGTCCCAACTGGGATCATCAGGATAAAAAAAAATAAACGAGGGGCGGCTGATAAGTTCGCTGCCTAAGGTACTTAATGAAACAAATATAAAGTTTTATATTTTTAACACGTCTAAGCGTCTGATTAACTTGAAAATTTGCACAAGGGTCAAGGGCTGATGTCAATGCAATAATATGAGAATAAAAATCGAACTAAAAATTTTAAAAATAAATAGTGTAGTTTCAAAAAATTAAATTTAAATTTTGTGAAAATATGAACTAAAAAGTAAAAAATAAGAAGAAAAAGTATTTTACTGTAAAAAAAGCGTGGGCTGGTTTTTAAGATACTGTTGACATGCACCCCACGCTTTTTTACAGTAAAATACATTTTCTTCTTATTTTTTACTTTTTAGTTCGTATTTTCACAAAAGCGTGTTTTTTTATTTCTTTAAACTACATTATTTACCATTGGCTTTATCTTAAAAGATATACAAAATATGACTTAATATATCATCTTAAACTTTGCTCTGCGAAATCATAAGATATTTTTTTTATTGTTACTAATGATTGATCGGTGTTTGTTCTGGTTCATGCATTCGAAACATTATTAAGCTTTACTTCTTAATATTCAAAAGTACTAAAACTTTCATAATTAGATATAAATTATTTTGGTGGCCGGTGTTCTGGTTACCTGTTTACGGTAAATTTTAGTTTTGGCTCACCGGTCGAAAATTCGCTTTTTTCGTGTTTTAATAAAGATCGTTTTCATTAGAGATCACGTAGAGCCATTTATTGTTAAACATTGCAAACAGTTTACTGTCGCCATTTTTTTTATATTTTAAAAGTTATAATTTTCAGAAGTATCACTTTTTGAACGGCCGATAAATAGTTAAATTTGAACTCGTTTCCGGCCGCACGAAATAAAATACGACCGCACCTTATGCGTAGGAAATTTGTAGCCAATGTAGCCACGATCATCATCAGAGGTGCATGCATCTCAAACAGGACTTAAGTTTTTTGAAATTGGATGAAGATGTCGATAGGGTGCAGCCACCACAGCTTTATTTTATTCAATTATGTCATCCTTTAGTACAGACACATGCATAGAAAATGATTTTGAAATAAATTGCTTGTTATAATTTAAATTAGTATTTTACTACCATACTAAAGGTCCGGTTTCATCCGCGTTAGAAGCGGTCAGTAAATTATCAATCTACACTACCCTATAATAAATATATATATCATGTGACGGGCTTTTTGTAGGGCTATTTAAAATAAAAATATCATCATCATACGTCATTACATTGGTAGCGCACGCCAGAATAGCTCACGAACTTTACGAACGGTAAATTTTTTCCTACTTACTTGACACTTACTACTCCTACTTACTTGTCATATTTTGTGCAATTCACACATCTTTATAAATTGTAGCCTATGTTTTATTCTGATGTATAAGCTATATTATTGTAAAGTTTCATTGAAATCCATTCAGTAGTTTTTACGTGAAAGAGTAACAAACATCCAATCAACTTTCGCATTTATAATATTAGTGTGATTTAATACTACTGGAACAAATCTGACAGTGAAATTCTCAAACTAAACTTATGTTTTCAATAGACGATTAAATATAACACATTGCAGGTTGCTGGTGTTAAAGATCAACATCGCGATATTCAGTCTTTTAATAAGTGTCATTTTTCTTGTATAAATCATGTGACCGATAACTGGCATTCTAACGGTCAAAAACTGAATTAAATGGCCTAAAATCGGTGTTTTCTCTTATTTGACGAATTTTTATTTTTTATAAAATTCCCTTCAAAGGTGCATTTATAAACAAGGAACTTCTAGAAACTAGACTATAGTAGGATGACACACTAAAATATTGAACATTATTGATGCTGTTTATCATGGTCAACACAAACGTTGAAGTTACGAAGTCAGTAAAGTGGCAGGCAGTTATACCCTACCTTGAGGTTCGAGCAAATTGTTTTTGCTAGTATTCTCGCATTTCATCTTCATTACCACATTTTGTTTCTGTTAACAACTTCACCGTTTCATAGACATGGTGTCTTTCAATTTAAATGTCAATTTAAATGTCATAATATTGGACACAATAGTTGAGGCACTGTGATATTAAATTTGTTTTGCTTGTATCGTCTCCATTATATTTCTGTTTAACATTCTCGTCATTATGAATGCATAAGAGCATTCAAAAATATTTCTTTGTAAACTATTAAGAAAATATTGTTCCCATTATAAAGGCAGAAATCGTTATTGAAAGGCATGTGTTTCATCTTCACGATGAGATTCCATAGGTTTTGCCCAAGTTTCAAGTAACAGAACTTACGAGAGCATGGGAAAATCATAAGCGCGAGTTATCCGGCGAGGAGCGAGGAGCGACCGTGGACAATGCATTGATAAGTGATTGCCTACTGGCGACCACTGGACAAAGATTAGTATCCAAGAACAGACATACGATAGTACCCCCCAAAGGATATGTACATGATTTTAAGAAAGTATACAAAGAAAAAAAAAAGATAACACATTATTCTTGCATTTCGTTAAAAACAATTTGTAAACTATCCAAAGATGCATCAGCGGCTGGTCTTGTCCAGGAGTTGAGAGAGATTTAAGCCATAGTCTATCATGTTGGTGGGCATATGACTTTAATAATATTTTATATAACTCTCAAACTTGGATTTGGTGCTGGCAAACATTGTAATATGTATAAAATGGCAAAAAAACCCGTACGAAACAGCGACAAATGTACGAATAGCTTTTTTACTGTGAAAATCATATGGCTTTTGATGCGCTATTTTAAATTAATTATGATACAGATATCATTATGCAGGTGAGACGATTACCGAGTCAACTATTTTTTAATTAATATGAGTCAAATAAATAACGAATCATTAAAGGAGACGAACGTGTTAAATTAATTGGAAATTCAACACCAGCAAAGTTCAAATTGCGGTCACTGATTCGTCAAATGCCTTCAAGAGGTCTATTCGCACGCCTGTGATAGATCCGAATCTTTGTCCCGCTCTCATTCCCACACACGAGCTCGAGTAGTCGCCGAGTCGTCCGAGGACCGAGAGTCGTTCACATCCTCATACATTTTATGTAATTGCTGTAACACGAACGCCGATCGAGAAAAACCGCACGGACATCGGTCGTCACAAAAACTGATTTCCTTTCTCATTGAGCTCGCAGCGGCTGGCGGCCGGCACGTCCAGCAAAACATCGCGATCAATCCGAGCATCCGCGATCATATCCTTTGTGACGACGAGCACAAAAACTCATTTTTGGACAATAGCAATATGATCTTTCTTCGAAACGAGCACTGCATTGTTATTGGTCTTGAACTTACTTACGACCATTGTTTTCGAATTGTTTAACTGATCAGCTAAATTAGAAGAGACAATGGCATAAAATGGCATAGCACCGGGACGCGGTGGTGATTGAACAGGAAAGGGCAGTTATTATGATTATCTGCGTTCCTTATGATATCACCGATTTACATGCACACCTTATACATCAAACAAATTGTAGTTCGAAACCTCATTGTCATTTACACCATCATCAGCGATGTTAGCGAGAGTTTCAGACAGATATTTCGTATCGTATGTATAGAGTAGTATCGCTGTCAGAACTCTAATCAAGAAGTAAGTACGGCCTTATTCTATGAAAAATTAAAGCAATGGTGTTAATGTATTAAGATAAATTTACTCCTAATATGTTTACACTATTTTATTCTAAAACTAATAATAAATAACGTTTCACACTCATAGTCCCACAGTAGCGTAGATATACCCCGTGTCGTGGGTACCATGGACATATACAAAGACAGAAACACAAACACCCAGACCGAGAACACAATTTTTAAACTGTTTTACCATACCTAGATCCGTAAACACTGTTTGCCGTTGTCGTAGATTTGGTTTTAAATTACTAATTCAAAATTACGTGTTTGTCGAAGAATGTTGTATTTTATAAGTCATTAATAATTATTTGGAAATATTATATGAAAACCAAAACCAATATGGTATGTTTAAAATCAACATGGTCGTTTAGGATATTATAAAATTATTATATTAAGCTGCTTATAGGTTCTTGTAAACGAATTAACGTGCCACACACCGCGCGGTTTCTCAAGAGATTATTAGGTTAATTCAAAATAAAATTCCAATTTGTAATTATATTGAAGTTATGGCCATGTATTTCACCCGCACGCGTGGTGACCGTCGCCCAGTCGTCGAAAGCGCGGCCGTTAGTGAGACGGTAATTGGTATTTTACATAGAAACTATCCAATTTACGATACTATGGAAGTCAAATAATCAATTTAACACTGACTTTTATCTTTATAAATTGTATATTAAATGAGTTAAAAAATTTCATCAAAATCGAATACGCCTAAATGTACAAGTGCCGTAAAAAATTTCGTTGAACTTTGCTCACCCATTGTAGTAATAGTTATGTATTTTCGTATCTTTTACGCCTTAAATTTATTATTGCTACTTGTAATTTTAAAGACATTAATTGTGTTTGTTTTTGCTATTACGGATTTTTGTTGATTTTTATGTATTATGATGATATTTTATAAGCTTTTTTTGATGTGATTTAAATAATTCGATAGATTTAAATTACAACTTTATAAGTCTATTTATTTGTTATCTAATCTAATATATATAAAATTATCATGTTGCGGTGTTTGTAATTAAACTCCTTCGAAATGGCTCGTCCGATTTTCGTGAAATTGTGTCTGCATATCGGTTAGGTCTGCGAATCGGACAGCATTTATTTTTCATCCCCCTAAATGTTAAGAGTGGTGCACCCCAAACATTTAAACGCGGTACGGAGTTCGCGGGGTCAGCTAGTAACTTTTAAAATTCTATAAAAGATTTTTAAGTAAATCAATCGCCGAGCAATTACTCTCTAGACAAAAAGGTCGGTTACATAATGGTCTCGCAAACCTGTGCTGGTTTCCGGCGAGTGGAGCGGAGTCAGTGAACGCAGCTTTTTGCGCGCAGCTGTCGGCGTGGGCGGTGGTCCACCCCGCCCTGTTGGCACCTGCATGCTATTATCGTCCGTATGCTTGACGAATTAGAGGTGGGTATGGTATGGGTGTAATTAGAGAGGATAGTTTAAATCGGTGGCGTATGCAGAAATACGCAAACGACAGACAGAGTGGCGCGTGACGAGAGTACTGTCGCGCCGGTGCCGCGGTGTTGCGCCGCTAAGGGGGCTAAGGGAGCGGGCACATGGGAAGCAGAGTTAGACTTGATAGTATCTGTTACACATCATTTATCGTTCGTCGTTCTGTTATACAGAAACCTCTACCAAAACGTAGTTTATCAGCAAATTGTGATAGATTTGGGCTACCGCAAATTACTAATAGTTCATTGATTGGTTGTTTTTTTCATAACGTTTCGTACTCATAGCCCCACAGTAGGGTAGATACACCCAGAACTGAGAACGGAAATTTAAACTCATCATTCAAATTTCTGCCTCGCCGGGAATCGAACCCGGGACCCTCCAATCGGCAGCTCGGTATGGTAGCTATTGCGCCACACGGTGCATCAATTATTAGATGGATCTTATTAAATGGGTCGTCATATTATGCTCGAGTCTGGCTCGAGACCGAGTAGTAGGACGTAAAAAGTACTGAAGCTGACGTCCGCGCAAACATTTAGATAGAGCTGAACTTATTTTAATTGGTTTGGTTGGAACTGTGTGATTTTGTCTAAATGCAAGCTTTCCCGACATCGTGGCGACGGGGCTTGTTGAACAACCAACTAACTCAGACTTACATAATTAATTTTTGAAAGCCAAACCGATGCTAGAAACTGAAAATAAAAGACATAAAAGAGAGGAATCAAAAGTGAGTCTATCTTTATTCAAGTATGTTAAGATAGCAATTGTTAAAAATACAAGTTTTTGGAAAAAATATACAAATTTTATTTTCTATTGGCGTAGATACCGGCTAAGAAACTAATAACCTGAAATATAACATGACGATATAATAAAACATAAGTGAAATAGTGCATTGCCTAAGAATGTGAAGGCTGGTACAAATAAATTGCGATTAAAAGTTGAGCGGCCCTAACTGATGGATTTAGTGCTCCATACCATTACCATAGCATTCGTCAATCAAGAATGTGCCTAATAAAGCTATAAATCCAGAGCCCTCATTAGAAGCACGCATGTACGAAGCTAGCGAATTCCTATTTACTATGCGTTTGTTGGATGCATGAATCTCGGGCGGTTTATGCGAATCCGGGGTTGGCAGTTTGTATATATGCGGCCCAGCGGCTAACGAGACGGGGACGTTTCGTGGCGACGCGCGATTTATCGACGCACACCTCGCGACACTCGTCACTCCGCTGCTGGTGTATATGTCGCAGTCGGATCGTATAATCCGCCTTATAACATTACAGCTAGCCGGTTCCTAAAACAGGGCCGTTCTGTATTGTGACGGGTCCACGATTAGCCGGATTGTTATTGCGATATGTTCTACAAAATGGCGGCTCACGTTTAGCCTCATTGTAATGAAGCCTCGTAGCCACCCACCCTACTTATGATTATGACCGCACTCGACATTACTGAGCTTTATTGACACCCATCCTGATTATGACCGCACTAGATGTTGCTGAATTGCCACCCATCCTACTTTTGACCGCACTCGATACTGCTTAGCTTTATTAACACCCATACTTCTTATAACTGCACAACATGTGGGTTAATGACCACCCACCCTACTTTTGACCGCAGGTGTCATTGAGCTAAGCAATGTTCCTGAAACACATTTTCAATATAATTATTTATATTCGAAAAATACCCAAACCGAATCAGAACACCCCGCTATCCACGTGATCTTGTCTGTACTAAAGCCGAAGCTGCGAAGGCGAGCGCAGGTGCCGCGCTTTCTTACACTGGGGCGGAGGGAGTGGTCTTCCCGCAGCGCCAGAGATGTCACAGAGCCACTTGTTTTATTACATTATCCAAGCCTTGAAAGATATTATATTTGCTAGTTAATGTTTTTAAACGGTTTTATTATATATATAATTGCTAGTTAATGTGATTAATTCATTGTCAATTATCACTTTATCTAAATTGAGTAGATATTATAAATAACGGCTAGATAATATATAATATCCGGATTTACTACTTTGGCTGTAATATATAGACAATTGGGCGGCACGATATTACGCCGCTTTGACGAACGCGAATAGCTCATACAATACAACGTTCACTAATTTAGCTGAATTGCAATCGGGCTGAACGAGAGTGCGCTGCATTACAATAGAGCCCTGTTTTAGGAAATAGCTAGCCGGAATGTAATACGGCGGAATATGCAATCCGACTGCGACATATATAACAGGGAACTTAGAGCTTAGCAGTACCTAATCGTTCTGGTGTGCAAACTTGGATGCTATAGAATTCTTTCACTGTAGAAATCTAAGTAGCCATTACCTGTTGCAATTTTATCACCACAGTTTGTAGTTTATTGATAATAAAACACGTTTAAATTCAACACTTAATTTTAATGTTATTATGTGTAAAATAAAATGCTGCCACGGTGATGAAAAATATTTATTTTAAATTCCATAGCCGCCGATACCTGAGAGAAACTCATTATTTCTCTAAGGTATGATGTCCACTAACCTGCACTTGGTCAACGTGGTGGACTATGGCCTATCCCTCTCACTTGTGAATCCCCCACCTGTACCCAGCAGTGGGGCATAACAAAGGTTGAAAAAAAGTTAAATAACAATAAATAAAAGTATTAAATTAACTTGGTGCAAGTTTTCTCGGGCCGTTGCCATAGTTCACTCCGAAGGAACAGAAACTCTAAATTACATTTTAATGAACGCAATTAAAATGGAAGGCCATTTTTCTTAATCCCCTACGCTAATAGTAAGTACTAATAGCAACGTGTAAATTTATGAATCGGGAAATATCATGCACGCGGACGGAAAGCCAATTAGCGAGGGACTGTTGGAAGATTTGTAATCGTTAACAGGTTGCAGGAAAAGTGAAACAGAGTAGTTTTCGCAATGTAGTAGTGTTCTCAATAGTATGTGGAACAACCTGCATAAAGGTAGCGTATGCTTTCTGATTTAATAAGGAAAAAAGTTATTTCTTAGATTAATGAACTTTTGTGTAACCTAGTTACATACTAGTAATTAAGAAGTTTTTGGATAGTAATGTAAAAAGGAATGGCAACAACGTTTAAGTAATAGAAGCACAAGCCGCCCTCCATCTGTTTGGTCTGACGACCTAAAAGAGACAGCAAGAAGCCGCTGGATTTAAAGGGCGCAGGACTGGGTGGAGGTAGCGAACGTCAGGGAGGCCTATATCCAGCAGTAGACTATGAAAAGCTATTGCAGGGCATGTAAGCTACTGCCGGCTTCGATGAAACGCTTTTTATGTCTTCATTACTAAAGCTCAAGTCTTTTCTGTAATTGGGGAGGCCTGGAGCTATCTCCATCACATTGCTCTATTCCGGGTGAGTATCTAATCCATTGTCGGAGGTTTTCAAGGAGGTTTTCAATAAGCCCTTTGTTAATGCTTAACTACATCAAGAGAGACCGTCGTCTGCGATACTCTCTGAAGAACTCTCTCTCTATGAAAACGTGCATGTCATACACTTTATCACCCATTATAATCGTACTTCCGACTTAAAGTTTTCTGAATAATATTCGAGTAGATGTCTTGGTTAAGATGTTTGTCGCCGTATCGTTCCGTACATTGGGCAAGTGGGCAAGCAGACATGTACGGCGCGTGGTCGTAATCCTCCAATCATTTCGGACGACACTGCCAATTTCTTCTATTTTACTTTTCCCAATATTAAAATGTATAAAATTGTCTGCTATCTACGTTCTTACTGTCTATCGAACCGATTTTTTTTCTGTGTGCTCTACATAAAACAATACGGGAAGTTTCTAGAAATCACAAAATTAGTTTGTCCTTTAGTAGGCATTTTGATCGGTATATCATGCCAAATGACAAAATATGCAGATATGAATATCTAAAGACAAATGTTCTTTTTTTGTCTATATATTTTGTACATGCACGTCCCGGTATATCGGGTGTAACTATGTGCTGTAACAATAATATGGCAACTTCCTGCTCTGCATAGTAAGGTACATAATATGTAGGGAAATATGGCAGAATGGGAGACATAATGAAAGCAAGGTAATAGTTAGCGGCGACCGTTACTTCAGTCGCAGCATCCGTTGCAAGCACGTCTCCACTTTACTCTGGGTTACCTATGTGGGGTGCTACGGTAGTGGGCCTGCCAAGACGAGCCGAAAATGAATGAAGTGCTACGAAAGTTTGTTTGAAGCATTTTATCCTATTTTTTAATATTCAGCGTCATAGCTAAGCTCTAGACTAAACTTAAATAGCATTTGCAATAGGTAGAAGTTTTTTTTTCATAGAATGCAATCATCTTTCAGGAGTACTTCCAGAAAGCATGGAACGCTCTTGCAACTGGGTCATTTCGGATGGTTGGATATTCAAAAAATTTCGATGGCAAGATTCAGAATGCCCGTAGTGCCTTCTTTTTATGAGTGGCAGATGGTCCCCACAGTTTAGAAATGGCCATGAGCATAAAAAAATGTAACTTTCGCTCTCCGACCCTTTTAAACGGAATGCAGAAAAATTAAAATATGTATAAAAATAAAAAATCACTTAGCGCACTTTGCAAAATTGGCTAAGTCGATAAAAAACGTCCTAAGCTGAAACTTACCCGTAACGTAGAAACTGTATTATGTATGTACTGTTACTCTGTTATATGGGGAGTCTGATGCTTTGCCCTTCATGAAATAACTTTGGTCGGTGAATATCATAAGCTAAAGAGTCTTGGCAACCATTTTTACATGAAGTGTTTTGGTAGATAATATAATTCCGGACTCGCAAATCGATGGCGAGCTTACACGATGCTCTGAATCTTGTTAGAGTTACTGTATGTTCTGGGAGCTGACATAAATACGTGCGATATGGGCACCGCTACACTGAATAAGGAAAACGGTAAAACAGTTTTAAAACTGTTCTCAGAGATAGAGACACTTATGTACGATCATTGCTTGAAGGTATTTTATCTATAACTTATTGTAATCACATCAATATAAGTCGATTTTTGATCACAATACTGAACACCGACATGTGTTTTGTCAACACACGTGCATTAGGCATGACGTCGTCGCCTATAGCAACATGAAAATGCATTCGTGTGATTTACTCGTATGTCAGCGTTTCATTATCGTTATAGCCAAAACATTTCATTACGATGTTTGGTGTGCTTGAGAGTTACACGAAATTTATTCATTTATTAATTTAAAATGATTTTTTTGAATTGAAATTTAATTTAATATTAAATGAAATATCTTCAAGGCAATCAAACCGCAGTTGGCCTGCGTGGTGGACTAATTCTAACTCCCTCTCAGTATCGAGGTGCGTCGTGCTGATGTGTGCCATTGGGACAGGGCAGGTTTAAAGTTGACAACAAAAAAAACAGCAAATTGTTTGTAAAGTAGGTTTACGATCGAGATGTTTACGTGATAACGTCCGCACGAGAAAATCTCCATTCGTTTGTATACCGCTAGAGTGAGAGAGACGGAAGATCGGTCCGCTCACTCGAACGCTATGCCAGCCTCCGCTCGTGAGGATTCCGCGTGACAAGTTTCACGGAATGACTGGCAGCGCTCGAGATGAGACGGGAGATCGGTCCGTCTCTCTCTCGTTATACCTGCGATCGCGCTCGTGAGGTTTTGGTGTGACACAAGTTTCTGAACATGTCACCCGACTAAAACGATTTTAAAGACGTTATCACGTCAAAAATTCATCTTAACACGAAGAAATCATTCCGCTAAAACGTATAAAACGTAACGTTCTAAATTTTATATTTAGGCCATACGATAACATCTTAACCATTTGGATAAAACAAACGTTATATTAATTAACGAATGCCATCCCAAATACCTCGTTTATTCAATAACATTTAAGGGTTGTTCAATACGATTAAATGACAAGGGGCATAACATTCTATAGGTTTGTGGGCTGATAAAAAGGCCGCTGTAGTAAAAACAACTGTGATGGTAGTAGTCGCAGATGGTGACGAGTGGGCGGCATGTGGTCGTGCACCAGCGCCGGGACAAGTGCCGGCCTGTGAACCATACGGGCCTCATTACGGTAGGGATGCCATGAGATTGGGGTAGATTGAGACCGATAATTTTACTTAAAATAAGTTTACATCTAACGAGTCTCGACGACCCGTGTGGCGCAATGGTTACCATGCTGAACTGTGAGTTTAAATTTCTGTTCTCGGTCTGGATGTTTGTGTTTCTGTCTGTGTGTGTGACACAGGATATATTTACCCCACTGTGGCGCTATGAGTGTGAAAAGTTATTTATTCATTTATTTAAAAAATACTTGAAACAAAATATATTCGTGGGAATAACGAAAACTTGCAAAACTTAAATAGTATGGAAAATACCTTTTTCATTTCTTTATATTTTACTCATCCATCCATCCATCGTCTATCCATTCTACTATGGACATAAATGTGTGGTATTTTTAATATTTGATTCTATAAAATATGAAAGGAGCTTGATATTGAACTAAAATAATTGAATCCTATAAATTAAAAAAAATATTAGAATTTCTAAATTAAATTTTCGATAAAACTTTAATGTTTTTTTAACTTTAATATGTATAAGAATTCTCTTATACTATACTTTAATTATACTAATAATTAAATATACTTATCATAAATGGATCAATTTCCGTGATAAGTTTATATAAGATCACTCTCGCGATAGGCAGCTTGAGCACAATAGAACTATAAAATTAATATCTTACTCAAACATTAATACCGTTAAAGTAACCCTCCAGAAAGTCCTGCTCTACACAGCCACAGTGGCTCCCCTACATCCCCCAGAGATAAAGTGCGTACACGACGCGCAGATGGGCGGACGATTTGCGAAAATATTACAACCCTAAACAAAACTCAATATGCTGGAGTTTATTTGCAATTACTCTTATTGTCGTGGGAATCAATGATATGGTTTGAATGGGGTTCTTAATTTCGTTTCAAGTGTTCAAAACTATTAATGTTCTATTTTTTCTGAACAACAAAAAAGATAAAATCAATAAAAGTTTATGATTTAAGAAAGCTGATCCTTAATTTTAGTATACAGTAATATACTTTTTACTTAACTATAATATACTACTACTATAGTAGTATATATGTAGATACTTTTTACTTATTTATTTAATATACTTTTTGGTTATATTACAATTGCTAGCTTACCTATGTGTATAAACTTAACGAAAACCTGGACGATAAAGGTAACAGTTAACAGTTTTCTCCCCGCCTTTATAAAAAAATGTTTAAAATCTCTCTTGGCTTTATAGTTTAATAAATTTTCCTACATGCTAGATTCACGACGATGTTTTTACCTTAGTACAATCGATGAATATTCTTAAATAATTGCTGCAATAAAAGAGTCTGCAATTGGAACGATGTTAGGAAGATTTTCGGATTAACTTCCATTTTTCGACCGGAGAAAACCACCGCTGCACCCATATCTGCCGGGAATCATAATAATATGTATTGTTTCGGTGGTTGGACACGGTGGCCGGCAGAGGTTGCCGGTCAGACCTGAGGCGACTTTAGAGTCTGATGTAGCAGCGCAACTGAACTCTACGAGTACCTATATCAGGCAAGATGAGCTCGTTTGTGGATATGTAAATAAAAAACAAAGCTATTAAACAATCTTCATATCGCTCTAAACTCAGCTTAGTTACCTACTAGCAGCAAATCGGATAAGCACGGTAATGCATGACACACGATATGTTGATATCAGTGAAAGGCAATTTCCCCGCACGCTAATGCGTGGCGTGACGTGTGACGTGTGACAGCGAACATCGTGACCGTTAGGTCAATCTGCTGTTGTTGGACCAAATGACGAGATCATTTATTGAAACACTCTTCAATACTTACTTTGGGGGTAAAGTCATGGAGTGGCTAAGGCTTCCTCAATAATAATGGGATGCTGCTATTCTAAAAGTTACCCGTCTAAAAAACTAAAAAGGGCTTTAAAGTAACCGGCCAAGCTTGCATGAAGCGGCTAGTTTCCTCTAAATTAACATGCAATACTTAGGCTTCCTTCATTTTGTTTATAATATCTATGGGTTGCATTGTCGATTAAGCACCACATGGCCGGCATGCTCGCTCGTCTGCTATTTTAATTATATTTTAAAAGTACGGCTTAGTCCCTGTAGCTTCGGGATTAAGAATAGAGCTACGGTTTCCCTGTCTGATCGTAAGAGGCGACTAAAAGAAGGCTTCCGGGTGGTGGGAGCTCGATACGTCCAACCAGCGGCCCCGGGAAGGACAGCGGTGTGTGCCGCATGCCGCCATAAGCATCTGAAGGTGCAGGAGAGCACATTTGCTCTCCCGAAGATGGGCCCGTACAGGGCGCCGCGCGTGGAGGACACCGGTGCGTTCCTAGGGAATGTACTTAATCCCGATCTCGCGAGATCTCATGTAACTTTTCTTCTTTTTCTTTTTAGAAGAGGCAGATCGCAAGGTTATGGGCGTTTAAAAAAACACTCTTGATACCCTCCCAAAGACTAAGAACGTGCCCAAAACCAAACAAATACCTTCTGTTTTGTGCATTTCGGATGTGCACAAATAATTTCTTTTGAATCCTTTTCAAGAAGTCTGCTATAGTGCGATTGATTGCTTAAATCCAAAACGTTTTATATAAAGGGACAACAAGAGCAAATAACATCCCTAAGATAATGAAAGGAATGCCATAGAGCAACACACACCACGCAAAGCTTAAGTAGCTAATACATCAATGTTTAGTACTTACTTATGTATCAAAACCGTACCGCATCTGTTTTAGTAACATGTTCGCATTCATTTATTGCATAGCTGTAGAACTTTATTACCTTAAACACGCAAAATGCAATAAAATTGCAAACGATTTTGCAAAGAATGCAGACGGCAGGTTGCCTTGGCAACGCTATTCAGTTCAGAATAATAAGATTAATAACACACATGCAATATTCTGAATGCATCTGTCGTTACATTTTAAAGGCGCTTACCTAACCTACATACTTACATTTTGTAGTTATCATTTTAAGATAACGTTATTGATTACAATACATACCAAACTTTAAATAAATTTCGTCACAACGTCCATAGCATAAAAAAGCTTATAAAGTCTAAGCTTTTGTAATCGTAAATGTAACTCCAAAGCGCGCATGGTTCGGCGGTTAGCGTAGAACGCAAACGATCTAAGCAACTAAGCCAAACGGGCGCGGTCGGGTATGAGATGGGTGACCGCTAGTGGCAAAAAATTTCATGCACGTTTCCGTGCTTCGGAGGGCACGTTAAGCCGTCGGTCCCGGTTGTTGTCGATAGATAACAGTCGTTAAACCTTGTCGGAGGCCTTATGGGCGGTTTGAAAACATCCGACAGCGGGTGGCTACTAACCCGCATCTCCACCAACTCGCATTAGAGCAGCGTGGTGGAGAAAGCTCCAGGACTCCCCAATAACGGGGAGAGACCCGTGCCCATCACTCGGACGCAAAAAGGGTTGCAGCCAAATGTAACTCCGAACGAATGTCATGCATAAATTAAACGGTAGCATTTTTTACTGACTTCCAAAAGGAGAAGGTATTCGGCTGTATGTATTTTTTTTTTATATATGTTCACCAATTACTTCGCCGTTTGTGGACCGATTTTCAAAATTCTTTTTTGTTCGTATGCTTATACTCCCGAGGTGGTCCCATTGTCACCAAATCAGGATCTGATGATGGGATCCCAGGGAAATCGAGGGGAACTCTCAAATTTTATAGGTACACACATTGGTTTTTTTATACTTTCTGAAGCATAAGCGATATTTGTGCATAGTAATCACCATCTCATGTTGCTGAGCTGATGATGGAAGGTACTGCAACAGTGAGGAGTTGAAAGCAAATTCTTTCAATAAATAGTTTTTTATTCCAAATCTTACATTCCTGAGGTGGTCCAACTGTCACCAAGTCAAAGTCTGATGAGGGGATCCCAGAGAAATCGAAGGGAACATTCAAATTTTATAGCACAACAAGTGATTTTCATATTTTTACTAAAGCATAACAGGCATTTTTGTATAATTATCATTATATCATGTTGCTGAGCTGATGATGGAAGGTACTACGAAGGTTAGGAGTTGAGAGCAAATTCTTTCAATAAATGGTTTATTGTTCAATATCTTACATTCCTGAGGTGGTCCAACTGTCACCATGTCAAAGTCTGATGAGTGATGATGGTATCCCAGAGAAATCGAAGGGAACATTCAAATTTTATAGCACAAAAAATGATTTTAATATTTTTACTAAAGCAAAACAGGTATTTGTGTATAATTATCATATCTTGTGATACTAGGAAAATCGAGGGAAACACTGAAACTTAATAGGCACACACATTCTTTTAGTCATATTTTTTTAACATAATACAAATATTTATGTCCGGTAACTATCACCTCATGTTGCTAAGCTGATGATTGAAGATACAAATCCTCAACGGTTAGGAGCTGAGAGCAAATTCTTTCATTAATTTAAACGTTCAGGTGGACTGATAGTATTATGCTTTCAGGGTATAAGATGGCTATTAGATAAACATGATTATAAAAGTTATCACTTTTACGTTTAGAAGTTAAGTAAAAATTTATCCAGTTATGCTTATACACATGTGCAGAATTATTAAAATTACTAAAAAGAGTGAAATAAATTAAGTTTTTAACAAAAAAATAGAACCGACATCAAACGGTAAAAAATAAAATTGTTCAGTACCTACTTCTTCTTGCTTATGGTAATGACTCTTAAAACTATTTTTGAAGTTGGGCCGTCAGTCAGTCTAGTCCTTAGAGAGGTCTAGTCAGTCAGATGTTCAAGTAAAGCAATGGTTACTTTACCGGAACGTGTCCGATGGAGTTTTGGAGGCAAGCCGAGAATACATGTTTTCGCATTGTTATTTTATTTCACAACAAAAATGCCATCATCTTTATCTGATATAACTCAAAAATACACCAAGAAAATGAAGGTAAAACAAGAGCACAACTTGTCCCTTCAGATTTACCACCAAAACTCCCGTGCTTATTTTTAATGTATGTTCTGTCAGTACTGTAGGGCTGTCAGGGCTGTACTGGGCTAGCCATTTTTAATCTATGATAAAAAGTAATTGTGACGTTTGGTGGGAAATGAGAATAGATAGATGATTGGATTGTCAAAGCGAGGATAATAAGTAGTACGTTAGTACATTATTCTTAGTCTAAGATAATAAGGGTAGTGATAATTTATTATTTAAGAAATATGAGAGCTTGTTTTGAATTAATTAATTGTACGAATTGATTAAAATGCACTTTTATTTGATACCACTTCTGAGAACTCGTTATACACGAAACACGGCTACTGGCCACACCATCTAATGAAGCGACCAACATTCTCGAATTTGAACTGCATACTGTACACAAAGTACACTGTACACTGTACTAAAACTTGTACACAAGCGAATTTAACTCGAGAAGATTTTTCCCCAACAAAAACATCACAACTTACTTCCCTTATTTAAGTTAATTAACCCATACATGAGCTTCAAGAATTCGCGGTCTTCGGTCGCGCGGACCAATCAGCATAACCTCCGAAGGGCTTACATAAAGTGCATTCAGTACATGTAACACGCACATAAAGTTTCCTAATGGCGCAGGTAAATAGTAGGACGGTTCCTACAAGCAGTTGGAAGATAATGAGGTTCACATTCAATTCCGAAGCGACACGGGACGGACTAATGCGCGTTGTCGAGTGTCGCGCGACTAATGTTGTGTCGCGTCCGTCGGAGAGGTGCTAGTTCGTGACGTGACGGTTTTGTCTGTGACAAAGAAGACTTAAGTAGCAGTGACGCAGCTGTATAAAAAATAAAAATGCGGAATCATAGTAGTATTAAATGGCATTAAGCTAACTAAGCTTAAACGAAGACTTTTGTTTCATTTCATCAAATAAAAATCTTCGTTTAAAGCTTAGAGCATCACAGGTACTGACAGGTATGACACCCGTCAGAGGAGTGGCCTTTACGGGCAAACCCCTCGTCCTAACGTTCATGCACAGTGTGCCTTCTAGTGTGTGTGTGTCGGTGCTTAGAAAGTGACTAAATTAAAATGTGTGCGTTCTTCCCACCGCACCAGATTTGGCACAAAATTTATGTATAGAAGCGAGGCGCAATGCCCTCTCCACTGACGGGTGAGTCAGTACGGCATATTAACGTACGGCGTATCGGCATAGTAACAAATTTACATAACAGCGCATTCAGTATATAGGGACAGTTAGCACCTTGCCTCCTAAATTTAGTTAGTGGGTATGTACCTAATATCATACGTAGATGTTCTAGAAGGTAACAGTCGCGTTATGTAAATGTGGCCAGTGACTATAACCTAAAGTAAAACCAATAGAATTGTGTCCCGAAAATTTGCGGTGGATGTACTTGTACTTTACAAGTGAATCATATTAGTTCTGCTTCCTGCCATGACTACTTCTAAGTTATTCAAATCCTCACTCACCTCATTGAAAATTTGTGGAGACATACTTTAGGTACTGTCCAGTCTGTAAATTTCGTGTCGAGGACCGTTGGTATTCTGGTTAGTTTACTTTATTTGAAACAGAACTACTGTCCTCTGCATTACCATTGACTCAGCGAGGTGTGAGCTGGCTCGTTATCGGGGCAGCTTTACCGACCGCCATTTCACTATTAGAGCAGCAGATCTGGTCGTTTGTCTGTCACAAGGCCCGACACCGTGACACGGGAGTTATTGCCCGCCTGCTCCCGGAAGCTTAGCTCTGACCATTAACATTTTATTCACCGTGTTGGCGCGTCCGCGACGCCGTCGTTAAATTTATCCGAGGAATATCGTATGAGTTCCACCTTCACCCTCACACGACATCAGATTTCGTATTATGACCTGCTTAGCCTAATGTGCGCAGGGATTAGGAATAAATAAATAAATGTTGCAATGGCAAAACTGGTTTATTTTGTTTGAAGAAATGGGCTGGAAGAAATTCGTTTAAAAGCATTTGGAGTCATTTTTTTTAGATTTTTGACGACTCGAATGGCGTAGTGATCCCGACGTTGGTGTGCTCCTGATATCTATTCCCTGAGGAATAAAATGAAAATTTTAGCATTAAGATGTCAATTAATAGTTAGCAGGTTTTTTAAACTGCTTCAGCTAGACTGTCTGTGTGTGTGTGTCTATGTGTTATGTATCAATGGTAAATAAAGATTCGATTCATACTTAGTACCAATGATATTATGAGGAATAAGGTGTAGAAAGGTTATAGCTGCTATACATGGTCCCTTGAAAAATGGCACATGACTCATTCGTCTTCATATCAAACGCATGGTTTTGGAAATTGACGTGTTTTCCACACTTCATAAAGATATTCGAGGGACAATATTCAAAACTGGAATTTCATACTCAACATGTCTACTTTTTCAATCAATCAATCATTAATTTATTATTTTGTCGAATAAGGTTACACAGTTTTTACTTGTAATTTTATAGCAGAGCACTATTTTATATACAGAAGTGTAGATTTATTATACAAAAAAAATATTGAACGCACAATCATTTATTATCAGAACTGGTTACAGAAAATTATTCGTGGCAGATGCGATTTCTCGCGTGCAGAAATATTTAAATTGTTAATTACGATCAAACTGTATTCGCTAAAACAATTATTTTAAATTGTATATTAATGTATATTAATTCGCAAAGGTCATAAATATCGTAATATACATGAAATTACTCAATTTAACGTAATAAATATAATAGAATGTAGTGCGGTGGAGTTAACTGAACACAGAATTGTAGTTATTTGTATATATAGATCGCCAAGAAATAATTCGACTTCCATTGATCTTTTCTTTGAGAAATTAAATAGCCTTCTAAATAATATTTGTTTTAAAAATAAAAAGATAATAGTGTGCGGGGATTTTAACATAGATATTCTAAAACGAAACAAAATAACATCCGAATTTGAAGAAATATTTGACTCATATAATCTTAAGCTGTCCATTAAAACACCAACGCGACTTTGCAGTAAAACTTGTATTGATAATTTTGCTCATAACATTCGAAACTGTAAATCTGGCGTAATTGAACTTGCATTATCGGACCATACCGCTCAGATATTGCAATGTCCGGTAAAAAGAAATTGCCTCATTACGCACTGGTACATCTATCGACGCGATTATTGTATTGAAAATATTAAAAAATTTATCGACAGTCTTAAAAATTTAACATTTCAAGACGTTTATTTAAGTACTGATCCAAACGATGCTTTTAATGTATTTCACGAGTTATTCCAACTATTATATAATCTTTGTTTCCCTATTTTAAAAGTTAAAATACTTACGAAAAAACGACCAAAGTGGATTTCAAAAGGTATAAAAAGGTGTTCCAAAATTAAAAGGGGTTTACTTTGGAGGTACAGGATCTCTCGCAGCATGGAGGCAAAAAATAAATTTAAAAATTATTCAAAAACATTTAAAAGAATAATAAAACTAACACAAAAATCTCAAAATGACTATTTTATTAAGAACTCTAATAATAAATCGAAAGCTGTCTGGAAAGTAATTAACAATAACACTATAAATATACCTAAACAAGATATTAATGAAATCAAAGTGGGGAACCACATTGAAACAGCCCCACAAATTATCGCCAAAGAGTTTAATGACTTCTTCTTAAATCAAATTGAAGATAACTGTAATATAAAGATTAATAGTGATATACATAAAATTAGTTTTAACAGTCAACACTCATTTTTCTTAAAACCAACCTCACCCGACGAAGTTATAAAAATAATAAATAATCTAAATAATACAAATAGTACGGGGTATGACGGTATATGTACGAATATCGTTAAACGGGTATCAAATATAATTGCACCAATACTAGCTTATAATATAAATTTAAGTATTGAAACTGGCATATTTCCAGAGAAACTTAAAGTCACAATTATCAAACCAATATTTAAGAAACAGGACAGACAGAACATGGGATGTTACAGACCTATAGCATTAATACCTATTTTTTCTAAAATATTTGAAAAAGTACTCCATGACAGATTATATTTTTACTTCGAAAAGTTTTCTATCTTTGCTGATGAGCAGGTAGGGTTTAGGAAAAACAAATCAATAAACGTAGCAATTTATAATTTTTTACAAAAAGTAATGACAGGTTTAAATGATAAGAAACAGGTAATCGGGCTCTATATGGACATGACAAGGGCATTCGAGTATGTAGATCATAAATTGCTGATTAATAAGTTAGAGAAATATGGAGTCAGAGGCAATGCGATGAACTTAATCAACTCTTACCTAACTGACAGAGAACACATAACAGAAATAACAAAAATTAATGAAATCACAAAAACTGAAGAGAAACATCATTCTCTCTCTAGGAAAGTACTGTATGGAGTGCCTCAAGGAAGTATTTTAGGCCCTTTACTTTTTTTAATTTATATTAACGATTTTCCTCAAGCAGTAAAAGAACCGATGATACTATTTGCTGATGATAGTACAGTAATATTTACAAATGAAAACACAGGTTCCTTTGAAAGTAATATAAATAATTGTCTTGAATCACTGATAGAGTGGCTAAATGGTAATAATCTTAAAATTAATCTTGATAAAACAAACATAATGACATTTAAAAATAGAGTATCATACGGACAACCAGTAAATATTAACTATAAAGGAAAGTTGATATCTGAAATAGAAACAACAAAATTTTTAGGACTATACATAGATAGCAGATTAACGTGGCAGTCACACAAAGAACACGTTTGTAAACAATTAAATAAGTTTTCTTTTGCTTTATATAAATTGGCCAAAGTTGTAAGCAAAACGGCGGTTCTAAATGCCTACCATGCGTACGTAGGTGCAACATTAAGATACGGTATAATATTCTGGGGAAACGCGACTGGAATTCAAACTGTGTTTAAGGCTCAAAAAAAATGCATTCGAGCAATATGTCAATTACAACAAACGGATACTTGTAGGCCACATTTTCAAAATTTAAAAATAATGACGCTCCCTTCCTTATACATTTACGAGGTCTCTTTAATGGTCAAAACAGAAATCACAAAATATGAAACCCTTAAATCAAAAAGACATAACAGTCAATTATGTTCAATCGCTTCTAAAACAAAACAATATCATAACAGTGTCTTTTGCATGGGACCAAAAATATATAACGGTCTACCGGAATTCCTCAAAATTAAAACAGGCAACGAATTTAAAAAAGGACTTAAAACGTATTTACTGGAAAAGGCGTATTACTCAGTCACTGATTTCATAAACGATAAAACGGCATAAAGGAATTCCACAAAAACCTGGGAGGTTTTTTTTCCGCCGGCTTTTTTTCCTCTCAGTGTACAAACACCCTGTGATATGGGTACCCACAGCTGACGATCGGAACCGATCCGAAATATAAATAAATAAATATTTTTATTTTTATTTATAAAAGGCGCAATATGGGACAAATAAAAATAATATTAAAATAGATGTAAATATACATTTCGTAATTGTATTATAGTTTAGTTTTTTTCCTTTTATATTTTTATCATTGTATATTTGCATACCTCATGAAGGTAAATATGGCGAACTAAATATATATAAACAACTTTGTAAACACCCATATTTGTGCAAATAAATGTCTTTGTCTTTGTCTTTGTCTTTGTCTTTAAAAGTTTATTTTTGACGATTTAATTCGCAATCCTATTTATCCCGTGCTGGGTACGAGATTTACATTATTAGGGCGGACTGGAGCTTACTCCACCATGCTGCTTCAATTGGTTGAGATTCGGCTTGGTGTCCCACCAGAGGGTTGGAGAGGAGGGAGAGCCCTCCAACATGACTTGACGACTGCTATCTGTCGATAACAACTATGGACAACGGCTTAACGTGCCATCCAAAGCACGGAAACACGCACAAAATTTGTGACTAGCAGTCACCCATCTTGTACCCGTCCGCGACTGTTTTCTTTAGATGTATCGCTTGATTCCTATGCCAGCCGGGGTCAAGTGAACTTCGCGGCCACTTAATATTTATTAAATGTGGGTTAATTTCACATTTAAGGGAAATATTTAAATAAATAAGCAAAAAGCGTCAATTATTAAATATATTAATATATTATAATATTATAACCAATAGTCATTATCATTTTAGGTCCAATTTAGATACCGTCTCCGTCCACTTACGATCCAAACAGGATTGCTTAACGGCCTGCAATATACGTAAACCTCCCACAAATAAAAACTGACTAAAAGTGCGAGTCGAAAGTGCATGCAGATGATTCTGTACTACCTTGAAATATTCAGCTCAACATGTTACCGAAAAACGCAAAATAAATCTTGTGTTCAAATTACGTACAGTTCTGGTATGTAATTTCCCTTTCCTCATTCAATAAAACGTTGTTTCTTTTCGTTGCTGCCTAATTACACGATTCTAGAACAACGCCCGTTACAAAAGTTTTGATATCTTAAAGTATATGGAATATGGGATATACATGGCCGAAAGATTGCTTTGATTTATATTTTTTTACACTTTCTAGCAGGGATTATAGACCTAGGTACGTCTAAAATATATTTAAAGTTGATGTCTCAATGCATTGCTTGGAAAATGAGTTTTGATACAAGAACTCTGTTCAGTCAGACGTATAGACGGATAAACGAATGGTCGCACGGATTAGCGATCTCAAAAAGGTTCCTTTTGACTTACGGTACCTTTGGAAACAACAAACCAAATATAAATATAAACTAATAAAAGTATATTTTTATTTGGACTAGGCGATACGCATCGGCGCACGCGCTGTAAATCCAGCGAAGGATTAACAAATGGCGCGGAATAATAGAAATTGTAATGCGAGTGTACGCTATCTCGGAGATTCATTTATTGCCGACCTTTAATAAATAACGATGGGGCTGAGTAATGGGGGCGGAATGCGTCGTGATCGGGGATACGGTTGAAAAATAAACGTCCACGAGGCAGGTAGGCAACTCGAGCTGCGCGGGCGCAGGTTACTCGCCGCTCCGGAGCAGGCTCTTAGGGCCGTACCACATGCGATATGTCAAGAAAGTCGATTATTATATAAAACATTAAAGAATTTTAATATTGATATGCGTCACTATAAGATGCTGTTAATTATTACGTAACAACTTAATGCTTCGAGTACGGAGATTCCAGACACAATTGATTTTCAATTGTTATGGACCACGATCATGGTCTTAGAGACTGGACGTATTAAGACAGAAAGTCGCTTAAGTAAAGACTGAATAAATTAATAACCGACTTGGTATTACATGGATCTCACAACTTTTTACCGCAGAACAACTGAGTTGCGAGACTTGGTTTGTTTGACAAGTATTGTTTTTGATGGGATCTCATTTCTTTTTGTATTTTGTACACAGTTCTACTTTTTTCCTTTTCGGTACCTTCTACTTATTGTATATTATGTGTATCTATCAGCAACGAATTTTCTTAAAGCTCTCTCTCTGACTTATGAACTTTTCTTATTTTTGTAGGTAGCCTTCCGTTTTCTCTTTTCCGGTACTACTTCTTGAGCTTCAGCTACAGTTTTTCTGAAAAATTTAACTGAAGACTTGGCTGTATGGGCTTAATTTTCTTTGTGGTGTTTTCTAGATTTTTTAGTTTTTCCTTGATTCATACACCAAACACTACTTATATTCCAAATTTGAGGCTTCTAGGTCTGCTAGAAGTGCCTTAGAATTTCGATGATCGGTGAGTCAGTGAGTGACAAAATTAAGAAATTTGACCCGTTATAATTCTTAATAAAACGGCTCGCGCTCATTCGCTAGTAATTAATTTACAGCCCATAATAATTAATTTACAGCCTTACGCACTCGTAATAAGTACGAATACGCACGTAGGTACGTTTTTTGCATTAAATAATTTAATTTACACGTGTTTTCATGACGGGAATACCCATTTTTTGCTCGATTTGGCAAGGGCACTACCATGCGCCTATATTTATATGGGACTAGCTTAAACCCGCGGCTTCGCACGCAATAATAATAACTGCCGTAAAACATCGTTACGAATAAGGCCAATATTGAAAATTTTAACTGAAGACTTGGCTGTATGGGCTTAATTTTCTTTGCGGTCTTTTCTAGATTTTTTAGTTTTTCCTTGATTCATACACCAAACACTACTTATATTCCAAATTTGAAGCTTCTAGGTCTGCTAGAAGTGCCTTAAAATTTTGATGATCGGTGAGTCAGTGAGTGACAAAATTAAGAAATTTGACCCGTTATAATTCTTAAAATACTGGTTCAAATTGAATGAAATTTGAAATATACCGTGTCTTTACAATGCCTGCATGGTTACTGAAAATTTCAGTCTTCTAGTTTTATCCACAACGAAGTTACAGGGGGTCGAAAATGGTCTGAATTGCTTCGAGAAAAGGATGGTACGGCCGTAACAATTTTTTGCTCGACTTGGTGGGGGCACTGCCGTGCCACCTGATATATTATCCCCAACCGGGCATCGTAACAAAAGTATCGTCTTAAAATAACTATTTCTGAAAGAAGACAGTTAATGTAACTATATTGTTTTTAATATGAAACTTCCAAAACTATTAGATCTGGCTGCGCCAAACCAATTTTGTGAAGCTTATCATTGTTTCAATGTTATTTTTTGAATGTTTAGCTACATAGACTACAAAAATACTTACAATATTTTCTTGCAATTAGTGTTAATGCAAAAGAACAAGAAATTTTAAATTTAAAAATCGAAATTTGGGTTATGGATCAGCACGTAGCTTAAAAAAGAAAAATAGTAGCTTGAAAAAGAACAATAGATTTTATGCTATTTGTTACATTTTTGGTAGGTAAAGCAACTGGCGCTGTTCTGCACATATTGATTAATAGTTAAGTGACGTCGAAAGGTCCCATATTTGTATTGACTCCACCTGCAACCCTTTTTTGCGTCCCACTGCTAGGCACGGGTCTCTCCCCTTTATTATTAGGGAGGCCGGGATCTTACTCCACCACGCTGCTCCAATGCGAGTTGGTGGAGATGCTGGTTAGTGGCCAACACGCTATCGGATGTTTTCAAACCGCCCCTTAGGCCACCGTGAAGGTTTAACGACTGTTATATCGATAACAACCGGGACCGACGGCTTAACGTGCCCTCCGAAGCACAGAGACGCGCATGACTTTTTTTTGGCACTAGCGGTCACCCATCTCACACTTGACCGCGCCTGTTTGGCTTAACTGCTTAAATCGCTTGCGTTCTACGCTAGCCGCCGAGCCATGCGCGTTCATGATACATGTATTATGACGTTGTATTTTGTATTGTATGTTATTGACATGTGTATGTGTTTATTTCCTTATTTCTCAAGATACAGGGCCACTATCTAAAACGATAAGTTTCCAGTTGAGTATTTATAAAACTATCTCGGTCCATCGAAACGTCAGACGTTTTAATTAAGGACGGGGGTAGGGGATTATCTCCGTTAATTCGACTGAAGGTGACCCTATAATTTTGACAATTTTTAGGGTTCCGTAAGAAAATGGAACCCTTATGGGTTTACTCGTGCGTACATGCCCGTCCGTCTGTCATAACCAACTTGTTTCGAATCTACTGAACCAAATCAAGTGAAATTTGGTGGATGGTGTAATCCTATGACCCAAACATAAATATACTAAGTAAATAAATATTTTTCTAAATATGGGTCATTTTCGGGGGGACAAATTAGGAAATTAAAAAAAAGTTTTGCAAACCTTACTGTGTCATGAAAGTGATCGTCATGAGGATCTCAAATAATTTTTTTTTCGTGAATTAAATAATAATTTTGATTTTATTTATGAAAGAAGGCGAAAATTGATCATCCCCTGATCTCCGAAACTACTGAACCCAATATTTTGAAAAAAATACAAAATATATAAAAATCCTATAATAATTCTTAGAATTGAAAATAAAGAGGTAAACTCAATTACAATTACAATTACTTACAGAAAATAAATAAATAACGCTACACACTCATAGCTCCACACTAGGAGTTCCTGTGTCGTGGGTACCATGGACATACATAAAGACAGAAACATGGAAAATAGTTCACTAAAACACCACTAGATAGCATCATTTGACTATGGCATTGTACGGAATCCTCTCCACGCGACCTCAATTCGCACTTGGCCGGTTTTTTGTCGTTGGATTATGTTGGCGATGCAGTCGCAGCCCCGCAGGTGACCCGCAAGTATGCGGGCGATAAAAGCTTATCACAATGACTAGGAAAAATTGGGGACTGCATAATTAGAAGCCATGAATAACCACTTATTTGGTGTCGAGCCTTAAATTTGAAGCTTCGGGTTTATCATTATGGGGTAATCGCATGTTATGTTTTACCATAGAATTTCTGACAGAAAATTTTACAGAGAGTAAAATTGCTTTTTACAAACATTTTTTGCAGAGTAAATTTTAAAACCAATGTTTTTGTAAAAATAATAAATAACCTTTACAGTGTTGCAACCCTCTATAGGCAAATTAATTATTTTATAAAATGCTCTTAGTTTAACCATTCAATCCATTGTAGATATCCAAAACTTTTTACATAATTGGGATTTTTTATAATTATTTTTCATACTTTTAATATTAGTAAAAATATTTTTACTGAAAGTTCAGTCAACTGAAAAACTTTCTAAAAATTTAAACCTATGACACCAAGATTGGAGCAGTACAAACAAGTACGTAACTGTCTGACATTTACGATAATTGGCATCCGAGCAAATTAGTTCTCAATTACAACTAATTAATGCCTGTAAGAGGTATTTAAAGTACGATTAATATTCGTACCTATTTAATTTGTATAAACTGCGGCGGCGTATCGGAATAAATTAAAGACTCTCATTACACAGTGCAGTGTATCGATGGCTCAGCCGCGCCACAGTATATGATGACACAGTATGACCAGCTATCGCTACGGTTTTTTGACGCTATTTATACTCTTTTTCATAGCCCGTTCGGTCGAGGACTAGGACTGTTGTAGGTACCATGAACACACATAAAGCCAGATAAGGACAGAAACACCCAAACAAAAACCAGTTTAATCATTGATTTTAAATTTCTGTTTCACTGGAAATGAATCCCGGGGCCCTAGATTCAACTTTTTTTTCCGACGCCTTTTTTTCTCTCAGCTCAACATCTAGCCCAAACGTGCACTTAAAGGCGATGACCGGGAAAAAATGACATTCATTAAGCGAATATTTTGTATTTCTAATATGAAATAAATATTTTTTCTTTCTTTTCTTTCTTTCTTTCAACTAGGTCCAGCCATCATAGTAATAATTACGGACTCCGGGTTGTCAAATCCCGTTGAGTTAGCCGAGTATAGCATCATACGATCTGAACTTTGAAATCATATTTTGTAGTTAATAGAACTCGTTAGAATTGATGGAGCAGCAACACAAATTTATTATAATTTAGATGTATCTAGATACAGCTAGCTGAAACAAAATCTTCAATTGAAAAAGAATAAACCTAGTCGCTACATAGTGTTAAAAGGTGTAATAGTAGATTATCCACGTAACCTAAAATTTAAAGCATTAGAGTATCGGGAAAATATCGGTTTCATATTTACATATTATAGTCAAGAAATTAATATATTTTGCTGACCTGCTTACTTACATGGCTGCCCAGTAACGGATTGATAATATGTGTTGATCTGTAAGCATATAAATTTAAACCTTAGTAAAATATTGCTTTGCCATTGCCATTGGTCCCAATGGACCTATATTTGATAATAAATTTTCATAATACGAGTAAGATAAAATATACATTTATTATGAAGTTACTTAATAGATAAAAATGGCTGATAAAGGATGCTGGGCAAGAGTTTTACCGAGTGCCGAAAAGCAAACAATATTATGGCAATATTATATCCGTCCAGAGCAGCGATGGCAAAGCAGCCATGGCCGAGTGGTAAGAGGTCTCCGACACGGAGATACCAGGTTCAAATCCTCTGACAAAAATAAATTTATAATGTGCACATTTTATCGCTGCGCCATAGTGATGGAAAATATTGTGATATTTAATTGATTACGCCTGAAAGAAGCTTATTATTTCTCGAAGGTGTGATGTCCATCAATCCACACTAGGCCAGCATGGTGGACTATGGCCTTAATCCTTCTTACTAAGAGAGGAGACCTGTGCTCAGCAGAGGAAAAAAAGGGTCAATAAAATATATATCCGTTTTGCGACTAAGTTCTATGAAAAATTTGTACTGCGTTTCTTGTACTGTGGCAATGCGGTCGTTTTACTCGACGTGTGCTGGGAGTAGAGATAAAATGAGGCACATTCTTCAAGCCGGCCGACTCGTGCCCGTCGTGATTCAAGCACTTTGTCTCTGGAAACCAAAAACAATGGCTCAAGCTAGGATCCTTCTACAAGAGGTCGCGCGCACGTGAACACGAAGTTCGAAAACAGACGACCCTGTGGACAAAACATACTTACCAGCTATCTGTCTTAGGTATTGGTTGTTAAAACCAGTTATTAGATCTTTAATGTGTCGATAATGCTAATTTATAGACTAAACTACCAACGAAATACGATATCTGATTTTGATTCATTTTCTAGAGAATATCGATGTACGGGTTCCGAGGCAACATTTACGAGTACATCTAGAATACCAGTATTTTGCAACGTCCCGGTCGCTTTCTAATTCAAATAAGTTAGCATTAGTCAAGGCGAGTCAAAATATGTTTGTTGACCTATTAATAGTGGAATTATCGGCAGCGGATTTCGATGAATAGGCGGCGGCGAGCGGAGATTATACCGGAGCTCGCATGGTGCCGCGCTGAGCGCCAGGGCTGTAGCTATGGGGGGACTTAACGGGCAGCTCTTGTGGACTTAAGGGTGCACATTTCGCAAACTTCAGCTCACGGTCTTCTGGATAAAATCAAATGGTTTAGAGCGATGTTATGTACTTACGATCCTTTCTTCGTGTATCAGTGAAAACCTTTAAATAAAATAGAAATAATATAAACCTTCATCAATGGTGGCAATTAAGAGGTTTTTGAAGGAGGAATGAATGAGGAGACGTAGGTATGAAATATTTCAAACCTTACCAAGGGCGCTCAGACCCTAGCTTTGATTCTAAGTATAGTGACTCGCATGGGAACGGTCCCATTTCATTTTGCTCGCGTTCTGTGCGGACTTTTGCAATATATCTCGCAGCGGGTGCTCGCAACTTTCTGCCGAAAAAACCGCTCGCTCCGAAAGAACGCAACCTCGCTTGAATCCACCGCATAATAAATCTTCCGAGTTCAATACACAGTTCAGATTGGGACGTGCGTGTAACTGAGTAATGACCGCGTAAATTTTCCTGGTTATTTTGACAAATAGCCGCGCGGCCGCTGGTGTTAGCGTCGTAATGAGGTTAATCCCGCTCAGGGGGTCAGATTGAGATTCTTCGTAACGGTCCGGGGAAATTGAAAGAGGCGAAAGTCTCGACGTCTCTGGAAGGCGATGATCCCGCATTATACGCCATGTTTGCAGCGAGCGACCACACATTAGATGGATCTCGGCTCCATTACGGTTTAGCGGCGGCCATGATTAAAGGCGGCTAACTCAATCTCCGTAGAGTTTTGCTCTCGAAGTTTGTTTACGTCAAAATTACTGACTGTGATTTCCGCATCCCTGTCAGGTTTAAGCTTTTCACGTCCAAGCTAGATGGATGCTGCTCATTATTTCGATTGAAATGTGTTCGTATCAGTTAAAGAACAGCGGTTCAGAGTTTCCTCAAGTTCTCACGCAGGGAGTGTGGGTTCAAATAAGTTACTTTAAGGTACCGGATGGAGTGGTAAACGTTTGGGGAGGCCTATGTCCGTCAGTGGACTGTGAAAGGCTGACGGATGGAGGGACGGATGGACGGATAGAACTAGACCTGCATGTCTCAGGTTCACTCAATTGTTTTAAAGATATTCATTTTTCGTAGATATTCTTGATTCTTGTGAAGTGAATGTGAGGTATGTATGATGGATTTTCATTGCTACTATTTTTTTATTATGACTTTGTGTTTTATTGATTAATTATTATTTATTTTGATTTTATTATTGACATTGGCTTGTATTTTATTATTCTTACCATTTTTACTGAAGCGCGCTGAATTATAAATAAATGTAATTAGTGTAATTGGCACATCCGCCGTTCTAAATATTTCGAATAAATAAATACATGTCATACCAAACCCAGCTGTTTGATACCGCATACAGCATCCGTTTGATGGCTTTGTTCTATAAATATGTTTTCCTATAGTATACGAGTACAATTGGTAGCGGGGGAACCCACATAGCAGCATATTATCTGCAAATATACGAAGCTACTACTACATGACATAAGAGCGGTGGGCGTCGATAACACATTGGCCCAGTGGGGTATCAGTCTATCAGCGTTGCAACACCCAGGATGCCAGCACTAAAATTAGGAGCACTAATTAATTCAGTAAGTAATTGTATGATTATTAGCGTTACTATGACAATTATCTGAAATAGCTTTTTGCCTGTAAATGTGTTTAAACTTTGAGAGATTGAGAGTGCTTCTCGACTGAACTGTGAGAAATTGTAGGGTGTATTTGATTTCTTTAACTGTAACTAAGTATTATATTTTCTGTTTTCTATTATGTTGTCTTTTATGACGACCCGCGTGGCGCAATGGTTACCATACCGGACTGTCAATCGAGGGGTCCCCGGGTTCGATTCCCGGCGAAACAGAAATTTGAATGATGAGTTTCTCGGTCTGGGTGTTTGTGTTCCTGTCTTTGTATGTGTCCATGGTACCCACGACACAGGGTATTAATTATCTTACTGTGGGGCTATGAGTGTGTAACGTTTATTGTTTATTGTTATTTTCATAAGAAATGAGTTCTTGAATGGTTTTTAATTTTCCACCAAGTACTTATTAGAATAATATTCGGTATAACAAAGATTAATCTTTGCTTATTAGGTATGTATTTAATTTTACTTATCACAGAAATAAGTTTTAACTTATTAGTCTTTATTTTATTATAGTGAACATGTTTTTACAACAAGCACAATAAAGTTTATATTTCATAGTAAGTTAGTTTTATTAATAACACCCCTTCATTCCTACATTTTGTTCCTTAACTTTTTAGTTTAATCTCGTATTTTAAGTACATATCCATAATAATTTATCGTATGCTGAACGACTTCACGCAATGGCGTATGAATGAGAAATAATTGTCTGCATTGATCCGCTAATGGAATTTGCATCTGTTCGTTCTACAACATTTAAAAGTACCACATTTTATTCTTATGCCACATCCTCGTAACTACAATGTACTTAAATAATAATATTATTATGTTGGCCACCCCTCACCTCAAAATATCAAATAGTTTTGTGGTGGTCTTCCATAGGGGTTGCCTAGTAAGTAGTAAAGTTAAATAAGTCATTAGCGTTACGGAATCTATAACTTTGATTGTGCTCCTATATCTGCTGAATATTTTTTAATACAAATAATTTATTTATTTATTTATTTATTTATTTATTAACATAACTAAGTAAACCTTACAGACTAACTAGCCTAATGCGTTTGCTTAGTTCTATTTTGCACATATATACAAATTGTTTTGCGGAAATCTGCAGGTGACGAGAAAAAGATGTCCAAATGTGGATTCGAGGATAGTGCACCATTAAGCAATGTCAGTGCCCGAACTAAGGGCGACTGTCGCATTAACACTAATCTGCAACACGGAACTGCAAATAGTTCATGTCGCCTCGCTCGAATGTACTTATCAGGAACACTAAATGATACCATTGATAGTACCGAAGGATTACATACTATACCCCTAATTAAATAAAAAAAGTATTCTATCAAAGCTACGTCTCGCCTTACCTCCAATGTTTCATACCCTAACATGCCTAGTAAGAACGAGCTTGGATATGCATGTGGATATCCAACAAAAAATCCATATTGTTTAAAATACGTGTATCTTAAAAATTTCTTTTGGAGTTTCTCCAGCATGAGTTTGTATTTCTCTTCATGTGGACTCCAGATAATTGCGTTGCTTTCCAATTTACTTCGTACAAAACTGTTATATAAAAGTTTAATTACGTTTGAACTATTTAGTTCATTTGCTTGTCTCAAAACAAAACCGAGCGATCTATACGCTTTGGTTGATATTGTGGCAATATGTTCGGCAAAATTTAGATTATAACACATGAGGACACCTAAGTCCTTGACAGATGTTTTTCTTTCTACCACAATAGCACCTAGCTTATAGTCGTACACAATAGGGTTGTGAGCAAGTGTGAAAGATATTACAGAACATTTCGTTACATTAAACATCAATCTGTTTTCCATACTCCATTTACAAACATTTCGAATATCACTCTGTAACAAATGACAGTCAAAAATGTTTGTAATTTTATAGAATAATTTCAGGTCATCTGCAAACAACAGACAACGAGCTGTACTAACTGTAGTTGGTAAATCGTTAATAAAAACTAAAAAAGCCAAAGGCCCAAGATTTGACCCTTGACTTATCCCGGAGAATGTATAATACGGTTTTGAGATAAATCCATAATACTGCACATACTGCCTCCGGTGACGGAGGTAGCAGGAGAAGAATTTTAGTAATGCAGGAGAAAATCCGGCAGCAGCAAACTTACGGAGAAGTATGTCGTTGTCGACAACATCAAAAGCCTTCCTAAAATCGAAATAAGCAGTATCAACTTGAAGTCCACAGTCCATGGCTGCAACAGTATATGAGGAAAAAGACAGTAAGTTACTGGTAGTTGATCGCCCAGTCCTGAATCCATGTTGAGCATCTGACAGTTGACTTTCAAGTTGAACACTAAGCAGTTTATGTAAAACAGATTCGAACAATTTACCAAACACTGATAGTATTGCTATTGGTCGAAAATCGCTTACCTCTGAACTGAGATTACTCTTAGGTACGGGAACAACTCGGGATGTTTTCCACGCGTCTGGATACTTACCACTTCTAACAGATAAATTGAAGATATAATGTAATGGCTTTACAAACACTGAACGACAGTCTTTAACTATATATGGGGGGATGCCATCAGGACCAGACGATTTTTTGGTTTTAGACTGTTAAGTGCTCGCTCTACGTCTTTATATAATATACATAAGATGACTACTTGATAAATACACTGTTTTCATTTTTAACTTCATGTAAAGCTCTGTTTCTTCTCTTTATTTTTTTCTCTTCATGCCTGTTTCCAATCATTGTTATGGATTAGATATAAGTGGAAACTTCACTGATATATGAGTTATCTTTTTTTTTGTTTTATATTTTATGTTTGAAATTGTATTGTTTGTTTACCAAATAAAGATAAAATAAAAAATAAAAAAATACAACCATTATAAAAAATATGTTTCACAGTCATGGTCCTACAGTAGGGCAGATATACCCTGTGTCGTGGGTACCATGTACATACACAAGGACATGAACATAAATTAAATCTCTCATCACAGGGAATCGAAACCGGGACCCCTGATTGGCAATCCGGCATGGTAACCGTTGAGCCACACGGGCCGTCAGAAGTATTCACGGTCATATTTTTGTAATAGCCCTATAAAGTTATAGGTATACTATGAAATGGTTTCAACGGTTAAACAGTACATTGACAGTAACCGTTATATCGTCGATGTTGAAATACATAAAATATAAATGAAACAGGAATGTACGAGTAATTACTCCAAATCTTAACAACTTGTCAGTTTACGCACCGCACTCTTTTAATTGTACCAGCTTTTATCTATCTTCCAGAAGTACAGTTTACTAATTGCATACTTGACACTTTCGTTAAATTTTTATTGAAAAAATTTACATTGATCGTGCTCATTAACGAAAATTAATCCTATTGACAGTCTTTATTAATTGTGCTTTTAATCTTAATGGAAAAAAGCTTGTGTAAATAAAAAATACTTTTGTAGTTAAAATAAATTAAAAGACTTAAGATTTGCAGACAATTTCTGGTTGGATGCGGTGACATTTTTAAGTCCCCATTAAATATAAGTATTACCGATCGTTGATATCGTTAAAAAAATATAATTTTAGGTCACTTATTGATTGATAAATCACTTTTATTAAAACACTCTTTTTATGTTACATTAGCATCTTATGATAGAATTGAGAACAAGAAAGAAGAAAAATAAATTTCTAATAATTGATGCTATGCTACCCTAATATTCGCCAAAATATTTTGTAATATTTATGCGAAAGGGTTTTCACCAACCCCCATTGGAGCAGCGTGGTGGAGTAAGCTCCAGGCCTCACCAATAATGGGGAGAGACCCGTGCCCAGCAGTGGGACCCAAAAAGGGTTGCAGCCAAGCGAAAGGGTACTTTTGCCATACACGAGACATGAAGACTCAGCTAGCGGGAAGATTTGTGTAAGTGTCCATGCGCGGCACGACCACTTATCATAACATATTATTAATAATAATAATAATAATAATAATAAATATCATTTATTGCCTTAGACAAACAATGAATATAAACAATGAATAATCGCCGCCGATTTACAATTCAGAAATTCCATTTACTTAGTTCTGGAGAAAAAATTCATTAGATTTTAGAATTATAATTAAGATTGGCATTCAATATTATATTATCAAATTAAATTATTACATAAACAGAGAATATCATATAGTAGAGTATAAAATCAAATTACATTATTACATAAACAGAGATTAAGATTAAAATAACGGTTGTGACATAATTTGCAAATTAATTAAATATTAAAGTTTACACCAAAGCGCGCGCGCGCGCGTGTGTGTGTGTGTGTGTGTGTGTGTGAGTAAGTGTGTTTCAATAAAACTGTTTTAGATTCAGAAGCTTACTGTATGTAGACGTAATGTTTTCTGCAGCGAGTTGTCTCTTCAGAAGAGCTGCTTTGTACTTTGATTTAAAGCAATGTGTGGTCATTTGTTTCCTTAAAGGTGGAGGTAAGTCATTCTAGATTCTCGCTGCAGCAAATTGTTAATTATAGTTCTGTTAACTTACTTATTTGAAAAAATAGTCTATTTTTTCTCTCTTTGAAAATCGAACCCAGACTCTGTGCTCTCATCGTAGTGACCACTGGACCGTACTAGTCGAATGTTAGAAAGTATGAGAAAAGTGAGACATTAAACGCGGTCGTTAACATGGAACATGGTGGACATGGAGCGTGGTGCGCGTACAGACCGTCAAGTGTAAAGATCTTAATTACTCACATTTCACACCGTTTCGGCAGTTGTCGGACTGGTCGGCATTTCTCTAAACATGGCGTTCGTTTACCTCATAATTACTCGTTTACTCGACACTAACAAGTAAAGCCTTTGTCACACAGCCGCGGTTACAACGGTCGCCTATACGCCTATATACGTCGTTGGTCATTAAATAAGTAGTGCTGGCAACTTAAGACCAAAGTTTTGTATGGGATTTGTTTTGATCCGATGATATGAGCTGTAAACTTAAAACGTCAAACTGTACATAGACTGCATTATCGTTATCACACCTTTCAAAATACAACTAAGTAGTCTCTTATATTGTAACATGCATTTAAACAGATTTTTTGAAACTGTAGCAAAGTTAGTTACTTGTAATATATAATAAAGAAAAAAGTTTTAATTTGAGATTTATTTGTTATTTAATTCAAGAATCAAACACTTATTTTGATCATTTTATGGACGGCGCATTGCCCCGGGTCGCCGATCTACTCGTATATTGATTACCTTAGGTCTATTGGAAGGACACGTCCTTAATGAAAGCGACTGAAACGTAATCGGTTATAATATTATTTTCATATTGCAGCTGTGTGAAGGAAGCTTAAGTCGGACCACATTTAACGAGATTTAATCGAGCTATGCTGGAGCCAAATGAACCCGTTTATCTTCTAAATTGCTGGATTTATTGGTACATTTTTAATTACGCTATAAAGTGGCGAGTCGCTGGGTAGTTTGGTAGGCGACGGTGGCGGTCAATGATTCTTGACACTACCTGCTGAGAATTGGCTATGATTATTTATAATGTATATGGTACAGGTCACTCGAATCGTCTAAAAATAATATTATGTTGCCCTGCATTTAATTGGAACTACTTGAGGTTCGATTCCCGACGAAGCAAAAATTTGAATGATGAGCTAAATTTTCTGTTTTCGATCTGGTTGTTTGTGTTTCTGCCTCTGTGTGTGTCTATGGTACCACTACACAGGGTATCTACCCTACTATGCGTGTGAAACGATGTTTTTAATTTTATTTTTTATTACGTCTCAAAAATTAAGAAGACTATTATCTATACCTAGGAGGTACATAATTTCAAAACTAGTTTTAATATCACGTTACAGAAGACATTCCTAAATTAATGTTAATTTTAATTTTTGCATACATTAACATCAACTCCATGGCCATAAAAGCGCACATTTCTAGAATGACTGATAATTTTATGATCAAACCTCACAGGTTAATCTGACAATTACACGCACAAATGCATTATCAGAAACAGGGATACAAATTACCTATTGGAGAATCCACAATTATTGTACACGTATTTTTATTCTCTGTAACACTTATTATTTTTTCAAGCGACAAATGACTATCCCGGTAGTACAAAATTAAATACTAAAACAGATTTTACAACTATTTATTAAATTAATGCAAATGGCTCAGGCAAATTGAAACTAAGGAATACGTCCTGATAATACTAATGCTTAGGCCTGATCGTATTTATCAACATCCTTATTATAACTTAAACCAAACATTTCGACAACCATTGAAATTAATATTGGAAAATTTGATTTTATGGACTCAAGTAATTTTAGTTAAGTGGCAAAGGTAATATTAGGTTATTATATTTCAAGCTTGAAGAGCTACTCCAACAACTAACGACTGCTATTATTGACTATTACTTTTCCAACTGTGGTATCGTTTCTCCATGAAGCCGACCGAGCCGACCTGGAGCCGACCGATGCCGACCGCAGCCGACTGCAACCAAAGACCCCCGAGTGCACCCGTTACGAGGGCAGAAGTCAGCAGAAAATTGCCGACCAAATTGATGGTTCCACTCAGTTTGCTTGGACATACTCATTTATACTGAGGATGAGTGCAGTACGGAGAACTGTACGCTTAAATTTCTAGTGGTTCCTAGGCCGTAATAAGTAACTATTTCAGAGTACCTAATTAAATTTTTCCTCCTCATTCAAATGGGAGCCACGTTAAAACTCTTTCGTATCTTCTATTGATAAAGATAACTATTCAAACTTATAGCTTCAGACTAGGATTAAAATAGGAATACTTCTATCAGACGCAGAAATTTTAACACATCATTCGCTGAGACTCGAAACCGTGACCATCAATTGGCAATCCGGTAACTATAACGCCACTTTTACTGATGGAAGGAGCTTTTAGAGTTACTCTACAAGGTACCTAGTATTCATTTTTAAATCGACGAAATTCAAATATTCTTCGGCTCCAACTTCGACAAACAAACCACAAGCTTGTCAAAACGCCTGCTCACAGCGAATAGGCAGCAAGTATCCTCTATTAGCGCCATGTTCCGTCGACACAGGAAATTGCTGCGCAAATCGGAGCCGGTGCATTTGCATTGCTCTTTCTGGATACGTACCGTATGAACTATGGACCTACTAGCTTCATGGTATGAACGCACCGTATGAACACAGAGACTTAAAGGTCAAGGTAAATTTGCACACCTAATATTGGTAAATGTGAGGTCTTTATCTTTATATCCAATATCTTGACATTGTATACCACATTTTAGCAAATAAAAATAATTTCAATTTCAATTTCAATTTCAATTTCAAGGCATTCGAGATTGGAAGATCTACAAAATCCACAAGATACCTGTATCATCTTAAGGGGCCGAGAGTATAGATATTAAAAGGAGCACTTAACTCATTGCAAGGTGCAATATTTGTTTGAAACAACGCGCTCGGGAAAATGCCTTCCTTGGTACCACTTCAATCCTTTTAATAAACACTTCTCAAAACGTCTACTTATGTCACAGTGACCCCAGCATGATATCCAGGCATCAACCATCAAAGTATCAGCGATTAGCGCCATATTTCTCAGAAAATTACTGCGCAAATTGGAGCCGGTGCATTTGCACAGCGCTATCTGCACACGCACCGTATAAACGTACCATATGAACACACGACTATCGAGATTACCCGTCCTCGATTCTATTTCCTTGTTGAGATCTCGTAGTTAAAGCTGGCATTGTACATTAAAAAGAGGTATAGTATTCTAATCAAAACTAAGATACAAGGTTATTATTTGATTTTATAAGACTTCGAATAAGGCTTCGAGCAAAATTTCATGTTGAAGCAGCGATAAATAGTGATCTGTATTACGAGTGTCTTTAGCGAATATGCTCATAGAGTTTTTAGATAGTACAACGAGTGCTACACAGGTTACATCCATCCATATCTGAAACAGTCCGCTCGAGGTTTTTTATAAGAATCTATTCTTTGGCTTGTCTTCCAGTATTTCAAACCAAATTTAAGATTGTCCAAACGACTGCTCGCAGTTAACGAGGGTGGGAATTAATGGGATAAAGTATAAACTTGTAGATCAGATAAATTTTGCTACGTATTATGTACCATGGTGTTTATGGTCGCTAAAGATCTAAGCTCCATTATTGAATGCATGCGACCACAAGTTAGAAATGATTTGTGTTGGTATGCTTGTTACGTCTAACAAATTGGTGTAAGCAGTTTTCACGTATTCATTTGCAACAAAGTTTAGTGAGCCATGATGTGACTAGTCAACTAAAAACTAATCAACTGTGTAACAAGTAGTAACAACCCAAATCGAGTTGTGCCATATCGAGCATTTCCGCCCGATAGTTCCATCCGTTCCACGCCTCCTCCACCCTCATGGCCTCATGGCCTTCACCAGATACGAGAAATTAGGATAAAACAAGCATTATGAACTGTTTCACTAATAAATTAGGGATTTTAAGATTAATTAAAAAGCATAGTTGCTTTTGCCATCTCTTTCGAAGTAGTAAATTCATTAAACTTCATTAGGTTGAGGTGTTACGGTGCTGCTACAGCACTTAGTCTTGGTCTCATAAAGGTGATCGGTCCATCCATTATTTTATTTATTTGGGTAGCATTGGTGGTTAAATTAACACCTTCGCATTTATTCCTTCAGGAGTCTTTGGTACATAGCTTGCTATATTCTGCATGAGTTTCTAGTTTTGTTACTTTACTTTAAGTATCGTGTTTATTTGGAAGGAGATCAGCTGATTGTCCTACTCTAATATAGTATGTGTCAATTAAGAATGCAATGATAAATAATTATTTCCAAACTACTTAGAAATCGATAAAAATCTTTATAGACTGACGAATGTAGTTTTTTATGGTTCTCGAAGTCCCATTAAAGTGTATCGACGCGATCGTGGAAGTATGTGGGTTAATGAGCAGTTTGGTGAAGCTACCACAGCTACCACTGCCTGCCAATAAGTTGATAGATTAGCCGCGATAGGGCCGGGAGCTAATCGCGCGATCGACCTCCGCCCACCGCCACCAGCTACCAGTGGTCGCCAATCTTTAGAATAGTATAAGAGGACATAAATCTAACTGATTTCTTTTCGTCAAATGTCTTACTATTAGTGTCCACTAGCCCGCAATGGCCAGCAAAGTTTATTATGAACTGCCCTTAGAAATTCTGAGAGCACACGTATGGTCACATTTGATTTATTAAAAACCGAGATTGAAAAAAAACTTTCATAATCTTTTTGGCAAAGCACATTCCTACTCAAATATCTGACAATCAAATCTTTTATAATTAAAAGAATAAGGCGTTACATTGCAGAACTCCATTGTTGGTTATTAGTTAGGTAAAAACTTTACAGCAATCTGAGTATTATTACTCAAAGAAAATTTTCTGCCAAACTTAATTATGTCTCACTGCTATGGGCACAGGTCTCCTTTGTGACTGTGCCCACATGCCATAGTTCTTCACGCTGGTTTATTGTGGACTGGTGGACTCAAAGATGATAGAAACAGATTTCAATTAATTACGATACGGCTTAGTCTGTGTCGTGGAGTCATATTCAAACCACTCAAAAGTCCTTCGACAAAGTTCAACAATTGCCATCGTATTTCCGTGGCACTGGCAATTGTTAAACTTTGTCGAGAAGGGTTCTCGCTTTTCTTTGTAAAAATGCAATCAAATAAATAATATTATAATAATATTTACTATAACTCATAGTGAATATTATTTACGATGAATATTATTTACGATTTCAGCCGCTTAATGTATTTTAAGCCTAAGTTGCGTTTACCAACTTAGTGAGTGCAAATAAACTTTAATAAAATTTTGAGAATTTTCTTCCAATCTTTAGGATAGTTTGAGCAGCAGCGAGCTAGCTGACACCTAATTAAGACCTCGTCTCATCAAGGAGCCCCACGCGTTGCCAATAATCTCGCGGTATTAATATGTCCCAAGTTATTAATCACCTTGTAAATTATCATTGCTCCCAAAGGTCGAGTCATTTGCTGCTTGAAGGGAATTGATTGGATACGAAATGATATGGCGATGCAGCTAAATGAGATGTGAAACTGGTTGACGAGGCTTGATGGCCGCTGCATGGGGATCGGTTACGCGTCGGTAGGCTACGTCAAAGTTGACTAATGTAGATGATATTGGTTTTTGCTCTTTGTTTCCAAGGTTTTGATCGCACTTGTTTTAAGTAGGTGACTGTTGGCTTTTTCAAAGGATGGCTCAATTTAATACATTGAAGTAATTTAGTTTTAGAATCTACGAATAAATGTGCTTAATTTATGAATTTTGGTTACATTCATCATTAGCACAGGGTTCAATTGTTATTTATTTGTACTTCGTTCACATTTATTATTGAAAAAATTAGGGGTGCTAGGTAGATGGACAAAGTCCCTGTAGCTTCGGGATAAAGAATAGAGCTGCGGTATTCCCTGCCTGATCGTAAAAGGGGGCTTCCGGTGCTGTAGACGGTGTGAGTGGAAGCTTGATCCGCCCAGCCAGCAGCCCCGGGAAGGACGGCGGTGTGTGCGTGGCTGCATGCTACCGTGCAGCAGAACATAATATATCTGCTCTCCCGAAGATGGGCCCATTCTGGGCGCCGCGCGTGGAGGTCACCGGTGCGTTCCACTGGATATCCTCTCCCAAGGTGCCGGGTACGTTTTGAAGGTCCCCCCCCCTCCCCCGATACCAAAAAAAGGTATTACCTATATATGAATTAATTAATCATAATACAATACGTAACAGGTAATTCAAATCAATTAGCTTAGTAGAAGAGTACCTATGTTATAAATTGACGCTTACGGCAGATATGTAATAATTTTATATGAACTGTATTCTTCCTCGCGAGAATCCTGCTGACCTAACTACTACGTTATGACAATTATTACAAATTGTCTATAACTAGCTAGAAGTCACATTCTAGCTAGAAGTTTACTTTAAACCGTCAAAACAGTTCGACTTTTAAAAACATTAGTAAAATATATTGCAACATAAATAATTTTGGTTGCAGTCGAATGATTAATTGAAGTAGTTAATTTATCGTTTATTACTAAAGCACAATTTATTAAAACGACAAATTCGATACATAAGTAGAAATGAAACACACGCAACGCGTCGTCCCGCGAAGGTTTTATTGCAAAAATCCATTATTGAATGCAGAAATACCGTAAAACGGCTCTAAGTGGCCAACGGGCCTGGGAAATATTGTCGAGCGTGTTTTGGAGAATTGGCCAATTTATTGGTTTAGGAAATGAGCAAAAATAATATCGTAACGTTAGTTTGTTTACTAAATTATGTTATGTGTATCGTATAAAATGATATAAGCTGCAGCTTGCAGGCCACTTGTTATTTAATGGTCTCTGGTGCTTATGGGCCTAACAATAAGCAAGGCTGATTCGAGTCTTGTCGCTATCACAGGCATTCCAGGTGCTGATGATCCTCCAGAGGCTGATGTACTTGCTTTTACTTGTAAATTAAATGGCCCATGCCCGGCCAGAGCCGAACTTATACCCTTGAGTGCTTTTGGCAAGATATTAAATTTTGCACCCTTTATATAACAAAAAATATCAGTGAATTGCCAAGTTTGAACTTTTTACATTACACTTTTTAAAAGCACATCTGAGCAATGCGCTAGAGTTTGAATGATCCCCTTTAGTTATATTTGGCTGTAATCATTTTTGCATTCCACTGCCGAGTTCGTACTCAATGTGTCCAATAATGGGGATAGACTCTATGTCTCTATGTTAATCCCTATTATTTGACACATTGGACAGGCCTGGAGCTTACTCCATTATGCTCCAATGCGGGTATGGAAATTCGCGATCCGACCTTATTCATTTTCAAATCGCTCATAAGTGAACGAGTACTTTACACGAATTGTTTTCAATAACAACCAGGAAAGACAGCTTGACATGCCTTCCGAAGCACGCCACTAGTTGCCACTAGCGGTCACCCACCTCTCACCCGACCGCGCTTGTTTCGCTTAGCGTGATAGTGCAATGCGCTCTTTTAAATATACATTTTAGCTTATGACACATTTAGTATGTACAAAATAGTAAGTTTTTTGTTGCCAATTATTTTTTTACATGTTTTTTTTGCGTCTTTGGAGTGTTATTACATATTCGGTAGATAAGATTGATGGAATGGAAACGAGTGGCATTCAGTGTTGAGACACATTGTATTTGAAAACTTTTGGTTAAGGTGCGTTTACAAGAGAAGAGATTTACTTCTTAGATCGGTGCGACGCATTTGCGATAGATACCTACCTACTAACAATCAATCTATATCATACTCATGTACCTAATTGTATATTTTACTCATGTATTTAAATATTCAACTTAGTTAGTGATTAAGAAATATACATGTTTACCAAATTTTTTATTCTGACTTGATAATTTCTTGATACATATTTGTTTCACAAATAAATAAATAAGTATCACACTCATTGCCTCACAGTAGGGTAGTTATACCCTGTGTCGTGGGTGCCGTGGACACACACAAAAACAGAAACACAAACACCCAGACCGACCGAGAGCAGAAATTTTAAACTCATAATTCAAATTTCTGCTTCGCCGTTAATCGAACCCGGGACCAATACACCACGCGGGTCGTATTGGTACTCCTAGATGTAGTTAGTTAGAAGTGAAATATAAGACTGTGTGTAAATTAGAAGAACATCTGATTTCGCAATGGCAAAGTTTGGGTGTATAAGTTTAACGCGTGTTTGCTTACAAAGAAAAACTAAGTACATATTAGGAACTATTAGGTACTCGTAACTGACTTCGAAGTAATCGAACTACAGTTTTCACAAGTAGTCACAACGGATCCTTTTCACTCTGAAGTGAGGTGCAACAAACGACTGCGCATGCACTGTTGTGCGGAGATATGTTTTGTTTGGTTCAGAATAATTTTTGGTTTCTGTACAGCTATTCGTACGAACTTGGGAGGGACAATAATCCGTTATTAAGTTAGGTAAAAACTAATGTGCAACAATCTGCAATCATAACGTAGGATGTTGTATACCTTTCATTTCATTTCATATATGTATTTTATTGCATTCATACAAGGAATATAATATGACCCTTGTGAGACATTGCACAAACACATCGCAAAGACTCGCAAAGACTTTGCGAGTGACCGTCGTAGGGTCAATAGCCCTGATGATGCTTTGTTTTGGGACGAAACTCTTGTTGGTGGAGGTACGTATGTTGCATGCATGTGGGAGGGAGGGAGGTGCTATTGCATGAAAAAGGTATAAACCATATATACGTTCTGATTGCGGATTGTTGCAATGGAGTTCCGCAAAGTAACGCCTGATTCTATTAATTACACCATAATCTGTTGTAAGTACTCGTTAGAACACAGCCTTAGTCTATTACCGGGATAACGATCTCTTGTCACACATATGCATTTGCGCTGATTATCCTTTTAATACTGAGTTCGTGATGTTTCAATTGCAAGTATGTCTCGAATGTTTATTTTTATTGGCTTCGGCTCCGTCATGCCGATTGCAATCAGCTATTTATTTGTACAATGGCGGGCAAATCATAAGTAGATCATTTAGCTGGGGGATATTTTTAGTATTTACAAATGTTATTTACCTTTGTTATTGTAAGTCTAGGCAACCAAGCCCCGGTTGTTAGAATAAAATATATATACATGAAAAATCCGTCAATAAGTCAGTGAGTTATCAAGACATATTATTTTTATAGTAACAGCGTGAAAGAGTAACCATAAACTCTTTTTATATACCTAGACCCGCGTGGCACAATGTTTACCATACCGGACTGCCAATCGAGGGGTCCCGAGTTGGATTCCCGGCGATACAGAAATTTGAATGACGAGTTTAATTTTCTGTTCTCGGTCTGGGTGTTTGTGTTCCTGTCTTTGTTTGTGTCCATGGTACCCACGACACAGGGTATTAATTACTGTGGGGCTATGAGTGTGTAACGTTTATTATTTATTATTATTATTAACTGGAGTAGCAATCGAGTACTTACCTATAAATGCAACTGGTGATGTGTGGTTTCTGTAGGCCAAAAGTTCAAATGCATCCGTAGTTACTACTTGCTACTCCTTGGGCAAACGTTCGCCTCATAAAACTTTGGCCGGCATCCGCACTTTTCTTCATTGATCTTCTTCATCTACATCAACAGTACCCTACTAATTTGCCCGGTCAAAAAAGATAATATTGTCTAGAATATAAATATTTATTTATTTGTTTGAATATAAATATTCTACAACCCTGATAAATCACAATATTGTCTTTGAAGTTGTCTTTAAAGTTGTGTTTAAAGTTAGAGTTGCGATGCTGTTAGTAGTGTTTTTATATAACGAGAGACGCACTATTACTAAAAACTAGCATCCGATTGCCTTAGGCAAGTTCTCTTAGTATTCACAAAAAACATTACAAGCAGTAGGTACAGAGAGGCTCAACTTTACGCCGCAAAAACGATTACCGCGTGGGCGTGGCGACGCTGAAAGCGCGATACTGCTCGGATTGCTGCAAAAACTGCCACAATGCTTCTGGTAATACTTCGGACAAAGGCTCTTGGCCAAATCGAAGTGTTCTCTTCCTTAGTATGGTTCAGTACAATTCCAAGCAGTACCTATGTAAAAGTACTTAGTAGAAATCACTTTGTCTATTAAGAAAGTTAAATTTGTTTCTTTAGTATACAAGATGGTGTATCAGTGAAATCCTAGTGAATAAAAGATTGTGCCACAACTGGGTCTGCATGGATTTAATTCTCGGAATAATGTTGTGCTGTTCATTTGCCCTAAAGGAGGCAAAATGTACATACGAGTACCTTGGATTGTGCAAATTGTTCCAAGGGCCGCCGTTGCATTCTGCTCTTTGTGAACCTACTAAATGTTGTGTAGTCATTCTCATTTCAAGAGGAAACTAGAGTTCAGAAATGGTAAAAATATTGTATATGAAATAATTTTAACAAAAAAATTTACCGATTTCTAAAGAAAACTACCTACTCCAAAACAAATTAATATGCTTTAAAAAGTAAACAAATAAGTTGCGTATTCTTCTTCAATTTAATAATCAACTTACATTTTCTACTCATTAATTGGTGCGATCTGTGTTTACCATATAATGTAGGTAAGTACAATAATTGTTTTTTTGAAGTCGGTGTTAGCGTGTTCACTTGCCAGCCCGCTGCAGCCGGCGGCCCTGCTCCTCCTCAAGTCGCGCTTGCGGCACAAGCACATCTCACCAATAACTATGTACTATGTAACTACAAATCTATCTTGGCTGACTTCCTTTTTGATTGAAGTCGGTTAAAAATAAGACGGCATCTACTTTTCCACCAAAAACTATGACTGTATTTTTTAATCTTTACGATTAAAATTGCTTTATAGTAGAAACTAGCTGACCCCGCGAACTCCGTACTGCGTTCAAATGTTTGGGGTGGGCCACCCTTATTACTTAGGGGGATGAAAAATAGATAGTAGCCGATTCTCAGACCTACCCGATATGCACACAAAATTTCATAAGAATCGGTCGAGCCGTTTCGGAGGAGTATGGTAACTAACATTGCGACACGAGAATTTTTTATATAAGATGTTATACCTAGCTATGGCAGAGGCCAGGGAGAGCAATGAAACAGTTCTTTGACATCTTCATCTTTTTACTTTTTTTAGAGCCTGCTTTTTGCATTGCAGAAAAATATTGCGACCCAATACAATTTAAACTGTTGTTCAGTATAAACCTATAATAATTTTATCTGACTACGGAACCCTGAAAATCACACAATGCGCATGTGGGTAGCACCCAACGGTGTTTTATCTGTTCTCGGAGTGTTTCTCAAGTGATGGTGTCCACGGTTAGATCTTGCACGCTAACTATTTAATGTGGACGTGAGGCGTTTCTTGACAAAGTCAATACTTAGCTTGAATTATGATAAAAACTTAGCAAGTTAGTACTTGTGACCGGTGACAAAAAATAATGCTATAGTCATATAAAATAAAAAAATGGTAGAATTCTGCGAACATCGAAGTGAGGCCGTAGAAGTGTTGTAGTTACATCTTTACTTTTTATCACGCTTTTATTAGCTTCGGTCGTATGTAACGGAAATTTTGAACACTTCTCTTGATTTTGACGTACTTCTAGATGTCGATTTAGTGTGAAACTTTGCATACTACAATTAAATAAATAAATAAATATCTCTGGACAATACACACAACGCCATCTGATTCCAAACTAAGTAGAGCTTGTTTCATGTGTAAGTATGTTTATCAGAAAGCTGATTTATTATATAATTCTAAATACATACTAAAATAGATAAATTAACACCCATACACAGAACAAATAGTCATGTTCATTACAATAATATTTGTCTTGGGTAGTAATCCACACTTTTTTACAATAAAATTGGAATTTTTTTTCTTCTATTTTACTATTTAATTCGTTTTTTCACGAAAGCGTTTTTTTAGATTTTCAAGCTATATCATCTCATATATTTTTATTTTTTTAGTTGAATTTTTTTCATATTATTGTATTTTCATCAGCCCTTGACTCCTATGCAAATGAATGAAGTTGTTTCCATTACATATACATACATGTACATACATACATAGTTTACAGCTCAAGCTAATAAAAGCGTGTAAAAGTTTGACATACATAATCTGAATAACAATTCATCTTTCACTATTTTTTTTATATTTTTACTAGCGGCCGCCCGCGACTTCGTCCGCATGGACTTTAATTCTAGATTTTTTCTAAAATAACAGTATCTTAAGTTATTCCTCATTATATCAGCTACCTGTCAGTAAAAGTCCCGTCAAAATCGGTCCAGCCGTTTCAGAGATTAGGCGGAACAAACAGACAGACAGACAAGAATTGTAAAAAAAAATTTGGTATAGGTATGTACCGTAAATATATTTATATGGATGTAGTAAATAGCGTTTATTTACACTCCAATTCTATTTATTTGTATAGATATTGAGTTTAAGAGTTCAGTATCGCGTTGCACAGCCATCTCCCGAGTTAATTACTTTATTCAACAAATAATTATTTTTACTTAAATTTTCTTTTGGCATATGAGGCACCGCCCGAGAAAGATAGCGAGTTAGTTATTTGACATTTGTGTGCCGCATTAATACCCACTCAACAGCCTGACTCCGAGATTTCCAGCGGAACCACCAATCTCCAATTACTCAGCTTAGTTTCTTTGAGAAACTACCTACACGGTACAGAAATCTACCTACAACAACAATAAAAAATATTAAAATTGTTTTTACGTTACTGTCCAATAAACTGTCATGGACGAAAATAAAATAATGACTATTGAATGAAAAGAGCTATTCAGAGAGGTAAGCGACCCAAACTACAAAAAAATTCAAAAAGCATTTTTTTATATTCTGAAAAATTGGTGGAGTATAGAAATATTTTTTCGTTTGTCAGTAGGATTATGGTAGGATTCCTTAACATTTGGCGCAGAAGGTACCTACTTACCTCAATTTAAAAAGAAATATTCATTCAAGTACTTTACTAAAACCAGAAAACTAAGAAGCACAGGGTCTTCAGTCATGCATAACTTGTAACTCGGTGTATCATGTCTCGTATGAAAGTCGTAAAAAGTAGTACTAACATGTTGCAAGTTTTAGAATTTTCATATAAAAAACATTGACTGACACAATTTTTTTTAAATACCGTGCAACATTCTTAATATATTTCAAACAAAGCTTAAGAAATTTAGCTGATGTGACGTAGTTTCCAAAAAATTGCTATTAGAACGGTTAGACGTTTGACATATATTTTTATATGGGATCAAAGGCACAATGGAGTATTTATGCAAATTGCCCCCAAAAATAATTTTCTACTCATTTTTAACCCCGTTAGAAGATGAGTTTCAATAATTCCTATACGTAATAGATCTTCCGTCAATTGTGTTAAAAAAATGAAATAAATTGGATCAAGGAATCACGATGTCCCATAATAACGTTGCCACCGTTTTTCAATCCTATAGGGGTAGAATTTCGAAAAATACTTTCTTATCGGATGCCTACGTCATACAAAGATCAGACCCTCCAAGATTCAGGTCTCTATGATCAGCTGTTTGGTCTGCGGCTTAATCCGTCAGTCAGTCATTGAGGACAAAGCATTTTATGTATAGATAGATTTGTCAGAATATCAATTCAGAGTAAAAAGCGTGGGCAGCTTGATTTATTAAATGTTACAATCATTAGCAGAGTTATAAAAATGAAGTAAAATGTACCCCACGCTTTTTACTCTGAATTAATATTTTGAGGTTTATTTATAATTGATTCGACCTTCTACTACTGTAATATAAACTCTTTTAAATTAAAAAATATTTTCTACTTTTTACTTCGATTTTTTTAGTTTTTTAACATTATGTATTTATTTATTTGATCTTAGTTCAAATAATTTGATTTACGTCCAGTTCACGAAAATATTTCCTAGTTTAAAGGACCGCGCTAATTGTACGGCGAATTATGTAGAACGCCAAGCCAAGCCAAACGGGGTTGTGAGATGGATGACTGCTAGTTACTGAGTTAGTAACGTACGTTAGTATATAATACCTCATGCCGCTAGTAGCAAAAGTTTCTTGCGCGTTTCCATGCCTCGGAGGGCACGCTGTCGTCGTTCTTAGTTGTTATCGACATATAATAGTCGTTAAATCTTTACTTACCTTAATACTCAATACTCAATACTCAATATTTTATTGCATCATAATGGTACATTAAAATAGGTTTACAAATGTTAAAAAGGAACACATTATGAACCCTATTAGGGTACTGCAACAGAGTGAGAGCGAACCGATCTTTTTATAAATTTATTTATGATATTTATTCATTATTGATTGAATTAATTTTCCTTAAAATATTCATCTAGATTATAATAACATTTTTTTATAAGGTAATTCTTAAGCTTTCTATAAAAGATTTTGTCAATTTCAATCAATCGTATGTCATCGGGCAGTTTATTAAATATTTTTATACACATTACATAAGGTCCAGAGCTGTATAATTTTAGTCTTGATATTGGGAGTTCAAGTTTATTTTTTTGTCTTCTTTGATAACGCCTTGGTTGTTCGTCTTTAATTATAAAATAATTTGGATATTTCTTAACAAAAGTGCAAACCTCCATTATATAAATAGATGTCAAAGTCAATAAATTATTTTTAATAAAAAAGGGTTTGCAAGTATCCATATTTCCTATGTTTCCTAATATTCGAATGCACTTTTTTTGTAATGTGAAAGCATAGTGTGCGTCCACGCTATTGCCCCAAAGTAAAATGCCATACCTAAGCCATGCGTATGCATAGGCGTAGTATGCAGACAAAGATGTTTGTAAATCCGTCGTTTTTCTTAATTCTTTAAGGGCGTACGTAAACTTTGATAGTTTTGTTCTAATTTTTTGGATGTGTTGTTTCCAGTTTATATTTGTATCAATCTCCAGTCCTAGCAACGTGAACGCGTCAACACATTCGATTTTTGAGTTTTTATATGTAAATTTGATGTCAAGGGGGGGTTTCTGGAAAGGTCTAAATTGCATTATTTTTGTTTTGTTAAAATTTATGTCAAGATTGTGATCGTTCATCCAGTCAATTATAATTTTAAAAATGTCAGTAAGTTTACTATTTAAATTGTCAATATTTTTGCAAGATGTTAATAGAGAAATGTCGTCAGCAAATAAAACACAAAAATCATTTATAATATTTGGTAGGTCATTGATGTACAATAAAAACAGGATACATCCTAAGACACTACCTTGAGGTATCGAGTTTTTAATTTGTATTGTTTTTGATCGAATCGTGTCAATTTTACCGGTTTCGGAGTCAAAGTGTTCTATTTCTACAATTTGCGAGCGATTTTGCAGATATGATCTAAACCAATCGTGTGTCAATCCGCGTATGCCAATGTCATATAATTTGTGTAATAATATGTTATATTGTACTTTATCATATGCTTTTGTCATACCGAGGAGGATTCCTACCGCGTATTCTTTATTATTTATAATATCTAGTGATTTTTGCATAAATTTGTACACTGCTAGTATTGTAGAACGATTTTTTCTAAATCCGTTTTGAGAGTCATGAAATAGATTATATTTTTCGCAAAATGAATTTAGACGCGCTTGTACCACCTTCTCAAAGATCTTCGAGGAGGTAGGCAATAGAGCTATTGGCCTATAGTTATTAGGGTCCTGTTTCGATAATTTTTTATGTATAGGTTTTACAAGTGATATTTTTAAAAGATCTGGGAAAGTGGCTTCAGACAGCGACTGGTTAATAAGAATGTAATAGGGCAAAGTCAATTCCTCGGCGCATTCTTTAATTAAGATAGGTGGCAGTTCGTCTACACCATAGCTGTATTTCGATTTGAGGTGTTTAATCGTAAGGAATACTTCGCGCGGTTCGACCGGGCTGAGAAACATAGTTTGCTCGACTCGATGCAGCGGCGGCTACCTTATGAGTAGAGATGATGAGGATTCCTCTTCCTCTTCCTCTTAATGAGGAAGTTACGTATTTTTTGGTACTTCCACATCCTCTTCCGCTTCCTCTTAGGGAAAGTAGAAAAAATCCTCATCCTCTTTCGCTTCCTCTTAAATTAAGAGGAATTTATGAGGAATTTTGTTTTCGTATACAACTAAAAAGTTATACTTACTTTTTGTAACTGTACTACCACTACCTCTGATTAATAAAAACTTGAGTTGAATTTAAATACCTACTGCATACTTTTTTTTTATTTAAATCTTACTAAACTTATTTTTTTTGTAACTGCTTGACGATTCGTGTCGCCATAATAACCATGCCGGACTGTTTCCAGATGACGATTTCCGATTCCCGACGAGGAATTTTTAACGTTGAGTTTGAATTTCTGTTCTAAGTTTAGGTTTTTGTGTATCTGTCTTGTGTGTGTAAGTCCCTGGTTCACACGTCAAAGGGTTCATCACTAGGATTTATTTATTTATATAGTTTTTACTCTTTTTCCCTTACTCAAAACATTCCTCTTCCTCTTCCTCATGAATATATCCTCATCCTCATCCTCTTACTTTGTGCTTGATACTTCCTCTTCCTCTTCCTCATCCTCATAACTCCTTCCTCATCAACCCTACTTATGAGTCTAATGATCGGTTTGGAAACATTGCGACAGCGGGTTGTCCACTAACCAACCCGCATTAGTGGAGGAGTAAGCCTCCCAAATGAAGATAGACCAGTGGATAAGGGTTGCAGCCCGGCAGCCCTCGATTGAATTAAATCAATGACCCAACCTTAATGAGTAGGTACTACAATTACTTATTAAAGTTAAGCCATTGATGATAATATTTATTTAATGATGATTGTTATTTTGTTTTTGAAATAATAGTTTTATATTGCAAATAATACCGGTGCAAATAACCGGTCGCCACAACAATTTCTTCCGTACATTATTTTATGACTGCCTCAGAAATGAACTTAAGTTTAGTTATGATTTATTGTTCGTGTGTAACTATGTATTAGGTAATTATATATAGAGTTGGAAGATTACTTAAAAGGCATTGGAAGTTTCCTGAAAAGTAATATAAAAACAGCTCTTGCATATGAAAACCGAAAATGAAAAATGTTATTCTACTTTAAATACCATATTAAATAATTAAAATTGCATTGTTTATGACAATACTAAAAATGTTATAGAATATTGCCAATCTTTAGGGTTACTAAGATTTTTTTCTGTTGGAAATTTAACTTTAACTACCATCAAAAACAGCATGCTAAAGAATTCCATGAAATGAATGGTTTAAATTGACTAGATATCGCAATACTTGTAACTAAGTACACAGCATAAAAACTGTAACATGGCGAGCGCTCACCACATCGAAAGTTACTTTTAATATCGGCCATTTTATCTTGCGGTCACTGCATAAAAAGTGTAACTATTTGGCGACTGTTGTACAAAAAGTTTTTAATGTCTTGGTCTATAGCACCGACAATTTTTACTACCTATTTTCATCTCGTCCACTTCGAATAAAATCTGTAGTAATGATGATACGTTTTTAATCAGTTTACGCCATTCCTATACTTTATGGTAGCCAAGGTCCAGTGTTACCATATAATTTCTGTCAAGTTAAAGAAGGTATGTAATATTGAGGTTCTCAATTTTTTCAGTGCCTTATTTTACAATGTGTCCAATTCATCTTCTCATCCATCAACCAGCAGTGGAACGTAAAAGGGTTGCAGCTATATCGAGCTTTGTCTTCGTACCCAATCAGAATATATTCTAGTACACAATTTAAGGGTTTTTTGAAGTATGTGCGCAATATAATCTGCTTTCTTTTTCGCATTGCTCCGTTCGCAATTATGTGCCGTACCCTTGAAGTAAAGAGTAAAGAGTCGGCGGCAGTAAACAATAGTGGCGGTTTACGACCCCTCTGACCAATGAGCTTGCCGCGACCAGTTCGCGAGGGGGTTGGCGCGCACTGAAGGGATTCTACAGTAGATTATTATGCCAGGACTTTCCTCTTATATTCCTGGCTAATGGCACATGCAAAGTAACAGATGTCAGTCTCTAGAGACTAGAGCAATGCATTTTAACTTTAGGCCCCCATCATGGTGGGTACCGAAAGCTAATGACGGACGGTGAACTACGTACGGTTCAAATAAAATAAAATGAATTTATATAAAAATCACAAAATTGGGTTTAATTTAATGTAACTAACGAAAATGATAAAAATGTAAAATTATTTAAGTCTACTGTATTGTGTGTGCGTGCGTATTTTAGTGTTTGTTGTAAATAATTAGTTAATAATTTAAATTTCATTTTAAACTATTATAATATATAACTTTTAAAATAAAATTCGTACACCCTGAAGTATAAATATTTTTGTAAAACGTTTTTTGCTACCCATATTTGTGTAAATGAAATTTTTTTTTCTTCTTTCCTTTATAGCCGTGTCAAGCATTACGGCTTAGAAATGTTGTCGTTAAATGTCGTTTCTGGAAAAATTGATAAGTGTCTGCATTCAGCTCCGGTCAGTGTGAAATAACCACCTCCCGGCAGCATGGCAGCCGATTACCTCAAAGACTCGCTTCGCTACATACCGTAGTCCGTAATGCAATGCTGGCTCCGCGGCACACGGCACTCCACGCTAGCACCAGTTGCGGTTGCTTCAAAGTTACCGCTTGGAAACCGACGGTTTTGCACTAATAATGATAGATACTAATAATGTGGTTTGCATATCTTACTCATAAAACATATTGGGTGGAAGATGAATACTGTACTGAGTCCCAAGTTCAAACCCCAGCACACATTTGTGTCTAAGAAAGTTATACGTGCTTACGGTGAGGAAAACATAATTTCGTTACGATGTTTAAAATCACCATGAATGCCTGAGTTCTAAACATTTTTCATTGCTGTGGAACATTAAAAGGGGTGAAAAGAATATGGAGCAGGACAACCTGGTTGTCCTGCTCCATATTCTTTCCAAATCTATCCTATATCCAATATATCCTATATACTATATCCAAAGCTTTGATTATTATTTTCTTTCTATAACATTGCGTTTCTTGAAACAAAATAAATCAATATACGGATACTCGTACAGTCAAGGTTTATCTGTGAACTACTTGAACCCGTCACAATATTTCATTCTATCGCGTCGGTAAATGTTGGTAAAGCGTTATCGCAACTTTCCACTCATAAAGTGGATCTCGCTGCCAATCAGTCGGTGGCGGTCGGCTATTGTTTTCCTAATGGTTGCCTAGCAACGCAGATGTTTCCACATTCAGCTGTCACTGCTACAAACGAACGCTTATCGGACGTCAGACGTGCATTTGGCCTAATGTGGGCGATACCATCTATGTAGGATGACCAAAGGATAAGAATAGTGCGGGACACGTGTGAATAATTTGTTTTATAGAAATTGTTCATAAATCTTAAGTAGGTACCATAAAACTTCCATTTACCATCAATAGCTCATTTAAGTAACGAATTTGAGCATTTTATAATAATAAAACTTAGCGATTTTTTTGTTTTTACATAGAACTTTACGAAACTTTATTGCAAGTTTGAGCTAAATATTAAGTAAAAAAAAGGAAATAAAAATGATTGATTGTTAAGAGAATCTATTTGACATTCATAATTCTTTCACAAACACAACAGAAAGGATTGGCATGCCTATGTAGGAGATGGAAAAAGCAATGATGCAATCATATTTAAAAAGAATACAGGCAATAAAAACACTATTTTAGCCATATTACTTTAGGTAAAATAGGTAAGTACATCACATGATACTGAGAAACAGCAACAGATGTTTGGGCACCTTAGTATCGTAGTAATAAATGGGGGACCATTTCTTTATTCTTTTCCGTTCGATCTAACAAGCCAACAAGAAATGTCAAAAGTTATTCTGATTTCTGCTGCATTTTTTTTCTAATTATTGAACCTCAGAAGAAACTCTTAACGAGAGTCTTATTTTTGAAGTGAAAACTTCTTTAGCGGCGTTGAGCACTTTTTTTGGGATGGGTAAAAAATGTTAAACTCGCGTCAGGACACGTGGCCTGATCGAATATTCGTAAGACGGATGGGTGACAGCTGATGGCTCAACTGTCTATACTTGTAAAATTCGTTTATATCAAATATTTAAAATATGGATATTGAACAAAGTGCATCTATTAATGAAAAAAGTGACGAAGAACTAGTGAAAGAAAATGAGTGAGTACTTTATAAAAATACTAGATGAAAACCTACTGAAAATACTAGATGAAAAATAATACTGATAACAAAAGCAATTGTTGTTTTTTTTTCTTCAGTTTTTATGTATCCTGGCCGTGAACTCTGCAGCGTGGTCCCCTCACACACACGTGTGGGAGCGCTCCACGTATCTCCTCATCGCTCGTACAATATTGTTGTTTACACGCAACACTATCATAAGATGTTGTATCGAACAAAGGTGCGCCGAGGAATGATTTTCAATCTTATACGACGTTGGGAAGACATCTCAAGAATAGTTCTGAAATAATTTCAATATCAAAATTAGATTTCTATGGGTACTTCTTCATAATGTAGCAGCATACGAGATTTTAGGTCAAGATACTCAAGGATATATTGGATATCTAGGTACGAACTTGCCACTCTTGCCAGACTTAGATGAAGCGACTGTCAGCCGCTGAAACAGCAGCGCAACTGCATACGACAACAGCCGCCGTGGCCCCGGCAAGACTCGGCTTGTTTGACATTATGTGTAGATGTCCATGGGCTGCAGTAGTTACGTTGGTTGTCCTTAAAAATATTAAGGGAGAACATTGAATATCGGACTGACTTGACTGACTGATTACGTGATTACTGACGACTTACTGATTTTTCTATTACTACTTCATCCAGTTTTGACGAAACTCTCAAAAATGTGATGTTAAGAATATACTTTGATTGACATTCACTAAGCGAATATTTTGTATTCCTAATATGAAATAAATATTTTTTCTTTCTTTCTTTCACTTGACGCTAGCAAGCACAGAATTTGTGATGCTATTATTGAAACAAAAGAGAAAAAGTAGAATACATCATGAGTGAGTGCATCTTGCAAGCGCACTACACATTTGTGACGGCCCAAATCTGTGTTTTTTAATCTGTGGATTTCTTAAACTGTTTCACACGTTAATTGTACAGAATGCTTTATAACCACAAACGGGCAGCGCATCTCAGATAACGCTACAAATGGCTCCTATCTGCCATCTTTACGGAGCATTGCCACTCGCGCCACGCTGCTCTAAACACTTGAGACCATCAGGCTGTTAAACTGTCACTGCTACTGGAGATGCTAGAATGATTTAAAGATTATACGAGTATTTATGCAGTAGACAGCAATAGTTTTGAACAAGAAAGTATAATATAAAATGTTTTTTAAAAGGATTTGTATATAAGGTACAGACTTTTTCTGGTGATAAGTAAATAACGCTTCACAGTCAAAGTCCCACATTAGGATTCCTTGTGTTGCGAGTGGAGTGCCGTGGAAACACACAAAGACTGAAACAAAAAAAAACATTATTTAATTTTTTTGTTAGTACTTTTAATTTAATAACTGCATTGTTTTAACATAATTGGCGATTTTTTAAGTAAATTTTAAGCTCAGATTTACCTTTCATAATTATATTCAACCAAATAGACTTAGAGAACTTACTCTACACTCCTAACCGTTGAGGAATAGTGCCTTTAATAAAATCAGCTCAGCAATATGAAGTGAAGTAAGTAGGTATATGAAAATCATATGTGCCTATAAAATTTTAGAGTTTCCTTCGATGACCTTGGCATCCTTGACATTATTAGATTTGGACATAGTGACAATTGGACCACGTCGGGAGTAAAAGTTTTTGAACAAAAAAACATTTATTGTAAGAATTTTCTCTTAACTCCTAACCATCGTAGTACCTTCCATCATCAGCTCCGTGACATGAGATGAAAGATACTAAGCACAAATATCTATTATGCTTCTGAAAGTATAAGAAATCAATGTGTGTACGTATAAAATTTGAGAGTTTCCTTCGATTTCCCTGGGATTCCATCATCATATCTTGACTTGGTGACAATGGGACTACCTCAAAAGTATAAACTTTCGAACAAAAAATACTTTTGAAAATTGGTCATCGGTCATCGGTCGACAAATAGCGGAGTCATGGCGGAGCAGTCGGTGAACATAATAATATATAAAAAAAAATACATACAGCCGAATACATTACCTCCCACTTTTAGAAGTCGGTAAATATATATCCAGATCGAGAACAGTATCTGTATACGTGTACGACAATGTACGTTTCCCGGATAATACGAGTAATATCATGGAAATTGTAGAGCTAGCTAGAAAAATGTCAATCGAATGTAATAGAGGTCAGAACCTACTCTAACATAAAATATTTTATACCGCCGCCATTAATTTTATAGATTGATTGACTGACAGTTCTATGGTTTTTCTTCAATAATTTCAAATTCTTGGTAATTTGTGTAAAATGCTGATATATGTGCATTATAATGTTTAAATGCGGAACATTACACGCGGAAGGCGACACAGCCAGTTGATAATTGCTCACGATCAATAATAACGAATAACGAGATACTTATAACGTAAATAAAATATTATTAGCGTTCTTTATAGTATCGTTAAAAGCCATGTTTATACACCACAGAGCACCGCGGTTACCTACTGCAAATGACGTCTTCTGTCTCCGTAATATATTTCGTGCATTTAGATAAGAAACAAAGTTGGACTGGTAGTCGTAGTGAAAGAAATGTGGTAACTGTAACCTAACATAACTTAGTGCAATAAAAAAGGTTGAAGTTAATGTATCCAAAAAATAAAGCAAATTTTACTACTTTACTTTATATTATTGCTGTGTGTGCAAGCAAATTTATAACCGAAAAGTTATATTAAAAACTGTACGTAAGTGTACCTCACATTCACAAAATTTTGTACTTAATTTACATTGAGATTTATTGATTTAATTTTAAGATTGATAGTGGGAAAGAAACTGTGAATTATGCAACATAGCGAATGCTATGCAAAATACAAGCATTTCATATAATATTGTACAGGATTTCTTAAGAAAAAAGAAATTTGGAATTGATGAATCGTAGGTGGCCGCTATGACGGCTGGCGTGGCAGTCCTCTCAGTTACTTACACTTAACCCGATTAGAAAATCACAGCATTTATCATAATATTAGCAATTAAGTATTTTAAGTGTCACTATATTCACTTCTCAAGTAATTCAAATAATTGCACTGACAATAATTTCTGGCTTTTACTTTATCTGCTTTGTTTACTTTCTGTTACTAACTGTTGTAATTGGAAGAAATAGTTACAGAAAGATGTAATTAGATATTGTTATGGTTTAACTTCGTGCTATCAATTACTAAACTGTTATGGTGATTAAATAAAAGCGAAATTTCTTGTGTACCTATCAAAGCTTTGGAAAGAGGATGAGAAATCCTTTAAAAGATTCTTCTTCTTCTTTTCAGCCTTTTATAGAAAAGGCTAACTGTAAAGGAACATCTCCGCCGTAGGTTATCACTGGCAACACCCACTGCTCGAAAACTTTCGACTTCAGGCACTGAGGTACATATGCTGGACGAGAAGACATTTTGTAATTTCCCTAACGCTGCCCAATCGAGTTGGATTCTACGAGTTACCTCTCTCTGGAAGCTGGAATTACCCAGGTAGATGTACTCGTCGACAGTTTCGAGAGTAGCGCCATCAACAACGACCGGTATAGGAATACCGTGACATGAACGTTAGACGTGCTCTTCGTCTTGTTCATGTTCATCCGTTGTGGTCACCTAGCGTAGTGCTGAGTACTTCCAGGTTCTCCGCCAGGATTTTAAAATGATTAAAACTGTCTCAATTACTTCAGTTGTACGAGCCACAACAAAGAAAGCTTACAAACATACGATCTTTAAAGTATACAGTTCTCTGGCATCGTCTTTTTTAGTGTCAAAAATAAATATTTTACGACTACAATGGTATAATGTACTACTCGGTCAAGTTAACATTACACCTGGGAGGTTACTAGGTTTATTAACGGCATCAATGGCAACGCTAATCTTATATATTCATGAAAAAATAAGGTCTGAGTATGCCAAAACTTATTCCGAAAATGTTGGAACTTACTGATGAATGCATACAATCAGAGTATGCCTACAGCCTCCCAGGTGTCATGTTAACTTAACCGAGTAGTATCGCAGGCATCATTTAAGGTGATTTGTTTTATTTCAAACTAAACAGATACATTTAGTAGTTAATATTTAGGAATTACATAAAACATAACTCACACAACTTATTGTCCGTCTCTACCTCACTTTGAGCCTTACTTTTACTGTCTGTAATCCGTAATAGGTATTTTAATCGTTATAGGTACCAAGACGTGTAAACCGTAAACATCAAGCGAAGTAACATTCTAGCAGTGGTTGACGCAAGCAGCACGTACAGACCGACGCACCTACATATTCGCAGTTATTGTAGTAACTTTAATGACGGTTTATTCGATAATTTTATTGTACATTGAACAGCCTGAGACCGACAAGATTTTAATAAATGAAGATTAACCCATAATCACTAATATTATTTCATGTTTTCTGAATTTAACCTGTATTTGCTTTAATTTTTCGAGGCTATGATAGTTTATTTGTTATTATTTATAATATTTGGGCTTTTAATTATATTAAGTTTCTTATCGATCAAGTGACTGTTCGGATAAAAACAAATGATTATCTTGGTCTCATTTCAAAAAGGAATTTTACAAAACGAGAAGCAATATCCCCCTCGTCATGTAACATTTGACCACCGAGGTACTACTACAGAATTATAGTTCAATGCATTTTACAGTAAAATGATTTGCTGGGATTTATATTTTTAAGCTCGTAATCACCTCCGTAAAAAATTCTACGGATCCCTCGAGTCCATTTTTATTATTCCATGGTAGCTGGATTAAAAGCTTAAATTGCATTCAATCACCATAATGTTTTTATCTGTTGTTGTCAACACGTTATTACACAATAGCCGGTGAGCTGCTGGGTCATAATTGCGCAACAGGTACAGGTACTCAGACATGGTACCGGCTGGTCCGTGGTCGGGGGTGCACAAAAACCCGTCTTCCACAACCAGTCCCAAGTAGCTCGAGAGTTCATGATTAATTTTGAAAATGTGTTTTAGGCAATACAGTCATAAAGATTTAACGTCTTGTGCGGCTGTATAGCTATGATTATTGTTGTTACTTCTTTACTATTGTTTACTAATGTTGAAATGTTAATTTCGATTGATTTATACTACGGAAACAAAGTTTCGTCTTATAATTTTAATTGTTTATTTTGACTTAAATATCTAATAATTGAACATTACACATTTCAAATAAACATTAGTATGCTTCTGCATTACATGTATAACGTTGTATTAATGGATCGACATTGAAATATTGTAGTTGTACCCACCTCAATGTTTTAACTATATAGTACTTAGCCTTTATACTCGTATGATACGTTAAAAATATGAATTAGTTATATGAAGCTTAAACCGACTTTTTATCTGTTCAAATATCCTATGCGCTTCATAAGCCGCTTAACAGCCTAATTCTCGGTTCGATGTTCTCCAGAATTCATGACTAAAACACATTCTAATGATTTGTCATAAGCTCTTGGGCCATCATCACACAGCACCCGCTCGAAATGAATCTCAAATTGAGTTTGTGTTTTAATGTTTGTGGGGTAGAGGGGAGGGAGAGGTGGGAGGGGCTGCTACGAAGCCTTCTTGTTGTATTTTGCAAAATGAACTAGCGCAAGCCTACGTCTCTAAACCTCGTAAAACGTAATGAAAATCCTATTTTTATGTTTCTGCTCAAGTCTTTGTAAAATTTGTCGTCGTAAAATCCTAATGAAGTCATAGGCAGTAATTTAAAGCAGTTTTTAATATACCTACTATTATCATCTCGAAGAGTATATTTTGACGTAATTTACATAAAACATAGATACAATGTTTAATAATGGTCTACATTATAACTTACTTCACAAAAATTGTGTCAATAACAAAATCATGTTCTTGGCATTGAGATATTACTGTGGAGTAAATCTTATATTTCTATTCAGTTTATATCTGGGATCTCAATTTTTTTTCTGGTAGTATTACGATACCAAATTAATAAAGTTTTGCCAATTCATTTGTTTTAATAGTAAAGCTGTCGTTTCTAACGTGATAAATAATGATGTTGAAAAGTAGTCCTTTTTTATTTCTGTATCGCTTCACGTTATATATAGCTAAATATGTGTTTCTTTCTCTGTAGAACACGACAAGTATCAATAAATGTTTCCGATTGCAGTTTCCAGATGGACGATCAACTGCTCACCTGTTTGCAACCTCGGGCGGTCACGTGGCGGTCGGCGAGCGGTCGACGAGCGGTCGGCCCGGCAGCCGCGGGGTCAACGCCCCCACAGGTGCCTCCTGACTCCCGACCGCTCCCGGGATATCTCTGCTTGTCGAATTTGGGAAGAAATCTCTAAGGCGTGGATGGCGAGGACATAAAAGGCAAACGGTTATATACGAGTAATTATCAAATAAATATCGAAGTTAAAGAATTACTTGTGTTACGTTGTGTTAATTGTTTTATTTTGATTATAATTCTTTGGGTGTTGTAAATTGGTTGCACTACACAGTTAAACTTGTTGATGTGAGTCCGGTCAATCTCGACCAAAAAATTGTTCAAAAAATAAGTTAATAAAAAAATTAAGTTCCCGTTTCCATTCCCGTGTATGGAAAAAAAATACTCAAGGTCAAAGGTAAAAAAATGAGTTTTTCGCGTTTTTTAGCAAAACGGTAAGTTTTATCATAAAAGTAGGTACTGCAAACAAAAATTGTAGATTGTTAAAACCAGAAATGAAACGGACAGAGCTTCTGCATTCTTTATTGACAAGCAGAATGACACAGAATAAAGGCTTGCGATGGTTTATAGAGATGGCTTCCTCCTTATTGGCTACGGCTTGGCTTGGATGAAGGGACACGTCAATATATCGTAGCATGGCGGCATAGCTCCGATTGGCTAGATGGCTGTCGCGTTCGTTACAAGATCATAAAATTATCTATTAAAAATATATCAATACTTTTTTTGGGGACACTTTTATGAAACTTACCGTTTTGTAGAAAATCGCGAAAAACTATTTTTTTACCTTTGACCTTGAGTACAAAATTTTTCAAACACGGGAATGATGTGGAACTTTGTAATTTTATTTACAATTATGTTTCGAACAATTTAACTGATTTTCAGCTTGTTGGGAATTTATGCACATGCGAATGTCTAAATTGACCGGACTATGTTTAATTAATTATAAATTAATTTATAATATCTTTGTGTACTAAATAAATAAATTAATTAATATAAAAATATGTATCAGAAGAAAATTTATATTAATTGATCGCCCTTAACTTATATAATGAGTGAAATAATCATAGAAGATTGTCCGGGCGGCTGGATTAAAACACAAGCGATCTACACTGCTAAGCCAAATGGTCGGACGTGAGATGGGTGTCCGCTAATGGAAAAAGTTTCATACGCCTTTCCGTGCTTGGCAAGCCGCCGGTCCCGGTTGTTGACAATAGGTAAAAGTCGTTAAACCTTCTCGGAGAAATTATGGACGGTTTGAAAACATCCGACAGCGGGTTGGCCACTAACATACATCTCCACCAACCCGCCTTGGAGCAGCGTGGTGGAGTAAGCTCCAGGCCTCCCCAATAATGGTGAGAGATCCGTGCCCAGCAGTGGGACCCAAAAAGGTTTCAGCCAATCCCAAAATAACGTAAATTATCTTAAAAGCTTATCTAAGGATAGAACTAATGTTATAAAGTTAAATATTCTTCAGACAGAAGTGATTAGTTTAACTAAGAGGCTCTTTCATGCCCCCGATGTAAAGGTCAAATCAGTCAGTAAAATGTAGTTTTTAGGGAATGACAAAAATAATATGTTTTTATTTATTTTCATTTTACCCTTGAAAGTAATAAAAAAATCGATTGCTCTTACCAGCATTTTATTTTTTCTTCATTAACGCCTCACATTTATATTTTAATCTAATTATTTCTACAATATATTTTCACAATAGGTTCAGAAATGAGCCCAACAGGCCTCAACCCTTTCATTCCAAAAAAAGGCCTAACCGTTTCTTGCGACGCGGCACGTAGACTCAAATTGGAATTCGTGGTATAAATAAGGTATAATTAAATAGGTTTTTTGTGTAATAATTCAATAAATGAAGCCAGGCCGTGGCGTGACGGGGCAGATCGCCAGTTTAATTTGTAGTAGGGGAGTCCACGATGCTAAATGTGTAGTTACTCCAACGTACTGAGGATATCCTACGTTTTCTGATTGGATGGTAGGAAGATAAAAAGTATATAAGTATGTGATAGAGTGCCTACAAATTTCAAAATTTTATAAAAAAATGGATAATATTGAGCTCGGTTAGTGAAGGTAGAATAGATTAAAATGCTTAATAAGTAAAATCTGATGGTAAATGCACAATAAGTAAGATCTGAATCAGTTATCATAAGATTTTATTTTACTATTTTTATTGAATTAATTTAATTGTAATTATTATGTGAATTTGAAACAATTGATTACTACTAACATTAGTCTATAAGAGCGCACTTACTAACACAACATTATGGATTTATTCCGAATTAAATGATTATTATTATTATTACCAAAATATCAAACTTTTAAGTAGAAGACTGGGATGGACATAAAATTTCAAATTGTAATTATATTTTTAACTAAATAAATTGTCAAGCGGTAAAAAGATATTCTAAATGGTATCTTGATACATGAAGTAAGATAAAACGTCAAAAAACCTAAGTTATTACACAGTGGCCTTTTTAAAGTTATTTGTAGGATTAGTAAACAGGGTGCAAGGCATACCCCATATTAGTAAACAAGGTGCAAGGCATACCCCATATCGTAATTTGAAACAGGGTGCAGGATGTACCTCATCATATCTTAATTTAATGCGCTCGTGAAAGTCCACAAATCCCCACCTGGGCCTCTCAGTTCCTCGGAACACCTCGCGAGCCGTGTAATCGGATTTATTAGCGCGTGGTCCGGCGGGCCCAGTGGGAATCTGCGCCACTGCGATGGAATCGGACCTACATTTGCTCTTTTTATTTTTCCTCTGAGCTAAGTGTAAATGACTTTTAGTGAACTGCAACTGTATAAATGTTTTAGCTGCTTGGTTAGCAACGTATTTCATGCCAGCGAATTGATTTAGGCGACGTTTGAAATTTTATTAACAGTAGTTAATATTATTACGATGTTTATTATAGAGTGCGCTGGTGGAGTTTGAAACAATATAGTTTTATGAAATCATCTGCCGCGCATAATTCTAAATCAGGCCGAATTCAGCAGATATAGTAATTTTTATAAAACAGTTCAAAGAGTCGGTACTACTCGGTACGAGTATATACGGAACTACTGGAATTTGTGCTTCCCGTTGATTAGTAGGAATGCTAATAGCATTAATATCGCCTGCAGGAAAGTCATGCCAATAATTTGCTATATGAAGATAGATAAATATATAGATAATAGTCATGAAACGAATAATACGACATATTTTTGTAAATCTTACAGACTAGTTAAACTTTTGAGGGAGCACAACTTTATAACTCAATATCATCAAGTATAAAAAATGTTCACTCGTTCAACGCATTTAGATCAAAATTAGCCGATTTCGTAACATCAAGCTACTCTTTACTATAAAAAAAATTATAACATTTAATTTAAAAAAGTGTATTGGATGGGTCTAAAACGTAGTGTACTTAATAATACATAATAAATCTATAAAATGTCTGTGTATCTGTATGAAACGACGAATTTGTAAATATCACTTAATAAGTTTTAGCATGTATGTATTAATGTTATAGCATAGAAGTGACAATTCTGTCTTTTTTGAGAATAAAGATCTTTAAACACAAATTTAAAGTTAGATTTAGGAATTTGCGGGTAATTCGGATAACCTAGGTGAAATATAGTATAGTATAGATAGAGCCTTAAATAACTTTAGCTAAAGCACATAAGCGCTATTATATATTAAACTGTTAAAAACTTCGCGATGCATCATCGGTCTAAACCAAACTCTAATTACATAGTTGATACAGCGCCCTCTGTGTGCGTTTGGAAATACCTCCGCGTATCGTCGTTTCCTGTCGCAATTGATACGCTTTTTCTTAGCTAATGATACATCTCATCACCTCGTTGGGTGGTTCAACATGTACTGTAATAATTTCATAAAGAGGATCTATTTCAAGGAATAATGTTAATATAAATTCTTTGTTTAGCAAGAGCGGGTCAAAGAAGCAATGGGCGGGGGTGAATATTGAAGGTAGGCTTATTTGGTTGATTCTCGTGGCAAATTTTATTTATTTAAAATATGTTGAAATTATATTGGAATATAAAATTCAGCTTAATATAAAAAATATGGGTGAAATAGGCATTGATTTTCCTCCATTAGTTTGGAAAATATAAGCGATTGAAATTTTCCCTGCCACGGGAATCAAAACTGGGGGCAGGGGAATCAATAAAACAATTCATTACCATTATTAATCAGCCTTTTATTTTCACTTTTCTTTCGATCGAAAGTGCAAAAACAAAACAAAACTCAAAATATTATGATAAAAAAGTTTCTTTCATAAACGACCACAAATAACCAAAAATTAAAAGCTTCTTGTCTTGATATTTTCGGTGGCATTTTATTTATCTGAAATATGTACAAAAGTCACAAACTAAAGGATAATGGATGATAGAAAATTTAATTCCATTGTAAAGTTTCTTTAGGAAATTTGCTCGGAATAGAGGTCTAAATCCGTGGTTTTCTTGCTCAAACAATCTTTTTTAACATTATACATATGTACCTACAATGCGTTACAGACGTTTTTTTTTCATTATGGTAATGTAAGGATTTTAACCATACATCTGTTAAGTAATTTAGAAGTTAGCCGGTGCTAGAAACGTTACTAATATAATTTGCGTGCTTCAAGAATGACCCTATACCTTTCAAAAATTGGTATTTTAAAATTTCACAGTAACTGAAGATGACGTTTTGCAAACTTTTGAATATATTAAAGCAGAGGTGAGAGATGGTAAATCCCAACGAATGCAAATTTAAAAGTTAGATGTTGTGTGTCACGCGACCTACAAAAAATGTTTTCTGCCTTTAGCAACAGATAACCAATTCTCTATTTTTGCATAGATACAGTGTTTCTTATTATTTCACTCCGGTGAAAAAGTGGTCTTTCGAGCCGGATCCGTACCAGAGGGCCCACTCTCTAAGAATTCCGTCCGTAAGTTTTAACATTTTCGGAATCATTTTTAGCATACTCAGATCGCTTCTTTTTCATAAATTAATAAGATAAGCGTTGTCATTGATAACATTAAGCTATTGAATGAATAATATTGCTAGAATTTCTTCAGTCTTATCCAAAAATGAGGCCCGAAAAATTCACTTAGTTTCGGATACGGGCGTACAGAATGGGCCCTCATGGTCACAGTCGGTCAGACACACTTTGTCAACGACAGTGCGGGAGTGCGATGGTTTTATTATTATATTCAAAAGATTACAAAACGCGCTCTGCTTTCTCCACGATATCGTTATTTGCGGCTAATCCACCTTTTAGTTCACATACAACGATGCACGGCATGCACAAACCTTCGTATAAAACACATATCGAAGTCCCGTTACAGACAGGACGGACAGACGGACAGGGCGCAGATCGGCCGATAAGCGCAAGATGTATCGCCGCTCTCGTATCCCGCTATAAATGCTTTACTTACAATGTACATATTATAAATATAACGTATGTTTTCATTTCAGATATTTAAGTAGCTTTAATCTGTGGTATTTGTGATGGCAGATAACATAGTACTTTAACAGTAGTACATAAAATGTATGTATATTGTACCTTGACCAGTATAGTGGTCTATGGACTAAATCCCTCTAAATTCCGAGATGAGACCTGTGCCCAGCAATGTACAATAAAAAGGCTTGAATATAAATTTGGAAGAATAAGCTCGAGTGAACGTATCTAATACTCGTATCGTACCTTAAACGAGGAATTTTATTATTGTATATACCTAAATCATAATATGATGGTATCTCGGAAACGGCTTCAACGATTTTGATGAAATTTAGTAGGTGCCCTGGTTTCGGGGGTGATAAATTGATCTAGCTAGGTTTTAGTTTCAGAAATTTTAGATTAAAAATTATTTTCGGTGATAATGAACTTAAATATAAACATCTATTGGAGAGTATTAATAATATTGTGGCGTAGAACGCTGTCAATCGCCATCTGCCAATTCGACGTTCAAAGAAATGAAAATGTGGATTTGAAAGAGCTGTAAAAAAAATCGTTCATTGAATTAAAACTTCCTAAGACAAATGGTTACGTGGGCGTGGGCTGCCTACGGAACTAGAGACCCGGGTTCTTAAACCTCAATTAAAACTATATAGCGTTTATTTTTTTATTTTTTGTGTTTTTTTTAATTGGGAGCTATTTCAGATGGCGTTGTTAGGTAACAGTAAGCAAATGAGTGTTTCGTTTGAAATTAAACCAAGAAATTAAATTGTTTTCATCCGAGCAACGCTCGGTCGTGCGGGTACTAAAGTTTAAACTAGGTTTAAATACTCCATTTAAATCTAAGTACGAGCATGCAGGTCTTTATTTATTAGTTAATTATAATGGTCGCTGCAGCCCATGGAGCTTGAAATCGTTTGAAATTGTTGCTACTCTGGAGGCTGATGGTCATTTGAATTACAAAATGGATGCAGCTGCGCCTGCGGTACTTCCCGGGTCAAACCATAAAAGTTCTATCTATTAACTAACGTAGGTACTTATAAGTGTAGTCCCTGTAGCTTCGGGATTAAGAATAGAGCTACGGTATCCCCTGCCTTATTGTAAGAGGCGACTAAAAGGGGACTTCCGGGGTTGCGGACGGGGAGAGTCGGAGCTCGATCCGTCCAGCCAGCAGCCCCGGGAAGGACGGCGGTGTGTGCGTGTGGCCGCATGCCGCCGTAAACATCGGATAGTGCAGGAGAGCACATCTAACCTCCGAAGATGGGCCCATTCTGGGCTCCGCGCGTGGAGGACACTGGTTCGTTCCGGGGGGTTTTAGTGCGGTCAAATCCCACATAACCCGGTATCCTCTCCCTAGGTGCCGGGTACGTTTTGAAGGTTTCCCCCGCGACACCAAAAAAAGGTACTTATAAGTGTAATAAAGATTCTCAGCTACCTTTGACTGAAACGGTGGTCCTTCCTCAACTTTTAACAACAGAGAGTCTTACAAGCCACCAACGAAGTTCCCAGTTCGGTTTCGTTAACGCAATTAAACGCGATTAAACGCAATTAAACGCGCTAACGCGTGGACGTGCTTAACGGCGCGTGATGTGATGCGGCGTCGTGATGCTTCGTGAGGCGCCGTGACGCGACTACTGCCTCCAGATCTGAAGGTAAAGGTTCCGTTACGACAATGTAGGTACTGGAAGAAAACGGTTTTACTATTGGCGATTAAATGCACTGAAATTACCTTCTCTGACCGACGCCTGTGGTGTAATGGTTATCATGCCAGACTGCCAATCGACGGTCCTGGGTTCAATTTCTACGCCGCCGGAAAATGAAGAGCTACAGTTTCTGTTCTCTGTCTGTCTGTCTGTCATGTCTATGAGTTTGTCGACGGAACTCACGACACAGGGTATATGAGTCTAAACGTAATTTGGAGAATCAATAATAGGAACCCGTGCCGTAGAGTAGTGAGATGCTAAGGTCGGTAGGTATATTTAGCAGGCGCGGTCGCAGCTTTCAATTTTGGGGGGGGGGGTCGCCAAGAAATTTGGGGGGGTCACTAAGAAATTTGGGGGAAGAGGTATCCCAAATCGGCTTGTTTCGCCTTCCATCTACACATGACTGATAGATTTTGGGGGGGGGGGGGTCATGTCCCCTGTGACCCCTGGGACCGCAACTGATATTCTGATATAGGTAGTTCAGATACAAAAAACTTAGGTACCTAAAATTATGCTACCATGCTAACTAACGACAATTGCTGTTATTTAAAAATGTGAGATCTTAAATGGGTTAGATTTGACTTGGCCGGTTTCCATTACATCAGTCATTTAATAAAGCTATTCAACATATATTATTTCAATTCTGATAAAAACTGGCCAAGTCAAATCTAAACTACTTCGTTAGAGTTTAATACTTGTTCATAATGTTATTTTGTTCCTATAAATACATATTTGGATTTCGCATAGAACTTGGCTCTCCTTTTTTCCATTTATGTTTTTGGTGGGATTAACATTAATTCATCATTAGGCACGGGGTTTCTCTCAGAATTAAATACATCAAATAAAAATAGTTAAATGTATTACAATCATTTTTTTTAAATTATAGATCAAGCCGTGACTATGAATCTTGGTCCCTTGCATAGGAGTTACGAGTAAGTAAGATACCACTAGGTTATCAGGCAGTCAAGCTCTCGTTATAAACAATTTGAGCGTAGTTGACAGTTAGTCTACAGTAGTTTAAGCATTCAATGCCTAATTTGAGCGCATTCCGACGTCGGATATGATATCGCCATTGTCAGTGGGCCGCGGTTCCCAGCGCTATAATGGCACTGTGACAATGATGGCATTGCCTTTATTTTAATGTATTTTTTCCTTTAATTCAACTACGAATGATATCCTTATAAAGTGATGTTTTCTTTCATAGAAACATGATGTTTATTAAGCAAGTTTTTCCTATTCAATATATCATAGTGAATTCTTACTACGCGTATAATGCAATGAATATGATAATTATATAGTTTAAAAGATTAAATATCATTTATTTGCTTTAATATTTACATGTTCTTTACATTCTATTATCATTGTTTTAAATACCAAAATAGGATTTCTGTGAAAATTTATGGAAAGTTCTATATCGATACGATATAACCTGTAATTGCAATCTTAAAATTATTAAATGCCAAACATCGGTACCAGGAAATGTTAGAAGGGTCTAAAGACCTTATATAAACATGGTTTCCCTACAAACTATCATCGTAGGTCCGTTAGCGAACAGTGAAGTCGGAAGCCGATACCATCTTATCTTGTCCGCCATATTAAAATGTAAATGGCTCTCTACCGATGTCGATACAAGCTAATTTAATTAAGCCGCCACCTGTGGCACGTTCCTGCCAACGTATAAAAACGCAATAAGCAAGCAAATCGGGCGGATAATCGCATCATGCGTTAATTAACCGCTGAAAAAATACGGAGCCCGCGGCTGCGCGCTCGAGCGAACCGGGCCGTGTAAACGCGCTTTGTAGGATGGACAGCTTCGAAATACATAATAATATATGCGTTTTTTGTGTAATGTGTAGTCGGATTTACGAGCATCTCTCAACAGTTATAAAACCACCACCACAGTTAGCTCATTAGTTACTGGGAAAAAGGAGACTTCTTATAGTAAATGAAAAAATACTTAAGTTGCAATTCACCACGTTGATAAGTTACGATTCGGTGAACTAATGATAATAATAATAATACAAACATAAACTCATACAAAACACAAACACTCCTTACTATAATTATACCCCACAAACTGTACTAGAGAATGAATCATATAAACTGTACTACGATCGGGCAATACTGACAGACAAAACAATCCATTACAATAGACCGGACATAACACTTCAAGATAAATTAAACAAAGTAACATTCCTTATCGATATAGCAGTACCCAATACACATAACCTACAAAAAACAATAACTGAGAAAATTAGTAAATACAGTGATCTGAAAGAAGAAGTATTAAGAATCTGGAAACAGCAAAAAGTATTCGTAGTTCCTATAGTTGTTTCTACTACAGGCGTTATTCCGAAACATCTCCGACACAGCCTTAGGCAACTAGACCTCAACCACAACACCTACATAGCATTACAAAAAACTGCTATTCTAAATACTTGCAGAATAGTAAGAAAGTTCTTACAAATTGAAGAAAACGATATAACCCCCCAATATTTTTCACAATCTACTTAAATTCTCTAAATCTTTACTGCATTTACTTGTTAACCACCCGTAAATGTAGTTAAAACCGGCCTTAGAGCTGAGAAGAAATAGTTTTCCGAGAAATAATAATAATAATAAGGGCTTGTAGATAATGATAATAATGATATGATATGATAATAATAATAATAAGGGCTTGTAGGCTTGTAGACTTAAAAATGTTGTGGAAAAACAAGTGTATAATTTACGCAACTTCATTTATGACAAATCTAAAACAAGTAACATTCATTTTGAAATTAAATATTTAGATAAAAACTTCACACCTCTTAATCTAAAAACTAAAAACATAGATATTAGTAAGTACATCAAAATCTTCCGAAAAAGACAAATTAGACTCCTGGCGTAGGAAAGAACTCCATGGTAGACATCTGCATGATCTTGAGCAACCTCATATCGACATAGATGCTTCAAATAGATGGTTAAAATTGGGGTCTCTGTTTCCTGAAACTGAAGGATTCATGATCGCAATCCAGGCCCAGGTTATCAATACCATGAATTTCGATTCGATTTCGAGAAAAAAATAGATAATAATAATAATAATATAATAATATAATAATAATATAATCGTTTCTTGCCACACTACAAAAGAATAATGCAGTAACTTAAGTGCAAAAAAATTAAATATACGTACAACAATTTATTTTACATATACCTAACACTTTTGTGGGCAAAGGGCAAATGGCTCAGCTTGTGCAATCACGAGTGACCTCGTGCAGCGCTGTTTTTCAGCCTTTCCGTCTCCCTTAGGTGTCGTTTGGGAGTTACAAGTTCCATGCCTGATCGCCTCTACAGCATTAAGGTACATACATGAATAGGTACATCAATAACATTATTATTAATAAGCTACATCTACGGCGACCCTATTTAGTATATATAGTATTATAAAAATGAATTACTGTTCATAACCATTGCCACACAAACCAGAACGAGAATTGGAATTGAAACTCTTCATTCCAATTTTTGCCTCGTCGGGAATCGAGCCCGGCAAGCTTTTTTGTCAGTACGCCATGCGCCATGGTAACCATTGCGCCACGAAGATCGTCTAAATTCTATCTTCCCATAAATTTTGCATTACATCTTCGCATGGTGTAACAATACACTGTGGAAATCAATAACTGATATTCTTTATAAAATGCATTTAAAATGATCTAATTAGAAACCTAAGTGAATGGAAAAGTACTATTGCAATTTGAAAATTAAGTTGTCGTACGGAGACAAGTTTCAGAGCAAACGCAAATCAATTACTTATGTAATTACCGCCGCCGCGCCGGTACGGATTTGTCAATCAACTGGCGACCTTTTCTCAAAGCGACCAAGTGCGAGTTGGACCCGCCCATGAAAAGTTCCGTTAAGTGATCGAGTGACATTGCATCGCCAGCATAAAATAATTTAATAATTGTCATTTATGTGTTTGGCTGCAACCCTTTTGCGTCCCACTGCTGGGCACGGGTCTCTCCCCCTTATTGGGTAGGCCTGGAGCTTACTCCACCACGCTGCTCCAATGCGGGTTGGTGGAAATGCGGGTTAGTGGCCAACCCGCTGTCGGATGTTTTCAAACCGCCCATAAGGCCTCCGACAAGGTTTAACGACTGTTATCTATCGACAACAACCGGGACCGACGGCTTAACGTGCCCTCCGAAGCACGGAAACGCGCATGAAATTTTTTGCCACTAGCGGTCACCCATCTTACAACCGACCGCGCCCGTTTAGCTTAGCTGCGTAGACCGTTTGCGTTCTACGCTAGCCGCCGAACCATGCGCGCTTCTGTGCATTTATGTGTTTAAAAAAGTATTATTGTTTATATAAATAACAAAGTTATATTTGCGGTTTTTGAAAATATGCTATGTACCTATATCTCAAAAACTACTGACTATATTTTTATTAAAAGCTATGACTGAAAAATTCTACAATACTTCTTAGAGGCGATTACTTAGAGTTGGCATCGGCTTCTTGATTTATTAAGAACTGTGTCTAAATTTTGTATTATGAATATATGTTTTACGTTTAAAATTATTTATACTTTTTACCGACTTCCAAAAGGAGGAGGTACTGTATTCGGCTGTATGTATTTTTTTTTTTTTATATATGTTCACCGATTACTCCGCCGTTTGTGGACCGATTTTCAAAATTCTTTTTTTGTTCGTATGCTTATACTACCGAGGTGGTCCCATTGTCACCAAATCAAGATCTGATGATGGGATCCCAGGGAAATCGAGGGGAACTCTCAAATTTTATAGGCACACACATTGATATTCTTATACTTTTTGAAGCATAAGAGATATTTGTGCATAGTAATCATCATGTCATGTTGCTGAGCTGATGATGGAAGGTACTGCAACAGTGAGGAGTTGAAAGCAAATTCTTTCAATAAATAGTTTTTTATTCCAAATCTTACATTGCTGAGGTGTTCCAACTGTCACCAAGTCAAAGTCTGATGAGGGGATCCCGGAGAACATTCAAATTTTACAACACAACAAATGATTTTCATATTTTTACTAAAGCAAAACAGGCATTTTTGTATAATTATCATCATATCATGTTGCTGAGCTGATGATGGAAGGTACTACGAAGGTTAGGAGTTGAGAGCAAATTCTTTCAATTAATGGTTTTTTGTTGGAAATCTTACATTCCTAAGGTGGTCTAACTGTCACCATGGCAAAATTTGATGATGTGATACTAGGGAAATCGAGGGAAACACTGAAACTTAATAGACACACACTTTCTTTTAGTCATATTTTTTAACATAATACAAATATTTATGTCCGGTAATTATCATCTCATGTTGCTAAGCTGATGATTGAAGGTACAACTCCTCAACGGTTAGGAGCTGAGAGCAAATTCTTTCATTAATTTATACGTTCAGGTGGACTGATAGTAGTATTCTCTCAGGCTATAAGATGGCTATTAGATGAACATGATTATAAAAGGTATCTCTTTAACGTTTAGAAGCTAAGTGAAAAAATTTCCAATTATGCTTATACATATGTGAAGAATTATTAAAATTACTAAAAAGAGTGAAATAAATTAAGTTTTTAACAAAAAAATAGATCCGACTTCAAACGGTAAAAAATAAAATTGTTCAGTACCTACTTCTTCTTGCTTATGGTAATGACTCTTAAAACTATTTTTGGAGTCGGGCCCTTAGTAAAATGTCCTGTCTTTGTAAATATAGTGTACCTTTCGTTCTGAATGGACACGCAAAAAGAAGTAGGTATCTACCGTCCCACTGTCTGTACTGTCGGTGCCCATTTAGAAGGAATGGTACGACATTTTAGTAGGGGCCCGACTCCAAAAATAGTTTTAAGAGTCATTACCATAAGCAAGAAGAAGTAGGTACTGAACAATTTTATTTTTTACCGTTTGAAGTCGGATCTATTTTTTTGTTAAAAACTTAATTTATTATATTTCTTTTTATTAATTAAATAGATACTATTGTTATTAATAGGCATCCACTAGCAGTTGAACCGTGTAACACACTATAATAATTATGTACACGCTTTTAAGTATTGTGCAATAAAATAATACTAAGCGTTTTACGGAGATTAAATAAGTAGAGTAAGTAAGTAGAAGAGTAGGCGGAGGCCTACAAACTACTCGAAAGTTTGGCGGGATGTTTGTATTATTTATGCATGTAAATTTCAGAATAAACGTGTTTAAAAAATCTACAGCAGTTTTTATTTATTTTTTGCGTCCTTAATTTAAAAGCTAGGCAGATAAGACTAAGGATACCTTGAGGTCTTATGTAGATGCATGGGCTGCGGCAACCACTATACACCACATGGCCGGCTCGCTCGTCTGTGCCGTGGCATTAAAATAAAAAAAGACCGACAGACCTGACGAATCTACAAGGGTTCCTTTTCTTGCCTTCAGCTTAGAACCTTAAAAAAGCGAACCAACTTGTTAAGTTCTTAGTTTCTGGGTGCCTCTAGGTGGTCTGAAATAAAACTAGTCGTCTCAGAACAGGACTGCGATTGGACGCGGAGCGGCGTTCGGATTGTCGCTTTTTGTGCCTAGCTTATTATTGTGTAGCAAATCGGTTTCAGTAGCCCATTGTATAGGGGAGTTGACTATGAAAATGTAAAATGCATTTTAAATATCCAGGTAAAACTTGAAACGAATTCGAATATTTTGTCGTCAAAAATGAATTTAAATTTGAAATCTTAAAAGCAAGGTATGCATAAAGTGCTTGGCTCTAAACGTTCGTATTCATTGCAAACGTTAATCTTTATCGAATTATTTTTTGGTTATTAACAATTTTAAAGTTTTGGTAGCTATAAACAACAATTGCTTGTCTACGAGTATTCCTTCCGTAATAAACATTACACGGAGTTATAGAATTTTATCCATCGAATGCCAAAATGGGTAAATGTAATGAAATGAAATGAAATAGTTGAAATGAAATAGTTTATTAACATCCTGGGTAATAATATACACTTGATGTTTGTCATTGTTCTACGGTCATCAGCTGACCGTCATCCGCTTTGGGTGCGCTAAGGCTTATATGGGCTAGGAGAAAAAAGCGGGCGGAAAAAAACTCCAGCCCTGTTTTAAATACATGTTCAGGTACAATGGGTATTTATTATACAGCATGACTGTGGGGCCACAAGGAGCACACGAGACAGCTATCGTGTGTGTCAATGCTATTACACTGCCATCCGCTCACAAAATTTAAAAATGTTAAAATTATTACATGGTATATAGAAACAGCCTTATGTGAGTTAAGTTTAATCCCAAGCCTTTTTATCATTTAAATAGTCCTTGGTTTCATAATAGGCCTTACGGCATAGGACTTGCTTAACAGTTTTCTTAAATTTGTGTAAAGGCAAGGATTGCACTTTTTCTGGAATTTTATTATAGATCCTAACAGACATCCCAATAAAAGAGTGACTTTTTTTACGAAGCCGACACTTTGGGAATGCAAGCTTATGGCCGTTCCTGGTCGAAGCACAGTTCGAACTATGTAAATCCTTAAATGTGGTAAATGTCGGTTTATTCTTATATACGTACATTATGTTTTCATAAATATACTGCGATGCAAGTGTAAGAATATTTATCTCTTTAAATTTCTCTCTGAGAGATTCTCTACAGCTAAAATTATAAATAGCGCGAATAGCCCTCTTCTGCATGGTAAATATTATGCCAATATCAGCAGCATTTCCCCACAGCAAGATACCATAGGACATTATACTATGAAAGTAGCTGAAATACACTAATCTAGCTGTATCGACATCAGTAAGTGAGCGAATTTTTTTAATGGCAAAAACAGCAGAGCTAAGTCTATTCGCTAACCGGGAAATGTGGGGTCCCCACTGAAGTTTTGAATCAATAGTTATTCCAAGAAATACAGCTGTGTCAACAAAATTTATTTCCTCGCCATTTAACTGCGGTTTTACATCAATATGTTTTACATTTGGTGGTGAAAATTTAATACAATTAGTTTTTTTATTATTTAGCAATAAATTGTTTACATCGAACCAACTAACAACCTTAGAGAGAGCATTATTCACTTCGTCATAATTAAACGCTTGTCTGGCAACTTTAAATATTAAAGAAGTATCATCTGCGAATAATACTATCTCATGACTATTTTGTACCATATAAGGAAGGTCGTTAATGTAAATTAAAAATAGGAACGGTCCTAATATCGAGCCCTGTGGGACCCCCATCTCCACTTTTGACCCGGACGACCTTTTACCATTTACTTCGATTCTCTGAGTCCTATCACTGAGATAAGATCTCAGAAGACGAAGGGCGGTATCTTTAATGCCATAGTGACTGAGTTTCCTGATTAAAGTTTCATGTTGGACACAATCAAATGCCTTAGAAAGGTCACAAAATACGCCTATGGCATTCTGTGAGTCCTCCCAAGCATCTATAATGTCCTTAAAGAGCTCTACACCCGCATCAATCGTAGAGCGACCCCTTATAAAACCAAATTGATTATTATGTATAAGGTTGTTAAGTGTAAAATGTGCTAAGAGTTGCTCGAGTATTATTTTTTCATATATTTTGCTACATGTAGGCAGTATAGATATCGGTCTAAAATTGGAGGGGTCTGTGTTACTGCCAGATTTGAATAGGGGAACAACTTTGCTATGTTTCATTAAATCAGGAAATTCGCCACTTTTTACACAATTATTAAAAATTAATGCTAAGTGGGGCGCTATTACATCTATTATTGCATTTAAAATTCTTACAGACATACCCCACAAATCTGTGCTATTCTTAATATCTAGGGTTTTAAATACTTTTACAATGTTTCGGGCGTCAACGGGTTTAAATTTAAAATTACACTTGCAACCGCTTACATTCTCTTTTAGCAGTGCTTCAGCGACGTCGGGGGAAGACCTAAGCGATTTTGTAGTCGTAATTGGAATGTCAGCAAAGTATTTCTCAAAAGTTTGCGCAATCATATCATCAGATTCAACGAGTATACCGTCTACTGTAGACGTGATTGCGGTCTCTGGCCCTTCCAGTCTCGGCATTTATTATGTTCCAAGTCATTTTTATCTTATTTTTACTTGATTTAATTTGATTTCTAATATGCAATGACTTGGCCGCGATACATACTTGTTTAAAGATTTTAGAATAATTTCTTACATGTTCACAAAAGGATTCACTTCTATTATATGATCTCTCATAGTACAGATCATATAGTTTTTGTCTACTTTTGTAAATTCCCAAAGTCGCCCAGTCACTGAATGTTTTACACTGCTTTGGAGAGATTTTTTTTGCAGTAAATACAGCATTAAAGGCTCTATTAATCTGAGAACATAGTATACTATACTGTTTATTAACATGGACATGTGATGGAACAAACAACCCATTTACAATAGAGTTTCTGAATCTCTCCAAACGTTTATGGTTTACAGGAACGACCATCTTGCTTAAATTCTTACCAACCCGTTTATCTATTTTATAGTCAAAGCTTACAAATTGACCACAGTGATCAGAGCTTAAATTATTGATAATAATTGAATTGGCTGGTGTCCCATCCGTAAAAATATTATCGATGCAAGTAGCTGATAGATTTGTGATTCTTGTTGGCTCTAAAAACAGATTAGTGAGATTACAGCATTTCATTAAAGACAAAAACTTTTGAGTTGTGGAAGAGTCCTCCAATAAGTTTATATTGAAATCGCCGCAAATAATGATGTCCTTACTTTTTTTACTGCACAATTTGCCCAATAAATTTTCTAAAACTGACTCAAACTGATCATACAATGCATTTGGAGGTCTGTAAATACATACAATAATACAGTGTGATGACTCAACACAGGCTATCTCTATAGTTCGTTCAATGGAAAGGCTCACTATATCTTGACGGTCCTTACATTTCAGGGCCTTATTTGCGATTATTAACGAGCCTCCTCGAATTGCTGTCTTCCTACTGAACGAACTGACAACTTGGTGCTTATCAAAATTAAAGACTATTTGGCAATCTTTCAGCCAATGTTCTGTAATGCACATGACACTTATGTTATATTCATTCAAAAACAGTTCTAACTCTAGTTCTTTGCCTGACAGGCCTTGCATGTTTTGATGCACCAAGCCTAAACATTTATTATATTTTAAAATACTATTTGACAGTGTACTAGTTGATTTCACATTAATGCCAGAGACATGAGCCTCTGTTGTCTTGTTATTTAATTTAAAGAGTTTTGGATTATATCCAAACCCGTCGATATAGTAGTACAGTAAGTATTACTATCCTGTGTTACTAAATTAAACTGCTCAATAGAAGCAGTGGTATCTTTAGCTAAACATTTAGCTGGTTTTGAAAATAACTTAAAAGATAGCAAATATGCTATCTGTCTATTTAAAAAATTTGATAGAGTGAAACTATCATTTGTCAATAAGAACTTATTCCTAAACATATTATTAATGTCAATCATTTCAATTACACTACAATTATATCCAATTGTCAAATTATTGTTATTATATGCATTATAAAGATACATATTCAATTTATATCGTTGGTTGTTCTCATGTGGGCTATCGCTAATATATGGAAATGTAAACATAATAATTTTGGATACATTTAGTTCTTGTAATTTTTCTAGGTAGGTTTGATAGAGTTTTTGTTTTACATTTCCTCGTCTTCCAATGAGAACAACCAAAGTGCTATCAGGGCTGTGCTTGCCGTTAAGGACCTTATCCATTACTTCCACAAAAGATGCTACTGGCATACAAAAATTGCAAACAATTTCATCTGTGTGATTAAATAGTCTAGTGCCCAAATTTTTTCCTAGTTCATCACTATACACATGTATTTGACTTTTACGAGGCACTTCATGTAGTTCTACGGGGCTGACATTCGGCCTGCTGTTCGTTGAGCCAGCGTTACATGTGGGGCATGAAGGAGCGTGCGCTAAATACTGAATAATACTGAAGAAGGTAACGCTAATATTTGCAGTCAGGTAGATTTTCAATGAGATAAACTACAGTAAGTAAAACGTAAAGAGAAATCGTTCAGATTTCTCTGAACAGACCTGTTTCTTCAGATTTATCGCACGTGTGGATGGTAAATCGTTTGCGATAAATCTGAAGAAAAAGGTCTGTTCAGAGAAATCTGATCGAATTCTCGTTACGTGTAGGGCCCCTACTTAAGCATATTTTTCTTACGTAATATGAGGCATATCTTATCTTTGTTCATCAGAAGCAAATCTAAAAACCTCTGATTCGTATATTCTAAAGTGTTTTCCAAAAGTATGTACCAACAATAACAAACCATTTTGGCTTATTGTATTAGTAATAATCAAAATAAATAATATCACCTAAACATTAACTATACGCGAACGTTGCGAGCACTGACAAACTGACAGCTCTGTAACTTTGACTGCCAGACTGCAGTTCGAATCTGAGGCGCGACGTATGGCGGGGGGAGGTGAGTGTCGCTTCTTTACGTTAGTTATAGTATTCTGTGTATAAACTGTTACAATAAAACATATTCAAGATTTTCGTAATTTACACCTTTTTGCAAAGTTCTTCTCTGTTAAGTACCTGGTCTATTTTTTTAATTTAAAACAAATCATACAAGTTCTGCCATCAGTACAGTGATTCCAATAGAATAATTAATTAATATTAGTGAAGTTGCAACTACGCAGCGATTATCTACCTTCAAGTTTATAGAAATCTACCTATTTATTATCCTTGCCTTGTTCTTACGGCTACAAGTTCCTAGAGCTCCCGAGACTAAAATATATTTCCATACTCATAACAAGGGCCTATGATGTAAACAGATCGTTAAATTGAAAACGATTGGTCACGGCGCGGCGCGGTGTTCACACGTCAGTTTTTGCGCTCGTAAGTCCACGTCGGGTAAATGCCTTCACAAATTGGAACCTATTGGAATATCGATAAAAAAATTACTGGATAATACAAGATCATAGTCTAGTCTAGCTCCTTAAAAAAGTTAGGTATTACTTTTATATTATATTTGAAATATAATAAATTTCAAAAAATCATTAAGTTTTATAGATTTTGTATAACAACCGGCAAGAAAACGTCAGCAAGTTTCGTAAACAATACGTTGAGGAGTAATCCTATAAAAAAATATTTTTTTATAATCATGAATCAGGTCTATGTCTAGCTGTAGTAGTGATGGATTTATGGATGAAAAGATGGGTGAGAGTGTAGTTAGATAAATAAAGATTTCATTTTTTTACTTTAATGTGTTCAGGATAAGATATTCAAAATCATTTTATTATTTTCATCACCTAATTCTCCCTGATGATAAGAAAGTTCACTTTTATAATTTTATTTCTTTAGTTATGTACACTGCTTTTTAACCGCCGACGAAAAATGACGCGGTTTTATAAGTTTGACGTGTCTGCGTGATTTTGATTTTTTTTTTGTTTGATAGGTGAATTAGTTGGGAGTAGCCATGTTTGATGAAAATCGGTTCAAGATGGTCGCCGCCACAAAATGGCGGAATATACTTTATATTTAAACTTACATAATATATTATGTTAATATTGTATTGGTTCGGGGGGTTTTTGATATTTTTAATTTTACTTTTTCACTTTAAGCACAACCATCAATTATATTTTTGCTTCAATTATCCTAAACCTAATGATGGTTGCCAAATTTGGTTTTATAGGGACACATTTAATGCCCAAATGTGCTCTTTTACAATTACGACATGTTCCAACTAAAACAAGCAGTCGACTATTCCAATGGGCAGTAACAAGTAAATTGTTTTGTAATGAGATCACTATCAAACACTATCCGCTAGTCTTAGAAATCAGTTACAGATTTGCGCAAGTTACCAGTATTCATGAATAATCATATGGCCATTTACTTGTACCACAAGAGTCACTAGACGCATTCACTCCCATAAATCACTAAGCAAGGCTTACACTTTCGGATGAAGAGCTAAAACGCACTGAATTCGAAGGTTTACTTTCCTTTTGAACGCAACTTCAACGATAGACCTTTTCAGTTTACCAACTACTCTGTTCTAGTATTAGGTTTTCTTAGTATCAAAAACTAGGACATATAATTAAAAATGTTACCAATATCGCCGCAAGACGCCGTCGACCGCCTGAAGTTACCGTAGCCGCGTCTCACAACGCCTATAAATAAGTGACTTAGTTTTAAGATATAAATATGTATGTTAGTTATGTTGTTGCCCGAGATTAAATTATTTATCATTATTATTATTATATCATAAGGTTATCAGATCTCATGTATTGTAGAGGCAAGCTTCGAACTCTACAAGCCCAAATTCTATTAAATAGTCATACTAATAGTCTACATCATAGTAAGAATTCTTGGCTTGGCTGTTTTGCTACTTAGACAATATTTATATACAAATAGGTAGCAAAGAAATACAAATATTTTGTAATTATATGACAACAACCTTCAGAGAAAATGAAACCGTAACTTAACTTCTACTGAATGTTTGTAGAACACCGCATGGTAAATAAAATGTTTTCTTCAAGTGTTTCATTTTACAACTTAGTGTACACCGTAGATATCGCAGCTTATATTTTAATGCCGAGTTACAGGTCCACTTACAAATTCCCTAGTACGACAAAATAATTATTGCAAATTCAAATTGTTTCAAAAATGGCAAAATATCTTTGTGATTCATTGTGTCAGTGAAGCCAATGAATGGCGGGGACTTGCGCAGCCTTTTTGCCGAATCAGCGCGCAAAATGAATCGAGGTGTTTCCGAGGAGAGGGCTCATTAAAATGCCTAAACTGCGATATGTCGAGACGCGGGCAGCCGTGAGAATCGGCCACTAATTAAGCGAAAAATAACCTTGGGACGGCTTGATAAACGCCATAGACTACTGTGGGGGACAGAAGGACTGTTCATCTTTTTTTCAGAAAGAGAATTCAAATTTCTAAAGGACTAGCAGACAGGCATGCCGCATGCGTGCCGATTGATGGTTAAGTGATCACTGCAGGTTTAAGCAATCCTGAGTATTGCCTGAATGCGGTCATATGCAGTGGCACTGCTACTACAGAGGCTGGTGGTCGTGTCATGTAGCGAACCTTTCCATCGAGTTACAAAAAACAGAAATGAGTACACCGTTGGTAGATATTTCTCCACTCGAACCATGAAAGCTATAATATCTACAAAATATATTTATGTTCAATTTATGTTCTTAAGATTTAATGTATTTTCGTTTTATTGCTGCGAACTTCCTTGAGGTTGAAATATGTCATATTATTAATGATGTCGTTGTAAGATATTTTGCCTGTAGTTGACAAAACTTAGCTATGAAAAAAGCAAGCGATCTCTAGTCCTTTTTTTACATCGGGGGGGCTTCAAAAGATATCCGGCACCTCGGCTTATGTGGGATTTAACCGCATAAAAACCCCCTGGGTGGCCTGCCTTTGCGCTTGGGGAGGACTCCGGGATCTCCAGTGGAAGAGGAAGTACATTAAGCTCCGTAAGCATCGAAAGGCAGATATGCTTTCCTGCACCTTCCGATGCTTACGGTGACATGCAGCCAGGCACACACCACCGTGCTTCCCGGGTTGCTGGTTGGGCGGGTCGAGCTCGCTCACACCGTCCACAACCCCGGAAGCCCCCTTTTATTTGCCTCTTATGATCAGGCAGGGGTTACCATAGCTCTATCCTTAATCCCGAAGCTACAGGGACACGAGTGCGATGGAAACTTTACTTTCCATCAGCACGTACTGTAGCATGTAGTAATATCAAATGCATAGTAATATTGATGTTATTCAACGTACAGGACCTATGATACATGGCGATAATTTGATACTCGTATTTTTGCATAACGTCCCTTTACGAGTTACCGCTAACGGTACCCAAGCAGAAGTCTAAAAATCCTCTTAGGATTTTTCAAGCGAAGGAAAGAGGTTTGTTTTTTGGGTTCGTTAAGTTAAATTGTAGACTTTTCTCCTATTGTAAGACAAAAGTAATGTCTACGAAGCTAATATCTTCCAAATGTTAAAAGAACGACCTAAAAGTCACCATAAATCTAAAAAACAGTGAGACCCATCCAAGTATCCTACCTAAAATAACTCATTACCCCACACTTTTTCTACGTAATTAAATGACTGTTCTGAAAAGTCTCGAGTCACCGCCGACCGCGGTGAGTCACCGACGTGACGACGACACGTCATCGCGACACGACGCGCGACGTCTAATTGGATAATGCCACGCTTGGTTACTCTACGATTGGACTACACGATTTGATTATTGTGTAATGGAAATTATAATTACAGATTAATTTGCTGTTTAGAAGTATCAGAGTGCGACTTTTTTATGTTTTACTTGTGGAGAAGGCAATGGTTCCTGGAATCTCGCATATCAAACAAGAGAGAGATGAACTGAAAATAGGTTTCTTTCGTGTCTTTATGCCATTTTCAATTCTATGGCACATAGTCGTTAATTTTACTACACACCTTTTTACTAGCTATCGACTTCAGATTAACCAGGAATTAGTTAAGTATTATGTTTTATATATCATAATACTACGGTAGCAAGCTGCAGCTCAGGCTTTGGTGACCTTTTATCTTTATTATATCAAAGGATAAACCTCGCTTAAGAGTGTTCGGTATCCGCATGTCCATGCATGCAGGTTTTTTTAAAATAAATATTAGATATTTACCCCATCTAAAAGGTAGCCTATGTCACTTTCCAGCTCCCCCACTATCTATGAACAAAATTTGTGGTCAATCCGAAGCACTGCTGTGACGTGAAAGAAGGATAAGCAAACAAATAAACACACACTTTAATATTTAACATTAGTATGTTTGGCGATCCTTTAATCCATTTATTGATAAAGACTTTTCCTCTCAAAGTAAATAATTATCAAATTTAAACATTCCAAATAAATTCTCTGATAAAAGGGTTAATTCATACGAAAAGGTGCGGCATTCGCAGGTCAGGATCAGAAATGACGCCAGGTATCGGGCCTTCAGTCATATGCATAAAACTCCGATATCAAATCTCGATAAGGTCGTCAGAACGCGTGGTCGCTAAAACTTTTTGGTATCGTTTCTCACGGGCTGACTCACCGGTGCTTATCAACGCAGCTTGTTGGTGACGTTTCTGATAAGGCCCGTGTTCACAATGCGCTTTAGAATGCATTTGAATTGATTTGCTTTAACGTGGTGCGTTGAACAAGGAATTTTATTGCAGCAAGAGCGCTAAGTAGTAATTTTCTTGGTGGTAGATTCTACAGTTGTCATTGCCACACCTCTTATCTGACCGGGTACTTGTCATCAATTTTGACCACTTAAGAAACGGAAAACGGCTTTTTAGTATAACTTGTAGGAGGTAAAGGTGGGGTAAGTTTCTTGCCGCCCGGGGAAGTACCACCACTGCACCCACTTTTGCCGTGCGGCAGCAGCTTATCAGCTTCCAGAGAATCAGCGCAAGTACACACGACTTCTGGACAAGACTTACGGTGCGGCATAAAGGAATTCCATAAAAACCTGGGAGGTTTTTTCCTCTCAGTGTACAAAATCCCTGCACAATAAGTATCCAAAGCGGACGCTCGGATCTGATCCGAAAAATAAAAATAAATAAATAAAAAGGCGCAATAAAGGTACAAATTTAATAATGATAAAATATAATAAATAAAACTATTTCAATGTACAAAGTGTAATTAGTTAAGTTTTTAATTATTGTAATATTTGCATACCTCATGAAGGTGAATATTGCATACCAAATGTATAAAAACATCTTTTGTAAACACCCATATTTGTGCAAATAAAAGTCTTTGCTTTTGTCCTGCCTACAGCACACCTATGCTTGCTTGAGGCTGTGTGTACATATATACTCGTATAATACCGAAATTCATGGAAACTGCTTCACTGATTGTCGAACTATGTAGGTATTTAGCATCAGTTATGATGATAGATTTAACACTTATTTCAAACAGTGCAGTAATATTTCGTATGTAACAAAGAGACAGTTAAACTCTAAAAACATAAAAACTTCTCGAAAATTTGACAAACATAAGTTGAAAAAAAATATGGAATAAAGTCTTGATTTTACCGTGTAGTCTGATTGATTGCAGACTTTAATGATTAACTGCCGAACAGGTGAACATGTCATAATTTTCCACTAAATAAGTTTTCGAACTTAATTTATGACTTCCGTTAATACTCGACAATATATCAATATCGGAACAATATAAAGTCAAGAGTGTCACGGGACATGACAGGATGAAATCAGTAATGCAAAGTCGACGTACGACCTGATGTCAAAATAAATGTCTATTTGATTTATACTTTCATCAAATGATACTGAAATTAACTGTTAAAAACGAGTAAGGTAAAACGTCCGTATGATCTTCAGTTTTTTAGCGTCTCAGTACTCATCATCTACAAAAATAACTTTTTCTTTGAAATGACGAGTACTTTAAGGTAAATTAGGCCTTATAAAAATAAGTATATGCAGCATTTTCAGGTGCGGTTGTGACTAGGATAGGTAGTCCAGATTAGTTGTTGCAATAGTACTTAAAGGACTTTAGAAATCATTATTTTTATAGGTATAAAATGATAGTATGCTTGACATGTTTTATTCGAGTCCTTTAAATTAAAATCTTAAACTTGTAACATTTGATGACTTATGGCTGCAACCCTTTTTACGTCCCACTGCTGGGCACGGGTCTCTCCCCCTTATTGGGGAGGCCTGGAGCTTACTCCACCACGCTGCTCCAATGCGGGTTGGTGGAGATGCGGGTTAGTGGCCAACCCGCTGTCGGATGTTTTCAAACCGCCCATAAGGCCTCCGACAAGGTTTAACGACTGTTATCTGTCGACAACAACCGGGACCGACGGCTTAACGTGCCCTCCGAAGCACGGAAACGCGCATGAAATTTTTGCCACTAGCGGTCACCCATCTCACAACCGACCGCGCCCGTTTGGCTTAGCTGCGTAGACCGTTTGCGTTCTACGCTAGCCGCCGAGCCATGCGCGCTTCAGCCATGCGCGCTTCATACGCTTCATGCGCGTTTGATGACTTATACAACTTATTAAAAATCCATTCATAACAAATGCACTATCAATCCAAAATTACACGTTTCTAAATATAAAATAATAAGTAGACTCACCAAATACCAAATATGTCAGCTTTGTCAAAGTTTTATTAGCTTTTTTAATTATCTCGTATATCTCATGATATTGGGAGTCCATACTACTATAGTAAATTATGGTAAACGCTGCGTGCCTGTGCGGTTTCAGTAATGCCTATACATCCAATATTTTACGAGTTATAAAATCATTAAATAATTAATGACTCATTAACGTTAGTAAGCGAAGTTAGTTAGCGCAAATTTAAACAAATAAAGAAAATACTCCATAGACTTCCTTCAAATATACACAGCTACTGCATACACTCGTAACGTAGTCTTACAACTATCTAAGAAAGAAAAATGTCTACGTATTTCTATTGTAAAAGAACTATTTCGTTTGACATCTCATTCGTTTCAAGGCTCACTGCGTGCGGTCCCACTCCGGACGGATGCTCAGCTTGTAAGTCACATGTCACGGCCGGTAATGACATGTTACTGTCACGGTGACAGCTGTCAAAACTCTCCACTGCCCGGCCCAGGGGACACTAATGATGACTTAACTTGACTACGACTGTAATTACAGGCAAGGTTTAAAAACAGGCGTTCTCTTTTATTCATGTTAAAAACTTGTCTATAGTATGAATATAAACTATGATTATTGGGAATTAATTTAAAAAGTTAAAATATTACAATACGTTATCAGTCCATTAGGTTCCAAAAAGTTCTGAGTTGAAAGACTTTATTTTGGATATACCTATAATAATATGATTCAATCTGGAATGCAATTGAATAGTCTAAATAATAATCAAAAAAGTAATAAAATTTCATATCATATAAAAGACTTCAACGCGATCGCATCTCATCCAGATTTTTTTTATATAGGTAGTAGCATTAAAATTTGTTAAAATCATCTTTTTCGTGGAATGTAAACATGCTATAAAAATGTCGTAAAATATGTATAATGTAGCTGTATAAAATTACGTAATAGTTATTTATACTACAATATCAATAACGATTTTATATTTTCTTTGTCATCATTTTGAATGAGATGAAATATTATTCGTTATCATATCAATATATCAAATATATTGTTTTAACAAAACTAAGGCGTTTTGTTCAAAAGAGCAACGGCAATTCGAGGGCTGGTCCCGGATTCCTCGATTTATTAGGTTTTTAATTAGGGCCCAACAATGGCATGTCGCCTCAGAATCAGATCCTATCGCCGTGGACCCAATGCCGCCGTATCAGCATCATGGCAGCGAGAATGCCTGATTTAGAGGTTTGAATTTTGGGACAGAATAAATTATTGTTATCTAATAAAACTGAAGATCATTGTTTATAGTTTTGAATAATACTTATTCAAGTTTTTTCATCGTGTAAAGCTTTAAAGCAGTACACTCTTACATTCGTATTAAGTAGTTTGTTTTGTAAGTAGGTACATTTGAAATTGTGCATCAAAATTAAATGGATATCATATTGCCAGTTAAATTATGAATATGCACAATTAGAATACGAAAATTAGCTTATTTTTTATAATATGATTCACGTTTATCGCAATATTGCTACTTTTGCTACTTGACCATAGCTACTCAGTAAGAAAGCTAGCTATTGTATACCCCATATGAAGTTTTTCTCAAAAGAGCAGACTCTTTTCTTCAGCTCAGCATTACCTAAGCGCACGCAGAGCAGACAGAACAAAAAAATAACGTTCACTAAGAGTTTGTAAAGGAACCGTACTGTGAATAAAGAATATTTCATTTCATTTCATTTCATTTCATCTCATCTCATCTCATCTCATCTCATCTCATCTCACCTCACCTCACCTCACCTCACCTCACCTCACCTCACGTCACCTCACTAACCTCACCTCACCTCACTAATCTCACCTCACCTCACCTCACCTCACCTCACCTCACTAACCTCACCTCACCTCACTAATCTCACCTCACCTCACCTCACCTCACCTCACCTCACGTCACCTCACCTCACCTCACCTCACCTCACCTCACCTCACCTCACCTCACCTCACCTCACCGCACCTCACCTACCTCACCTTATTTCTTTTTTCTTTTACCATATTTCATTTATTTATGTATATCTAACATTACAGAATCACCTAATTTGTAACAGTACTGTTACATAAGGGGTATAAGAGTTTTTTTATAGTGCCCAATATAATAAAAAAGTGAATATAATAAAAAAGCATACGCGTATTCGGACTTATTGTAGGAAGAAGACAATGAATTAATGCTAATTAGTTTCCGTAGATCCATTCATTAAGATTACATATTCATTCATCAAAATATAATCTTGTGTTTACAAGTCCCTCCTAGAGTGCTATCTATAACTGTTAAAGGCATATTAGCATACATTATAACGTTGATTCAAAAATTTAGTGTGTCGTCTAAGACTCCGTGGGCGGACGAGAATTCTAGTGAGTAGCCTTAAGAAGTAAATTATTTTACTGTGGTTATCGTCACTGTAGCGGACCAATATGACTCACAACTCATTAGTTCAAGGGGATTCTAAAAATTGAAAAGACCAACACTTCAAAAGAATATGTAGCATAAAACTAAATATTTTTCAACGGATTTCTTTACGCGAAGAATTATGTGTGACGAAACTATCCAACCAACGTTCCAATTTTAGACTAAAGCAGGCAACTGAAGAGCCTTCCAAACGGATGCCGTTACAATAGATTCATCCAAATGGATGGCATTCAATTATTTAGTACACTGACGATCGTTCCATTTCAAACATACATAGGTGCTCTTAATACTCTTGCTTGTGTATATTTTAACGGTACCGTGTGCAAATTGATTTGTTACAACAGAGAACTCTGGTAGCCATTAATGTAAAAAGGCTTACAAAACCAAAAAGGATATAAACGAAGAATGAATGAAAGAAAGTTTATATTATAGTCATTTTTTAACAACAGCTAATTAAATTACATTTCGGTAAGTATCTACGAGAGATCTTAACGCATAGTCTACGCTCTATACCGTGCGCGGCGAGCTCGGTGTGCGGTATGCGGCGCGGGGGTGGGCGTGGTCAAGTGCGGCTACCCGAACGGGCAGACACGTGAGGGCAGACGTCGTTGACGGTTGTGTCGATTTTGCAAATTTTTCGGAGTAAATTCATTTGTTGCAATCTGCGACATCAGCTGTTTTTCTCACTTAGCGGTCCCCCGACGTGACGACGCTTGGAAAATAATATTTGAACTTACATAATATATGTACCTATGTGATAATAATAATTATAATAGGTTTAAAATTAGTTTAAAATATTATTTGTTAGTTTTTAGAGTAAATTTTTTGTGTCGGGGGTTTTTAAAATTTTTAATTTTACTTTTATTTTTTCCTTTTTGAAGTAAGTATAAATATTAGGAAGGTATAAGTTGGTTAGGTTACTTAGTTACAAGGTATCATAATAATTTTAATTTACTAGATTAAGTTTTAAGTACATACTCTTCTTAGGTTGGGTTAAATATTAGGTAGGTATTTGTGATTAGTTTAAGCAATTTAGGTGGGTATTAGTTGTAGGTTAGGTAGGTATTCTTTTTAGTTTGCTAGAACTATTAGGTATCATATAAGTTTTAATTTACTATATTACGCTTTAAGTACATGCTCTTGGGTTTGGTTAAAAATTAGGTAGGTATTTGTGATTAGTTTAAGAAATTTAGGTAGGTTTTAGTGTTAGGTTAGGTACATAGGTTTTTTAATTTGCTATATTAAGTTTCAACCATCTACTATAAGGTTATTTTTTATAATACTATAACTGTATAAATAAATAACCGGCTGATCAAGTCATGGTTAATTTACCTTAATATACTTTGAATACCATTGAAGTAACATGGTATCCAACTTTGAATCGATAGGACATATGGAAGGTAGTCAGATTCTCTCATCAACTATTAAAGATCTAATGATGTTCAAACTGCTGATCAGGTCATGGTTACCTTACCATACACTTTCAATATAATTGAAGTAACCTGGTACCGAATTTTTAATCTATCGGACATAAGGAAATTAGTCAGATCCCCTCATCAACTACAGAAGAGCTGATAATCTTCAAACGGCTGAACAGATTTTCATGAAACATGGCTAGGAACACTGGTAAAAAAATTATCTATTATACAATACAAACTAAACGAAAATCGGTTCATCCGTTTGCGAGCTACGATACCACAGACAGATACACAGATACACAGACACGTTAAACTTATAACACCCCTCTTTTCGTCGGGGGTTAAAAAGGCTTACAAAACCAAAAAGGATATAAACGAAGAATGAATGAAAGAAGAAGAAGGGAATGTTACACTCATACCAACTTAATGAAAGAATTGTTATTATAACATAAATATTAAGAAATTAGGAGTAAAAAAATAAACATGGATGATTCCGATACTCCTCTATTACAGACAAAAAAAGACTTGCGCTGACATTTTAACGATTAACTCGTTGTCGTAACTTGGTGGTAGCGCCATGCAGTTTGAGTAAAAATGGACGTAGTTTTGTACATTCACGGAGAATTTGGACTAATTTGGAGTGCGTCCAGATGGCGTGGAGCACGTTTGGTGTACGTTTCTAGCATTGACGGTTACTCCAGAGTCGCTATGCCGATACGTCTTGGAGTGGCGTGCTAGATTTCAATCCAAATGGAAATCCACCATTAAGATACCGTTACAAGTTTTTGATATTCACGGGTCAATTTTGGAATGCAGCCACACTTTGGACTGTTGGAAGGCTCGTCAGTGGCCACCTTAAAAATATATACCCGCAATTAAAAATTGTTGCTTAATAATAAAATATGTAGGTTTTTTAGCAAATGGTTAAAAATAACGGTTCATAAATAAGATATTGAATAGGATATTGAAAAAAGGTAAATGAATTGAGTTGAATCTCTGGAGAAGTACCTACTTATTCGGTACCATAAAATAATTGACAAAACTAATTATGTCCCACTGCTGGGCAAAGAGGGGTTTAGGCCATTGTCCACCACGCTGACTAAGTGCAGTTTGTTGGACATCCAATCTTTAGGAGTTAATGAATTATTCTCAAGCATTAAATATCATCCAGCCATCGCTGCTCAACAAAAATATTTATTTATTTAACACTTTATTACACCACATAAAAATGGTATAAAAGGCGGACTTATGCTAAAAGCATTCTCTACCAGTCTACCTTTGGGCGAAGCAGAGATTATTGTAGGCGGCATAATAAGCTGTATATATAAACTATAAAAATGTATTTTATAAGAGAAATAGGTTTATATAAATATTTAATAAAATATATATGAATAAAATGATTATACTTATCTGCTTATTATGAAAGTGTAAAAGGCTACATAATAAGTAATATTTATTTTACCACACTAGCATAATGAGCAAAATATGAGAAATCATCGAATTATTTTCATATCCTTAGGCAAGAACTTGTTTGGAACACGAGTGCTTGACTTTCAACGACAAATTAATTTTTAATAACATTAATATCCATAGTTAACGTTACAAACACTTTCCGACCGAACCGGATACTCATCATGGAAGGTCTCTATTAACTTTTGAGTGGACATTTTATATACAATAAAATCTACAATCTGAATCGATTTGCATTATTAATAATAATTCCATACGTGTTTAGCGATGCAAGAAGGTGATGGGTGTCGGATTACTAAACAAGATAATAATGATCGACTGGCCCGCTGTTCCTTGTTGCGAAAACATGTATCAGACTTTTTATGTGACATTCGTATTAAATTTGTAATACAAACCCGATCTTTTTATGGATATATAAACGGAATCAATCTGCCCCGATTTCTTCTATTTTAACATTTATTGTGAGACCTGACATTCTCGAAAAACTAAACGAAATTTTAATAGGTTGTGGCACCCACTTCGCGACTTTTATTCACGCACACTTGAAGCAATTTTTATTGTATTTCGTTAGAAAGGTCCAGTTGCCGACTGGAGTAACATGAGGCGACCGTCCACTGGGAATCTGACCCAGGATGTCTTGCGCGGCACACCAGCGTGATGACAATTTTCATTCACTTGTAAAATAAATATTTTAGAAAGGCACAGGACAGGAGGCCAGACACCGATATTGATGGAAGAAAAATAATTCGATAACACACCTCAACCTTTTTAACGTGCCTTAGGCCCTGTGGCACGTCATATCATGTGGAAATGATATTATACACCTATTATGACGGTGAATGAAAATCAGTCAGAAGAGTCGACGTGTATTATGAGTTTTATTTGGATTACGTTTGTAAAAATGGTGTAATTGTAAAATAAAATTCAGTTTGTTATCATTAATTTTTAAATTAATGTGTTGCATAAACAGATAAAATAAAATCTTGACTTTCATGATCTATGTCTGAAGAGATACCAAACATTTATAACAGCTAACACAATTTACACTGAATAATCGATAGGTAACGAATGATGACGATGAGATCAGATAAAAATAATTGAATCTGATGAAAAATGCGTTGCTTTGTCCGCGCTCGTCGCTGGGCCATCGTGGCTGACTGATGGGTGCTGCCCATTCGCTTTCTACCGGCTGCTCAACCAATGTTGATTTATGGAGGTGAAGGAGGTTATATCGTGATGGAATACGTTTCGATTGTGTTATTAATTGATTCTTTGGCTATTGCTTTTGAAATTCATCAACACTCGAATGATCGCGCGTAATAATATAATGGAGTGACGGACAACTCGACAGTTCATCTGCATTAAAATTGTAGCAGGATTGGTTTTAATTGTTAAGAAAAAATTACAAGTGCCTTCTAAAACTTAAAAATAAAATCTTTAAGTTAAGGTAATGACTTTTTAAGCTATTTTCTAAATCTGTCCACACGTTTTCGAGTAATCAGTGAACATACATAAAAATATATCGATGAATTGAGAAGCCGGTTAAAAACCGTTCTCCGCAATATTTTTGGTCCATTATAGATAACGTGTTCATTTTTACAGAGTTTTTGTAAGTTACGTAAAGTTAAGTTAGTAAAAATTTGCCGTTTTTTATCTTACTGACTAAATACAAATACAAATACAAATATTCTTTATTGTACACCAAGATTATACAATAAAAATTTAAATACAGTGTTACAGTATACAAAAGGCGGCCTTATCGCTGATAGCGATCTCTTCCAGACTGCCTTAGGGTAGAGAGTTGGTAAAAAGACTGTAAGAGAAGGGCATCAGTGCACATAATTAAGTATAAAAATACATTAAATGAAACTTCGAGCAAAATACATTCTTACATCCGTAATATATTAGTACATAACAATATAGTATACATAGTATAGTATATATATACATATATATATAATAATATATATATATAATATATTATATATATAAAACTAGATAAATATATATAAGTATATATAAATACATAAATATATAAAATAACAGCACAATTTTATGCAGTATATGTAATAATATGTATACAAGTAACATTGTTGGAGAATAAATAAATCGTTATGAAGAATCAGGTGAAAGATAATAATTACGTAGACGAGTTTTAAAGGAGGAAAAGTTATCAGAAAGGCGGATTGAAGAGGGAAGAGAATTCCATAAACGTATGGCAGAAACAGTAAAAGTCTTAGTAAAAAAGGAAGAGGAGTGAATAGGAGTATTAAGGTAAAGATTTTCGGTTGATCGTAAGAAACGGTTATGAGTAACATGAAGAAACTGGAAGCGCTCTTTTAGATATAGGGGAGCTGAAGGATGGAATAGTGCAGAGTACAAAGCGAAAAGAAGATGAGTATTCCTGCGAAGGCGGATAGGGAGCCACTTGAGCTTTAGACGAAACTCTGAAATGTGATCGTATTTGCGAAGACCAAATACGAATCTAATACAAGCATTTTGAAGACGCTCAAGTTTATATAGTTGCTCCTCAGTTATGTCCGGATAGCAAATGTCGGCATAGTCGAGAACAGGTAGCAGAAGTGAATGAGCTAGCGTAATTTTTGTAGGGATTGGCAGGAAATTGCTAAGTCGCCGTAGTGACTTCAGCCTAGCAAAGAGTGACCTACTTACATTATTAATTTGAGGTATCCAAGTGAGACAGCGATCCATTGTTATACCTAGGTTTTTAACTTTATCGCTGTATGGAATGATAACGCCCTCAAAAACAATAGGAGTTAAATTGCTCCAGTCAATTCTCGAAATAAACCTAGAACTGCCGAGGATGATACATTGCGTCTTAACTGGATTTACTCGGAGTCCAAATGATCTCGTCCATTTTGAAATACAAATCAAATCCTCATTTATTTTATTGATTGCAGTTGGAAGTTCATTAAGTGAAGCCTGCGTGTAAATTTGTAGGTCGTCTGCGTACAAGTGGTAGAGAGAAGAAATATGAGAACATACTGAGTTGATAAAAACAGCAAATAATAGAGGAGATAGCACACCACCTTGCGGCACGCCTGCACTCGTATCAGTCCAGGAGGAAAAGCGATCTTTAACTTGTATACGCTGCCGGCGGCCGCATAAGTATTTTCGAAACCAGTCGATGGAGATTGGAGATACGTTAATTGAGCGCAGTAGTGCTAATAGTATATCGAAATCAACAGTGCCAAAGGCATTGCTGAAATCGAGTAGGGTGAGCACCGTGAGTTCTTGTTTGTCCATACCATAACGTACGTCGTCTGTGATTTTTGTGAGTGCAGTAGCCGTACTATGACCAGGACGGAAACCGGATTGGAATGGATTCAGCAAGTTTTGGCGAGAGAGAAAGGAGCTGAGTTGTTGGTAAATAATACGCTCTATCACCTTTGAAAGAAAAGGAAGAATGGAAATAGGGCGATAATCGGAGACAGAAGAAGGATTTGGTTTTTTGGGTAGAGGAATAATTTGCGCATCTTTCTAAGCAGACGGAAAGGAACCAGTGGTGATAGAGTTATTAAAGATAACAGAAATGACAGGAGTCAGTACATCGAGCAAAGGAGTGATCATCTTACGGCTAATGCAGTCACTGCCCACAGAATCAGAATGTATCGACAAAATGCTCTTCTTAACGTCACAATCCCCAATATGACTAAAAGAAAATTGTGGAGTTGTAGGAGTGGGAATAGAAGAAAGAAAGCTAAGTGTTGAAGATTTTTCAATATCGGAAATGAAAGACGTGGAAGAGAAGTGATTGTTGAGACAGTTCAAGTCTAAATTTTCGGGTAAAGTAGTTTGCTGCTGCTTCCCAACTCCTAAAGACTTTAGAAATTTCCAGATTTTGGCTGGATCTTCATTTTGTACGGAATTATGAACGTGGCGACGCTGTGCATCTCTACACTCCTTGTTGCAGCGATTGCGAGCAGACTTGTACTTGTCATACTGACTCGTATTTGAGGGATTGGATTTGTATTTTGCTTTAGCACAGTTTTTCTTGTGAATTAGTTTTTTCAAGTCATCTGTAAGCCATGGAGCGGGAAGATGACGAACGCGTATTGGACGAACAGGCGCATGTATATCATAAAGTTGAATGATAAGAGAATTAAATAGTGCAACCTGCTCGTCAACAGTATCAGCATTTAAAACGACAGACCAGTCAATCTTTTTTGCATCCTCAATCAGTTTTTCAACATCCATTCCCGCAAAATTACGCTGAAAGAGAATTCTCGATCTAGCCTTGGGGGGTCGGATTTTGTAGGACAAAAATATCAGGTCGTGATACGAAAAACCGTCAGCAGCAAATTGACCATGCTTAGCAACATGTTCAGTGGAAGAAACAAATATAAGATCAAGAAGAGAAGGGCTTGAATTAGGAAAAAAGTGCGTGGCAGAAAGTGGCAGAATATGAAGATTTGCTGCTTCAATCACAGAATTTAGCCGAGAAGATCTGGAGTCTGACTTGAGCAAACAGGTGTTAAGATCACCCATTATGATACTATGATCATAAAGAGGAGTAAGTTCCTCAAGGAGACAGTCCAGAGAAGAAAAATAATTAACAGATACTGAAGGACTGTAAAGTACCCCCAGAAGTAATTTTGTGTGAGAGAAAAGGACTTCTATAAATAAATATTCAACTTCGGATCCCGGCAGACTTGGAGATGACATCTTAACCACAGAGAAAGGGATATGAGACCGAAGGTAAATTGCAACACCACCTCCACCCCTATTTGGACGGTCGTTGCGAATAAGGTGATATCCTGGCAAGGAATACGATGTAGACGGCAGACACGGCTTTAACCATGACTCCGATACTAATACGGCATGTATACTGTTGCTATCGAAAGAAGTTAAAAGATCGGGGTAATGAGCAGGAATACTCTGTGCATTAATGTGAACAACGTTAAAGTTTTTTCTCACGTCTGAAAAACAGGTATCTAAGGCCACGTTCAGTGGAGGAATGCTTTCATAACTGTCAGCACTATTGCAACCTTCCGAAGCAGAAGAATAAATTGATTCTTCATCGCTTTGCATATTTTAGTGTGCTTAGATAATAAGTAATAAGATACAAACAAAATATATGTATAATATGTATATAATAAATAAATAAAATATGTATATAATAGAATATAAAAATAAAATAAATAAAAATATATTTGGATTTATACAAATATGTATATAACAATTGATTAATAAGAATAAAATTAAATATCATTATCAAGGTCAACTACCCGCCAGCATTTTCTAAAAAACAACACTATTTATTAATTTTTACATTTAAAAGATAACAATACCATATTATTATAATATGTACATTGGATCACATCACAATTTACGCAACGAGTATCCGAGCGCAAAATTTATCTGTGGACGGCGAGCGAGACATCCGTGCATGACGTTTGACATATTCAATTTAGACAGATCCATAATGAGCCAATTCAATTGTTAGAAATATATATTTTTTAAGTACTTCGGTTTCGGTAACTACAACTTAAGTATGAAATATGAAACAGTATAGTCGATAGTATGGAATAGCTTAAAAGTAAGTAAGTAATGTAAAAGTACATACACATAACGAAGGACAATAGAAAAAATAAATCGAATTTGACTAAGCATAATAAATAAAATAAATCGAATCTGACTAAGCATGTAATGAAAATTATTTATTGATACGCTTAGATTAGAATAGTTACGGATTACGTGTTACATAACTAAGTTTACCTCTGATATTATGTTGCTTGAATATTTTGTCATTTGCTCTATAAAAAAATGTGAACAGCATATTTATGACTCTACCAACCAATAAAATTGAACCGCGTCAGTATTCATCGTGACGGGTACATTAAAGACAGAATAAATCAAGATTTAATTAAATTTCTCGATGATAATTTCCTAAGGAATACAGCAGATACAGATAAATTTGTATAACTACAGCAATAACATGAACTCCAATACAAGCTACCCAGGTACCTATCGGTCACGGTTCATACACCTCAAACTCGTTTAAAGGAGGTCTTTGTCTAGCTGGGCTTAATAAGTAGTCATTTTCTCGAAGTAATCCTGCATTCGGACGGCCAGCGAGGAATGCTGACTGAGATCTGTACGAAACATGCTATTTTCGGCCTTATGCCGTGACAGGATGGCCGATAGTAGCGTAACAATATCGTTGTTTATACCTAGCCAATAGTCTAGGAAGCCTTCACGTTATTTTGACCTGTATTTGGTTGCTGATTAGGGCTAGAATGGAGTGTGCAAGGTTGGGTATGTTTGTACGAACTGTATAATCTCGGGAGCACGATTTGATCATCAAGACACAAGGCGAGCGCGTCATTTTCTCAATAGCATAATATGTCTAATTGATTTATATCTTACTTATCTACCGAGCCCTGCGGTTTCACCCGCGTTAGAAAGGATAATTATGTCGACAGTAATTTTTCCTGACATACGCTGACTATCCTACAAACCCTACTTGGTGAGTAAGGTAGACTGTAGCCCAAGTACCTCTTGCTTCTGAAGGGTGACCCATCCAGTATTGTAACAATAAATAGGGATAAGAAAAAAATCTCAAGCCTGACGCTTTAAAGTACTCAATAGATTTCATAAATACTACTTTTGGACGGAGCAGTTATTGATTTATAAAAAAAGAAAACTCTTAAATGACTCCTTTTAACGTCAGCTATGAGTACATAAATCAATGCTCGTCAAAATCAACAAAGTAGTTTTGGAGATACACGGGATCAAGTCTCAAGCAGACGGCCAAAAATTTAAATGAAACCTACCTATGGAATAGCAAACCATATGAATTTTTTTTGCAGGTTAGATGAAAATCTCCATGGACTGCAGCAAGCACTAAACATCTTGCCACACGCATGTTCGTTTGTAGAAAAAAATAATAATGTGATATAAATAAATAACAAATAACGCACACTCATAGCCCCACGCTAGGAATTCCTGTGACAAAATACACATAAATTAAAACCCAATTTATTTCTCAGACATTAATTGAATAAAATGTTTTTTTTTATCCCACTGCTGGGCACAGGTCTCAAGTGAGAGTGATTTAGGCTAAAGTCCACCACGCTGGCCAAGTGCGGATTGGCACATACAAATTTCATTGTCAGAGGTGTGTGCCGAGAATTTGAACCCGGTGTCTCCGTATCTCCGACATTGCGTAGTTACGAGTATAGGATGTACAAGTATGGTAGTCGCGTATATCGTGAGAGTAAATAGCTCAGCTCAGCGTAGAGTTTATGTTCCGTGCCGCAGTTTGTAGCAGCCGTAGCCGTTATTAATTGTACGTTCGGACATAATTGCTTTCACACTCGCTTGTCTTTATCGGGTGGTTTATATCCGCAATAATTCTAGCTACGAGCGAATATTGCCACTTAAGCACGTATAACAACACAAGGTAGGTACTGTTTTCTGAGACCGTCTTCACTGTCCATCACTTGGTAAAAATATGTGACCAAACTTTTTAAAGACATGATTTATCTATTTAATGATTTGGTTACTTATATTTTGTTTTGATAAATTTCAGTGAATTCAAAAAGTGTATTCAATAGTACACTTCTGAAATCAGACTTTTAATAAATTACTACTGCATGCATCTAACTGTAGAAACCGAAACGAAATTAGATATTACCATAGGGTAAAAGGTACGCGCTGCCGAATCACTTTACTAATTTTTTTAAATTTACGATAAATTTATAGAATTACAATCACAGTGTAGTAAGGCTATATGATAGTGTAAGTTACATTAGCTATATTTTATTTTTAAAGAATAAGAGATTTCCGCAAAAAATACATTTAAGTACTAATATACCTATATAACATAACATACAAGTACTAGCGGCCCGGTGCGTGCTTTGATACGTATAAAGTGAAATAATAATAAAAAAAATTAGAACATCAAATTCATTTATTCAAACAAAACGATTTTTTTATTAATTGCTAGTTATTTTAAAACTTAAAATAAAACACTCAGCATTGTTTGGATGTACTGTACCTATATGTATATTCTCCCAATTGACGACCTGAGTGGCGCAATGGTTACCATGCCGGACTGCCAATTGAAGGGTCCCGGGTTCGATTCCCGGCGAAACAGAAACTTGAATGATGAGTTTAAATTTCTGTTCTCGGTCTGGGTGTTTGTGTTTCTGTTTTTATGTGTGTCCATGTTACCCACGACACACCGGTATATCTATCCTACTGTGGGGCTATGAGTGTGAAGCGTTATTATTATTATTATTGCATCTGTTTGGAAAATGCCTGGATGCCTGGTTTCTTGTTTACGTCTTTTTTCGAAGACACATTACATGTGTAATACTAAGGGACTTTAGAATATAACAAATTTATCGCAAATGTATCAGTTTCGCATAATTTGAAAAACGCGGTCAACGGTGGTTGTGCTGCTCTTTCCAATACATTTGCTTCATTAAAATAAACACGTTGGCCATTCTCAAGGTGCAATTTGCTTTAATCGAAGCACGACCAAAATGAAATGACCGCATGAAGGACATAACAACATGCTTGTACTGTCAACACTGAAAAAAATTTCAATTTAACAGCACAATCCCCATTTGAAAAATGTTTCAATTTGACAGCAAAATCCCCATTAACAAAATGATCCGCCATTTATTGAATTAATTTGTTACAAAAAATGTGATAAATGAAGAACTGCTCGACCGATTTTGTGCAAACTTCACATAAACCACCAACTAAGTAGTCCGAACAAAGCTTAAACATTTGGTTTGGATAGGTGAGCCCGTTCTTGAGTTATAAAATTACAACGTAAAGTGGCATTGATTTTTATATAGATAATAAAATAATGTAACTTTTTAGACATGGAATCCTACAAACAAAATTAATAAATAGGTACCTAACATATTAATATTTGAGCGTGCGCTGTGAATACTGCCCATGAAACATGAAATGATGTGATTTATAAGTCAGTACTCATCAATACAAAAATGTCTGGGGGGACGTAATGTCTCACTATCGCCGTCGTCACAATACCTAACCGCTTTTTGTTCATCTGGGCGAGTTGCGAGCAGGGATACCTACTTAAAGATGTTTTATATTTCTTTGAGCTTAAGAATAGGGTATATTTTGCTCAGAGTGAATAAATACATGATAATCTATATACTTTTCCGTGCAAAACTGTTTTTTTTTTCGCAAAAAATGAATTACGAACGGTTTCACTACTTTGACGTTTCAGCCAATAATTTGACATAAAATTGACAATTAAAAACGACCGCGTCTCGGAAAACAAGCACAGGAAGGCACTGAAGAAGACATCAACAGACTTTGAGGGTAGGTGCTAATAAAGTTAACAGCTGTTTTTGATATTCCGATTTTAATTTTCATATATAAATTATTTAACATTGTTTTAAAGTTATAAAAGTATAAAAATCTAGTAGTGAATGTAACAATACCTTGAAACTGATATTGGCTATGATAATAAATTAGTTTTTGTGTACATACCAGCACCACCCATCTCAACAACTGAAACTGCACATATTTTTTACATTTACTGTCACTGAGTTAATACACTGCAATCCCAATGGCACAAGTGGAAGCAATAGAGAAGGCACAGAAGGAGATGGATTTACTCTGGACCAAGAAAATGGCAAGTTTTGAAACTCGTCTAGATGCCTTGACAACACCTTCTAATCCCACTCTTCAGGAACTACGTGAAGAATTCACAGCCTTCAAAACCTTGGTTGTTGAAATGCTTAAGGTCCTGCGCCTTCAAGTCCATGAAGCCTCAAAAATGTTAGATGCCATCGACACTAGGAGCCGTCAGAAAGTCCTGCTATTTAATGGCATCCCCGAGGAACCTGATGTAAATGTTGAAGAGAAGATAATAGACCTCATTCAAAATCGGTTGGGTCTCAGTCAGGTGAATAGCTCTTCTTTGAAGCGTTGCCATCGCCTCGGAGTCAAGGGTACAGAGAATGTCCGGCCAATTCTGGTTCATTTCTCTTCTCATCACACCAAAGCTGAAGTCTGGCGCTCAAAGTCCAAATTGAAAGGCAGCTCAGTGACATTGACTGAATTCCTCACTAAGTCACGACAATCTGTCCACAAAGGAGCCCGTAAGTTTTTCGGTATGCGCAATGTCTGGACCATGGACGGTATGATTTACATTAAGCCACCGGGTGGAGCGCGAGTCAAAATTTCAACTCAAGAGGAGCTTGACCAGGTGTCTAAAAAATATCCTCAGGTGGAGCGATCGTCTGAGAGTTCATCAGATGAAGGGACTTCTAATCAAAACAGTGAGTCCAAATCCAACCGCCAGCAGCGTAACGCCCGTCGTAAAGCACCCCAGGGTGACGATACAAAAAGATCTAGGCGGCAAGATCCAAAGAAATAGATCTCAGGTATCCCGTAGAAACCCTGATATTGCATGACTGCACTATATGTTAGTTTAATATAGTCATTTTTGTTTCGTCATTTTCCGTGTTTTGAGTTTTGATTATGTATGTAGTTTCAATTGTTTTGTTCGTACGCTCTTCAATGTAAACTCTGCTGATTTTGTAATGACGAAGGTAGTTTATTTTTAATATCCACAAACTGACACTTTTTCATTACTTGTTGTCATCACCAGATTAACAAAAATTAAATCAATAATAGTTTAGTTAGTTAGGTACATTCTAGTTTCAATTCAATCAGTCATTTTTTAATGTAATGTAAGTGTCAGTCATGTCATGTCAAGTCAACGTCGTTCATGGAAGAAATGTCAAACTACTTTTGTTTTTCTTGGTCAAGGCGTTGATTCCAGCATTTTCAGTAGCGGAAATGGCAATTAGTTGTACTTGTACTTGCTTTTTTTTTGTGTCTTTGTCTACAAACAGGTATGCAACTTGGAATCGTAAGTTGTTTGTATATAAATAAATACCTAGTGCTTTATTAAATTTCTAACCAACAAAGCTTTATTTTTCATATTATTATGTTCAAAGTTGTGTCACCTGGGTGTAGTGCTACCAGTTTACATTTAATGTAGTAAGTAAACATAGCTGTTATTAACGTACTGATTTATGTTTCTTTTAAATCTTGGCTTATGTTGTTTATGTAAATCATAGTGTTGTCTTTATTTATTTACTTCTTTTGTCGTGCATGATATTGTTATGGTTCTGTGTATTTATATCTGTGTGTAGTGTCATTCATTATTGTTATTTCGTTCAATCGATGTAAATGTTAAATTTTGTATTAATCTAACAGTCAATTGATGGGTTGGTGCGAGTGACATGAGCCGTTTTTTTTATTATTTTTTTAAATTATTATTTTGTGATCTATACTCAATAATTATATATTATATTTACGTTTATTTTTTGTTATCTTATATTGTAGTGTATTATATATATATATATTTATATTACCCTATTATTTTATACGTACTTAAATGTCAGATAATGAATCCTTTTATTCTGCAAATGATTCAGATACTTCTTATGGGTCTTGCGATGAGTCGTCAGGCCCACTCTCTCTGAAATATCAGTTAGAATCGGTGTTCGCAAACAATAAAAAGTGCTTGAACATTTGTCATATCAATGCACAAAGTATACCGAGCCACTTTGCTGAACTGGAAGCTACAGTATCTAGTGATTACATTCACGCCATACTTGTCTCGGAGACCTGGTTGAAACCATCTCTTCACTCTTCTCTGTATCCTTTACCGGGTTTCTCACTCCTACGCAACGACCGGACAGGGAAGGGTGGCGGAGGGGTGGCCATCTATTTACGGGCTTCGATACACCACAAAATCATAGCCGCATCGCCATCCTGCTACTCTGCTTCCGCTGAGTACTTATTCATAGAACTTGATTTGAAGGGTGTTAGGGTGTTGCTAGGTGTAGTATACTGTCCTCCCTCTATTGATTATTTTAATGAATTAGAGCGTGTACTTGACACTTTAGGGTCGGACTATGCACATTACTTAATCATGGGGGATCTTAATACGGATCTTTTAAAAGATTCTCACAGGGCCCTTAAACTTCGATCTATTGTAGACTCAGTGAATCTAAACATTCTACCGTTAGGTGCTACTCATCTCAATATTGACACTGAGTCTACTTGGTTAGATGTCATAATATCTAATTCTCCCGAGCATATCCGCACACACGGACAGTTTCCGGCTCCCGGCTTCTCTCGCCATGATCTTATTTACGCAGTATTTAAACTTAGGACACCAAGGCATAAACCTTCCGTCCTAAATATTAGGAACTTTAGAAAAATGTCCACTGAGAAGCTTCGGGGTGACGCATCACGTATTGACCTTGGCCCGGTGGCGGGGGCATCTACAATCGACTCTAAAGTCTCACTTTTCAGTAAAGCTGTTCTCGACTTGTACGATGTCCACGCTCCTGTGCACAGTGTCGAACTAAAGCGTACCCCGGCTCCTTGGATGTCTGAAGGTGTACGCATGGCGATGAGAAGGCGGGACCGAGCTTTTAGAGCATTCAAAAAAGATCGCTCCGAGGATAATTGGATAAAATTCAAAGTAGCTAGAAATCGTTGTAATCAGATGGTACGAATAGCTAAACGCCGTTATATCCATGAAAACATTATTAATAGCTCTCCCGCTAACGTGTGGAAATTTTTTCGATCTCTCGGAGTATGTAAACCACCTGAAGAAGAACGGGATCTGAGTATCTCACTAGATTCCATAAATAATTTCTTTGTTTCCTCCTCACCTCTAGATCCAAATACAAAAAGTCACACAATAGACTTAATCACCAATATACAGCCACCATCTATACCCGCCTTTCAACTTTCTCTTGTCACACAAAAAGAGGTTAAGGCAACTATCTTGAAAATAAGTTCGAAGGCTGTTGGTAGTGATAATATAAGCAGAACAATGATATTGCCGATAGTAGATATTCTCTTACCCACAATTACACACATAATAAATTTTTCTTTACTATCGGGTCAATATCCATCAAGTTGGAAAAAGGCGCATGTGCGTCCTCTTCCAAAAGTTTCCGATCCTATGCTTCCTAGTCATTACCGCCCGATCTCAATTCTGCCTTTCCTTTCAAAGCTTCTGGAAGCCTGTGTGCATAAGCAGCTCTCGTCATTTGTCTGTAAGCATAACCTACTGAGTAATTATCAGTCGGGTTTTAGATCTGGTCATAGTACCACGACTGCGCTAGTCAAGGTCATCGATGATATCAGACGTGGCATGGATGATAGACTGGTCACAGTGGTGGTGCTGATTGACTTTTCAAATGCTTTTAACACAGTCGACCACGATATTCTCCTCTCCATACTTTCCCATCATAACAATTTCGATCCAACAGCCCTCATGTGGTTTACATCTTACCTTCGCGATCGTCAGCAGTCAGTACATCTGGGGCAGAAGTGCTCCAAATGGGCTGACGTCAGCACTGGCGTACCGCAAGGCGGTATTCTTTCTCCATTGTTGTTTTCGTTGTTTATCAACTCCATCACTTCTATAGTTGACTGTTCGTACCATCTCTATGCTGATGATTTACAACTGTATGTCCACTCTAAATTAGAGGAACTTCCCAGTGCAATCGCCACTATTAACAACAATCTTGATGCTATCAAACGCTGGTCGATTGCACATGGTATTCGCGTCAATCCTTTGAAATGTCAGGGGATATTGATAGGCAGTTCAAGATTAATATCCAAAGTGGACATTCTGACTCTTCCAGCAGTGCTATACGACAATGTCACTATACCTCTTGACAACACTGCGAAAAACCTAGGCCTACATTTAGATAGCGGTATGAACTGGCGGCCACAAATTAATGAAATCAGCCGAAAAGTCAATGGTTTCCTGCAGTCTCTTTATCGTTTAAAAAACTTCCTGCCGTACAAAACTAAACTAATGCTTATTCACAGTCTTATTTTGCCCATCATTGATTATGGTGATGTTGCATATCCGGACCTAAATGAAAATCTTCTGGATAAACTAGATCGCCTCCTTAATAATTGTATTAGATTTATTTTCAACCTTCGTAAATACGATCATATTTCTAGTTATCGAAGCCAACTTAAATGGCTTACTATTCGACAGAGGCGTAATTCTAGAATTCTTTTGGTTCTGTATTCTATTTTACATGATCCAACTTCTCCTCAATACTTAAAGGAAAAATTTCAGTACCTCTGTTCCTCGCATGACAGAGGTTTACGTTCCTCCAATAACCTTATGCTCGACATTCCTCCACATAAAAGTGACTTCTTCCGATATTCCTTTACAGTCCAGGCTATACTACAATGGAACACACTACCCGAGACCGTTCGTAAAGCTCCCAGCAAAAGTATGTTCAAGAGGCTTCTTCGAGACCATCTCTTGCGTAATTCCACTCTTATCTGAATCATTTGAGGATCTGACTTTAACGGTTTTGTAATATGTTTACTTGGTTGTATTATAGGTATTTATATATTTAAGTATTTATGTTTAAGTATAAGTAATAGGGTGACGTGTGACGTGAGAAAGCAAAGACGTGTACTATTAGCTCGTATTTTAAAATTAAATAAGTGTTGTAAAACAAACATTGTCTTGTGTAAATATACATTACTAAAGGAGTTCATTAACTTTATTACCGGATTACAGTTTAAATGCAGTGAAAAACTCAGTGATTGGCTTAAAACTAACACAAATTTTAAAATTGAAAATTGTAAATAACAGAGTTTGTAATCAAATCAACTAAAAATATTAAAAATAAAGTGGGTAGAGCAAAATATTACTTCCTCACCTCCCACGCTTCTATAACGTGACCCATCGCGAACACGGCAAAATACGACGACTAATTTCGCACACTTTCTACAAGAGACGCTTGGTCGAGGCGGAACACGGACATACTGCGATCGGCAGACCCGAGGTTCAAATCTCATCATCGTGGTATATTTTTTCAAAGATTTTTTCATTTAAAGATTAATAATGGACAATTCAAATATCACTGTACGAAGACGCAGATCAAAATCATTCACAGAAACCACAAATTTTTCTGTTATTGTTGATGAAAACAATGTATCTAATGTTTCAAGCATATTTAACACATCAAGCCAGAGTTTACCAAATACATCTATAAATGACAATGAATTTATAAAGACTTTGCAAGAACGAATCAGTAACCAAACATTACAATTAGAATCGGCTAATATAGAAATTGAGACATTATCACTAGAAAATAGGGACCTAAAGAAAACCTTAGCTCAACAAGAAAAGACTTTAAAAATATTAACAAAAATGGGTATATCTGAGAGTTCTTTAAAAAATGCTCCATCGCCTGTTATAACTAAGGTAAAAAATACGATTTCTAAAAATACTTCGCCCATAACACAAAATTCAAACAGAAGCTACCAACATATCACACAAATTATTAATTTGGAAAAAACTATAAAAAAACTAGAAAAAGAATTAGAAGAAGCTAAAAGTTTAATAAAAAAGCTAAATGATACTATTATTACCATGGGACGTAATTCTGCTACTGTAAGTGACTTTACTATATTAAAAAATTCTACGGAACAAACAAAATCCATTAAGACCGTCTATATTCCAACACCTTGTCAAGAATCGTCATCCACACATAATTTTGTTTCACAAAGTTCTATGGCATATAACAATCCTTCTGCAACAGTATCTACCCTAAAACCAGGTCAAGAAACGGTAACAATAGAATGTCACGATCTAAAACCTATGGAAACAGACAAATGCAAACGAAAAATAGTAATAATTGCGGATCAACAAGGCAGAAGACTGCGTCACTACCTTCAGAATCTTGTAGGCGAAGAGTTCTTAGTCATGTGTCTGTGGAAGCCAGGAGCAAAAATTTGTGATCTTCTTTCCTCTTATAAACAAGATCTGTTATCACTTACGAACACAGATTATATTATTGTATTGGGAGGAGTGAACGATAAAAATCCAATCGAATTTAGATATAATTTTGAAATGTGGTTGAGTACTATAAAAAATACAAATGTACTTATCTGCGAAATCCCTTATAATAATCTATTAAATGTAAAAAAATTAAATTATGAACTAAAATTCATTTGCCACCGTAATAAAAATTCAGTGTTTGTTGCACTAGGTTTCGATCGTTATGTACCTCGAAAATCCTTCTATCCAATATTTATCAGCCGTTCTCTTTTAAAAGAGATACTTAGAAATGAGTATCATCAAAAATTAAGTAAATATAATTCAATGACCCCAAAAAAACTTTTATTAAATATGTCCATTCAGCGTTTTGATAAATGTACACAGACAGAATACTCAAATACTAATAGTGTAAGTTATAATAATAATATAGGTTCCTCAAATTCGACCCCAAATATTGATAAGAATAATGTAAATGAGCTTTTTCGCGTATAGTAATGTAACAATATTACATCAAAATATTAATGGGCTCTTGAGCAAGGCTGACTTATTGTTTGTTCACTTGAATGATCTGCTAAATACAAATCCTTCCATTGATATACTGTGTATAACAGAACATAACATGATTTTTACTGATACTGAACTCCTAAATATACCAACGTATCAATTAGCAACTTTTTATGCTAGAGACAGCCGAAATGGTGGATGTTGCATTATGTTGAAAAATGGCTATACTTATCGTGAATTGAATAGTATTAATAATTTGTCAATTTCTAATATTTTTGAATGCTGTGCTGTGGAACTTTTGGATCACCCGGTCGTTATCGTTTGTATTTATAGAAGTCCCAAGAATACCTGCCAACACTACCAATTATTCTTTAATAAACTAGAAATATTATTACACCTTATTTGTTACAAAACGAATAAAAAAACTATCATTTGTGGAGATTTTAACATTGACGTAAGCAAAACAAATAAATATTCTCTACAATTTATACATTTAACACATAGTTTTAACTTGAAAATAGAATTTGACAAGCCAACAAGAATTTGTAGTGCTACTTGTATTGATAATATTTTACACAACTTTGGCAGAAATAGAAAAAGCGCTATTGTAGATCTAGGCCTCTCTGACCATACGGCACAAATTTTAACAATTCCTATAAAAGCAGTTTGTACATTAAAATATTGGTATTCATGGCAGCGAGACTATTCTTTAGATAATCTATGTAAATTTAAAAATTGTATGGAATGTATAAAATTTACTAATATTTATGATTATACCACATGTAATGAGGCTTTTCATGCTTTTTATGAAGAATTTATGCTGTTCTACAATTTATGCTTTCCTATTATCCGAAAAAAAAATCTTGTAAACAAAAAGAAAAAGTGGATAACCAAAGGTATAAAACATTGCTGTAGACGTAAACGATATCTTTTATGGAAATACAGGATAAATCCTAATAACACTAACAAAATATCTCTCAAAGGTTATTCCTACAGACTGAAAAAGGTCATCAAACTAACACAAAGGGCACAAAATGATCACTTTATTCATCTAGCAACAAATAAGGCAAAAGCGACATGGAAAGTAGTGAACAGTTTCAAAAAAAGCATGCCTAAAGAGTATATAAAACAAATTAAAACCGACCAGGGACTTACAAATAAACCATGTGACATTGCGCAAGCTTTTAACGACTTTTATATTGACCAAGTCCATTCATTAAATGACGGAAATAACACGACATGTTTTAACACTTTGACATATAATAAATTTAATTCTTTCTTTTTTAAATATATTACACCTAATGACATTTTTTTTATAATAAAATCCTTGAAAAACACAAACAGTACTGGGAACGATGAAATATCGACTAAAGTAATTAAATACGTTGCTCATTTAATATCCCCCGTACTTAGTTACTTAGTAAATCTCTGCATAAAAGATGGAACATTCCCTGATATTTTGAAAACAACAATAATAAAACCACTTTTTAAAAAGGGAGATAGAGAGGATATGGGCTGCTATCGCCCAATTGCCTTAATTTCTGTAATGTCAAAAATTATAGAAAAGGTAATCTACAATAATCTTTACACGTATTTCGAGAAATTCAATATATTCGCTAAAGAACAGAAAGGCTTCCGCAAAAATATGTCAATAAATGTAGCAATTTACGATTTTTTGCACAGAGTGATTTTAAGTATGGATAAAAAGATGCCAGTAATAGGACTCTACATGGATATAACAAAAGCTTTCGATTTTGTGCAGCATGATTTACTTATAAATAAATTATATAAATACGGAATACGCGGTAAAACACTTGATTTGATAAAATCTTTTCTATCAGATAGAACACAGATAACACGAATATCACGCATATGTACAAGAACTAAAAATGAAATTATATATTCATCACATCCTCGTATACCTAAGTTTGGCGTTCCACAAGGAAGCGTACTGGGCCCTTTGCTGTTCTTAATTTATATTAATGACTTGCCTAATTGCATAAAATATCCCATGACTCTTTTTGCGGATGACAGTTCGGTTGTTTTTACTTGCAATGATATTAATAATTTTGAGTGTGAAATTAATGATAGTTTAAATACAATAATTAAATGGCTTCAATCAAATAACTTAATTATTAATTTGAAAAAGACCCAGTTCATGAATTTTCAACAACGGAAAAGTCTTGTAAACCAATTTGACATTAATTATAATGGAGAAATAGTGAAGGAGACTAAATCGACTAAATTCTTGGGTCTTCATATCAATAATAATCTGAATTGGAAAACGCATGCAGAACATGTATGCAAAAAACTCAATCAATTTTCTTATGCCTTATATGTACTATCTAAAGTAGTAAACCAGCAATCGCTTCTAACTGTGTATCACAGTGTCGTATCTTCCATTTTACGTTATGGCATTATGTTTTGGGGAAACTGCTCTAAACGTGAAGATCTTTTCAAAGCTCAAAAAAAGTGTGTTCGCGCTATAGAAAGAATACCTAGCAATGAAAGCTGCAAACCACTATTTAAGAAGCACAAAATATTGACTTTGCCCTCCCTGTATATTTTAGAAGTTATGATATTTGTGAAAACCAACCCCGACCTATTCAATGACTATTTAAATAGTAAACGGCATAAAACAAAATTATCGGCCGTTCCATCTAAGACAGCGCTGCTTCGGAAAAGTGTTTTCGGTATGGCGCCAAAAATTTACAATAAAGTTCCGACTTCACTGCGAGAATTAGCCAGCATTCAAGAGTTTAAAAAAGAGTTCAAGTCTTTGTTAATGGATAAATGCTACTATTCAATTCATGAATTTTTATCTGACACATATATTTAATGCTTGATTATACTTGACATTGTATTAAATTGACATAGGTAATATTATTGAATTGAATTAATTTTTAATGTATCTGATTTAATTATTTCCTTATAAATGTAAAAATATGATGTACTTATAATATCTAATGATGATTGTTGCAAATTTTAAATTAATGGTGCATGAATTTTAAATTTTAAATTTGTATACCCAGAAGGGTTGAATATAGTGTACTGTGTAACATTGTAATTAATATGTAAGACCTTTTTGACCTATATTCACAAATAAATGGATTGAATTGAATTGAATTGAATTGAGTTTGCTTATGTATATTTATGTATATATTATATATATTAATTATATATATTAGGTATAGAAATATGATGAAATGTATATTATATTGTGTTATTATTTGCTTATTAATTCTCTACTTCTATTGTATGCGCCTACCACAAGCTCTACTCATCACCCAGGGTTGGCTGGTAGAGAATGCCATTAGGCATTAAGCACGCCCTTGTATCCTTAGTGTAAGGTAATACTATAAGGTTAAATAAATAAAATAAATCTATAGGAGCGTCTATAATCTCAGTAGCTTATAGACGCTCTCTGAATACAGGTGTTAGCAAAGGTACGCAGCAGTCGACCCCAAACTTCATTGCATATTACAACCACCTTTAAAAGTGTTATTGCACCGAAATATCAGGAGCCCAAACATAAATTAATTCGTGGTGTATATCTCGTGCCGTAAGTAACATTTCAAATGTAGTGAACAACCGCAACATTTTGCGGTAAGAATAAAAACAATGTTCATGATACTATTATTTATTCACTCGCCCTACTCCTTGCTCTATCGCACATGTGCCTTAATTTTCAAGCGGTTGAATAAAACGTCATCCGCAGCTCGCAGTCGCAGGATACATTAATTGCAGATGCGACTGCTCTCTCCAGCGAGTGCTTCCTGTTAAGCACAATGCATTCTTGCTATTGCTATATAAATTTTATCTAAAACCTTTTTACTATAAAGAGGTTGTTATAAAGTTTTATTTACGTCTAGTATGCGACCCAAAGCAAGAGTAAGAGAAATATATTATAAAGACATATATACATAACTACATACGCGCATACAAATGTATATTTGATACAAGCACCTAATAGTTTAAACTTATAATTTGGGCGTGCGTTTTTGGCTGCAACCCTTTTTACGTCCCACTGCTGGGCACGGGTCTCTCCCCATTATTGGGGAGGCCTGGAGCTTACTCCACCACGCTGCTCCAATGCGGGTTGGTGGAGAGTGCGTTTTTACCGACTTTCAAAAAGTACTATCTATACGTTTGGCTGTAAGTATTGGAGGAGAAATACCTGCAAACATAAGCAGACATTAGCGAGACATTAAAAAGATTTAAAAAAGAATAAGATAATTTTCATAAAAGTATTATTATATTAATAAAGATACGAAAAATCGCTTTGACGTGACGTAATTAGCTGTAAAGAAAGTGATTTGGCTCGGCTAATCTCTCTGTTGTGACAGATTCATTTCGTGAAGCGAATAATTTATCTTCGCGGCCATCTGACACCTGTTACCAAACTGGTCGACAGGCGTTCAAAACTGACACCCAAAATGTATTAGAAAAAGTGTTCATGTAATTGAACCTTTACCAAACACGTGTAGTTGAAAGTTTTTGTGATTAATATTGTTGCGTAGATTTTTTTATGAAATGAAGTAGCGTTAGCGGGTAAGCATTGAGGTGATAAGTGGTCGCTGCAGCCCCTAGTTACCTATGCAAGAAAGGTGTTACAAGCTAGGTTAAAACTACTTTGCAACAATGCGAAATCAAAACGTATGATGGTGTATACTTTTGCACCTCCCTCACTCCAATATAATCACTTGCACATGTGTATATTTTTACTGCGAATTCTGCAAAGTGAGTGGTTTTAACATAACTTTGCAAAAAAGGGAGTCCCGCAAAACGACAACTGATTCAATTATACCTAATTATAAGTATGGTGATATTTATCGTTTTACTCAAATGCGTTGCGTACGGAAATCGAGGTTGCACCATGTGAGTGTGACAAGCAACTGCAACAGCAAAATATTTTTATCGAAATAGCTCGATTAAAATAAAGCTGACAATGTTATAAAATATCATGCTGCGACTTAAATGGATATTATGCAATACAAAACAATGTCGAAATTTAAACGACAACATTACGAAACATGAAAAAAATTTATATCCCTTGACCCCTAACGTAAGTTGTAAAAGAGATGTTTTACATTAAATATTCCTGTCCCAACTCCCATTACACACAAGCATTTCCGTTTTTCCATGTTAACAGATAAACTTACTGCAATTTCTCACGCACGTTAAAATTAACCTTAAACCGAAGCGCACTCGTTTACACCTGAGTTATTTTTATTAAGATTAAACAAACGGTCAATAATTACATTACCAATAGTTATTGGATCTGATCACGCGCAGCCGTTGTAGTTATAGTATACATTTAGAAGAAATAATAATTATTGTATAGATGTTGCAGCCGAATTGTAAATTCTGATATTTTACATTCTGTCTACGGCTCTAACTCGCTATCATACATTTATACGAATCCTGTTCCAGATCGTAAATTTGCAGGTTTTTGTAAGATGCACCTATTGTTTGTTCAGCCGGATTGTAAAATCCAAAAATAACTGGTAACAGTGGAGAAGCGGAGGACTTACTCGTAAGTTTAGTGAGTAGCGGATTAGTGTCTAAATTATAGACTTGTGTTATTATAATATCTACTGTGGTCTAATTAAAAGTGTTTTTAAATAAAACTTTGCTTAGAAAGCACTACGACATGCTTTGTTTCTAATACCAAGACTACACAATAATATTAAGTAAATTATAAAATCGCATGAGTTTAAAACAGTGGAATATGCAATCTGACTTCGACAAAATAGCCGTTTTGAAAAACGACTACTTATAAAAAAACAGCCTAAAATACAACTTAACTGCGACGTGAACAGGCGGGCGCTTGGATGATCGGTTATGTCATCAATTAACATGTTAGCAATGATGGTTACAACGTGGTTGCAACCATCGCATTCTTCGGAAATGGTCGCAGTCACGCACACAGAACGGGAACGGTTAGCGAGAACTTATTATCCAAGCTACGGAACTTGACGTCGAAATAACAGAAAACTATACTTATATTGGCATTTGGTTTAACGATTCTTGAAAACTATGCAGCTATGTTATCTGCGAGATGGATAGTCAAGGTCGGAAACTATTAATCATTATTGATTGCAGATATTTCAAATATATCGTTATATTTTTAGGGTTCCGTAGCCAAATGGCAAAAAACCATCGCAAAAAACGGAACCCTCATAGATTCGTGATGTCTGTCTGTCTGTCCGTCCGTATGTCACCTTTTTTCCGAAAATATAAGAACTTTACTGTTGAAACTCGGTACGTAGATGTATTCTGTGAACCACATTAAGATTTTCACACAAAAATAGAAAAAAACAATAAATTTTGAGGGTTCCCCATACTTAGAACTGAAACTCAAAATTTTTTTTTTCATAAAACCCATACATGTGGGTTATTTATGCAAAATAGTACTAATGTAAAAGACCTGTTTGTTACGCAGAAAAAATGCATAAGAATCATAAGTAACATTCGGCAACCGGAAAGTTGTAAACAACACTTTAGGAATTTAAAAATATTAACCCTCCCTAGTATTTATATATTTGACTTGTGTAAATTTGAAAGGAAATATCCAAATTTATATTGCCTAAAAAAAGACGCTCCTAGCCGATACAAATCCCGCTATGGAAACAAGATAATACAAACTACATCTAAACTAAAATTACATAGTTCCGGTCCTTATTCGATGTCAGTAAAAATTTATAATAAGTTGCCAGACTCAATAAGAAATATCGAAAATTTGAACAGTGTCTTTTGCATGGGACCAAAAATATATAACGGTCTACCGGAATTCCTCAAAATTAAAACAGGCAACGAATTTAAAAAAGGACTTAAAACGTATTTACTGGAAAAGGCGTATTACTCAGTCACTGATTTCATAAACGATAAAACGGCATAAAGGAATTCCACAAAAACCTGGGAGGTTTTTTTTCCGCCGGCTTTTTTTCCTCTCAGTGTACAAACACCCTGTGATATGGGTACCCACAGCTGACGATCGGAACCGATCCGAAATATAAATAAATAAATATTTTTATTTTTATTTATAAAAGGCGCAATATGGGACAAATAAAAATAATATTAAAATAGATGTAAATGTACATTTCGTAATTGTATTATAGTTTAGTTTTTTTCCTTTTATATTTTTATCATTGTATATTTGCATACCTCATGAAGGTAAATATGGCGAACTAAATATATATAAACAACTTTGTAAACACCCATATTTGTGCAAATAAATGTCTTTGTCTTTGTCTTTGTCTTTGTCTTTGACTTCCTTTTGTAATTCCCTAAAATTATTTTTACTTGACAAAGCCTATTATGACATTGACGATTTTTTTAATGATAATAATTATTGACCAATTGATTTAATTTATTAAATTAAATTTGATAATAATATATATATAAATTAAGATTTAATTATGAGAACATTTAAACAAAAACGTCTGCCTCTCTCCTGTCTCAAATTGCAATGCCTCACAAGGCTCATATGTACAATGTATGAACGCAATAAAATATATGAAATGAAATGAAATGTGTCCCCCCCCCCTGTAACTTCTAAAATAAGAGAATGATGAAACTAAAAAAATATATGATGTATATTACGATGCAAACTTCCACCAAAATCCAATGTAACATATTCAAAGCAAATAAATGATTATTATTATTATTATAAAAATTGGTTTGAACGAGATCTAGTAAGCAGTTTTTTTTTAATACGTCATAAATCGTAAACTACAATTTACCTTTCATTCAATCTTAATGCAATGTATTCTATGGATAATCAAAGGCAATGATGTATTTCTGTTGCCGCTATTGTTATACAAATACTAAAAATAGAATAAAATAAATATTTAAGGGGGCTCCCATACAATAAACGCGATTTTTTATAGATAATGGTACGGAACCCTTCGTGCGTGAGTCCGCCTCGCACTTGGCCTTTTTTTGTTTCTAAGAATAATAGATAAGGTTTATTTACATATAATGGTTTAAGAATTACATTAAATGTCAATTTAACCAAGAAGAAAAAGGGAGAAATTAAATGACAAATTTAATAGAATAAATATAATGTTAAAAAATTATATATTAAATTACCTAATACTTTTTTTTAATTTACGCTTAACGCTAATTCAAATGAAAGATTTATATTTTACACGGTTCCACATGGAGACTTTCACCACTACCATCCACTACCACCATCTGTGCCAATTATGTCAGTAAGACAATTTCTACATTGTGATCGTATTTACAGGTAGGCGCGGTTGCCGGCCACACTTACATGAGGTGACTATGGTCCTTGAGTAGCAGCGCTCGAGCGCTAGGTTGCTTGAGTTACTTGCATAGAAATAAAGAAAGAAAGAAAGAAAGAAAGAAAGAAAGAAAGAAAGAAAGAAAGAAAGAAAGAAAATTATTTATTTCATATTAGGAATACAAAATATTCGCTTAATGAATGTCATTTTTTCCCGGTCATCGCCTTTAGGTACCCGTTTGGGCTAGATGTTGAGCCGAAAAAAAAGGCGGCGGAAAAAAACTCCCAGCAGCACTCTTTTAAAAAAATTACATTATATATTTGAGATAACAGAATGGCTATGGGTCCATAATGGGCACACGTGACATCTGATCGTGTGAGACACTATATTAGCTATAAGATAGCTTGGTTGAGTGTGTCCATGGGTTGCAGTGGCCGCTTAGCACCATGTGGCATGCATTCTTCAAGGCGAATCATCTTCGGATGAGAAAAATACCTATTTTGAAAGCAATAATCTAAATGTTAGAAATAAGTAATCAGTTTTAAAAATACGATAAGTAAGCGCTTTTTGGACATCGGTTTCAACGGTAAAAAATTGATATAACCAAGGACATATAATAAATTGTCTCTAAATTGGTATTTACTGTACAAATCGTTTAAAGAAACTATAAATTACCATGAATAGTTCCAGTGTTACTAAAATTATATTAAATATAATAAAGAATTATTATTACATGTTTATGACTAGCGGCCGCCCGCTACTTCGTCCGCGCCGACTTTAGTTTAAGATTTTTTCTGAAATAAATTACTCCTTATTACATTAGCTACCTACCAGTGAAAGTCTCTTCAAAATCGGTTGACCTGTTTCAAGGAATTAACCGGAACAGAAAGACAGACACACAGAGAGACAAAAAGACTCAGAAACCTTTTTGGGCTCATGCACAACACAACGAAGATCATGACATGATCAAATACATAGTTTACCATTCTATAAAGGACATACAGACATACATTCATTTTCATATTATAGATTAAGCATTAATTAACACAGAAATACATAACATTTGCCATTTATATCCCAAGCGACATTATACTGAATTATAAATTCATATCAGTAACCTTATTAATTTGTCACCAATTTATCTATTGATATTCTATACGTTAGTTTATCATACAGTTATATTTTCGAATCAACCATTTTTATATTTTATTATTTAACAACCATCTAATCCATTGTAACAAATATATTGGTTCAGACGTGTCAATTTATCACAAATTATCTTGATACCGAGCTGTCAAAACTTAAACAAATAACGATCATAAGTTATTGTATAGCAGGTACCATACATACATATATCACATGTGCGAATGTAGCAACATACCAAGTGTAGCCTTTGACCCTTAATGTATATGTTATTGACACCCGAAGAGTTAAGAACATGGAAGGATTATTTGTCCTACTTAGACTCACTGTCGTCGGTGGGAACACTGCTGGAATATTTGCGAAAGTTATTAAGAATTTTAGCTTGTAGCTAACATTAGGTATATTAAATTAGCTATGAAAAAATGGTCTAATTTAATTAATGTTGGCCAGCTTAGTACAATTAAAATAAGTATGTACGGTAATTCATTATTACTTTCACTAGGAGCACTTCTACGAGTTCAAGACACATAACAATTCGATATCAAATTTAGTATAAAGTAACGTTTCACAAACTGATAATGTTTGCTCCAAATCTATGATAACACAATTTTTATGCTATAACTATTATACCCTATACTAGGATTTACTGTGTCGTGGGTACCAAATACACACAAAAAGACATGAACACAAAATACCCAGCCAGAAAACAGAAATTGCAACTCATTCTGTCTTCAATGTCTCCTTTCTGACTCGCCGCGAAACGAACCCGCGACCCTTGATTTGCAGTCCGGTGACTATTGCGCCACAGGGGTCGTAGATTTAAATAAGATTGCCGTTTGAAACTTACGTTAATTTTTGACAGTACATTTATACATAAGTGGTTTGAAAACACGGAATTTTTTAAAGCGACCACAAGACCTCTGATGGTTTGATGGAACGGGAACATTTATAATATTAAGAGTTCTACTATTATTGCGAAGAATTTAGACGAACACTCTACTTGTAACGGTAAAATGTACCAGGCCTTGAGTTACTGTCACCAACTAAGAGCATCAGATCAGATACCAACATACCGAGAGTATAAAGAAACAAAAAATCAGTTGGCAAATATTTGGCGACCACATTCCCACGAGCTCCGCGGCGCAGGATATTAATCCTAATTAATAGAACCGCCACTGACACACACACAAATTCAGATACACGCACATTAGTATTGCGTTGGAATAAAGATATAAACGAAGTCACATGTAAGCTAACGTTATTATCCTTGCATGTCTCAACTTGTTCACAGGTAATAGTGAAAAGGTTAAGGCGAAAGATGGTATTTTTTATTTTATTGTGTTTTATCCATTAATACATTCTAAAATTGTGAAAATAATACATGTTTCATTTTTATTTATTTATTTTAGTACACAAAGAAATTGTAAGACACGACAACAGAAGATAAATATGTACAGGGTACTTTATTTCAATCTCAAATTCAAAACACGATTATACTGTAGAAAAAATTGCACTTTTACCATTGCATTGATCTAAAAAACTATAAAAAAACTTGTTTTATTTTAAATCAAATCGGCGTCGAAAGTTGCCAATATGCCAGTGTAAAAGTGTAGCATATAAATACCTTCTATTGCGATTGCGTATTAACAAATGATTATCATTTTTCGCTAATTTTATACGAGTTTCATCCTACTAAGCGCTATCTTGTGTGTCGAGAACACTGTAGCGCTTTGGACGGAGGATACCTCAAACTCTTTTAAAATGACATCACGTTGTACGTCTGAACATTCACATTTATTATTTTAACACAAATACTTTTTTGCGTACGAATATTAAGCCGAAAAACCTTGAATTTGCAGCTGCGGCTTAATCTTTATAATATTTCTTAATGACACTTTCTTTGCATGATTTATTCAATACAAGTGTTAGAATTGTGTCATGTTTAGCAAATTATGTCATTTTAATTCACAAACGATAACTCATTTTTATAAATACCGACTGTAAATGAAATGGAACGTTACGGAAATAAATTTGCCGGAAAAATAAGCATTGTAGAGATTGTATCGATAGCCATAAGACGTCGATTTAGCGAATACTCTGAAATTATTTTGAAATATTGTTAAGTAACTACCGAAGCAAATGATATTAATGGTAGGGGAGACCGGGCCAATTTGAAATGAGGTCCTAAATGGAATTATTTATTTGAGAAGTAAGTAATATTTCAGTAATCTTATGGTTAGTATGGACAAGTTTTTTTTTATATTCTAGGTTTGCGACCAACCCACCCTTTGCAAAGTGCCCAAACCCAACGTTTATAATTTTATTAATTTAAAAGTAAATCGCCTAACTGGATGCCTAAATGGATAGAGGGTTTTTTCCTGGGAGTACTCAACAGAGTACAAAGTATTTATTGGTATCGTGGGGGAAACCATCAGAAGGTACCCGGCACCTTGGGAAAGGATTCCCACATAACCCGGGGTTTTGTACCGCACTAAAATCCCCTCGGTGGCCTGCCTCTACGCTTGGGGAGGACTCCGGGATCTCCAGTGGAACGCATGGGTTTCCTCCATGCGCGACGCCCTAGAACGGGTCCAGCCGCAGATGTGCTCTCTCGAAGATGTGCTGCGGCATGTGGCCACGCACACACCGCCGTCCTTCCCGGAGCTGCTAGCTGGACGGATCGAGCTCCTACTCTCACCGCCCACAACCGCTGAATCCCCCTTTTAGTCGCCTCTTACGATCAGGTAGGGGATACTGTAGCTCTACTCTTAATCCCTAAGCTACAGAGACTGTACAAGGTACACCACAATGATCTTAATCTGACGCACAAAACAAAATCCCGTCTTGGGTTCCCCTAGCCTTTTACTCGGATAAGGTTCGAGTAAATTACTCGATGACACGTAAACACCATGACTAAACTGAGCTAAATAAATTAGTCAAAATATTCCTCAGAATTGCGTATGAGTAACACGCTCTTAAGCAGTTAATTTGTCACACAATAGTTCTGAGCCTCTAATAAATGTCAAGGCGCATCTTATCTCGATGGTCTTTGCGTGTCTTATCTTTTTAGCCATATCGAATTAAACTGTGATAAGACTATTGTATTAGCATATGTCACATAATAAACTATTATATTACGATTTCTTATCTTTAGCACACATTTTTTTCTTTCCGGGTAGAAAAAACATTATAAATAGATAGTATCAATAGATAAGATATAAGTTTTGATAAATTCATACTAAGCGAAGTATATTTTATGTCAGTGTGAAAGTATCAAATACAAAAATCTGACATTTATTTACATTGAAAGTGAAGTGAAAACGACTTTAAATGTAAACGATTACTAGAATCGACCATTAATAAAAACAAAGATGTATTCGATACCTAGGTAATGTTTGCAAATGTTAAAATACCGACTCTACATCGTTATATCTTTAAATCGACTAAAGCATAACCGCTACTCAAGAAATGCCAACGGCCCAGCGGCTATCGTAAATCGTAAAACCTACGAAAACCAATGGGCGCGGCCGAAAGTGAGATGCCTGGTTGTGGCAGAAATTTCATGCGCGTTTCATTGCTTTGGAGGGCACGATAAAACCCGGTTGTTATCGTTAGATGGCAGTCGTTAAACCTAGTTGGCTAGCTGGCTGCAACCCTTTGTGCGTCCCACTGCCCAGCAGTGGAGACCTCGGGTCTCTCCCATTATTGAGGAGTCCTGGTGCTTACTCCACCAAGCTATTCTAATGCGGATTGGTGGAGATGCGGGTTAGTGGCCAACCCGCTGTAGCGACCTTCCGCTACTCATCAAGGGATGGCGCCACGGGTATTCCTGAGTCACGCTATCGAAGTTTTCTGTAAATCCGAGCATTTTCAAGCTCCAAATTGAGTCAGTCGGAGTGCGGCCGCTCCCCGGGCATAACCAGCTCGCCCGGCGGGAGATCACCCTTTGCCAAACCGCTGTCGGATGTTTTCAAACCGCTCGGCCTCCGACTAAGTTTAACGACTGTTATCTTTTAATAACAACCGGGACCGACGGCTTGACGTGCCGTCCGAAGCACGGAAACGCGCATATATATTTTTACCACTAGCGGTCACCCATCTCACACCCGATCGCGCCCGTTTGGCTTAGTTGCATAGATTGATTGCGTTCTACGCTCGCTGCTGGGCTATTCGCGCTTCCTCGCCGCTGGGCAATGCGCGCGCTCGCGCTTCATTTTCCTTCCTAGTTGGAGGGCTGCTGAATACGTCCGCGACAGGGTTTTGGCCACTAACTCAACTCACATCTCCACCAACCCGTCTTTAAGCAGCGTGGAAGAGTAAACTCCAGGTCTCCCCAATAAAAAATGAAAAGACCCGCTCAGTGTGTCCAGCAGTGCACTTTTTTATTGAGATAATATCCTAACTAAAATCTTTCATAGTAAGCTTTAAACGAAGGAATCATTGACCTTATTTTAAAGATTTTGCTTACTAAAACTTTCCATACCTACATAAACATAATATCATTCAATATATCATAAATGTTATTAAAGTTTGTTATTCGCTACAAAGTAGTTTCTTACGAAGATGCTGTACAAAAGCTCAGCTATTTATAAGCAACATTAATTACAACACTAGGACGGTGTAATTTATGAAAATATCTCCACAGTTTAAACATAATAATATTATTTTAAACATCAACTTATAATGCAGATTAATAAAGTATTCCCTCGATTTCGACAACCTTGCGTAGTGCAATGGTTACCATACCGGATTGCCAATCGAGGGGTCCCGTGTTTGATTCCCGGCGAAACAGAAATTTGAATGATGAATTTAAATTTCTGTTCTCGGGTATTTGTGTTCCTGTCTTTGTATGTGTCCATGGTACCCACGATATTAATTACCTTACTGTGGGGCTATGAGTGTGTAACGTTTATTTATTATTATTATTATTAATTTCACGCCTCAATTCCTAGTTGAAGCTAGAAAATATTTTAGTAAAAATTTTAATTGCAACATCTAGCCCAAACGGGCACTTTAAAGCAATGACCGGGAAAAAATTACACTCATTAAGCGAATATTTTGTATTCCTAATATGAAATAAATAGTTTTGATTTTGATTGATTTGATAGAATGAACGAATCTAACGATATGAACTGTAACTTATATAATTTGGTTTTGAATGTCCATGCAATGTCTCGAGTTACAAGGATATTCGTAATAATCCAGGATATTATACACCATCGCTCAGCCTTAATTTTAGCATATTTTACGTTAAACCCAATTTTTTTTAAATTCCACTAAACCGAAATTGACACTTCATAATAAATGAATATTTCAAAATTTCTACGTGCCTATAGCATATTTTTTTAATTAATATTAATTAATAAAATAATATTAAAACAAAATCTGTGTCACTGAAGCCCAAGGACAACCACAAGTAAAGCAATATATTGTATGATCTCGAACGTAGTTGCACGCTTTCTTCGGAAACTGATTGTTACCTACCACTAAAAATCAATATGTTACCGACATAAAATATAGACGAACACAGAAAGAAAACTTAATTTAAGAATCTCCTTGTCACCTGGGTCATCAAATCTTAATGATGTCCTCTAGGTGTGAACAAACCATTACAAATAGATAACTCGTTCAAATTAATAACCGCATGTCCGTACAAGGGACGCGTGTAAGCGATATCTGTGGTTTAATTAAGTTATCCCTCGGTTAGACCGCGCCTAGAGGGTACCCGTGTAGCCCTGATAAGGTGACAGACAAGCAGACAGCCTAACCTGGAGATTGGGCCGTGAGCAATGATTGGATTAGAAAGTTTTATGACACTTTTAATAGCCTCATCAATTTGACGGAATTAACTTTTCGGTGATAGATTAAAACGCCGTGATAACTTTGTAGTTAGTTTGGTTTTCAAATGTCATTTTCAATTATGTTGCCAGGATTCATCTCTGACGTCACATCCCAAACATTAATGTATACTAATGATATTATAAATGCAGAAGTTTGAATGTAAATATTTAGATATGATGATTGTTGCTCTATCACGCAAGAACGGCTGAACGGAATTTGGTACAGAGATAGATTATAGTCTGTAATACGACAAGGCTACTTTTTATCCCCGGAAAATATAATGTTCCCATGGAATACGTAAGCATAACCATACTAGCCTTCCGCCAGCGGCTTCGCCCGTGTGGACCCGTTTTATAGGTTCCCGTAGGATACAACCTAGGTACCTTTCCCAAGGCCCACTCTATCTGTGTTCCAAATTTTATTAAAATTGGTTCAGTAGTTTCAGCGTGAAAGCGTAGCAGACAGACAGACAGACAGACAGACAGAGTTCAAATTTATAATATAAGTAGGGATAAACTCAAATCACTGGATCGAAGCTGGGCCGAATCACTAGTAAGAAATATGCATTATACTCGTAATTAATGGATATTCGATCGATCGATCGTTCTATCTGTTCATAGTTATTGAGTAATTCAAGTTGACATTTCCAAAAAAAAAACACCGATTAATAGGATCGAGTTATTCAAAACAAGCAATCAGTAGTGCGAGCGTCGCGTATGCCACGCGACTGTCGTGAGTGTCGTGGGGCATCGCGATAAATCCTGATTACGAGATTCTGTGCCTCTGACCCATCGCCGTACATTAACTTGCTTGAGTTTACCTGTCACATGTAACCACATGTGAAAAACTTAAGTAAAGGGGATTTTCATTATTTAAAAAAAACTGGTTTTGGGACTCTTTACAGTTTTAATTCGGTTTAAGCTGTTGCGAGAATTTTGCTGGTATTTTTTTATTAAAATGTAATAGCAGACGTGTATGCACACAACGTAGAGTTAAGTCGTCGCTACAACCCATGGATATCTATACAAAACCTCAAACAAATCTGAGTATCGTCGCCTGAGGCCGTACGCAGAATTCCTCTCATAAGAATGTATAAAATTAATCTTATCCAGAGGTTCTCAAATAGGGGCCTGAAAATGCGGCGAAATGGTTCCAGTAAAGGATGGTACGGCAGTGTTTGCTTTGCGCTCGACTTGGCGGGGCACTCCCGTGCCCCCAGATAATGATTACCAGGAAGCTTTTCATGTTCCACCATATGAAAATGGTGTTTAATTGAATATTAAGTTTTAAAAAACCGACTTCAAACGGTAAAAAATAAAATTGTTCAGTACCTACTTCTTCTTGCCTATAGTAATGACTAATTAGTACCTACTCCTTTTGGAAGTCGGTAAAACTGTAAACGGTAACTGATAAGACACCATCTTATAAGGGGGTAAAGTGAGCGATTTTGCAATGAACCGGGGTAGATACCTAATGAAAATTCAGAAGTACGTGCACTTCAAGATAACTCTTTCTAATGTGAGATTACGAACGGGAAATACCGGGATTTGGTAAATATAAACCTAAGCCAAATCAAAAAGCCAATCAAGACAAATATTCGAAACAGTGTAAATAACGCCAGAAATAATAAAAAAATACATTTGTGTCCCAAAAACTCAGGAACACCATTTACATCAAATCATAACTTATCCTTAAACATCAAAACACAAGTATGTTATGTTATGCCTATTGTATGTTGTTATGACTTTAACACTAAAATCGAAACAATAATTCTTAAATTAGTTTCACATGTAGGATTTCCTGCTATAACTAAGCATTATATGCATTCTAGAACATTCTGAAAGCCAACGACACGGTCACACTTCCAAATAAGAATATATATTGGTGATAGCGTCAAACAAATTAGCAGTAACGGATCGGGGTCGTTATTCACTTCATTTCTCACCGGCTTACGTAGCTTCCAAGCTTGTTATGAAAGCGATTACTACGAATAATCGAGCTCGATAAATCTGGACACGAGCGACCGATTAGCCTATGAAACCTTCGCCCATTTACATAATTCTACACGAGAACATATCGTACAGCTTGTAACAAACAATTTGGAGCGAGCTTGTAACATTGTTAATCTTTAGTTACCGGGGTGCAGCCTAGTTGTGATTAAGAGCTACATTCTTGTTATTCAAATTACCTTTGACTTCAAAAACTTCAACGTAGAAATGGTTTCTACATAGTTCATCAGTTCAATTAGTGATTCATCTTTAATAAAGACGCGCATTTCTAATATAATATACTCGTAACTTAATATTTAATTATGGCCCAGTTACGATATATTTGCATTACGGTGAAGGAGAGCATGGTGAAAAAAATATAGATGTAAGCTTGAGCGTTTTCACCCAGGTTTTATCAGAAGGATATATAAGTCTATCAATCCATACTCAGCCTGCGTTATCTACCCTTACTCCTGGGAGGCGATGCATTGCCAATATTATATTGGTTTCTGATGTAGATCAACAATGTTCACTCTCAATCCGCCTTGTTATACTTGTTACCTAACCTCCAAAGCTCTTCGCTTATTGTAAAAGTAATTGCAGTGTTTTTACATAGAGCTAAACAAAGAACCATGAAACAAGTAAGTAAGCGATAAGGCTACGCTTGTCCTCCATCTCCAGTTATTTACATAATTGTTCAGCTCTACAACCTTACAAACAATGTGAAGCTGGCTATACTCTGGCTAACATATTAGGCTCTCAATGTGTTTGACCTTATGCCGTTTTGACCTATATACCTTTAAAATTATCTCGATTACGTGACGTTGCCTCCTTCTTTTATAATCATAATCATTTATTTGATAAGAATAGTGTTACAATAGATGTAATAATATTATCTTATAAATAGTGTCACATATTTGTGTATTGATTACACAATCAATAACAATCAGTCACAATCACATCACACACGTGTGTGTTTATTTTTTACAGAATTTATTTATTGAATCTAGGTTAGTTGAACATTAATTTTTAATTCTATTTTTATTCAATGTAAAATTAGATTTCATTTTACAATAAGTATACTTTAATGTCATAAAAAAATACTAAATATGTCCATTGTTTGTTGTTAAAATTATTATTTTTATTCGGTAGTTTATAACAAATTTTAACACGCATTCCATAAGCGTTTCTCTGAAGCAAGGAAATGGCTGCAACCCTTTTTACGTCCCACTGCTGGGCACGGGTCTCTCCCCGTTATTGTGGTGAAGCAAGGAAATACGCGATGGTTTGTCCAGTACCAAATGTTCTGGTTGCCTAGTATTTCTGGGATACACTTGCTCAGCTGTTTTAAGCAGATTCTTATTATTACTAACAAATAGGCCAGCTTCTCGTATGTAAATGGATGATTTTTAATTTAGAGAACAAGGGTCAGCAAGACTCATTCAAACTCTCAACTCAGGAGCTGCGCTACATATGGCTCGAACGCATTTTTTCTGTAATAGGAACATGTCACTATTACATATACGTCATCGACAAACACAAAACAAAAGTACAGTATGGTGCCTCGTCACGTCTGGAATATCATTTATATATAACAAAAACAGCAATGGTCCTAACACACTGCCTTGAGGTACTTTAATCTCATTATGCACATATTCTACTCGTAACTCCTAATTTCATTATTTTCAGTGACATTTATACACACTGAACCCTGAACTCTTTGTGTCACGCAAAAGCGTATGACACCAAAAACATTTTTATATTAGACATTGTTAAGACGAGTGCATATGGCTAACTATGTGAAAGAGGTATCAAATCTCATTTAAAGCTAAGCTCCTGAACGCCTACACGGCGAAAGTCTACCAGCCCTAACATCACCAACAGAACTGTACATATTTTAAATTGTTTAGCTGCTTCGTTTCGCTACCATCACGAATGCGTTCGTTACTTTAGTGTTATGTAAATATCTAATTTGTAAAGTTAAGAACTCCTTTTTTTCTGACGGAACCCAAAATAGTAAACAAATATCCCAAAAAGTGCGAAATTCTGTGAAGACTGTTTTTGATCTCTTTTAATTAGAACGAGGACCGCGTGATTAATCGAAGATGTCAGACCTGTTTTTAAACTTGAATGACTGTGTGCAAATATTTATTTTCGGTTGTGTTTAAGAATATGAGTCTGGCCAGGTATCATTTGGAAGAAGTAAAATAAGTATTATAGTATATATTCATTTGGTATTTTCCATGACTGATGACAGTGATGACTCTGAGCCTAAGTTAAAAAGAGAATTTACTGTGGAGGCAAAATCTTTTTTTCTATCATTATTTTAATATCCTCGTTCTGAGCATGCTAAGAATTAAGAAAGTTTTAGGCAATTGCTAAATCTTATTTAGACATAAGTATTGTATGTTTGAGAAATTAAGTATAAGAACTTGTATTAAACAAATTTGTATTACAATATTTTTAAACGATGAAGTTACACGATGTACACGCACATAAAATTTTCTTCACCAGTGGTGCACGTCAAGGTTGGACACGTGATTCCTCATGAGAGACCGGTATCTTCACAACCCGTTCACTACATGCGTTTACTTTCTTACCCCAAGAGATTAGGTTTTGGTACACGCCATAAGAGGAACGATATCCGATTGGTAAAAACATCGATCTCCGATATATAGCCTACTATGACCTACACCCTCTGTAATGCCGAGATACATAAAAATGGTAAAAAAAAAAACACTGTACAATTGGTTTATCTCATCGAATCATTACTGCCTCTATAGTTATATATTTTATTTATCCAATAGAGCCTAATAATTTCAATGGCTGTCCGAAGCTCGAAGTACCAGGACAGCAGAACGGGGTCGGGTGTTATCAGCGGGTACATATCTCACAGTCGAGTCCGAGCCGTCCCGACGCTATCTTTAATTAACATCGAACAACTGATCGATTGCCGCCTCCTTAAATACGTTTTTTACTAATTGACAGGTCTGATTACAAATTTTATTAGATAAATGTCCGAGGACTCTCTGTAGATATGGTTGCGGGGAAATTTAATTAGCTGGATGTGTTATTTCTTTGTAGGACTCGAAAATTCTCTGGTCACTGCTAGTTGAAGTGATGGATGGTGAATACTCGGAACTGTACCAAAAAAACGAGTATGTATGAGTATATGAACGGTAAATAATGTGTAAACAGTATTTAGAGTACATTGAAGAAGGTATGAAAGAAAAGAAAAGAAAGAAAAAATATTAAGTATTTATTTCTAGGAATACAAAATATTCGCTTAATGAATGTCATTTTGTCCCGTATTTATTCTTATTTAAATGGAGGAGCAGAGAAACTTGCAGCCATGTGTTAAGTGGTCATTGCAGAATATGGATCTCTCTTGCAAGCCTGAGTCTTGCTTGCAACATAATATATATGCAATATATGACATCTTTATTTAATTCCACTATTAATTAGACACCTCTCAGTAAGTAAAAGTAGTAAGCATACGTTACAAGTTGGTACAGATCCTGCGTAAGTCAATGGAATGCAAAAGTTTAAATTACTGCTATGCGATTTTATTATAACTGATATTACATCTTATCATTTATTTATTTAATCATACATACAACTAACATTACTGGAAAGCCTAATGTGTTAGTGTAGCTATAAAATTTACAATCAGTGATATTTATCAAAAATTTATTACAAAAAGCTCTAGCTAGATAATTGACATGACAAAAACACAACTTACATTTTGTAAGTGATACCCAATAAAGTCGCAATCATATACAGTTTAATTAACTACTCGAAAACGAGTTCGCATGGCGAAAAAAATCGCAACTTAAGCTCATTTTATCGTTTTTGGCGTGTCTTTCATCTTCGTTCAAAAAAATTATAAGTACTAAAACGAATTTGTATAAAACTTCACTTGGTACTTACCATGACAATTGGCGATGAAAATGCTTTGCCTTTTTACCCGAAATCAATATGAAGCAAAACCAGTACGTCTCAATCGGGAATCGCGGCCCATGTACCGCCGTGGACGATCGCTCGTAAAAACAGTTTATGTCTTAGAATGCTCAGGCTCCCTAAGGACTAGGGAAGTACTCATGACTTGTTTAATATACATTAAAGTTTAAATAAAATTAAATGATAAATATTTATTCCTGGTGCGCTGGTTAAACGAGGTTCGTTACCTGGTCATATTTTAGGCCAAATTTGAAATTACCTGCATGGATTGGATTCCTGCAAAGATTGCTGATAGACACTTGCCGATATTTATTAGAATTGAAGTACATAACAAACACGTTAGCCTTTCAGGCCAAGTTGCCAAGGTGCGATGTAATAAGATTTTTTTAAAACAACATGAAAATTTTCAGTTTCTTATTTTTGTTTTTCTCGAGAGGATCTTTTTTGAGTGAAAAGCATTTTTTTCTGACAGACACGTTGTGACGAGTATATATTTTTTATATCGCCTCGTGGTTTTGAGATCTAAACTTATAATAGTCTCAATAATGTATAGAGAGACAAACTTCCCATGTGGTTTTAAATAACGGGTTAGTGATGATAATTATCACGGTAAATGGCAGTAGGCGCCTAAACGTTATAGCAATCCGTGACGTTACAGGTATGTGTCATCTACACAACTAAGTAATCAATAATTTTCTGTGCAAAATGAAGTTAAATACTGCAAATATAAAGCACATCACTAGTCTAATCAGATTGGGTGAAAAAGCACATTTTGGTGTTCCGCGAACGTGAACTCCTCCGAGTCCATTTAATTAAGTTGTTCGCGTCCTCATTAGGGCAGCCTCCGAGTCTTAGACTTAATTAGCCTAATATCTTAATTACTTTGTATGAAAATAGTCGATTGGTAATCACGCTTTTTCGTATTTTAATTAAGCGCTTAGCATGTCCCCTTTTTCACAGGAACATTTTGGATCGAAACGATTGGAATGAAATCAAACGTAGCTGTTGTATACAACATGTCATTGTATCACACCAAACTCTGACAAAGACATTACGACCAATATGGTAGAAGAAAGAATGATGAGTTTCTTCTGTTCTCTTTCTGGGAATTTGCATCTTTGTTTTTTTTTCAATAATGGCCCGATGCTATTATTACTTTGTGGAAATTGCCAGATTCAAATTTAATTTTTGCATTACTTTTTTGCCAGTCTCGTTAAAACTGGACGAAATAGTAATAGAAATAATTTGTAAGTCGTCATTAAAATCAGTCAGTCAGTCAGATATTGAAGCAAAGCGATGGCAACTTAACCAGAACGTTTCCGTTGGAGTTTTGGAGGCAATCTGAAAACAAGTTTCCGCACTATTATTTTATTTTACAACACTCGGGCACTGTAATTTACTCATATCGTTGAAAAATACCGACAACTTCATCCGACATAAATCAGAACTACACCAAGAAAATGAAAATAAAACAAGAGCACAAGACAAGACTTTTCCGACCTCCCGCCTTAACCCCAATCTTTGTGTGTCTATGGTGCGACGTGCGACACAGAGATGCCTAGTGTGTCGCTATGAGTGCGAAGTGTTATTTCTTTATCTACACAACATGAAGTAAATATGGTATTTTCGCCTACAGTTTTCTTTTTTTTAATAAGTAGTACACATTTTAAAGGTGATAGGTAATGTTTTTATTGAAAACTAGCCTTCCCCCAGCGGCTTCGCCCTCATGGACCCATTTAATGGGTCCCCGTAGGATAAAAGTAGCCTATGTGCTATTCCAGGCTTCATTGCTATATTAAAAGCATAGGCGTTTAGCCAGTTGCTTCAACCGTGTTCACCCTATTACCCGTTTTTACGAAGAAATGAAGCATTTGCCCGCGGTTAAATTTGCCTATATTACTCAGGGTGAATGTAGCTTTCTAATGATGAAAGAATTTTTGAAATCGGAACAGTTTTTGAGTTTATTCATTACAAACATACAAAAATACAAATCTTACCTCTTTATAATGTATTGGTATAGATGTTTGACATTCTTGTCACTGATTCGACTCCCATGTACAAGTACTTATTAAACCACTGTGCGGCGGAAAAATGGCTTAAAATAACAAGACTATGCAATACATTACATAATAACTATTACCTAAAAGAATATGCAGTCATGTACCTAACTATACTCGAATAGGTTTGCTAAAGATAATTATTTCATATCTTCACGAATGAAATAATTTACTTTGTATAGCTTTTCAAAAAGTCACAATTATGTGGTTTAATACGAGTTCAGAAGATACCGTTCAAATTTAAACTTTAGCTGCGTGGTAAAATGGTGACGTAGGTATCGATTCATAAAATTCCTCGGAGCACCTACCATAGTAAAGTCGGTAGACCACACAAAGAGAGCTACCTCTTTTCGTAGACTGAACTGTTCCGGCACCGGCACAGATATGGGAGCAGTACTCATAATGAATGAATATTTCCTGGGCCTTATACAGCATAGGGAGTTGCCCTGCATTGAGGATTTTTGACGACACTTTATAATGTTTTCTTACACTTCAAACATAGCCTCTAAGATCCATTGACTGCTATAGTATTCTGAACACAGTATAAAATGAATCGCACTCATCGCAGCTTCAATCACCTTTTTAAACTCGAGTACAGTCCCCGCAAGTTTTTGCCGCCAAAACCGGTAGTTGTGTCACAGCCTCCATAACATACGTTATAATTACTGATCGGGCGGGCGGAATGTGCAGCGAACGAAGTGGGGGGAGGGAGGTAATCATGTAATCATATCATTCCTCGGACGCGATTCGAGCGCAATTCGCAATGAGATTTATAGGTGGTTATATAGGGTTCCAGGGCCAATATCTTAAAATCAAACCTGTAATTTGCCTGTGTTAATCTTTCTATATGCCTGTTCTATTTTTCGCCTACCAAAAATCTTCTTAGAACACAAAAAATGCATCCGAGCGATCTGTAGTATAGATTCCAAACAAAGCTGTAAGCCATTATTAATTAAACACACATTTCTAAGCTTACCTTCACTTTATATTAGAGACTTAGTTTGGTGACCCGTGCCCAGCAGTGATGGGACGCAAAAAGGATTGTAGCTAATATTTACTACTAGCTACTAGCCTTCCGCCAGCGGCTTCGCCGGCGTGGACCCGTTTCATAGGTTCCCGTAGGATAAAAACCATCCTATGCCCTTTTCCAAGGTCCACTCTATCTGTATTCCAAATTTCTGTAGCGTTTCTGTGTGTATTTTTGAGTTGCATCGGATAAAGTTGATGGCATTTTGCTCGATATAGGTGAATGACAGTGCACGAGTGTTGTGAAATAAAATAACAGTGCGAAAACATGTTTTTTCAGCTTGCCTCCAAAACTGATTCGGACGTGCTCTGGTAAAGTAGCCATCACTTTATTTGAACATTTGACTGACTAGACTGACTGATACCTGACGACTAACTGATCCTTCTCTACAACTACAAAGTGATGCAAAAAATTATACTTGACGCTGGCAATATGCACAGAGTTTGCGACGCCATTAATAAAAATGAAAAGTGAATGAATATTAAAAACGAAGATACTATCAAATTAAGTAACGATGAAAGATAATCGCATACGGAATCCAACATAAGTAGTATGTAGAGCACGCACGGTAAGTTTTCCTAGATCGAGCCGATGTATCTCGAGTCGTGGTCGTGACCACCACATTACCTTAATTAAACTAATGAATTGGATTACCGGGGGTCCTCCATTAGTCCGTTCGATTAATATACGTCACACCGTCCGTCCGTCCGGACGCACGTGTGAAAGTCGCGTAATTACTTTTGCGGGAGGTATCCATCATCAGGATATACGGTGAAAGAAATTGAAAGGTTATAAAATATGACCATACAGTAATAGTTTTCGAAGTCATATATTTTTATTGTCCAGTGCATCATAATCAAAATTTTATGTGCCACTGTTGGACCGGAGTTTCAGAATTAAAAAGGATTTGTCCACAATACTGACCGATAATAATGGACCTGACTATTGATTTTGGGAAAATTTGGATTACCATAGGACAATGTTATCACGAGACAACAACCTAGAAAAACGGATCAATGTGCACATAACAAGTTTGATTCTTAGTCAAGGTTTGGATCTGCAACTAATGCACCGGCGTTTTAACTAATACACCATCGCTGCTCTATAACCCCATAAGCTTGAATGTTATACTAGTTACGGAAAGTTTAACTTTCCGTAACTAGTACGTGGAATATTTGGGATATAGTTAATGACCAGAAAGCAGTAAACTAAAGAAGTTGTTCAAAATTAATAAGAAATATAAATAAATAAATATCTTTGGACAAATCACACACAATCTGATTCCAAACTTATAAAACTGACTATAGGCCGTGGAATTATTGCTGTAAGATTGAAGTTAAATAATTAAATTTATTAATTGAAACGATAACATAAAATCAAATCAACAGAGGAATACCATTTCATAAAATAACGTCTATTACATTAATTGTAATTATTTATGACTTAAGTTATATATTTTACACGGGGGATGTAGGTCCAACCCACTTTTCCAGTAATTTCAAAAGCTTCGTGATCTAATTTCTGACCACTATTTCATTGTAATTAGTCAGCACTTGTCTTACAAACGAACTGAAGCCGGTGCTACGAGTACAAATAAGTGCAAATTAGAGATACGTGCCGCATATGGCCTGATGCGATTCAGCGCTGGAGCTCATTAGTTGGTAGGAGGCTTGGACGGCTGGTACGTGACGAGCTATGTGTGGAGTTGTTAACATTGTCTGCGGTTTTGTTTCTGTATTGTTAAGTTATAATGGAGCCTTTCCCAAGACAGCTTTAACAATTAGAGTTTACAAACAATGAAAAAAACTGCAAAGTTCACGCTCTCTTCAAACCAGAAGAGATCAGAACACTTGGGTACATGATACAAAAAAAGCTCTTGATACATTGAGTTTTAAGAGAGTTATCTTTACAGTGAGCAGTGATTTGCATGCAGTATATACAAGCCTCATGCATTCAGAAGAGACTTGAGAGACAAAAGGTTTTTTTTAGGTTCCCCGAACTTGCATTTGCCTGTGTCCCATGGTACCCAGAATACAGGAAAATCCTTTAGAGATGAAGACAACCTGTAAATGAAGAGCGTTATTTATTTTATTACTTATTCAATTTTCACTGTAAAGTTGAAGAAGTGTGTACATCCTTCTTGATTTATTGTGGCAACTATTTTAGTTTGAAGTCCGAGCCTTTAGCCTAGTAAGGCTATCACTGCTTTGTTTACATTTTTCAAAATCTTTAGAGACGAGAGAAGGGAGGTCAATCATACTCACTTAACTGTTATTAATACTCAGCCTACCCTTTCCAAACTCGGGGTCATTGCATGGGGCCGCCGGTAGCGAAGACCACAATAAAATTACAGACTACCGCAGTCCCGGGCATTATGAACGATTAATTATTATCTAATTGCTAATGATAGACCGCGCAGATAATTTCATATAATTACGCCCGCTCGTTACGCTTACAAATAATTAAACGGTACAGCCTTACGTTGCATTTCTTGAGCAATCGTTTGTGAGTTGCCTTATGATTGATTCGATCGTAAAAATTGGTTTAATAAAGTGTGGGCACACAATCTGTTGCCTCATGTTTTGCATTGATTGTTCCAGTTGCCCAAGTATTAATGAAGGGAGCACAAATTTTCTTTGGGTTTGTTTGGGAGCTTTTTTAAAGAAATGATATGGTGTTTTTTTTTAAATATTTGTCCGTAAATTCCCGTAAGTAGAGATGGACGAGCGGTAAAGGCCGTGGTCTTCGACACAGAGAAACCGAGTTTGAACCCCCGGCGCGCACCTCTGACAAAGTAATTTGTTAAGTGCGTGTTTATCACTGCTCCACATTGAGGGATAATATTCACAATATTTAATTAATAACGATGTTTTCCATCATTCATTATATATGTCTGAGAAAACAAAAAAAAGAATCATCTAAATCGGTTGGCGTGATACTGAGTTGTTCGTCCATTTGTCGCGCAGCTACTTAATGCGAACTTAAGGCTTATATGGTTTTCTCATGGATTCCATTGTCAGAACTGGACCAAATTGAAATGGGAGCACACAGGAAGCATCAGCTTTCAAATAAAAAAGAATCATCATTTGTTCACCTAGTTGAAAGTCGAAAGAAAAAGCCTTAAATTACATGCAGGGCAAAAGACTCCACTCCATTTGTAGAAGCCAGTATCATCTAATCTTGATTGCATTTCTACTTGATTACCCTGATATGAGCAACTGTTCATATTGCAATCCTCTCTCGCTGCCTCGCTTTCCATACCAAACGTATCTCACTAAATCGTTGAATTTAATCAGAACTCAGAATAAAGTGGATGGAATTGTACTTATAGGTATAGCATAGGAAGTACTAACGCTTATCTTATAATTACGTCGCGAAACAATCGTATTTATATCCTATTTTGATCTGATCAATATTATTACTTCTATCGTATTTTGGATGAAAGGTACGGTGGCCGGCCACACTTTCATCAGACTACTTATAAGGCTGTCGAAACCTCATGTAATTGAATTTTCAACAGCCTCAACAGCAGAAACAACCAACCCGACAACTTCCATAACGGAGATTTGTTAGATTTGGGTGTAAAATGTTAATGATCAAAATCCAGTCAACCATCATACACCAAATGCCCTACATTCTCATAAGTTTCATAATTTTCGGACAGGAGGCCTCGGTCAGTGTAGCTGCTTCAAAATCGATGCTAAGATATTTGGCTCTGGAGTACACTGTGTATATTAACTGCGTAAATACTTTGGATCAACCACAGCAAATGTAATATTACAAAAATTACGTGTGCAATGCAAGGAATTGTAAGCAAATAGTATCATTCTCTTGATTAATTTGAGTACGTGATTACAGTACAAGCGACTGTTTATCGGAGTGCCATCTCTGCCTCGCTGCAGTATCGGGGCACACTTGGATCGCCGGACAGCTTCCTCGATTTAATCAGAACTCGCCCTCTCATTTTACACTATGAGAGCTCCCATTTGCCAATAGGATTGCGTCCGCGATCATGGAAAGTTTGGATATAGTATACGGAAATCTTACAACAACATTTTTGCAAAATATAATATGATTTTATGGTTTCTTAAGAAAATTGTGATTTCTGTTCGTATGATAATATATTGTATGCCCATCCGTGGCGGGAATATGGAGGGTTGTAAAATTTTGTAACACCTTGTTTTGTACTCATGTTCCACAATAAAAATGATTTGAATTTGAATAACACTTATCAATTATCACTCACTGTTATCAACAGTGACAAGTTTCAGGCTACATGATACTAAATACGTGCTAAAAAAATAGTAATTATTTTCTCTTCCTTAAGTACAGTTTAGCAATGATAAATAGCTGTCATGGTGCAATGTGATGGTGAAATATGCAAGGCTTACAAAATAAAGAGCTTGAATTGGACTTATTTTTAAAATATTACAATATAGATGTTATTTGCATTACCGAACATTGGCTGAAAGATTGCCAAGTTGTGTTTAACTTTGATAAGCACCAAGTTGCCAGTTCGTTTAGTAGAACGACAGCTATTCGCGGTGGCTCATTAATTATTTTAAAAAACGACCTGAAATTTAAGGTCCGTAAAGATATAGTGAGCCTTTCTATTGAGCGAACTGTAGAAATAGCTTGTGTGGAGCTACCTTATTGTGTAATTGTTTGTATTTATAAACCTCCAAATGCATTGTTTGATACTTTCGCGTCAGTTCTTGATGAATTATTTCTTAAATTATGTACCAAGAAGAAGAAGGACATTATTATTTGTGGTGATTTTAATATTAATCTCTTGGAGGAATCATCAGTTAGCAAAATGTTTTTATCGATAATGAAATGTTGTAATCTTACTAACCTGTTTTTAGAACCTACCAGAATTACTGATTCCACAGCAACTTGCATTGACAATATCTTTACTGATTGCACACCAGCTCATTCAACGATTATCAGTAATCTAAGTTCAGATCACTGTGGTCAACTCGCATGTTTTAAATATGAAATTGCTAAACGGGTTGATAAGAATAAAGTGGTCGTTCCGGTGAGTAATAAACGAATGGAGAGATTTAGAAGTAAGTTTGTAAATGGATTGTCAGTTCCTTTCCATGGCAGTGTAAATAAACAATATGGTATACTATCCGATCACATCAACAAAGCATATAATAATGTATTTACCCCAAAGACAATCTCTCCAAAGATATGTAAGTCATTCAATGATTGGGCAACATTGGGACTACACCGAAGTAGGCAAAAATTATATGACCTTTATCATGAGAGGTTCTATAACCATAGTGAGTCCTTTTGTAACCATGTAAAAAATTACTCAAAAGTTTTTAAGAAAGTCTGTATCGCGGCCAAGTCATTGCATATTAAAAATCAGATTAAATTCAGTAACAATAAAATAAAGACGACTTGGAACATCATTAATGCCGAAACTGGAAGAGGCAAGGACCGTAACCATGATTTTAAACTTATTGCGGATAATACTGTGGTCAAACAAGATGAGAATGTAGCTACTATATTTGAGAATTTTTTTAGTGACATTCCAGTTTCGACAACTAAATCGCTTAACTCTTCCCCCGATGTTGCTGAATTGTTGCTCAAAGAAAATGTGAGTGAATGCAAATGTAACTTTAAATTCAGACCCATAGACGCCAATCATATTGTAAAAATATTCAGGACATTAGATGTTAAGAATACTACTGATCTTTGGGGTATTTCTGTAAAGATTCTTAATTCCATAATAGACTTAGTTGCTCCACACTTAGCCCTAATATTTAATAATTGTATAAAAAGTGGTGAATTTTCTGACTTAATGAAACATAGTAAAGTGATTCCTTTGTACAAATCGGGCAGTACTACTGACCCCATGAATTATAGACCAATTTCTGTTCTCCCCACGTGTAGCAAAGTATTCGAAAAAATTCTTCTTAACCAGCTATTGTCTTACTTCACAATTAACAGACTCTTACATAAGAACCAATTTGGCTTCACTAAGGGTCGTTCAACAACCGATGCAGGTGTTGAGCTTTACACAGTTATTATAGAGGCTTGGGAGAGATCACAGGATGCCCTGGGTGTATTCTGTGACCTATCTAAGGCATTTGACTGCGTTCAGCATGAAACCCTTATCAGGAAACTCAACCACTATGGCATTAAAGGTACCGCGCTCAAACTCCTGTCATCCTATTTGAGGGATAGGACTCAGAGAGTTGAAGTGAATGGTAAAAGGTCGTCTGGGTCACCTGTAGAGATGGGGGTCCCGCAAGGTTCCATTTTAGGACCTTTTCTGTTTCTGTTGTATATAAACGATCTTCCTTTCATGGTTGAAAACAGTCATGAGATTGTATTGTTCGCAGATGATACTTCTTTGTTATTTAAAATCGATAGACGAATTTCCAATTATGACGATGTGAACAATGCTCTCTCTAAGGTAGTTCAGTGGTTCAATGTAAATAATTTACTATTAAACAACAAAAAAACTAATTGCATAAGGTTTTCACCCCCAAATGTTAGGAAAGAAAATGTAAATCCTCAATTAAATGGTGAGGATCTTGCCATTGTTGAAGCAGCTCCTTTTCTGGGAATTACAATAGACTCGAAATTACAGTGGGGACCCCACATCTCTCAGTTGGCGAATAGACTTAGTTCTGCAGTTTTTGCGATAAAGAAAATTCGTTCCCTCACAGACATTGAAACAGCCAGATTAGTTTATTTCAGTTACTTCCATAGTTTAATGTCATATGGCATTTTACTGTGGGGTAATGCGGCTGATATTGAATCAATTTTTATTTTGCAGAAAAGGGCTATTCGCGCAATTTATAACTTAGGTGTTAGAGAATCACTTAGAGAAAAATTTAAAGAGATCAATATTCTTACATTTGCTTCGCAATATATCTACGAAAACATAATGTATGTACGCAAAAATAAAGAGAAATTCACAACCATATTGGACTTGCATAGTCCTAACTGTGTCTCAACTAGGAACGGCCACAAGCTGGCATTTCCGAAATGCCGGCTCCATAAAAAAAGCTCTTCTTTTATTGGGATATCCATTAGGATATATAATAAAATCCCAATAAAGATTCAATCCCTGCCTTTAAAACCTTTTAAGAAGACAGTCAAACAAGTCCTCTGCCGCAAGGCTTACTACAACACTAAGGACTATCTTAATGATAAAAGAGCGTGGGAATGAATCTCGCCCACACAAAGCTATTTCTAAATGAAATGTAATATATAGTTTTAGTAATTACTCGCAACTGTGAGCAGCTGGAAGTGGGTTTATAGTGTCTCATACGATCAGCTGTCACGTGTGCCCATTATGGACCCATAGCCATACTGTTATCTCAATTATATATGTACTGTTTTTTTTAAAAAGAGTGCTGGGAGTTTTTTTCCGCCGCCTTTTTTCTCTCAGCTCAACATCTAGCCCAAACGGGCACTTAAAGGCGATGACCGGGAAAAAATGACATTCATTAAGCGAATATTTTGTATTTCTAATATGAAATAAATATTTTTTCTTTCTTTCTTCTTTCTTTTTCTTTCAATGGTGCGGCGATAATGCGGCAATGGTGATAAACATAGGTGATGAATTGGATTTATATTCTTAGTCATGTCCTACTAATATTATAAACGCGAAAGTTTGTAAGTATGGATGTTTGTTTCTCTGTCCCGTAGAAACTATTTTAACGAATCTTTACAATAATATAGCTTATACATCAGAATAACACAATAGACTACAATTTATAAAGATATTGTTTGAGATATTTATAAATATGACGAAAAGTGTCAAGTAAGTAGGAAAAAATCTACCTACCTACTCTCTGCGAGCTATGTATTCTGGAGTGCGCTGCCAAAACCGCTAGACTTACACATAATAATATGTAAGTAATGTATGATGGAAATGTTTATCTTAAATAGTCCTACAAAAAAGTGGCACTTCAGAATGGACTTCACTTTATGCTAATGATCCACTCTAACGCGGGTGAAACCGCGGGGCACAGCTAGTTCATAATATTTTTGTGTAGGATAATGGTAGGTAATTCTGTAGTTGCTGTAACTATAACAAACTAGCCGTAGAGCGTCACATATTGCTCTTGTTCATCTCAGTTAAAGTCCGAGAATTAATAGATGAATGATCTAGTAAATAAAAAGTTACACGGTTTGACCGGTGTATAGCCACCGTTTATGTTTTTTAGATTTCTGAAAGTTTTAACCAACAAATGTTAAAAAAATCATAGCTTCATCTATTTTTCTCGTGATCAGCAGACCGTACGCAGTACCGCAACGGTGACCTCTACTCCGCAATTAATTAACCGCACGAACAGACGGCCCCAGCCTCCGATCGCTAGCAAATAATGATCCCATTCTAGCCCGCGTAGCCCCGCGTATCGCCCATCTGGGCTTTCTACAAACAGACTGCATCCTGCATCATGTAAATGTTAGCCGCAACGCCGCAACGACGATCTTGAGAAATGAAAAGGTCATTGTTATATTGCGAGTTTGATGCTACCGTTAAGAATCTGTATTAAAAATAGCACTGCATCTATTGGCTGCAACCCTTTTTACGTCCCAGTGCTGGGCACGGGTCTCACTCCTAATTGGAGTCCTGGGGCTTACTCTACCACGCTGCTCCAATGCGGGTTGGTGGAGATCTGAGATTTGAGAGCTGCATCTATTGCATCTATTTAAAAAAGAATTGAAACTCTTATCAGACTAAAACTTATTTTTTGGAGGTATATTCTTACTGAAAACTTAAAATTGAATGTAGCACTACAATCATTTTGGAATCGGAGATATATTAAATATTAAATAACCTGGTAGTTAGTTTGCCATCCGTTTAAGTTAAATCTTTCAGCTCACTTTTATTCAGGTATTATATTATTAGATAAACTATAGTTATACTTAGCTTAGCAGCTCAAGACGAGGTATCAGCTTAGAGATTGTCAGATGTCAGTTATTGACTTACTTGAACTGAACCACCGCAATATGAATGTCAAATTAGGTATAGGGCTAAGTGAGAAGATTCCTCAAATCTATATCATTTCCGTAATGTTAAAATAAACAAAGAATTGAGAAATTGCAATTATTTTTGAAAACAATACCGTTTTATACACATTTTTATTCCATGTAGTTTTAGGCACTTTCGCGAAAACTCGCACAGGCTATCTCCGTTGGCGCATTATCGAAATTCACAAGATTAAAAGAAGATATCTGGAATCTACTACACTTAAAGGTTTCAACAAATGACATTCTAACTATACGAGTAGTGCAAATGATAAATACCCGCAAATTACTACGCATTATTTCAGCATTATTTTGATTTTTGGAGTAAGCTGTGTTTACCTGTAATTGGTTTTTCATGTAGCAAAACACATTATGCTAGTGATAAGTATTACGTAAACAATGTTAAAACTGTTGTTGAACCTTTTAAATAAAGAATTTAAAAAAAACTTTCTTTGGGGTGCCAAAATCGAACTCTAGCACACAGCAGCAGTAAAGTCAAGCCACTAGCCAACCTACGCCTTATTTCATAAATCTATCTAATTAACAGTACGCCGATACCGCTACAACTTCGTGATGTCTTGATCGCGTCGAGTTCAGCCAATCCTGGCGAGATCCCTCGATAGCCCTCGCTGCAATAAATCGCCTTTCCTCCATCATTACTTCGGCAGTATAAGGCGAACGCTGTTGTCAGTGTTGTCACACACCAGAACAATTGGCGCTTATGTCTTTAATGGCAAACTATCGCCTGTAATCATGGACCCCTTTGTATCTGTACAACTGCTATTTCCGCCTTTCTTTGGTTTGCTAACCTGATCTAATGGTTGTAGGAGTAAATCAATGCTTTGTCAACCCTACCACCTTTTAGGTGATCTATGAGAAAATAAATCGTAGCGTAAGCTGTGTGCCCGAGAGTTAGGTTTTAAAGTTTCAAATTTCTTTAAAGCGGTTCAAGAGTAAAGTGAAAAATACTACGTTATTTATAGCTTCTATTGTAATAGGTACATGAATGCTTAAAACATTTTTAGAATATTTTTCAAACCGCATAGAATCTGCGAGAAAAAACAGTTCACGTTTTTATTCTATTGTATATCAGTATCAAGCAAAACATTTCAATCCCATTTTGGCGACTATGATAGTCAAAATTTGTGACAGTAAGTGTAAACAATCAGTCACTATCTTGATAAGTTGTACCTACTATTCAAGATTTTTCTACTTCTTCATAACATAAATGCAGCTTAGCTAGGTACCATATTCTATCTATTTAAGCTTTCAGAACAAACCAATTTTTGTTCTGAACAACTTTATAATTGTATAATTTAATTAATCACTAACAAAATCGTTGTGATTAATAAGTATATGGGAAAAAATAGCCTTGTTCAGTCGCTTATGACTAAAGTATCACATTATCAAAATATTTGTCATGAACTATTAGAAACTGGATTTGTCAAGAAACACTGATTAATGACAATTGTCATAGCATTATATTTTTTATCAACCGTTTGTCGAAAACGATGGTCAAATGAAATAAATATTAAATTTATATGCGATATTGGCATTTATAACTAATGGTGGTAATATTTGACTGTCCCAGATACTGATCGTCTATTTTGATTATATCGATACGCGACTTGCCATAGAATACTAAAATACATATATAGAATGTGTGGGTTTATAAAAATATATCTGACATGTCTTTATTTAAGCAAGCCATATCAATGTACGTGACTACTTTTTGTGATAGTTGGCAAATTAATGCAATAGATTGGTATATTTAGTATTGAAATCATTTCACAAGTTTAATATATTTACACTGAAATACATTCGTTTTTTAACATTACATTATTTTTTTAAATAACAATGTCAAATATCGTGTTAAATTAAAAAAATCTTATTGCAATACAATTGTTTTGTTATAGTTAAAATTAGACACGGGCAACCCCAGGGGAGCCACCCGAGCGTTGCCGGCTTTGAAGAAGAGCTTTTTCCCTGTCCTGCAGGCAAGTGAAATATCCAAAGCCGATTTTTGTCCCAGTAATTATGGGACAAAAATCGCTGCACAGATAAAACCGATTAAAGTCACATTTTAAGAGCTCCGTCCGTAGATTTGAAGAAAAATAAAGAATTTAATGGTAAAACAATTAATATAATAAAAACAACAATTTTATTTTCTCATATGTATTGTTATGGTTTCGACCTGTGAAATATTTTTTATAAGTTCGTTCCTCATTCAAAAATATGACAAGACAAGTATGAAGTATTAGAAGAGGCGTCTGTTATTACTTTTTAGGGTTCCGTGCCTCGAAAGCAACGGCAAATGGAACACTTAGGATCACTTTGTTGTCGGTCCGTCTGTCTGTCAAGCAAGACCCATTTTCTCAGGAACGTGTGGAGGTGTTAAGCTGGAATTCATATCAAATACTCAGGTCTACTGTCCCTAGGAGCTATGAAAAAATCAAACTTCTAAGCCAGCGCAATTAAAAGCGCAGCCGCAAATTTTCGACACTCGCAAGGAAATCAAAACCTACACGGTACTGCCCGGCGGGAGATCTCCCTTTGCCAAAGATCATTTTACCAATTTCAAAATTGTTTAAAAATTTTGTTGATTTGTCGCGAATGATTCGCAGGCGACCCTCTATTATTATTATTAATAATCTGAATGTTTTAGGAGATAATAATTTTTACGAGTATGTAGGGTAAGTAGCATTGTTAACCTATAGGTTTTAACGATTCTGTGTTCTTTAGATGAAAATTTAAATTAATGCATTAAAATAAAATAAGTCCAGAAACAAGAATACAATCGGTGTTTAGTAAGTTCCGCAATCGTTTCAGTAGGCAAACACAGTGCCATTTTAATATGGATTTGTCATTTAAAAATCAATATATCGTGCCAAATTATACGGCAATAGATAAGATATGATTGTATATCTATAAAGCTTATCACTTAATCAATGCGTTATTACAACCTGTTTCTTTTAAAGGATCATAATGTTGTACGTTTCTTGTAAACACCACTTTATTTGATGTAAAATCCGTGTTAACGTTATCGTAATTACATACATTTATTCTAAAATGCAATTATTATAAAGGTCAATTCTTCTGATTAGCAACTTTAACTGAGATAAGAAGATCCATTTGATGTTGAAACAGATAACATATAAGATAACACTTTAAGTAAATGGATCTTTTATCTACGGTTAGAACAGGTACACATTCTAATTCTTAAGATAAAAAGAAAAAAACAGCATTTCTGTATGCGGAAACTTTTAAATGACCTTCGTAACTATTCCATGAAAATAAATAAGTAAAATCTGAAGGACGGTGTTGGGGTCGTATGTATGGCAGATTGTAATACTACGTTCCTTCATCTTGCTTACCTTACTTTTGACAGTTCAATTTTAAGCTAGACTTTCTCAGAACGCTATCGCAATATTTCATATAAACCTATAAAATTAAATATACTGTACTAGTGTCAACAGATTAATTTCATAAGTTCAAAGTAATTTTTATTATAATGGAGTATGTTCAGGAAGAATGGACGTGCAGTTATGAGAAACACAAAATTGCAACTCGTACGGCAGATTGTAGAAACAGACTACAAGTAAATTTTATTTACTTAGCCAAAAATTGCATAACGTTACACACGAAACTAAGAAACATTTAAATTCATAATAGTTCAAGTGACATTGCTAGCCCAATACCCAGGTGCATCCGCGCCAAAAACGAACAAAAGGGTGTGTTCCGCTTGGTGCTAACTGGTACTCCTTTATTAAGTCGCAGTCGGAAAACGCGACGACTTATTTGCATGGGATTGACGTCGAATAAACGACAGTTTGGCAGGTCGCAACGAATGTGGAAATACTTAAATCTCGAACGCGATATATGGCGACGCGACGCGATATACGATTGCGGCCCAATCATCCTGACGTTTGCAACTTCCCTGCAAGTTAGGCGATGGACTTGTCACACTGTGAAAGAGCTTTTAAGATAACGTACAAAGGTAAATCACAATAAGAAAATTTTTAACACAAGAAGATTAATTAAGAATTTAAATTAATTAAGAAGATTTTTAACACAAAAAACATAAATGACAATAATATAAATTCGTACATTTCTTATATTCATGATAAGTACGTGACGATGCTGCGATGTAAGTAAGTAAATTTCAATTCGGAATATTATATTTACTTTCTAGGTCGGCTAACTATATGGAACACTTACTCATATTCATATTCTTTTAAGAGCGGTTTCAAGCTAGCACATTTTTGGCGCATCTACGAGCGTTTCAAAGAACAATAAAGAGTTTATCTATCCAGCTATCTAAAAATAGCTCTTTGCCGAACTAGGCTGCCCCAACTCTGTTCATAACAAAAACAATACGTAAAATGACCTACCAGAATTTTAGATTTAGATTTAGTCTGGCAGTGTAAAGACAATCAAACAGATTTTATCTTCTCATATGTATGTAACATCTCTTCGCTTGTGGTGAGGCATCTTGATAGACGTAAGTGGCGCATGTGTCGTCTGTGGCTGACAGCCATCTTACAAAATACATCTTATTTATTTATCGGCCTCTCGACAACCAAGGCAGAACCTAGAATAAGAATAACCCTTGCTCTAAACGGCCATTATAACGTTCCACCTGTAGCGAGGTTCCCTTCATATTGTTTTTACAAAATCATGGATCACGTTAAATAAATTAACAGTGATATTTTGTTTCACACACTTTTATAGGGCGTATGTCATTTGGATATTAAAAAAATATTAGTTGTTCAGTAAGCCCTGTGGTGTCTGTAAAAGGTGTAAAAAAGGTCTCCTGTAAAGCGTAAAGGGGCCAGTTGCGCCAGTTGCCCGTGTCCGTATGGTGTCCGTGTGAACCACGTGGCCCGTCTGCCTTTTTGTCCGGTTCGTATGTTTAAAATAAATCATATTAAACCAGTGCAGTGCAGTTAACTGGAGATCTCGGGATTTTAGTATATCTCTGAAGAGGCACGGGGTATTTTTGAAGATATAAAAATGATACTAAAATAATTTATCGCACATTTAATAGTTTCATTTATAGATGTGAAGCTCGTCTCGTGTTGACTCATATTTTTCTTCTTGAAACGATAAGATGCTTTCAAAGTTCTTGCGATAACTTATCTTTACTTCAGATAACATATAATAATAAACATGTTTAAATATAAATCTGACATAAAACGTACATAAGACCAGTAGTTGAAGATTAAAAAATTAAAATTGCGATAACAATTATCTAATGTAATTATTTTTTTAAAAATGGCACCGCGTTTATATAATTCAAAGAGATATCGAGAACTGGTTAGTGGGACAACAGTGCTAATAACCTTTATAATACATTTAGTTTTGGGTCACCTTAAGAGCTGGGTTACTAAAGTATTTCTAAGCGCCAAAAAAGCAATAAAACAAAATCGATTTGACATTGTATCCAATCAGTAAATTACTAATATATTTTTCGATTTATCTTCTTCTCTATCGTTTAGTAATTAATTTCACTACATTAAATTAGCGATAATATATAGCGGCCGATATGCTAAAAACCGCGGCGTCAGGCACGCACGTTAGATAACGTTGAGTGCTTTTCAATTAGCCAAACTTTTGCTTATTTATTTAGGAATATTTTAGAATGTGTTGAATACGAAGATCCAGTTCCAAATATATTTTCGAAGATATTTTAACACCGTTGTTTTTTCTGTCATAAAACTATAGATGTGCTTTAGATAAAAGCTATGTAGACGCCAGTCATAAGAAGTGACTATATTTCTCCCTTGTTTGACATCGGCTGAACTCAAGTCGCATATAGAGTTTAAGGTTTGCACAAGCTTGCATGTGAAAGTGTGAGGAGATACTCGAAATTATTATAATTATAACTATACTCATACAACCATATCAGTAGGTATGGTAGATAACGAATGGTTTTACAATAATACAATTATATGTACGAGTATTAGGAGTATAATATCATGAACCCAATTAGGGCAATGCAGTAGAGTTAGAGCGAACCGATCTATTTCATAACATAAACTAACTATTTAATTTTGTTTTATTTCATCCAAATTTTATATCTCGATATCACACCGAATTATTTGGTCAACTCTGAAATTAATTCTGAAAGAATAAGATTAGATACAGTAGTGAAAAGCAACTGTATCAAATTTGTTTCAAATTGCTCAAAGTCACGAAAGTACGTATAATTAATCTTGGCCATAAGGTAATAATAAAGGAAGTATTTAGTTTTCAGTTTTAATTTGCACTACATCTCTGTCTCAGTATGATTATGTACACATTCGCGATCCCCCGAGGGTCACGGAAACAAACACGACGTGATTAACGCGGAGGGGTCAAAGCGTCCCGCGAGTGTCCGTGTCCCTATTAAGGGCGGATACCCAGTGAAAGCTGTGGATATTTTTATTTCATACTTGAAGCTTTAAGTGCGTTTACGTTAAACAATTATAATACCTAAGTCATCCAATAAGCGAACTATGTTTTAAACTTTACACGCAAACAAACGGAGTCTAAAAAGCATTTATTTTTTATAAAAATACAAAAGAATGACATTTCTTAACGGCAGAAACTAGAGCGATGTTGATGAGGTATCCGAAAGTGTTTTAATTCTACTACAATGTTTACAACCAAGTTTTACAAAGCTTGTAAAAGTATAGCGCCGTGACACACTGGTCCACATTCCAAACCTCACGCCTCAATCGCGTTCTAATTACTATGTGAAAGGACAAGTGTACAGTCCCTTAATTCCAGACCATTGTCCACACAGATGTGACCCATTTCGGCCATTAATTCGACTTCAAAAAGACCCCAACTTTAGATTTTTTTGGACCACTGTAATGAAGATAATAAAGGGAAGGGCGCTTGTTGAACATAATGGATAGTTATAAAAAGTTTAATTCCGTATTGTGTTAAAATTGTGTAAGTAACCATGAATCGCCTGTTTTAATTTTCAGAACAAGTGTTTGTAGTATGCAAATTAAGGGCAGTTGACATGCATGAATTAATAGACGATGTCTACGGCACAATGGTTACTATACCGGAATGCTGGTCTTAGTTCTATTTCCAGCGAGGCCGAATTTTTTTGTGTATGTCTGTCCTATATTAATTGTTAATTGTGAGATACCTATGTTAAGTGTGTAAATATTCTGATTTTTTTCTCAATTTGTATCGATTCATTTTGTAACTATATTTTAATAGGTACGACATTATTCAGTCAAGGACTTATTAAAGGTAGCGTAATAACTTTGATAGGATTTAAATAGACATGACATATAAATTTCTTTTATGAAAGTGTTTGTTTATATATTAGTGTTATTTGAAGGTTTGTATTGTATTTGTTGTGCGTATTTACCAATTAATTCAGAGCGAAAAAACATTTTGCTCGTAATATACGACGTTTACATTCATCCTGCTTGCTTGAGAGATATACAAATTTTCTCAAAGGAATGTCATGTCCAGCAACTTAAACTTGGTCAGTAGTAGACAATAGCCAAAATGTTTCATAGTCTTAAAGCCCGTGTTTCACCTAGTTTTGTTTAGTAGCTGAAATATTACGTTGTATAATATTTATTTATATATAAGTTCATTCATCACATAGCAGCGGCTGCAGATGCATTACGATCGTTCTCCTGAACTAGCTTCGAAATTTCCACCACCTACGATAGTCTCACAAACTTTGATTTTTCTTACAAATGAGATAACTCAAATCATGAAACTCAATATCATACTTTATTTATATCGGTATTCATTTAATATTGTAATGTATCTGCACGTTTATCGCATAGCGAATTGCAGGTGCGTTGCAGGCTGCAGGAAACTCCGTGGGTTCCTGCGTCGCCGTCGCCGGGATGCCGGGTATTCCTGCTGATTGCTCTAATTGTACCTGCCACATTATCTCCACTCATTGAGCTTCCAAATAATTATTGATAATGAATGCCCGTCACGCAAACGTTGTTTTGTGTATTAAATTAAATACGCAAACAATTAACTGTCTAGCCTTTTCTTTCAAATAAATAATTGAATTATATTATTATGTTTTGAGGCGCTGCGCATATAGGACACCGGTGCATTCCTCTAGAGATCTCGGAGCTCTTCCCAAGCACTGAAGCTGGCCACCGAAGGGGTTGTAGTGCGGTTAAAATCCAACATAATCCAGTATCTGCTGCGAAACGTGAGGTCGTGGGTTCGATTCCCACCCAGTACAAATATTTGTGTGATGAACATGACTATTTGTTCTGTGTCTGGGTGTTAATTTATCTATTTAAGTATGTATTTAGAATTATATAAGTGGGTATGTTTAACAGCTTTCTGATTACCATAGTACAAGCACTGCTTAGTTTAATTGGAATCAGATGGTGTTGTGTGAATTGTGAATTGTGAGTATCTGTCCTAAGGTGTCGGGCAACTTTTGAAGGTGTCCCATCCGATACAAAAAATGACTGTCGTGTAATCGTTGTAGCTCATGGACCAATACATCCAACCCCAAGTAAGTCTGTGTTTGAAGTCGAATGAAGTTGCCACGTTGGTACTGAAGCTTATATGAAACGCCACTGCGTTAGCGTAACTGAAGAAATATAAATACAATTTAAAAAATATTGCTGAACCACATTTTAGTCTGTTTATTAAGGACTGGCGATGCAGCGAGCGGCAATGGCCGAGTGATAAGGGCTGCGGTGTCGGACACGTAGAAGTTCAAATCCTCGGTGCGCAACTCTGACGAGGAAGAAGTTTCTAATGTCCGTATTTATCGCTCCTCCACGGTGATATTTAATAAATTACAATTGTATTCGACACGAAATTATAAGGTATTATTTTAAATATGACAACCTCTAAGGTAGTGCTGTTATTTTTTTTTTAAATAGTACTTTTTGGCGTTTTGAAATTGTCTAATGAAATCAAATGAAATCAAAAATATTTTATTTCATATTAGGAACACAAAATATTCGCTTAATCAGTGTAATTTTTTCAGTAAAAAATGGACCAAACTGAAATGGGACCACACAGGAAGTATCAGCTTTCAAGTAAAAAAAGAATCATCAAAATGTGTTCACCCAGTCGAAAGTTCTGAGGAAATAAACGCAAAAAAATATAGTCGAATTGAGTACCTCCTCCTTTTTTGGAAGTCGGATAAACAAGCTAATATAAGCGTGTTAAAAAAATAGGGACCAATTGACGTTTTACCGAAGGACCGATTAAAGATTATACAAACAACGTTTAGTAGAAAATCAGAAAACTGGATAAAACAACAAAGTATTGTATTCAAATTGACTTCTATGAAATCTCTGGTGAATATTAACTTCTTATCTAACACGTGTGAAACCGCACTATTCTGTCTAGCAACCTTATCGCAAATATTTTCATTTAGCTGGACGTATGCCATGTCCCATAGCTGGTGGCAGGTGCGTAGCAGGAAGCTCAGTGGGGGTTCTCGCGCCGTCGCCGGGAGTCCAGATATTCGCTAACTGCACTAATTGCAGCAACATTATCCCGAGTCATTAAGCTTGCAAATAATTGTCAGTAACAAATGCTGGTCATGCATCTTACCTTCACTTTAATGGAAATTGTCAATGCAATACATGGACTTCCACGGACGTGTAATAGGAACTAACCCAAACACTTAAAGGCGATGACCGGGAAAAATAATAATATAATAGTAATTTATTTATTGTTGCTCACAAAGGTGATACAAAATGAGAAATATTTTGTATTCCTCATTTGAAATAAATATTTTTTCTTTATTTCGGTCTTGAAACGGTACCTACTTATTATTGAATTTTTCTAAATGTATGCCATTTCTACAATAAAAAAGAATTTGTTCAATTCCATTGGAAGTTACTTATTTGGTTTTCATTCACAAATATTTTAAGGATTTAATTTCTGTACATCATAGTGACAACACAACAGTGAGATGTATGCAAAAGAGTCTTGTCTTTGATTAGATTACATAGTTTATGATTCTGATGTAATACCTAACCATAAATCAGTTTATTGCGTTTTAGCCATGCTTAAATTCTTAGATAGGTACTTTTCGAATTAAGGAAGCACATACTATAAAATAAACTGAAGTGTTAAAAGGATTTATAAATACGAGTAGATTTGTTTCCTTGATTTAAAACTCGTTAAGGCAGTATTAACTACCCAACATTAAACCCATCCTCATATGTATTCGCTGGTTTCCTGCGTAATAATATAGTAGCACAAATTGTTAGAAACACAAACAATGATGTTTTATGCCTTAAGCCAGCGGTTCTCAATCTTTTTTGGTGACGGAACCCTTTTGGAAAGTGATATACTTGATGGAACCCTACAATAATACAATAGTTTATAAAAGTGTATTCTTTATTAATAAGAATAATAAAAGTACCTACCATGTAACAGTTACTTATTACTTACTTATAAATATAACAAGTATAATAATATAAGATATTGACAAAGAAAAAATTTAACTAATGGGAGGTATGAAACTGTTTTTTATTTTTCATCAATCGGTTTATCTGGTTTGATAGAGGACAATTTAAGTCTTATATCAGGTTTAGCGTCCAGTCTATTGCAGTATTTTGTTTTCGCGGCTGCATAGGTTGAGAATCCTGTTTCACACCAATATGTAGTTGCAGTTTTTTCATCGTGCATACTTTTGTTATGTCTAACTCACATAGTTTTATTCTCAGCGATAGTATGCGCTTCACCTACTTGTGCATTGCGATAGCTAACTAAATATTTTAACACCTTTAAGCCAACGTTCCATTCTGTCAAGATGGTATGGTTACAATAATGCACGATCGTTACTGCGTAGAAGAGTACTTATCGCTCCGAACACTAATCGTCGACTGACTAGTGTCAAGGCGCGATCGTCAAAATACTCGAGTCGGCGCCTTTGATAAATAAAGCCGAAATATTATTTAAAAAAAAACGGCCACATAGTACCGCATAGTAAAATGATACGCCGCGTCAACTAAAGAGAGGTCGACTAAAGAGAGGTGTTTTGATTTTTTTCTAAATTCTTACGGAACCCTTACAGGGGTATAGTGGAACCCTAGGGTTCCGCGGAACACACTTAGAGTATCGCTGCCTTAAGCCTAGAAGAGGAAGCAGAGATTTTAATTAAAGATTCCTTTGCATAGCTCACCAATAAGTTAACAGATTAAATCGTACCGAGCACAGGTTGCTGTTAGGACAGTGCGTGTTGTTAATGGATTGTTGCCCCAGTGACAGCGAGAGAGAGAAAATAAATCTTAACAAAGAAATCCCTATCTCTGTCCCTGCTTAGCACTAATTCATATTCAAATCATTTATTTGCTTAAAAGTTGAGTACAACAAGGTCTAGGCATTATAGGCGAACAGTCAACTTTAACTTAAATTTGGTATGAAAATATAAAATCATTAAAATGCAATATTATCCTTTACATTTAAAACAATTTTACAATGTCATTCACTTAAATATAGTCAATTGAAATGAATGAAATATAAACATTAGAATTACCTATATTAAATATATTATGTCAAAATTTTTGAGAGAAAAAATCTTTTATGTCTAGCAGTGGTTAACCAAACGTTGCTTTACTAGCGTTTTGAATCGATTGATCATTAAAGTACATGAACTGCGGCATTCCTTTCCTGCCTGATTGTATGAAGTGACTAAAAGGGTGCTTCAGGGATTTCAGGCGGTCATGTAAGGAGCAGCCACGGGAAGGGACAAAAAGGAAAAGACACGCGGTTCAAAGATACTTTTACCATTAAGGAACAAAAAATCTAATAAGTTTGGCGTAAGCGCCCTAAAGTGGTGTACCTACTATGTTTTCCTAGCTTTGATAGTTATGTGCCATTTTAATTAGATAGAGAAAAACAAAACTATTTCAGGTTATATAAATGTTTCAACAAAAAACCGTTTAAGTTTAAACATCGCTGACGACCTGCGTGGCGCAATGGTTACCATGTCGGACTGCCAATCGGAGGGTCCCGGGTACGATTCCCAGCGAAACAGAAATTTGAATGCTGAGTTTAAATTTCTGTTTTCGGTCTGGGTGTTTGTGTTTCTGTCTTTGTATGTGTCCATGGTACCCACGACATAGGGTATATCTACCCTACTTTGGGGCTATGAGTGTAAAACGTTATTAATATTATTTTTATGAATGAATTCTGCAATGAAACGACGACCTTTACAAAATCTATATTATTTCTGTGAGGTAAAAAAGTAAAGCTGTACCTATGTTGGGGTTAACTCTACCCCAATATTATGTCTTTACTGTAGCGGCAGTCCAGTCCATTTAGAGACATTATATATCCTTAACGAAACAAAATACCTACCATTGAAAGCATAGTAAAGGCAACTAATCCAAGCCTATCAGCTTCCGCGCTCACCTGGACCAAACGTTTATCGCAGGACTCTCATTTATGGGCCCTTAGCACGAGGCCCATAGACCCATAACGCGGGGTCAACAAACGCGCACCTCCCATCCCATCGCATCCCATTTCATTGCTCATATTCCTTCATGCAGTTAACGTTTAATTGCATAGCATGAAATATAAGGAAGTGGGTAGAGAGTAGTCATAAAGTATCAAATTGAAATTAACTGCCGAAAATTTTCCTATAATTTTAATCATGTCCAATCTCTATTGCTGTTGATACGGATATTAAAACCATTAATATGATATGTAATAAGAATTTACTGCGAGGAACTTTAGCTTTTGATGTGATATTTTAGACTTTTATACTAACAGTGAAAGCGTAAAGGTCCTTCAGCCCCCGGTGCGGCTGGTCCGGATTTGACCCCGTCATCAATGGCTAAGATAAATGTGTTTATGTTATATTTTTAGGACCTCGTCCGCGTCAACTGAAGTTTTTTCTTCTTCCTAATAATAATAAATGGACTATTCAACACAAAAATAATTTGTCAATTTGTACCAGTAGTACCTAAGATAAACGCGTTCAAACAAACAAACAAACAAACAAGCAAACCCTTCAGCTTTATATTATTAGTAATGATTACTAAGGATAATAAACTCGTCCCTTGAAATTATTTGTTAGGACTATTTAGACGAATTTAACAGAAGTTTCATTACGTACGTACGTACAGTACACGTACCGATGGTCAACATCTGTCAAAGTTCTGTTACAGTGAAGTAGAATCATTTACTTCTGTACCGTACCTACGCAAGTACCGCCGATCGCGTCGCGATGCCATCGCCTGTCGGACCAATTTGTCGCTTATCGGCGACGATATTTCAACTCAATTACCGAGTGTCATGTCATGTGAGGCTGATCTAAGATACCTCAGCTAGATTCAGCAGCCTTCCGGGACATTTCTGAGAAAATACCTTTTAATTTATTTCGTGAACGAGCTTTTGTCATAGACTTTCCTTTATCTTGTAAATAGAATCTTAGAAGCTGACAAGAAACTTCATTTGGTTGAAATCGTAACTTTTGCAGAATGTCAATTCTGGATACGTCATTAGCATTCCGCCCGCGGCTCCATTCGCGTGGGCTATAAGTTTTTTTCCCATGGGACACCTATTTGTACGTGTAAAATACAACCTACGAACTTCTTGAACTATCCGTGTAAATAAATCTAGTCTATCCATAGCACCGGTGCGAAATGAAAAAACGGCAAACAAATAAATAGTATACATATTTATTTGTTTGCCCTTTTTTCACGTTTATTTATTCCAAATGCACATTCACGTTTATAATAATAGTATGGATTTATTTTATAAGATTTGAAAAAACCGAAACTCGAAATATTTAAAGTTGTCAATTAAATCGTAATAATTATCTAACAGAATATCGACGCGGAAAGCAGATTTTTTGTGAATCCTAAATTATATTTGACTAGTTATGTACAAGGTTATGTACATTAAGGAAGTACAACGAGAGCAACGCAAGTGATAATAGGTAAAAATAGTGTACCGGAAGGCGACCCCGCAGCGCCGCCGCTGCGGCCAATTACTAGCTGTTAGCGATTACTGTAGGGTCCCCACACTATTCGAGGACTTTACTCTCAGGCATGGAAAAAATCGTGATGAAATGGCTGGAACCCTTTATGTGTCTCACTGCTGGGCACGAATCCCCACTTCCCCCATTAGTGGGAAGGCTTGGGGCGTAGTCGTGTCACAGGAAATACTGGCGATGCAGGTTAGTGTCCACCCGCTATCGAATGTTATCAAACCACCCATAAGGCCTCTGGCAAGATTTAACGTTTGTTATAACATCTATATAACAACCAGGACCGAAAACTAAACGTGTCCTCCGAAGCACGGAAACCCCCCACGCTCATTTGACTTAGCTGGGTAGATCGTTTGCAAAACGGCAAAAAGACCAACCAAGATTTCTTGTATGAATTTTGTATGTTTTGCCTGATAATAAATGTTAAGTATCATTCTATTCTAGAGGGGCTAAAATACAATTGAATTTTGTACCGTAATCACCCCATTTCATTTTCTTATTTGAGGCAAAATTAGAATTACGTATTTAATGACTCCTGTTTTGTAGGAACAATATTCATGGTGAGCACATTACTCCCAGACAACATAATCAGCGGATCGCCTTACAAAGCAACAATGGTCGCTAAATTAAGATGCGCAATTAAACGCGAGATCGCATTGCTCGGCTTCCAACTTGCTTCACGTAAAGTAGTAAAACCGTGCACTACTAATATTCCTAGAAATCTAACGAAAGTTACCGACGCAACCCTTAAAATCTGCATGTTTAAGTGACAGGTCGTATTGGAAAGATGACTAATAGGGGCAGAAAAGTACTTGAACGGAGACCACGTCTCAGCAAAGGAACACAGGCCGGCCTTTAACCAGGGCACTCACTATCTGAAAAGCGGGAATTCGATGGATTTAGACTGCACATAACAGGACGGAATAGTATATATTAGGAAACATTTGAAGCGTGCATGGCTCGGCGGCTAGCGTAGAACGCAAGCGGTCTATGCAGCTGAGCCAAACGGGCGCGGGTGTGAGATGGGTGACCGCTAGTGGCAAAAAATTTCATGCGCGTTTCCGTGCTTCGGAGGGCACGTTAACGCGTCAATCCTGGTTGTTGTCGATAGATAACAGTCGTTAAACCTCGTCGGAGGCCTTATGGGCGGCATGAAAACATCCGACAGCGGGTTGGCCACTAACCCGCATCACCACCAACCCGCATTAGAGCAGCGTGGTGGACTAAGTTCCAGGCCTCCCCAATACGGGGGAGAGACCTGTGCCCAGCAGTGGGACGTAAAAAGGGTTGCAGCCAGGAAACCTTTGTCAAACATTGGATTCCCAAACGCTGATGAATGGATGGATGAGCTAAAATTGTGCCTTTGTATCGAATTAATAAAGCTTAATAAAGCTGATGCATATTATAATGTGGAAATAAGTTTCATATCCTCGCGTCGTCTTACGTAGTTCACGTATATGTATTATCAGTTTGGATTTAATAAAATCAATGTAGTATTTTATTTTATGTGATTCAAATAATGCAAATAAAAATAACTCTTTTGGCTTAGCTATAAAGCCTAGCTATTCTAAAGCTTCATCAATACCGTGTCGAAACTCGAATGCATTTAATAACCGCTACCAAGAGCGTGCAGAATAGAGCGCAGCCTCCATTGTGGTCACCGGTCACGCTGGTGCTGGTCCTCCGAGCCGGATCCAATGCGGAATCCAACATGGCCGCCCGTTTCAGATTTCAGCATTGTGTTAAGCGACGCGTGCGACGCCCGCGGTGGCCAATCGCAGGGAAGACCACGGCGCGATCTGATTGGCTGGCTGACCGATTCTAATCGATTTATCGGTCAATTTGCTCGCTATGTATCAATTACGATGTCGTTTAATTGCTCCGAACAATGCGGGCGAGATACACAATAGCTTTATCGGTAAATCTCGGTACACAATTAAGGTAGCCCATGTTCAGGACAGATTGTAAACACGATAGACAACGACATTCAGAGGCTGATGGATAGGCCGACGGCTTCGATAATCGATTCAGATTATCGCACGGTAGCGCGACAACGAGTGAAGCCAGATAACTGAGGAGCTGAGAGGCAAACACGCCGGTACAAAAGCTGTTAAATGTTACTTGCTTGTTGTGAAAATGTCCGGTCGCGTGCTTCCGTGTTGCGGTATTTAGAAAGCTACTTAATATTTTTTATATTAAACTTTTATAGTCACTGCCTGATTTAAGTTTTAATGTTTTGCTATTGGAGGTATATTTGACGACCCACGTGGCACAATGGTTACCATGCCGGACTGCCAAACGAGGGGTCCCGGGTTCGATTCCCGGCAAAACAGAAATTTCAATGATGAGTTTAAATTTCTGTTCTCGGTCTGGGTGTTTGTATTCCTGTCTTTGTATGTGTCCATGGTACCCACGACACACGGTATTAATCACCTTACTGTTTGGCTATGAGTGTGTAACGTTTATTTATTATTATTATTATTTATTTTAAAGGTAAGCTTTTCAAAGTAACCAAAACCTTACACTAACTGCCAAGTTTAAATTAATCAAATTGTGGTGCGTTTGGTATCAAATTAATTCTGTGTATATTATTAAAATATATAAGTTAACAAATGGATATTCTTTTTATTGAAACTCGGAGTCGGATTCTTTGCTTCAAACTTATGACGAAAATTATAAAAGTAGATCGATAGTAGTATCGCTGCGTTAGTGTCATGAACATCCCTATCCTATATCCCTCAAGAATTTCAAAAATTATAGCTTTTAGTGAGATTGTTAATAAGAATATCGCACCTACGGTGCAAAAACGTCACTTCTGCAATTTTTGTCAAAATTGATCTGAGTATGAGAAAAAATAGCTATTATGCCTCTTTATTGGGTGCGTAAATGTCGCATGTGTAGTGTATAATACTTTCCGAGAGAGGACAGTTGTGTCGTTAGGTTTTGGCGCGAATCTAGCCGTCACTGGGAGAATCAACGTTTTATTGGTCAGTTGCGCGCGGTCCCCTGCATAACTAACAGTCTTCTGGAGCTATAATGTCAAAAATGTAATTGTGACAATTTATTTTTATGTTTTTGAAGTAATAACGACACTTAAGTTAGTTGTGACATTTGTTTCTTGAAATAACTCAGTCACTTGTGTAAGTAATGAGTTACATACACAAGTGACTGAGTGAGATTAAGAGTAAGTTCTGTGTAGAAATATAAAATATTGATACACTTATTTGGTACTTTAATTAATAAAACTCATAAAAAGTATAATTTCGGGTGTTTATTTTTTCATATGACATAATTGCCCAGTTAATTGTTTTCTAGTGCCATAACGTCACTTCTGGGAGGGTTGTAAATTTTAAACGTTCATAATTATTTATAACAAAATTATAAGATGTTTGTTTTTACTTTGGCATGAAGTTTAATATTATAGTTTAAATATAACCAGTCTATTTCTTTAATCAATATTACCTATACATTATAATAAGATGTTGAATTTTCAAACGTTTCTCCTGAAAAATTACATCATTGGCATAAGTGACGGTGTTGCACCGTAGGTGCGATATATAAGATCATTTCCACATTTTTGACCCTTAAGTTAAGGAGATTGAATAAGAAAATTAATTTCTTATTTTTTGTTTGAGGTGAAATTGGGTTCCACGAAATCCCTAGACAATAATGTTTTATTTACTTCATGGTAAGCGATCCTTTTCAAACAGCTACTATCAACAACATCTTTATTATACTTTAAAATAAGATCAAGTCTCCCCTAATTTCAATTTAAAATCCATGCGACAACAGTACTTACTTACTTACTTACGGTTAATCGCAGTTAAAATAAGCACTTTTTAAATTTATTTCTTTGTACCAGTACATAGCACAATAATTTGTGTAAGTAATAAACATTAACCTATAGGTGCTATTAAGTGAAAAATTAATTATCAACTCCGAACCAACCGATCGTGTGAACTGGGCCGTTGCCACCGTTTTGCATTATCGCAAACACAACGAAAACCAAACTTTATTCGTTTCTATTAACTTTCATTTTGTAATGGCACTAAACATGTAGGTATAATGATAAGGTAAATCCTGCTCCAATTGCAGGTATCACGTTTCGTTCAAAATCGTAAATTGGTTCAAATTCATCAGCCGTATCTGGTTTAGCAACGTTCAGTGGTTCATATTGCGGAGCCAACACGCTCCGATCATTACTTTACATTTGAATGCTTATCATTGAATGTATAATTTATTTAATAACGCTACAAACCGATTTAAAGTGGCTTCATAGTCACAGTTTCGAAATTGGAATACGTCAGTATGAGAATTGTACTTGTGGTTGTTTAGTGTAGGAGGCTACCCTCAGCTCACAAATAAAGGGTTTATCCAGCGTAAACTATTTTTTTATTATTGCACTAAAGGCTGTACTTAGCAGCAAAACATTCTACCTAATGATACGTTGGCAATGACCATCTACAGTCGAATTCGTTCATGTTATAGCACTTACATTCTAGAGTAGGTACCTTTTTTTTTGGTGTCGGGGGAAACCTTTAAAAGGTACCCGGCACCTAGGGAGAGGACACCGGGTTATGTGGGATTTGACCGCACTAAAACCCCCTCGGTGGCCTGCCTCTGCGCTTGGGGAGGACTCCGGGATCTCCTAAGGAACGCACCGGTGTCCTCCACGCGCGGAGCCCAGAATGGGCCTATCTTCGGAGAGTAGATGTGCTCTCCTGCACCTTCCGATGTTCACGGCGGCATGCGGCCACGCACACACCGCCGTCCTTCCCGTGGCTGCTGGCTGGACGGATCGAGCTCCGACTCTCCTCGTCCGCAACCCCGGAAGTCCCCTTTTAGTCGCCTCTTACGGTCAGGCAGGATACCGTAGCTCTATTCCTAACCCCGAAGCTACAGAGGCTAGATTCTAGAGTACCTACAATGCACTAAAACCTCAAGATTACCAGTATCACAAAATTATCATCCCATCAAATATGGGTATCAAATGAAGGGGTATTAACTAGAAATAATAAATTCTATAATAAGTTTATTAATATGTAAAATTTTTAACTTGAAACAATAACAGGCTAGGCACAGGTTAGGTATATTTATTCTGGATTCCTAAAATTTTGAAATAATATAATAACTGTTGCTTATAAATAACAATAACGCTACGCTGTCAAAGCCCTATATTATCCCTTTATCGTGCATACCATGGACACACAACAAAGATAGAAACACAAACACCCAGACTGTCTTAACTCATCTTTCAAACTGCCTCGACGGGAATCTAACCCGGACTGCGATCGGCAGTTTGGCAAGATAACCATTGCATAACCTCTCTATCAAGTACTCCAATCTGAATCGACAAGTCTTTCCACCGCAACATCGAAGCATCTAAACAATTAACTCCCACATCCGATACAATCTAAACGCGTTGCCACTCCGCTCACTCGTCGACATGCTCCATCAAAAAACAATTATTACACAGTAGGTTAATCGCAAGATACGTCGTCACGGTACTCAGGGGCTATAAACTAAACTCACGTGGAGAAAGGAAATAGATTTGTTTTAAATGAAGCTATTTGTTAGTTGCAGAACATAATATCTTTTGGGTCAGAGCCATCGCTGACTACGTTTATTGCAAAGAAGAATTTTATGGTATTTCGGTGGAAAGGTGCGAGTGCTAGCCAGGGAAGACAAGAATATCGTGAAAGGGAGAGAAAGATAATGAAATTAAACACCAAACTAACTTTTCATTTCTGTATGGTCTCCCTTGACCCTGTTAAATCTTTGGGATCTCTCAATTTGTTTATTCCATCTAAAATAAGATTTGCCTTCAAAGTATGCCGAAATTGCAAAGTGAAAGACAGCCGTCGCAACATGGCGTGTGTAAACAGGTGCGTTGTGTAGCAAAAGGAGTCCTTTTGACAGTTTTCGTCTTTTTTCTTCTTCTTTCCTTTCATTTTCTCTTCTTTTCTTAATTTATTTCCTAGATGGCTCCGTTCAATATTTCCAGAACAAAAGCGTAGTACTATCCTATTATAGTACACAATTTACTTCTTCATCCGACACAATCTAAATAGGCGTTGCGCTAGTCGTCTACATGCTCTATCAAAAAACAATTATTACACAGTAAAAATAGATTTGTTGGAAAGGGAATGGGAAAGTTTGCTGTAAGTTTAGTTAAATCGCCGGAATACTATCGCTCACAATGTCTGCCAAAATTTATGGTATTTAACAACGATAGAAAACCAAGCGATGGCCGAATGGTAAAAAACTGCGGTCTTCGACGCGACCGATCCGGGTTGAAATCCTCAGCGCGCACCTCTGACAAAGAAATTTGTAATCTGCGCATTTATCGCTGCTCCACGGTGATGGAAAATATCGTGATACTAGAGGTAACCCCGCGGCTTCACTCGCGTTAGAAAGGGTCAGTAAATTATCAATTATTGTAGTTATGGTTCACTATTTTGACTATAATGGCTTACACATTTTGGCTATTAGGGCTTACACATGAGATATAGATATATACTGTGGCGGGCTTTTTTGTAGGACTATTTAAGATAAACATCATACATTACATAATAATATGTATAACTCCAGCGGTTTTGGCAGCACACGCCAGAATAGCTCGCAGATGGTAGATCTTTTCCTACTTACTTGACACTTAACGTCATATTTTGGACAATTCACACAATACCTTTATAAATTGTAGCCTATGTGTTATTCTGATGTATAAGCTATATTATTGTAAAGTATCATTAAAATCCATTCAGTAGTTTTTACGTGAAGAGTAACAAACGTCCATACTTACAAACTTTCGCATTTACTCGTATATTACTAGTATGATTTAATTGATTAGGATGTTCGCCGAGAGAAATTCATTCAATTTCTCGAAAGCCTGACTTCCACCGTATCCATTCCGAACCAACCGATCGTGTGAACTGGGCCGTTGCCACCGTTTTGCATTATCGCAAACACAACGAAAACCAAACTTTATTCGTTTCTATTAACTTTCATTTTGTAATGGCACTAAACATGTAGGTATAATGATAAGGTAAATCCTGCTCCAATTGCAGGTATCACGTTTCGTTCAAAATCGTAAATTGGTTCAAATTCATCAGCCGTATCTGGTTTAGCAACGTTCAGTGGTTCATATTGCGGAGCCAACACGCTCCGATCATTACTTTACATTTGAATGCTTATCATTGAATGTATAATTTATTTAATAACGCTACAAACCGATTTAAAGTGGCTTCATAGTCACAGTTTCGAAATTGGAATACGTCAGTATGAGAATTGTACTTGTGGTTGTTTAGTGTAGGAGGCTACCCTCAGCTCACAAATAAAGGGTTTATCCAGCGTAAACTATTTTTTTATTATTGCACTAAAGGCTGTACTTAGCAGCAAAACATTCTACCTAATGATACGTTGGCAATGACCATCTACAGTCGAATTCGTTCATGTTATAGCACTTACATTCTAGAGTAGGTACCTTTTTTTTTGGTGTCGGGGGAAACCTTTAAAAGGTACCCGGCACCTAGGGAGAGGACACCGGGTTATGTGGGATTTGACCGCACTAAAACCCCCTCGGTGGCCTGCCTCTGCGCTTGGGGAGGACTCCGGGATCTCCTAAGGAACGCACCGGTGTCCTCCACGCGCGGAGCCCAGAATGGGCCTATCTTCGGAGAGTAGATGTGCTCTCCTGCACCTTCCGATGTTCACGGCGGCATGCGGCCACGCACACACCGCCGTCCTTCCCGTGGCTGCTGGCTGGACGGATCGAGCTCCGACTCTCCTCGTCCGCAACCCCGGAAGTCCCCTTTTAGTCGCCTCTTACGGTCAGGCAGGATACCGTAGCTCTATTCCTAACCCCGAAGCTACAGAGGCTAGATTCTAGAGTACCTACAATGCACTAAAACCTCAAGATTACCAGTATCACAAAATTATCATCCCATCAAATATGGGTATCAAATGAAGGGGTATTAACTAGAAATAATAAATTCTATAATAAGTTTATTAATATGTAAAATTTTTAACTTGAAACAATAACAGGCTAGGCACAGGTTAGGTATATTTATTCTGGATTCCTAAAATTTTGAAATAATATAATAACTGTTGCTTATAAATAACAATAACGCTACGCTGTCAAAGCCCTATATTATCCCTTTATCGTGCATACCATGGACACACAACAAAGATAGAAACACAAACACCCAGACTGTCTTAACTCATCTTTCAAACTGCCTCGACGGGAATCTAACCCGGACTGCGATCGGCAGTTTGGCAAGATAACCATTGCATAACCTCTCTATCAAGTACTCCAATCTGAATCGACAAGTCTTTCCACCGCAACATCGAAGCATCTAAACAATTAACTCCCACATCCGATACAATCTAAACGCGTTGCCACTCCGCTCACTCGTCGACATGCTCCATCAAAAAACAATTATTACACAGTAGGTTAATCGCAAGATACGTCGTCACGGTACTCAGGGGCTATAAACTAAACTCACGTGGAGAAAGGAAATAGATTTGTTTTAAATGAAGCTATTTGTTAGTTGCAGAACATAATATCTTTTGGGTCAGAGCCATCGCTGACTACGTTTATTGCAAAGAAGAATTTTATGGTATTTCGGTGGAAAGGTGCGAGTGCTAGCCAGGGAAGACAAGAATATCGTGAAAGGGAGAGAAAGATAATGAAATTAAACACCAAACTAACTTTTCATTTCTGTATGGTCTCCCTTGACCCTGTTAAATCTTTGGGATCTCTCAATTTGTTTATTCCATCTAAAATAAGATTTGCCTTCAAAGTATGCCGAAATTGCAAAGTGAAAGACAGCCGTCGCAACATGGCGTGTGTAAACAGGTGCGTTGTGTAGCAAAAGGAGTCCTTTTGACAGTTTTCGTCTTTTTTCTTCTTCTTTCCTTTCATTTTCTCTTCTTTTCTTAATTTATTTCCTAGATGGCTCCGTTCAATATTTCCAGAACAAAAGCGTAGTACTATCCTATTATAGTACACAATTTACTTCTTCATCCGACACAATCTAAATAGGCGTTGCGCTAGTCGTCTACATGCTCTATCAAAAAACAATTATTACACAGTAAAAATAGATTTGTTGGAAAGGGAATGGGAAAGTTTGCTGTAAGTTTAGTTAAATCGCCGGAATACTATCGCTCACAATGTCTGCCAAAATTTATGGTATTTAACAACGATAGAAAACCAAGCGATGGCCGAATGGTAAAAAACTGCGGTCTTCGACGCGACCGATCCGGGTTGAAATCCTCAGCGCGCACCTCTGACAAAGAAATTTGTAATCTGCGCATTTATCGCTGCTCCACGGTGATGGAAAATATCGTGATACTAGAGGTAACCCCGCGGCTTCACTCGCGTTAGAAAGGGTCAGTAAATTATCAATTATTGTAGTTATGGTTCACTATTTTGACTATAATGGCTTACACATTTTGGCTATTAGGGCTTACACATGAGATATAGATATATACTGTGGCGGGCTTTTTTGTAGGACTATTTAAGATAAACATCATACATTACATAATAATATGTATAACTCCAGCGGTTTTGGCAGCACACGCCAGAATAGCTCGCAGATGGTAGATCTTTTCCTACTTACTTGACACTTAACGTCATATTTTGGACAATTCACACAATACCTTTATAAATTGTAGCCTATGTGTTATTCTGATGTATAAGCTATATTATTGTAAAGTATCATTAAAATCCATTCAGTAGTTTTTACGTGAAGAGTAACAAACGTCCATACTTACAAACTTTCGCATTTACTCGTATATTACTAGTATGATTTAATTGATTAGGATGTTCGCCGAGAGAAATTCATTCAATTTCTCGAAAGCCTGACTTCCACCAATCTGCACTTGGCTAGCCTGGTGGACTATGGCTTGAATCCCTCTTACTTGTGAGAAGGAGACCTGTGCCCAGCAGCGGAGGTAAAAAAGCAAGGGGACAAGTATGTATACAGAGCGTATCGTACTACAGCCCATAGCCACCTAAATATAAATATTATGCAGAGCTATATTCTTCTGCAAAATCATCTATGGGTAATCACACAGTTTGAATACTGCATGTACTTAAGCGTATTTGAGTGGTATTTGAACTAAACCTATTACCACGGGAACAAGAGTTATTTATTTCAACTTATAAACAATACCTTCAAATTCCTAAGAATCATCGGTTACTACACAGTTTTAAGTGCAAATAGTCATAGATTTTCTCAGCGTGGAAGAAACCAAAATAATAAATTTGTGTATGTATACCCAGTGTACACATTGACAGTGTGTGTGTATGTGTGTCGCACGTCAAGTGCAAGGCTAGTGTGGGTCTACTGACTACTCCCTTCCATACGAATTGAGACAATTTGACTTTGCGACAATACAAAATCTTCCTAGATAGAGGTTAATGTTACACTTGACGACGAACGGTACTCGTTTCCGCTACTCATCTCCATTCAAAGCCGCGATCGCAGATTTTAGGTTAATAAGTACGTGTAGTCTCGCACGGTAGCAATGATCGCTTTGCACGATTTGGTAATCGCTGAAGGTATTTTTCGTCGTTACGGTCATTGAACTCTGCGTATGCTGGACGGAAGTGAATGCTGAGAAAAATGCATATCTCGACCACACTTCCCAATGACATTGCAAAAGTTGCTTCTGCTTGGTGAGGACTGTAAAATTTCTTTACGATGTATCCGTCACACAAAAGTTTCTAGAAGGTAGATACGATAAAAGTGTTGAAAAAGTATATGCTGTATATGACCTAACGAATAGCTGATGCTGGTCTCGACCTAATCAATTTTGGAGTCAAAAAAATTGTTAGCAACATTTTTTTATTCTACAAAAACTCAGCATATTAACTGAATAGAAAGGATTGCGCTATCAAAAAAAATGTACGTAATTTATTTATATACATCACAATATGTACTTAATTATCATATTTTTAGAAATAAAAAGAAGCGGAATATTTAAATCACAGTATAATTCACAAAGCATTTTATACAATGTAAAAATAACGAATTAAGGTTTTTAATTAACATTACCTTATACAACTACAATTGAATGTTAAGTAAGCACAATACTTCCCCTACAAATTTTACTGTATTAATGATCGCTCCTTAGAGGAGGATCCACTTTTTTATGCGTTTTCCCCTACATCGTCACATTTTTTTATCCAACAGTATTTACAAAATCTAGACTTAAACTTAATTAGAATTTCATAAATTTAAACTTATTTTTTTAGATAAAATATATTTTACTTATAGGCCTTTTATATTTAATGTTTTTATTTTTACTTTAAGTTTTGTATATAATAAATGTACCTACCTATATAATCTATTAAATTTTTTTGATGTAAACATTATTATAGATTCGAATAAAGCTCTGTCCAACAATATCTTTTTATTGTCAGGTCTTTTCTTTTGTACTTAACGACGACCGTATCACAAAACCCTTCAAGCCACTGCATATTATCAGGCGATAAGTGACCACATCTGTACGGCGGTGTCGCTAACGAGTAGCGCGTGACGTCACGCGACGCGCCACGCGACACGCGCGTCACGACGCGGAAAAATGCGACCATTACGACACAAACAGACCAACACCCAGTACACCTGTGGTTTGGATTAATGATCACGATCGAATACTAATGCTTGCTTATTGTGTTAATTGGTTAGTCATGTTTTAAACCTGTGGTTGAACGATAGACAATTAATGTTAAACGAAGTTGATGAATTGACGAATTCAAAAACATTAACATTAAGATCGTGGCTAGCGATTGGTTAATAGAAATTAAAACAGGTGACCAGCCTGAATGGTGTGGGGAATGTTAGGAGCGGTCTACGTCGGCAGTGGAGTGTGGACTTTGACAGAATAGTGGATGTTGGAAGATAGGTTTATTTTTTCTTTCTTTCCTGTCTTGACTGCCGTCGTTCTGTCGTGACAAAACGATTGATAATTTAATGTCAAGCTGAAATCGGAAAAAAACTCAAAAATACCCTGAAGCTATGGAAAGCAGCATTATTCAATAGACTATTTATACAGATTCCACATTTTTTAACAATACATTTCAGCAAACAATCACGAATCTTATAGCATAATTTTTTTTTGGTGACAATTAAATTTTGGCAAGAAACAACCTTGAGACAATTAATTCGCATGATAACTCAGCAGAAACTGCGATTTACCTCAAATCATAGAGCAACATGACTGCCGGCTCACGACGGGTGTCAAAACCTTTGCTCTAAGCCTCAGAAGCAATTTTGTATAGCATTTGAACCTTCCGCCGTGATTTGCCAACACAGCAAACATCCCCGGGCGTAGTATTAGAGGTATTAGAACAATCTGTGCGCAGAAGCAACCCGTTATTAGGCGGGAGAAAGTGCGGCTAATACGCGGTTATGATTGAGCTCATGTGGCCACATGTAATCGTGATCGTACAAGCTATAAGAGGATAGCGGGATTGCTAAATATTGTCGAAAAAAACTCTTCTAATCTGTTTATTTATCCTGTGTAGTATTAGAACAATTTGTAAAGCTCTACTCGTATGTAACTTCGGGCATGCACGGTAATGGAAAATAGCGTAATGATATACATATATTGCATATATGTACATTACAATGTACTTCCTCATCATAGAGCGGCGATGAATACACAAATATCAAATGGGTTGGTTGATAGGCTTAGGTTAAATAAAATAAATGCCTTTTTTTATTCAGCCAAAATCATAATATGTTAAGCAAGTCAAAAATAACGTGAAAAATAAATAAAAATAAAAGTCAAACAAAAGAATGTTATCAAACTATGACGATCTGTGTGGCGTTTGGTAACCAAACCATACCGAATTGCCTATCCCAAGGTCCCGGGTTCGATTCCCGGCGAAACAGAAATTTGAATGATGAGCTTAAAATTTCTGTTCTCGGTCTGATTGTGTGTATTTCTGTGTTTGTGTGTGTCGATGATAAATCTTTTCTGTTGTAAGACTATGAGTGTGAAACATTATGTTAAAAAGCTGCTCACACATAATGATACTCGTTTCCTATAACTTAAAGTTCTCCATTCCGCGATCTTCTCCACGCTTGCCCGCGGCGCACTAAACACTATTTAATTATCGGCGTATCCGGAGCAGTGCTTACCGTGTAATTGTGCCGCGACCCGGGAACTAGCCGTGTTGCGTAACGGAGTATCTTGATGAACTTCACCTGACCATTGTTTTGTTCCACAGTACATCAGAATCAGATGAAAAAAGCTAAAAAGCCGCGATGCCATGGTCAGAGCTACGTACGATGTAAGCCATCTTTCAGAAGCTGATGAATATAATCAGCAGGAACTAGGTTTAGGTGAGAGATTTGAGCATGATAACCTCAAATGCACTATCTGTTCAGTGAGTCATTCGAATGCACTATGCGTTCGGTGAGTGATAAGAATATGTTGACCTCTCAGGCTTAGGCTTTGGCTTTAGCTCTTAAGATGTAGCTCATTTTAGGTAGAGCTACCAGCATCAAAGCAACAATTTCGATTTCTTTCCACTATACACGGGGTTAATTAAAAGTATCTATAGTCCGGCCAACGAGACGTGATAAAAAATGTAAACAAAGTTTCAGGGGTTCAAAACATTTTTATTTGAATAAATTATATACATAGCATATACTAGCGACCCGGCCCAGCTTCGCTCGAGCGATTAAGTGATATACATTAAAATTTATTTTACAAAAACCCATTTAAGTACTGAAGGCAAAAAATAGATGCGCGATGAGAATGCGCGCCGGGGGATGTTATGATTTATGGTAAAACAAAATATCATCTTCTAAAGTATTTATTTGATTACATTTTGTACAATTTTAATCTGAATTGACGAAGCTAATTAACGTTTTTATTTAGATAAGGATTAATACTGAACAGAATAAACAGATTCGAGATAACGTGATATTTTTATTAACATTTTAAACATAAAAGTAGTTATTGTAAGTCAAACGTAAGAGATAGGGTATGTTAATGCGGACTTTTATTTAGCAAAATTAATCTAAGCATACATAGGGACGCGGGAAAGCGGCGGGAAGCGAATTTGTTTTATAATATGTAGTGATTTATTACAATACTTCTTCCAAGTACCTACTTGAGAAAGTGACACTGCAATTCTAAAAATTATATTTTTGGAGCAGCGAAAAGAAGCCTTTTTGTACAGAACCTGAAAAATTTAATTATGATAGTGCGGGCGGCCCCTAGTGAATTAATAAGTTAACTTAACTTTTGACGATTTTTGCGTGGTGAATTGATTTCTTTCAAACGTTATCTAGAGCTCCCAAACTGTGATTCCATAGTTAAAATCAACAACTCTTCACAATAACTTAAATATTAATATTATCAAAAAATCGAACGCAATCATAATAGGAATGAACTTTCACAAAATGGCGGAACAAAAGTTTTGTATTTTATTTTATTTTTTTCAACTATGGCATCGCAAACTATGTGCATATTGCCTGCGCCAAGTATAATAATTACGACTTTCGAGTACCTATATCTCGAAAACAAAGCGTCGTACAGCAAAACCCCAAAAACGCATAAACGGTTATTAGGTCTATATCTAATCTCTATCTCTACTATCGAACAATGATGAAAGTTCTCGAAAAGTCAGTGATAAGAAAAACAACGATTTATATACAGTTCGGGATCCGCGGCGAGTACGTACCCATATATAGCGTACATGTATAGGTTGTCTACATCGCGGGCCGCGAATATTATTTATGACTGTACATAACTATAATTGCGTTAGTAACATAAAGCAAGGTTCGGGACGGGCCTATTGTATTAGGTAGTTCGGGAAAATTCTAGAGAACCGTGGGTAGCCGTATGTAAGAATGTAAGGCACGCACCGGGCCGCGACAGGACATAGTTTAGTTCCGGAAGTGAAATCAAAGCGATCACTCCAAGCAACAAGGAAGAATTATTTCGACGACTACAGCGAAGATATTTGACTATAGTGATTGTGTTTGGTGATTTGGATTCTGTTGAGTGGATTTTTGTATAAGGAGACAATAAACAACTTCTACGTTGCAAACGGTATTTTATTACCCATAGGGCGTAACAATATTTACATCACGTTTTTGCCAGTTTCGTTATAACTGGACGAGTAATAATAGGTAAAGTCAGTAAGTCGTCAGTAATCAGTCAGTCAAGTCATTCATACATTCAAGTAAAGTGATGGCTTTTTTACCAGAACGTGACCAATGGAATTTTGGAGGCAAGCTGTATAAACATATTATCGCACTGTTATTTTATTTCACAACACTCATGCACTGTAATTAACCTATATCGAACCAAATGCCATCAAATTTATCCGATATTACTCAAAATTATATCAATAACATGAAAATAAAAAAAGAGCACAACATAATGTCTTTTTCTACTTCCCGTCAAAACTCGACCAAATGTTGACAACTGTGGTACTGACTGCTTTCCTGTACCACGAAAAAGCTGTCGTTGACTAACTGACGCTATTACTGCATACGTGTGATAAGGACAGAGATAATAATTGCTCGCTCTCGCAATAGTAACTTGGTAACGGTCCGTTTGTTTACATTCTTTATCTCGTCTCGTTGGCCGGACTATAGGTTTACCATTTTTTCAATGCCAGCTATTTTATACTTTGATGACAATATTAGTTTGTTCAAAGAAGTTTTAGTTGTTAATGTTCGGGAAAGGAGATATTATCACAAGAATTGTCATCCTGCGTAGTTTGACTCATTACTGTATCTCTACTCTATTTTACAGTATAATATAGTAGAGAGACAAAAACTGAACACCGGATGAGCTATTTACTAGCTAGCCGTGGTAACAAACAAGCGATCACAAAAACCGTGATCGGTCACATAACGACGCGACGGTCGGGGTTTCCGCAGACTGGTGACTACACTAACAACTATAACAAGACACGAATATTGTAATCTGGTACAGTCTCAGATTTTCCAACGATGTACAAATGTAGAATGTTTTAATAAATGATAAAAACGGGTCATACTCATAGCCCCATAGAAAGACTTTTATGTCATGGTTTCCATAGACCGACACACAGAATAAAAAACACTTAAGTTCATTATTTAAATCTCCATTCTATCTTCGATAGGGGTCCCCAGGAAACCAGGGATCGTCGCATCACTCACTTCAATGTAAAACAATTGTTCTGCGTTTCGGTAGAAAGATTCCTTTAACCTTCGACCACACTTCGATGAAATAAAAAAAAAATTGTAGGAAAAACAATGTTTTCCTATTATTATTAATTTGCCATTTTATTTTAAAACCGAAATAATACTCAGGTATCAGCAGAATATCAGCTGATTTATCTTTATGTCATGCACTATAATTTATATTGGTTAACTATTAAGACGGTATCTACGAGAGAAAGCTAATTTGATCAGCAAAAACTTGATTTTGATTGATCACGACATTACAGTTTGTGGTCCGACTCGCCTTTTACGCTTAGTTTAGACAAGACATAATACGAGTAAGAGAGGCGCACACTGATCGTTACACCATTGTAGGTGGTAGAACTATTATCGTTCGCCCGGGGAAGTACCACCGCTGCACCCACTTCTGCCGTGAACCAATTCTATTGTGTTTCGGTGGAAAGGTGCAGTTGCCGGCCACACTTACATGAGGCGACCACCAGCCTGAGTAGCAGCGCAACTGCATTCGAACTCAGACAAGACTTACCTATGCTGGCTTGAGGTTGTATGTACATGTCCATGGGCTGCAGCGACGTCTTAACCCCACGTGGACTGCATGCTCGTCTGCTACTCCACTCAAAAAAAATCATTGAAACACGCACTAGAGTAGGATGGAAATAATCATCTTTCCATCTCCATCCATCCATCTTTCATAGTTTCATAGAGTTTCTTCGAATTTGAGGTCATATTGGATACATAAGATAGTCCTGCAGACCAATAGACGTCTAGTATTGCATCGTGTTATGTATAACATAAATATTAATGGTCGGAATCGCCAGATATGTTTAAGTATTAACGAAAGCGTGTAAATGTTCTAACATGAATTTTATGAGCCAATAAAATATTTCACCTGAAGTCGTGCTACGGGAAACATGCGAAGTCGATGTGCGAAGTGTCGGCAGTGCGCAGTCGTTGCTCCACACTTACCCACTAGCTAAGTAGCGGGATTACAATTAACACAGACTTGCCAGAATTATTTAAGCTGCAGTATATCTTACGAAGGTGCATAAAATAATTCAAAGGTGAGTCATAAGTTAGACTATAGAAATAGGTAGCAGAAAAAAGAATCAGATTTGCAGAGTGAAATTATGTCAATTTCTGTTTTTTTATTGCTTCCATAAATATAATTCAGTATTCAATATCATTGTTTTTGTGTATGAAATAAAATAAAATTTTAGAACTTCTTTTGTTCAGTACAGTTCAACTTGATCGAAATTTAAACAGAATTTAAGTCCAGTCTGAATTGAAGTCATACCATATATCTTGATGAATTGCTACTGTGAAGGTCTAAGGCACAATTACTGCTTCATTGCATGTGTAGGATAAAAAAATATGAATCGATTCACCAGATGTGTACCTATATAATACTCTTATATTATATTTATTACCCAGGAAAACATTCATGCAAGGTCGACGTGCGGCATCGCACACTTCTAGTTAACCACTTGCTAATTAGCAGGTTTACAATAAGCACAGACTTGCCAGAATAGTTATATGTAACGGAACATTTAAATTATAATTATAAGAGTCAAGTTCCTATCATAAATTTTTTTGAGAAGGAAATATCGCTGTTTGTCCCACAGCAGACAGAGTTTGGGAAACACTAGCAAAGTCCAATAAAATAATATAAAAAAGTTATATACTTAGGTGACACTTATAAATAACTCAAGTTACCCTACGCAGGTACACACGTCAAATCCTAGCGCGGAAATAATAAAGTGGTCGCCACACTCGCGGCGGGAAGCGATAAAGCAGCTTGTCGACGCGCGGCAAACTACCACCCGGCTGTGAGGCAATCCCGTGTGAATTCTGCATTGCTTGCCTCACTTTATGATGATTCGCTTGAGTTTTATTGGACCCTCATTACTTTGCTTTAATTGACAATTGAGCGAAACGTGCATGGCTCTGCGCCTGGCGTAGAACGCAAGCGATCTTCGAAGCTAAGTAAAACGAGCACGGTCGGGTGTAGGACAGGTGACCGCTAGTAGCAAATTTTAAGCGCTTTCCGTTTTTGTCGATAAATATCTGTCGGCAAGCCTTGTCAGAGGCCCTATGGGCGATTTTAAAACATGCAAGAGCGGGATACTTTTTCCTTCAGTCTGGTTAATGTAAACACTTATACTTCTGCCACCTTTGAAATAAGGTACCTAAATATACATCTCGGTATGGTATACTTACTCACTGCAAGGGATCTATAATGTCTTTGAGGTAGGTAGATATAACAAAATAAACGAACATTAAAGCAATTAAAATGTACGCGCATATATGTATTTTCACATTTCATGTAAATGTAAATTGTAGTATTCTACTCTACAATTGAGTAAAAAACAATCTGAAACCTGAATGACGAAAAAGAAACTCATCAAATGAATCAACCCAAATTTTGTCATCTACATGTGAAATCCACCAGCTCAGGAGCTCACGTCTCCCAACCAGCCGCTCATGGATGGGTTGATGGGAGCTGATTATCTATCCATCCATCAGCCTTTAAATCAGCGGCTTACCGTTGTCAGGTTGGAAGGCGGCATGTGCTCCTTGTGCCAAGACGTGATCGCCATTCGAGGAATTTTAAGGCGGACAATGACATGGCACGGCACACAGCGGCGGTTAAGAGGAGGACATTGTGAGGCGCTACGCAGCTAGCGTGGCATACAGCTGATCATTGAGTCTAAACTACTAAAGCTATAAAAATTAACTTTTCTTAGTGCACTTCAATCTAATGATTTCATTACTGTTGAAATGTATTAGTTTCATAAGGCTAGTTGAATACATACGACATAGCAACAATACCAGCCTCCAATATCAGCCAACAATGACAGCCTCCGTGGCGTAATGGGTGATGAGCCGACTGCGAAGCGTGAGGTCGTGGGTTCGATTCCCACCCAGGACAAATATTTGTGTGATGAACATGACTATTTGTTCTGTGTCTGGGTGTTAATTTATCTATTTAAGTATGTATTTAGAATTATATATGTATGTTTATCAGCTTTCTGATTACCATCGTACAAGCTCTGCTTAATTTGGAATCAGATGGTGTTGTGTGAATTGTACAAAGATATTTATTTATATATTTTTTTCATAATTCTAAGTTTACAGGTAGGATTTGTCAAAGATTGGTTTTCACGTAATTTTAACTAATTTTTATTTTTCAGCCGTTTCTAACCAATCCAAAGAATGATAAAGAGAACTAATCTCTACCTATCTCAACAAGTTGTTTACGATATTAAACTTTTTCACCAAGCTTACCGGTGCTTAGAATCCTTATACGGAGCTCGTAATTATCGAACAGGCTTATTGTGGACTACATACTTTGCAGGCAACATGGTAGTTTGGGATCATTATAGTCCCGATGACCACCAGTGGCAAAAATTTCATGCGCATTTCCGTGCTTCGGAGAGCACGTTAAGCCATCGGTGCCTGTTATCGATAGACAACAGTCGTTAAATCTTGTCGGAGGGATTATGGGCGCTTTGAAAACATCCGACAGCGGGCTGGCCACGAACCCGCAACTCCACCAAGCTGCATTGGAGCAGCGTGGTGGAGTAAGTTCCAGGCCTCCCCAATAATTAAGGGGAGAGACCGTGTCCAGCAGTGGGACGCTAAAAAGGCTTGCAGCCATAGTCCCGATATTGTGGAACAGATCTAGAAAGCATAGTATAGGATTGTTTCTATCATATTCTTTAAAAATTCTTTCGATTCGAATATCAAAAGTATACCATACTTTTTTAAAACCGTTTTGTAGTCAACGTGCATGTTGCTTGTTATTTCGTAATACGAGTATGTTTCGTTCAAAAGTTATACTTTTTCTACGAAATGACGGGTATTCGGATGCTGACGGCTGAACTGACGACGTCTACGGACGTCCTTACACCGTTCAGATACGACGTACACTAATTCAGTTAATATTTCAGCTAATTATGTAACAAGTCTGTAAATGTTTGCAATATGTTTCTTACAGAATAGTGGTCTATTTTAAGCCAACAACAACGGAACCGACAGCTCAGTGTATCTTACGATGCGTGAAATTGCTCATCCAGTATGATATCCCTGGCGAAGTACGATTTAGACATTATCATTATTTTTATTTTTTGATATGACAAACTAAAATAAATACTATAATACATTTCCACGTAGCTCTTAAAACTGTGCCTAACTTTAATAATTATTCAAAGACGGAAGCAAATTAAATTGAACAAATTGAAGTAGTCAATGAACCAGTCACTTTATAAGTGTGAAACTCACTTCGAGCCTCCAATGAATTCGAACCGTTTAATAACTGGCGATTACTCAGCCACAGTTCATGTTTGCAGACTCTCATTGCATGTCCATAAAAATAAATAACAGTTGTGGCACCACTTTCCGCTGAGGAGCGCCGGGCATCCATCATTGCGCACCCCGCTGCTCTCCGGCTGTGAACGCAGAAACAAAATATTGTTAAAACAAAATTACCATCAGTTCTAAAATCGCAAAAATCTAAGTTTTTGATCACACAATAAAAAATCTATACTGAATATAATAAATCTAAAATAAAAATCTATACTAAATAAATGTACAATTTATAAATTAATTGCACTTTTTCAGACCGCATATTATGCTTGCATCCTATGTTAAGATTCTACAAGACAAACTCATGGCAATGCTATACATAATTTAAAGAGCATCAAGGTCCATATGAAAAATGTCAAAAATGTTAATAGAGCTAAGTATTTTATTATATCGTAGAAGGAATCGTGAGTGTATTTTTACATGATTATTTATAAACGGCATAACTCACGGGCTCTTCCGAACAGTAACGTGACTTAAACCATTCATAAATAATGATGTTATAGTGAACTAGGTCTTGTGAAAAAAAGGACCATACAGCTTTCTACCTATGACAAACCTCAATTCTTCACTTGTAATATTAGATCATAAAAAAAACCACCCTGATTTTAAGCAATAACGTAAACATTGGCCTAAATCTCTTCTACGTCAAATAGTATGTTTCATGCTTAATCCTCTTGCCTCAGCTAGTATCGTGACTGTTTCATCTTGTAAAACCACCGAGAAACAAGCAAGGAAGACGAGGGAGGCCGACAAATCAATCTCGCGCCAGAAATAGACGTGAACCGATAGACTAGATAGAGAGACAGGTCTGCTCTGCTTTGTTGCAATATGTTCGATGCCGCCTTCTGTGTCAAACCATTTTGTAACTTTGTGTGTGTATCACCACAGAGAAAACTATGAGGAGTATGCGTTATTTGAAAATTGGGTAAATATTCGGCGCGTCAGCGTCATTCAACTAGGAGGCCAGGCAGTAATGTTTTAAGAACGGAGGAACGAATGACAGTAAGAGTATCAGTTTTATCGCGCAACAAAAGGGCCCTTTTCAATTAATATTAGGTACTTTATCTATCGGAATGGCCAGTAGCCATTAGAGAAACACCGTCAAAATACAGTTTGGATGCGCAATGGGTTGGATTTTTTTACGTTTTTCACATACTTACCCGCGACTTAAATCCCGCGACAAAAATTTGAAATGTTCATCAATCATACAAGTCTTAGTGGTAAAGTGGGGTCTAGAAAAATCTTAAGAACCTGGGAAAGGGTCTGAACAAAACCAAAGGATGAAAATATATAATATATAAATAATAAATATTCGAAATTGTACCTCGAATGTCTTAATATAGTGTGCGATACACGTCAAGTAGGCAAGGGCTGATGCGTTTAATATGCCAGACTCTGAGGTGCCGTTTCTTGAACGGTTATAACAAATCCCTTGCTAAAAACAACACCTTATTCGGCCTCTTGTTTTTTTTAATCGTTTTACGCCATTAGACAAAGTAATTGCAGCCATTCAATATTTTCAACGTCAAGTATAATTTTTGATGCAGAAAAAAATAATGTCTTCAGATATCGGTTAGTATAGTCGGTCAGATGTTCAAGTAAAGCGATGGCTTCTTTACCAGGACATGTCCTACCGAATATTGGAACGACCTAACGAGTATTGAAAGCAAGCCGAAAAAACATGTTTTCGCACTGTTATTTGACACTGTCATTAGCCTATAACGAACAAAATGACATCATCTTTATCCGCTATAACTCAAAAATACACCAAGAAAATGAAAATAAAACACGAGCACAACTTGTTCCTTTAGACTTCCCACCAATATCTCTATTCGGCTTCTATTTAGCTAGCCACAGATACGGTACACTATCTGGGGTCTTCTTGACTGACATACTCATAACGATCATTTGTGTTTTATTTCTCTATCCGCGATGTAAACAAAAAGCCGACCATAACGCAATCGAAGCTTTTAAGATATAGATCTCGAAACTAAAAGGCGATGCTTTGTGGTTTTAATTAACTTGTGAAGGCCCATTGACTCCAATTTTTTTCGGCACTTATGCGCTGTCAGTACCCGTACAGTGTTTCTCAAACAAGAACTCCAATGGTTTTTAGTACGTAGGTTCCTAGAAAATACGTAATTCCTTAGCTTTTAGTAATCCCTGTAACACGGGACTAAGAGTATGGCAACGGTATACCCCACTTCATCGTAAAAAGTTACATAAAGATGGCTTCTGGGGTTGTGGTTGACTAGAGAATGAGCTTGAACCATCCAGCTATAGCCCCGGGAAAGATAGCGGTATGCATGGCCATTTTCACGGACGGGTATGCAGCAAGCTTGTGTAGAGCTGGGTGTTGCTATTGTGTCCATGGACTGCATTGACCATTTAACAACAGAGGTTTTCTTATAATGGCTGGATCTTGGGCACAAAAGATTTCGATTTGAATGAGAGTGTCTTGTTGGTTATAGGAATGTATTTACTATAGGATTAGAATTTAAAATTTCTTGAAACTATGTTGTTTTCACAAGTTGAAGTAGATTTCCTCCCAAGCCCAAAAAATGTGGAATGATGATCTCTAAAGGTTGGACGCCACGAGCCAGGTATCGAAGTGTGTTTATCTCCGCGCTTGTCACTTCGGATCGTCGACCACGCACTTATTGTTTTACGCACTAGTGGGTCACACGAAGATGAGGAATGCTATCTGACATCATATCTACATACTTGAATCAACATGGACGTAATATCAATTTTTATACTAATGTTTGACATAACAGTTTGTAGGACTTGCATGGTTCTGTTAAATGTTAGCCTTCGCCACCCCCTTTTTATGTGGAGAATCTTTTTTGATGTTAAACTCTGATTATAACGCAGACAATGATAAATCCTGTTACACAACACATCGCATAGTCGTCAATATCCTTAAAGTTGATTTCACAGAAATTAGCACGTTGGGAATCTTACCAGCATGATAATCGACAATTTTGACTTACTGTTGAAATACGAGTATAATATATTAGGATTCGGTGCCACAACAGAAAACAGGAATCACTAAATGATCGTTTCGGCAGTCAGCCTTTCTGTCTTATCTAGGGTTGTCACGTCCAATTTTATTAAATGACGACAGAAGGTAAGGCATACAAAAAAGTTTGCAAGAAAATCAAGTTTGAATTTCTGCTTCACCATGCCGAAGATTCTGGTAAGTTACTATGATGATATTTTATAAAAATAATGATTATTTGGGATATTTAGTGTCTCGATAAATATTTTAAGTTTAACGTTAAGCAAATAGGGACACGCCCTCAAATCCCTAAAAATTGTGAGATGAGTATATGAAGAAATACTCTAGTGTGCTCAAATTAACGACTTCTCAGTGAATTCACCAATACAGACGTTTCAATTCTGAAACTGTACTAGGTACCCAAGTGAGCGGGATAACAATATCTAAGAGCATGAGTAGAAAGAAGACAAAGACAAAAAAATATTTACATAAATATGGGTGTTTCCAAAAGCTGTTAATATGTACATATTTGTTCGCCATATTCACCTTCATGAGGTTTGCAAAAATTACAAAGAGAATAGAAAATCTGAAATGCTCCTGAAATCACTGTATTACAAAATTACGAGTATTTGATTTCTGAAATATAATATTATACATTGAACTTATTGAGTACATTGAATTTTATACATAATTGACTTGACATTTTTTTTTGACATACCATTATGACATGACTATGCAATTTTATATTTTATTATTTTTATTTTAAATTAACATAATTCGAATGAATATATTTTGAATTTAGTAAATTAAATTAAGTAGGTAAAGAATTTAGTTTTTAGAAAAGGTGATTAAAGCATGAATTCAAATGTGATTTGTTATTTTTATTTTGTGTGCTGCATTAATGAATAAGATATAAATATTGTTAAATATTATGACTACGCTAACGCATTGGTACTCATACTGTAATGTTAGCGTTAAGCTTGCTAAATAAATAAATAAATATAAAACCATTGATTTTACGTATACGTATATAAATCCAGTTGTACTCCTAATATTTATGAACCAATCTCAGTTTTACCTCTTCTTTGGCGCATTATCACAATTGATTCCGAGGGCTTGAATGGCAACTGAACGAAGAACTAATTAAGGGCGGATTAATTACTCTGAAGCCGATCAGCACGGACCCGCGTCTTCCGTAAAATGTAAACGGATCTACCCCGGATGTAAGCACAACAGGCGCGAGTGAGATGAATGACAACTAGTAGCAAACATACGCGTTACCTTGCTTTGTTCAGCTTCGTCGGAGGCCTTGGGGCGGTTTGAATATATCCAATGGGTTGACCACTAAAAGCGATATTGGAGCAAAAGGCGAGGGTTTATCCATAAATGGCTCATACTAAATTTCTTAAAATAATAAATGTTTTTGTCAGTCATCTAGGGATTTGTGTGAGTGTGTCTCTAAAGTCTCTATACATGATACACTTTATTTTGCAGCAGTGAAAAAAAATGCAAACATTGATCTGAAAACTGAAAAAATATTGTTATATTTCAAATCAAATCGGCTTCTAGAAATTGAAAAACATGCCAGAGTAAGTGTGGCGTATAAATGGGGAGAATGGAGTGTGTATTGATAATTACGCATTTTCCTAAAATTCACCCTTTTTTCGCTAATTTCATCCTACGAAACACTCAATTGGTTGTCGCGCTGTCCCGTTTCTATGGAGAAAAGTCACACTTTGCATCTCACGGAAACCCTCACCTTAAGCTCCAGGCCTCGCTTAACACGCTTTTATGAGCTTCACCTGTATGTTTATGAGTTTGTGAGCTTGTTTGTAACTCTCCGTTGGACTCGATTTTGACCCACTTTCAACGGACAGATTAATTTCAAACTCTGGACACTTACCAAAAATCGGTGGCAATACAATAATTTCATGAGTTTATATTAATCCGAAAACTTGTAAAAAATATATTTATCAAAATGAAAAATAAATATATGTAGTTTTAAAAAACTTATAAAACACGTTTTTGAAGCACATCAAACTAAAAAAGTGAAAAATAATCCTTTATAAAAGCAGAAAATAAAAATGAACAAAACATACCAGAATTATTGTGAAAAAAGCGTTCTCAAAAATACTGAGTATTTGTTGTTGTTGTAAAAGTTGTCCATAATAATTAGCTTCTGGCGCTAGATATTGTGTGTAATCATCATTCAACTGTTTCTTTTTAATCTGTGGTTCAAATCATTAATCAACAGCTCATAAGCCCCTCTGTTTGATCGTTGAATTGACTGTAATCCATCAGAGAGCGCTATAAAATGTGTTCACACACTCTCTTTGTGCCCAAATCGATTTAAATTAAACTTCTTAGCTGCCGTCAATTCAATATAATTACTACTATTCAAATGCATAATTTTATAGGAGATATAATTTATCTTGTTTGTTCGAACTAGAATGAACTTTCTCAATAGAGAAGCAGTGGGAGATAGATTTATATATTAAAATTATCAGAAATTATTAGGAACATTATGATTCTGACAGTTAATCACACATTGTACAGACTTAGAAATGAATATTTTATTTGACGGCAGAGATTTGATTTGATGTAGAGCAGCGATGGCCGAGTGGTAAAAGCCGCTGTCTTCTACGCGTCCGATCCCGGGTTCAAACCCTTGGCGAGCACCTCTGACAAAGAAATTTGTAATGTGCGCATTTATCGCTGCTCCACAGTGATGGAAAATATCGTGATATTTAATTAATGACGATGTTCTCCATCGCCGTGCATGCCTAAGAGAAATTTATAATTTCTCGAAAGCATGACGTCCACCAATCCGCACTTGGCCAGCGTGGTGGACTATGGCCTAAATCCCCTCACTTGTGAGAAAGAGACCTGTGCCCAGCAGTGGGACATAAAATAGGTTGAAAAAATAAATAAATAAATAACCGAGCTATCTTGACGGTGCGACGTTCAAATTTGTTTTGTATTGCCGGCACATCGGCTTGTCAAAATCTCGGGCCTGAGTAAATGTATGTACCGCTACTTCGAAGCTGTCATCTCGGTCTCGGTGACGTGACGTGAGGTGAAGACGGCGGTGGACAAACGGCCTTAGGCTTGCTTGAGGTTGTGTGTAGATGTCCATGGGCTGCAGCGACCACTTAACACCACGTGGCCCGCATGCTCGTCTGCTGCTCCATTCAAATAAAAAAAGATTGCCTTAAATGATGAGGTGGTTCATGCAGTAGCAAAACTACTTGTAATCTCAGAAGTTTTATTTGTAGATGGCACTTAACGGTACAGTGACATGTTTTGCTCGTCTGCTATTTCATTCCTTAAAAAATAATGTACAAACGGCGCAAGAGAAGATATGAAAAGAAAAATGGTAATAGGTTCAAGCAAAAACACAGAAAGAAACCTTTTAATTCGTGTTATCATCCAAATATTTGTGTGCGTTCATGGTACCCGACTACCCGTCGTACAGGATAACTTGGCTGCAACCCTTTTTGCGTCCCACTGCTGGGCACGGGTCTCTCCCCCTTATTGGGGAGGCCTGGAGCTTACTCCACCACGCTGCTCCAATGCGGGTTGGTGGAGATGCGGGTTAGTGGCCAACCCGCTGTCGGATGTTTTCAAACCGCCCATAGGGCCTCCGACAAGGTTTGACGACTGTTATCTATCGACAACAACCGGGACCGACGGCTTAACGTGCCCTCCGAAGCACGGAAACGCGCATAAATTTTTTTGCCACTAGCGGTCACCCATCTCACACCCGACCGCGCCCGTTTGGCTCAGCTGCATAGATCGCTTGCGTTCTACGCTAGCCGCCAGGCCATGCGCGCTTCAGGATAACAAGTACAGGATAACTTAGTATGTGGCTATGACTGTAAAGTTTACTGTTTTGTAAACCGTTATCGCATCAGCGTCTAACCATGTAATATATTTCAATTATTTCGTTTTATTCTTCTTCTGTCTATTCATCCACCTCGTCGCTTACTACCAAGGGGTATTCTATTAACCAACAAGTATCGTCATTGAAAACTCCATTCGAGCACAAAGCGTGGGCGTTACTGTGACAACAGACCCCATATTTGTCACCACTCAAATTAAGAATGGCGGATTACGAGCGCCATTTGTAACGAAACATGTCACAGATTATAAAAGCCTGAAGCTCTGCGGACAAAGGTGTCTGTGGAGCGATTTGTCCGAGTCACGGTGAGAATACAGGATCGTGGGCTCGAGAGATTAACAGTAAAACAAAGCAGGAAATACGGAGCATCTGCTCGTGTACTCCGAAAGGTAGGTCACCAAAAAATTCAAGCTTTTCTAAAAGTCGATCTCATAATTTTCCGTCACCTTAGTAATGTCATCAAATAGTCAGTCGTACATCATTGCAGTTCCCGCAGCGTTTTGTGGAGAGGTGACTTCCCATTAAAAATGTTGTATTGTCGCAAAAACTTTTGTAATGCGTACCATGCGTACGTAGGTGCAACATTAAGATACGGTATAATATTCTGGGGAAACGCGACTGGAATTCAAACTGTGTTTAAGGCTCAAAAAAAATGCATTCGAGCAATATGTCAATTACAACAAACGGATACTTGTAGGCCACATTTTCAAAATTTAAAAATAATGACGCTCCCTTCCTTATACATTTACGAGATCTCTTTAATGGTCAAAACAGAAATCACAAAATATGAAACCCTTAAATCAAAAAGACATAACAGTAAATTATGTTCAATCGCTTCCAAAACAAAACAATATCATAACAGTGTCTTTTGCATGGGACCAAAAATATATAACGGTCTACCGGAATTCCTCAAAATTAAAACGGGCAACGAATTTAAAAAAGGACTTAAAACGTATTTACTGAAAAAGGCGTATTACTCAGTCACTGATTTCATAAACGATAAAACGGCATAAAGGAATTCCACAAAAACCTGGGAGGTTTTTTTTCCGCCGGCTTTTTTTCCTCTCAGTGTACAAACACCCTGTGTTATGGGTACCCAAAGCTGACGATCGGAACCGATCCGAAATATAAATAAATAAATATTTTTATTTTTATTTATAAAAGGCGCAATATGGGACAAATAAAAATAATATTAAAATAGATGTAAATGTACATTTCGTAATTGTATTATAGTTTAGTTTTTTTCCTTTTATATTTTTATCATTGTATATTTGCATACCTCATGAAGGTAAATATGGCGAACTAAATATATATAAACAACTTTGTAAACACCCATATTTGTGCAAATAAATGTCTTTGTCTTTGTCTTTGTCTTTGTAAATCTAAAAATGTCAAACATATGTTCGACGTTGGTTAGTTCTGCAAAACTTGTAACCGTGTGTCAAACAACGTAAAAAATGATCAGATGTATCAAACAATGTACAAAATTGGTACGTAAGTACTAGAATCCTGCAAGGACATTTTGAAATCTAAAAGTAAAGAATTTGCGCTTTGCATTGCATACAAAAAACGTACAACAAACCCCGTCTTAAGGACTTAACAATCTAACAGACTAGCAGCAGTTTACTCGTATCTCACACTCCATCGACGAACAGTAAAATATCTGTATTTAGTTCCAATTATTGGTTGCTCGGCTCCCGTTATAGTACTTGTACTATTAATAATTCTCAAGTGCAGGCTGTATTTCTTATCTTCAGTGTACAACAGTAAATAGAAACGATTAATATTAAAAGACTCGTGAAGTTCACTCCCTAACTCACTCGCGAGTCGCACCGACACGCCAACGGTCCAATATTAATATTCCGCTATTTGCAATCTGAAAGGAATTTGTATCGAAGTTTCTCGGATTCGTCGAATTTTACCACTCTATTAACATCACGTGGAAATGTTTGTGTTGAATATTAATGAGAGGCAATAAATATGTTCCGATAATTAAAATCCGTCTATTTTATCAGTACAACATTTGAAACTATTTTCTTACATTTAAAATTTGTGTTATCCATTTTGATTTCAAGTAAATTGCTTAAAGTTGAATAAGAATATATTACCTATAAATCAGTGTAAGAAAAGCACCGAACTTCTGTTAAGATGAGCAACTGGCTTTCTCTGTGGTGTTTTAGATTATTGCAGTACAAATACTTGAGATCTCTGAGATAAGGGCTCTTGTCATCGTGGTTTGGAGCCCTGTATATCGTAATATTGTAGACTGTATAGTATCGTATACGTTACGTATAAATTAAATAAAGTTAATTAAATTCCATTAACTTGTACTATTATTACTATTACTAATAGGTATTTCACGGTATTACGATATGACGACCCATGTGGCGCAATGGTTATCCTGCCGGGCTGCGGATCGGAGGGTCTCGAGTTCAATCGAAATAGGCAAAAATTTAAATGATGAGTTCAAATTTCTGCTCTCGGTCTGGGTATTTGTGTTTCTGTCTTTTTATGTGTCCATGGTACCCACAACACAACACAGGGTATATCTACCCTACTGTGAGGCTATGAGTGTGTAACGTTACTATTTATATTACGGTATAATTTATTGCCATTGATACATCTGTCGGTATCCAAATACGGTATACTTCCGCTGTTTTTGAAAGCCTCCTAGAACTTGTGACTTAAAATGAAAATCCAAACTATTCTCCTCGATTGTAAGCGAATAGCCGATTAGGCAGACAGTTCGGTCTATGGCGGAACAATGGTGTGTTTGTCTATGGCTTGTTGCATGATAAAAGGCGGGTAATAGTTGAGATAAGCGCTCCTACAAACAGCGCATTATGGGACTATCCTACCACGAAAATATTTCCAATGTTGAATCTTTTTATAGTCTCTCCATTGAATGATACATTCCAAGTTGGCTATAGACGTGAAAACTGTACTATTTAACAGAGCAAGCAATGGTTACATAAATATCAGAGATGCGGTAATACTTTTCAGCAGCTCTTATGATATTCAAGAAGTGCACCAGCACATTTGCTATTACAATTCCTTCCGACCGTGTTTTCACATAAACATACGATTTTGATAAAAATCTTCTTTAAATATAATGAATATTTGATCGGTTGTAGTTGTAGCACTACGGTTTTTGAATTCGTTGGGAAACAGGTAGGTTTTAGAAGAAATTTATTCTGTTACTAATATTATTATCCAACGCGGAATAAAAGGAGAGTGTAATATTAGTCTTTTATAAATATTTTATTCTTAATCCTATTGCTTATTTGAGGAACTGCAACGTGACAGTGGTCACAACGCCGGTGACGTGCATACTGCATAGGTCCTGGGTTCTGTTCATATGTAGGAAGATAAATCTAAATTAAGAATTTAGAGGTCTTTACATGGTCTGTGTTAAAGTAAGTGTTACATTTGCGGACAAAACAAATGAACAGATCAGAAATTCTAAATGAAGCGGTATTACTTAACCAAAGCGTGTTCGATGAAGTTTTGGACGCAAGCAGCAATACATGTTTCGCACATTTTTTTATTTCAACAAAATCCATGGCTTTTACTTTAAAATGTGTGAACATCTTACAGACAATTAATTATGCGTTTACATTTTGTAAACCAGAAATTACATTGTATAACAGCATTATGAAACACTTTTCCAACAATGCTATGATGAAGTTCTCATAAAGAAAACACTTATAATCGGACAATTTCTCCGGCCATAGACATTCCATCACTGTCCTGAGCACGTTTTCTATCGAGAGGATGACACAAGACGGATTCTAGTTTTTACTGCGCTTTATTGTTATTGTGAAGGATGCCGGCGCCCTCGCTCGGCGCTCGCAGGAAGCGGTCTGATAAAATAGAAATGTCGCAATCACCGGGCATTTACAGTTGCCAATTGAATGCTTCTGGTTTTTGTTACAGCATTTAGAAGTATGGGGCTGTGTAAGTAACGTATCAAATGTTTTAAGACATTACATTAACTATATAAATGTTTTACTTACAACACCTATACATACACACATACAGAAAGCACTTCGGTCGCGGTTGTAATCAACTTAAAGCAATCATTAAACCTTGTCGGAGGTTTTAAAACATCCGACAGCGGGTTGAGTAAAAGACAGAAACACCTTTTGCCATAAGTACAGCATTAGATAAATATGAAGTTTATTAAGTTTAAGCAGTTGAAGAAAAATTAGATGAACTGAAATTTGATTGACATTATATTTCATTATATTTTAATTCTGTTCTCCTTGCTTTTTGAGAAGGTAATTTATACTATAAATCTGATTAGGTCCTGAATGTTGGAGTCTTTTTAAAACCATCTTACATCGGTTTAGTTTCTTTATTAAAAATAAACCTTCTGACTGTTCACAGTTAACCGAGGTGATAACGCAGATACCGCACACAGCACACAGAAAAACTTGCTAGCTAGTACGCGAAGTACAAGAATAACTTCTCTTCTGAATTCATCTGATCGCCGATCACTTATGGAATCTTCATTACTTGTTTCTTGATGTTTATTGCTTCACTGAACACAAAGTTACATCCATTGCCATTGCATTAATTGATTTCATTCGTGTCGAACTAAGGCCCATGGTGTCAGATTCTAAGACAATATTATTTGAGCAACTGATTCTGTTTAGGACGAGAGGTTTGAGCTCAACGATACTTTCAGTCCATATAATATATGTCCCTGCTTCCTTGTACACGCATAACAACAATAACTCCGCGTTTTATCTGAACGGAGATTTCTTTCGAAGTTATTGTGCACTTGTTACTTGACATTTATTGCTACGATGAGCACAATGTTATATCTACTACTATTGCATTGATTGGTTGTTTTAAGAACATTGATACTCTCAGACCTGCTTTTTACTTTCGGAATCTTTCTGCAGTTGTTGCTTGACTTTTTTACTTTACTGAACACAGTGTAACATCCATTACCATTACATTAATTGGTTGCTTGGAGGATATTGATACTCTCAGGATCATTTAAAAATGTTTGCTATTTTTAATTTGTAAGCTCAGAATATAAGTAACTTATCTGGTGACTTCATTTGAACAGCGATAGCTTTAGGAATCTTGGTGCACTTGTAACTTGACTTTTATTGCTCCGATGAACTTGTGTTCGCTTCATACAGTATCATTGTGTTTATTGATTGTTTTCGAGTACAATTGTACACTGATATTATACACTATTTTTTATTGTGAATCAATTTTGTTTTATAATTTGCTAGAAAACTTATGCGATTTTGAGCCGTGAGAACTGCATAATATGCGTCTCTCATGCGCTTTTAATTGTGTGGGTTTAATTTGTATTTTCTATTCAATTTAATTCAATTTACTTATTAGCAAGGACATAGTATAATAGAGATCTTCATATAAGAATACACAGTTCTTATGTTCTAATATTAATCATGTTCTACTAATTCACACCAAGTGGGTGTGGAAAATATTTATTCTATACATAATTCATAATTAACTATTTAAATTTCATTGTTTCGATATAATTACTTTATTAACATAATGTTTCTAAATTTATCAAAGTTATCTTTATTGATTTATCGCCATCATATTTACGTTTATTAGTTATAATTTACATGTCACTTTATTATTTATTCACATGTTCTAGCGGGGGAGATATCGAAATGTCAATTTTAAACGTTTTTTTGCCCTTTTTTGTACGGGAATCCACGTCAAAGGGTATCCTACTGTAAGGCTTTATATGTAAGGCGTTGTTGCGTTATTATTATTGTTGCAGCAATCTTGCAAGCCCTATTGCTCCCACCTGGCGCATCACAGGCACAGCCCACGTATTTGCGGCAAATACTTCACCAAAGCAACGGGAACTGAAGGGTCCTCTCCAAACTCCTTAACATGCTTCACTTACAAATTAAACGCCATGACATAACGCTGGACGTGTTCGAATGGAACAGCAAATGTTTATTGTTTTGACAGTTACTTACTGGTTCATTGAAATAGCCCACGTAATGTGCTTACAAATGTTTCGGATTGTCGTGAATGGAATCAACCTGGACAATGTGTTGGCGTGTTATCTTAAGCTTTGTATTGACAGGCGTTTAATGATTTTATATTTATTTAATTATTAATGTACACAAGCACTTAAATTAACAAACAAGATATTGCTCACCGCGTTATTTGGAACTCCGTGATATTGCTCAAAGGTACAGCGTATTTATTCTTTCAATATTAAGAGCAAAATCGAATTCGAATTGGAGCTGTGGAAGTACAACTACCACATACTTACAAAAGTTGATCGGGTATATTGGTACCAATTCTGCTCTAACTCAATTATTTATTAGTTCGACTCCAAAAATAACCATTATTTTACCTACATTATATAGTAAACACAGATCGTACCTATGTATTGAAAAGTAGATAATGTAAGATGACTATTAAATTGTAAAAGAATATGCAATAATTTTTTTTTTACTTTTGAATGCATATTTGTTTGAGTAGTTTTCTTTTGAAGTCATTATATTTTTGTTAATTTTTTTCTTTATTGTTTAATATAATATTGCAATTGCAATAATGGTCTAGGGATGTGAGATTAATTACATTCTGGTCATTATATTACAATGTGTGCGATAACACTGATAACTTATGTGTGATGTGGTATGGCCAATATGAGAGAGCCCACATCGTAAAATTTACAACCCATTTAGAAGTCTTGAAGAGGCTCTTTATGAAGCCAGCCATTATTACAGCATGTTGCAGTTGACTTCTTTAGCAGTAAACAAACTTTTATGTTGAGCAATCTTTGCAAGTTCGTAACTTTGCTTGCCGTTCTTATTAAAGGATCTGAAATATACCGCATATGCACATAGTCCTGCAGCTGCTGTGGAATGTAAGCAATGTCAAATGAACTATAAAGCGCAGTGTTCATGTCGGTGTGCTGTGTTAGAAGTGTTTGATTGGATTCCTTGCAAGGTTCGGCCCCGCTCTCTATATGAAGAATTTTAATATACATAATTGACCTTGTCTTCGCGTTGTTGGACTTTTACCACCTATTTTATGACTGTGAAGTAATAAAAAATCACAGATAAGCTAAAAAATGCATTTGGGAGTAAGATTTCGCGAGTAGGCAACTAATTTCCGTATTTCATTGGAACTTTAAGTCTTAAGGTTATTGTAAATAAAAAAAACTCATTAATTTTATTCTAATTTGTTTTGAAAGACCTAGACAAAATATCATAGAATGAAAAGTCGGTTTCGCCCTGAATCATGCTATAAGCAAAATTTGATAAATCTAAGTACCTTAGAAATGTGATTCTAATATCTTTGCAGTTAATAGAAGCTCTTCCCTGCGCCATAAATATCGGTCGTGCTGCAGCGGCCGGCGCCGCACGATCTGCTCAGATTGATGCTGGGATGATACCGTTTTGCGAGTGTAAGTACTGTGCAATCCTACTTCAGTTACTTTAGTATCTGACTTTTATAGCTTTTGAATGAATTTAAAACCATAGACTGGCTGACAATCAACAATCTTAAGGTAAACATAGAAAAAACAAAATACGTGCAATTTTATACTAATCAGGGACGTCCTTTAAAACTAAACATCACATACAAAGGGAAAAATATTGATTATGGTTAAGACTGCAAAGTTTCTAGGTATTGTACTTGACCATGCTTGTAGCTGGAAGAATCATATTGACATAGTATGCAACAAAGTAAATAGCTTTGTTTATGCACTGAGAAGAGTGAGACAAATTATATCTCAAGAAGCAGCAATCACTGCCTATAATGGATATGTAAACTCTGTGCTTCGGTACGGGTTAATTATATGGGGTAACTCAACGAAATCTCAAGTAGCATTCAGAATGCAAAAAAAGTGCATCCGGGCTATTTTTGATATGGATCAAAGAGAATCATGTCGTCCCTATTTTATTGAGCATAAAATTTTAACCCTTACATCTTTATATATTCTGGATGCTTGTCTTTTTGTATATAAGCATAGGGATCTTTTTGAAGAAGAGAAAAATATGTACACACGTAAAATTAGAACATTCAATCAGTATAAATTACACAAACCAATAACAAAACTGACTTTAACTTCAATAAATTGCTTTATAATGGCTATTAAATTATACAACAACCTCCCTGACGCATTCAAGAGTTGTAATCATTACACGAAGTACAGACATCTGGTAAAAGATTGGTTGGCCAAAAAGTGTTTTTATACTGTTAAAGAATATCTTGAATCAAAAAACTGACATTGTTGTTAGGCTGCATCCCTCGCAATTTTTGAATAAATGTGAGGCAAATGTATTAAATTTTTATTTATATATTTTTTCCATTAAATGTGACCATTATTGACTGTGACAATTATAAGATAATATTTGACATTTTTATTGTTTGAAATTATTTTATTGTTAAAATGGAAATCATTATTTAGTACTTTTATTAATCTTTAATGTTAATTATAATGACTAGAATGTGCAAACGCCTGCAAAGGTAGCATTTAAGAACTTTATTGTATCTAATATACTATGTAACAGCCTCGTAACAGTTGTACTGTCACCTACTAAATGCTATGCACAATAAACTTCTATTCTATTCTATTCTTCTATTCTATTCTATGCTTAAACTATGAATTATATGTTTATGAATTATAACTTTAAGTATAGAAGACAATCTATTATATACACAAAAGATCGATCTGCAATCTACGTTACAAAGTATTACAGATTGAAAATTTTGTACTAAATTTGTATGTTAATCCATTGAACTGAATGTTATTGCAACCAAATTATATTACAGATACTTTTAATAATCAGACTTCGAGTGAAATTTTATAAATCTAAGTAAGTAGGTACTTTAGAAATGTGTGATTCTAATATCTTCGCATAATGTCATAAATGGTTTCACAGACAGTTTTCGTGCTTTCAGAGCACGTTAACCCCTCTGTCTCTGTTGCTATCGATATTTTCGGGGACCTTATATTAAAAAAAACAAATATGTTGATAAATCGTATAAAGTTATTGAGACGGACCGTTTGAAAATTATTTCAATTTTAAACAGTTTTCATTCATTCTATATTCCATTCGTCATAAAACTCAAATAAACTGCCTACAAGTATTAATCAAATAAAATCGGCGAACTAAATGGCTCTAAGTGCTTTCATTTAAATAGCGTTTAAACCACAACTTAACTGAAAGTAGTGCTTACTTAACTATAAGTTTAAATACGGCTATTCGCCGTAATGGCGATATGCCGTGCGGTGCGCAATTACGGGACAATAAGCGCTGAGACTGCTGCTGCTCGAAGACTGTATAGACCAGGACTTGCCTTATGTCATTCTCGTCTGCCTTTCTACCGAAACGCAACAGAATTGTTTCACGTCAGATATGGATGCAGTTGCGGCTTTATCCTGGTCAAAACATACTAGTACTTACAACATATTTCAAATATTGTATACCTTCACAACCGTATATTCAACACACAGAACCAATTACTGTAGCTGCTGCTCGAAGACTGTATAGACCAGGACTTGCCTTATGTCATTCTCGTCTGCCTTTCTACCGAAACGCAACAGAATTGTTTCACGTCAGATATGGATGCAGTTGCGGCTTTATCCTGGTCAAAACATACTAGTACTTACAACATATTTCAAATATTGTATACCTTCACAACCGTATATTCAACACACAGAACCAATTACTGTAAATTATTAATTAAGGAAAACGTTTCACTGCAAATATAACTTTAAAAAGAGATTTATTTACAATGATTACAGATTTTATCGATAAAATTATTGACAGTTACAGAATTATCTTACTTGCGACTCTGCACCATTAATTTTGAACCCAGTGCCCTGAACGCGAGTTGTCACCGCATATTAAATAAAGACGTGGATATGATATCAGTTATCGCATCGCATCGGATCGGATCAGTCGAACAAGATAATACCGCACGCGATTGCGCTGACCACCCGCCTGACTGTGCTTGGGATATCATTTACCACTCTCACTTGCAAAGATCATTGCTTTACAGTAATTTGCATGCATGATACTACACTGTTATAAATTTATCATAAAACATTTTTTGTACATTTGAAAAAACTAAATTAAAGGCCTTATTTGCCCGTGAGTTCCACAGTCATAGTCAGAATTTACGTTTGAAGCCAATGACAATATGCAGGTGAAATTAATGTAAAACTTCTAACGCTCTGGTAACAACACGTTTGATGCAAACATACCTATGTTATGTAAAAAATATAGAAACCGAAGCTTTATAATACTGATTTAATAGTAATTTTTGTATGCTGGAGGCAGCAATCTGTACTTGGCTTACGTGGAAAATTGTGAAACTAAATCCTTAGAAAAAAGGTATCTTTAAATATCTTTTCAGTCCTCTGTATTTAACAACAAAAATATTCAAATAAAAATAACGAAAAAAATCTTAAAAGTGTCGTGCTAAAGCTGGTATTGTAATTAATAAAGTGTTAATGTTTCATGCAATCTTGAAGTCACAAAATTCACAGAGAGAATAATAGAAAACTATCGATAACTTTATTATTACAATTGCAACTTAGGACTTGTAACTAAAATAAACCAGCATCAAAATTTTTAACGTTTCCTCTGAAGAATAACGCCTTAACTCCAGTTCGCAATCCTGATTAATAACAAGATGGCTGGCGACCCTTCGCGCTGCTCGTGCACCTATTAATTGCGTACAAACACCGTCCGACCGTTTGATAATTAATTCTACTGAATTGCAGATATTGCGCAATGCTTCTAGGGCCTGGGCTGGATGGATGAGATTACTATCGGATATCAAAAGTTACTTATTTTGTCCCGGGATGAATGGCAATGAATAAACTGTTCCAATCATTAAAATTGACAGACATTACAATATTCCCTCGTTAACACTTACTAGAAGCTATGGTACCTGAGTGGTAACTCAGGACCTCTGACTAAGATTTATTTTGTCATTAATTATCATTCGCTTTAATATTAAGGAAACCACAACATTTTCCTCAAAGGTATGAAAATATGCTAAAGTACATGTGAATTCTACCACTCCACAATAAATGCGCTTCAACGATTTCAGTTGTGAAAGTAGCCCCGCGCCGAAAATGGGACTACGACGATACAAAATGTTAACACAGTACCTAACTTCATCACTTATAGTAAATGAGTAAAAAATGCTGAATACACGCCACTAATAAATAATCTACCTCTAGTATCATACGGTCACAGATTCAATCTTTATCAAATATATATTCAATTTTGAACGGGATACGTGTGTTAAGTCTGACTTGCTTATTAACTCAGATGGGATTTCGCACATTTTTGGGATCGGAAATTAATCAATTCAATATATTTTTTCCTAACAGCAAAGTAAATAAATTTTCAGATACTTCTTGAAAAAATATTCTACATCAAATTATTTATTTTATGACAATTGTGTGTATAAAAGCTCTCATGTCTGTTTCTCCTCTGTTGTCGACACCCTAAAATATTCTTTAGGAACAAGTCTGACCAATTGACCCGGAGCTGAAACAAAATCACTTAATTACTTCTGATTGACTTCGAAAGTACACATAACATTGCTCGCATGTCTATTACAAGGTTGCATTTGACTGACTCTAACCGCCTCTAAATACGGCCTGCGCGATCTCCCTCGGGCTACTGTCCGATCAAATCTGAACTATCACGCATATGCTACCATCTCGAATGCTTAAATGTGTCACTCTTGACGAGCGACCATCTAGCAGCTCGCAACTGTCTGCACGCTATGGCATTATTGAAGTGAATTACCTAATGCGGCGAGTTTCACTGATTTTCGGCGTTGCGACGTGGCGGTATACCTACAATCTACAAGGTATCTGTCGCTAGTCCCAAATTACTAATACAATAGCGCTGATATTATGTAAGTAACATAAATAGCGTGACATAGACATCGATACAACGCCATCTAACTGAACTTAATTAAAACACCAAGACCTTTTTAAGAAAGACTTTACTTTTGAATAATTTTCAATAACTTTACGGAGCACCACCTACTTTCTAGAATCATTAAAATTCTAACACCTTGACGGTTGATCAGCGATCGTCAAGGTGTTAGAATAGACCGCCAGGGCCGGTCGGCCGGTGATCTTTTGATGTACTTCACATACCGCCTGGCTGAAGCCGTGCCGAAAACGTGCATGAAATTTGCCTTCAGCGGTCATCCATCTCACATACGACCGATCCAGTTTTGCTAAGCTACAAAGCTTGCGTTATAATACAGTCGCTGGGACATTCGTTCGTATAGCTAATTTAGTACCTATCACACCGTCTCCTCCATATTGTAGGCAGTACTGACAAACATCACCGTGTGCTGGCGATGTGCACGATACGCTAATAGGCAGGTAGGCGCTGGATATCGTAATCAGCGCGGTTCGGCGTCACGCTACCGCCGGAACAGCCTTGCGCTCCGCTTGGGACTGAAAGATCGTAGCAGCATTTATGCAGCACTAGCCTTCCGCCAGAGGCTTCGAAACCTCTGGTCCTACACGAAAAATGTATAGAACAAAAGATATCATTTTTCTCATGCCCTATAACTTTTGTTTGAAATATTTTTCTCTAAAATATATATTTATCGCAATACATGCGAAAAACGTCGACAATTTTTTTTGTCCGTTTGACCTTGAACATCAAATTTTCGGGTATCGAAATACATAAGTTTACCAAATTTCAGATCAATTGGAGGTATGTTCTAAACGTAAGTACACCCCCCATTTTAAATGATAAACACCATCCTATGTCCTTTACTAAGGTCCACTCTATGTTCCAAATTTCATTACTATTGGTTCAGTAGTTTAAGCGGCAAAGCGTAGCGTACAGACAATCAGACAGAGTTACTTTGTATTTATAATATTAGTATTTATGGATTTAGGTACAAGGTGAGTACGCGCTATCCTATACCAAAAACTTACGTTACTACCACCAACGATGTGGTAAAGTTAGTGCTGGTTTAAATATTGGACAAAATTAAGTTTTTAACAAAAAAATAGAACCGACTTCAAACGGTAAAAAATAAAATTGTTCAGTACCTACTTCTTCTTGCTTATGGTAATGACTCTTAAAACTATTTCTGGAGTCGGGCCCTTAGTAAATGTCGTACCATTCGTTCTAAATTGGCACCGACAGTACAGACAGTGGGACAGTACCTACCTCTTCTTGCTTATGGTAATGACTGTTAAAACTATATTGGAGTCGGTGCCCATTCAGAACGAAAGGTACACTATATTTACTAAGACAGGACATTTCACTAAGGGCCCGACTTCAAAAATAGTTTTAAGAGTCATTACCATAAGCAAGAAGAAGTAGGTACTGAACAATTTTATTTTTTACCGTTTGAAGTCGGTTCTATTTTTTTGTTAAAAACTTAATTTATTTCACTCTTTTTAGTAATTTTAATAATTCTGTATGTATTAGCATAATTGGAAAAAATTTCACTTAACTTCTAAACTTTAAACAGATTTACCTTTTATAATCATGTTTATCTAATAGCCATCTAAAAGTCTGAAAGAAAACTACTATCAGTCCACCTGAACGTATAAATTAAAGAAAGAATTTGCTCTCAGCTCCTAACCGTTGAGGAGTTGTACCTTCAATCATCAGTTAAGCAACAGCAGGTGATAATTACCAGACATAAATATTTGTATTATGTTAAAAATATGACTAAAAGAATGTGTGTGCCTATTATGTTTCAGTGTTTCCCTCGATTTCCCTAATATCACATCATCAGATTTTGACATGGTGACAGTTGGACCACCTCAGGAATGTAAGATTTCGAACAAAAAACCATTTATTGAAAGAATTTGCTCTCAACTCCTAAACGTCGTAGTACCTTCCATCATCAGTTCAGCAACATGATATGACGATAATTATACACAAATGTCTGTTTTGCTTTGTAAAAATATGAAAATCATTTGTTGTGCTTTAAAATTTGAATGTTCCCTTCGATTTCTCTGGGATCCCCTCATCAGACTTTGACTTGGTGACAGTTGGACCACCTGGGGAATGTAAGATTTCGAATAAAAAACTATTTATTGAAAGAATTTGCTCTCAACTCCTCACTGTCGCAGTACCTTCCATCATCAGCTCAGCAACATGAGATGATGATTTCTATGCGTAAATATCTCTTATGCTTCAGAAACTATAAGAAAATCAATGTGTGTGCCTATAAAATTTGAGAGTTCCCCTCGATTTCCCTGGGATCTCATCATCAGATCCTGATTTGGTGACAATGGGACCACCTCGGGAGTATAAGCATACGAACAAAAAAAGAATTTTGAAAATCGGTCCACAAACGGCGGAGTAATCGGTGAACATATATAAAAAAAAAAAATACATACAGCCGAATACAGTACCTCCTTCTTTTGGAAGTCGGTAATAATAGCTTAATAGGCGTTCCTCACCGTGTGCACACGCATTGGCACACAAAAGAAAAAGAACACAGACACAAGCAAGCAGGTTTTATCACAATGTTTTCCTTCACAAACAAAACCTTTTACAATCCTTAATTAATATTTGCATACCTTACTGAGGTAAATATGGCGGATTTTAAATATATAAAACAACTTCTGTAATACCCATATTTGCGCAAATAAATCATTTTTCTTTCTTTTCTTTCTTTCTTTTCCTTCCTGTCCAATTCAATATCTCATTTGTACTTCATAAATATTGAACGTCCACCAATCTGCACTTAGCCAGCGTGGTGGACTATGGCCTAACTTGTGAGAGGAGACCTGTGCCCAGTAGTGGGACATAAAAGGGTAAAAAAAATTGAACATCGGAGAGAGGCGAGGGTGTGTAGGGAAATTGGGACTACACTAATAAATAAAAAACACCACTGTCTTCGTTCATGTAGTACAATTTATTTGGTTTCGTCTAGGCATCTTACACAGTCCATACCAAATGTCAACAACGTGATTTAGACAATGATTTATTAACATCATCTAGTTCAAAATTATAGAAACAATTTTAAATCTAGAACAAAGCGTTAATCTAAATTCAACTAAATATATTGATATAAAGGCAAGAAATAAGCAGCCGGGTAGGGTTCTAATTTACATAAGTGTAATGGTATTTGTCTTAGATAACATACTTTCTCGTCAAAGATCTTCATGCCTCAATTAACAAAATTTCCGGATAAAAAACAATTAGAATCAATGATTAACAATATAGGCCCTATTTTTGCCAACTAACACTTGCACTTGCTTTTTTATTTTCTAAAGCTGCATCATACACGGCTCCAATGCGGGTTTATTTTCCATAGCTAAAGACAATTTTTATATCGAAGATCCCAAGTGGAAGGCAGCGCTGCTCCGCCCGCCATTTAATAACCTAATTGCAGGTCCGACCGCCGCTCTCCGCTCACTGATTTTGGAGTTACTTCACCAGTTCACCGTGATACCATAGACCTGTAAAAATAAAAAATAAAATTACAATGAAGGTAGAAGAACTTGCATAGTTAGACAAAGCCGCGAAGTAATTATATTAGGTATAATATATGGTTGGGCACCACGTGGCCTGCATGCTCCTTCCTCGACTACTATACAACTTAAGTAAATAAAATAAAAATAAAATTTCAGGAAAAGAGTCAATGCTGGTAATACATTCAAACAAATTTAGTACAATCTAAGTTTGAAATAGAAAATTTACCTGTAATCTTCATCCTGATTCGTAGGCAGTATTCACATCTTGTTATAAAAAATTTAAACTATTTCATTTTTATAAACAAAACAGACCATCAGAGATCTCTGTAATCTTCTTTTTCTTCTTTTCAGCCTTTCGTAGTCCACTGCTGGACGTAGGCCTCCCCTAACGTTCGCCACTCCTCCCAGTCCTGCGCCTTCTGTTACCTATTAAAGTTAAAAGATAAAATGAGCTACAGACAGGATATTGGGAAATTTTATAAGAAATGGATTATTTTTTTAGCAAAGAAGCAATTGATTGTAATATGATGCTGCGATTTCAAACCCCATTGTCAAGTATGAATTTTCATAACACACAAATCTTAAATCAGACCTACTCCTATGTAGGTAAAATAGCTGAAATGAGGTTAAAACACTAAAAAGTAAATGCATTAAAAGTTTTAAATATAAAATTCTCCACCATCTCGCATTAAAGCAGCGTAATGAGACGTGTCTCCAGGTCTCTGCAAACGTGGGAAGAGTACCAAAAAACAGATACATCCAGATACAGGACGCAAAGAAGGTTCCATTTAATCCAATATTATTTATTTTAATACTGTACTGAACCATACTTAGGTTTTTAGGTTCAAAATTTTGTTCGTGCTTGACCGAAGTAGGTAATAATTTGAAAAGAAATTATATCCCTTGCAGTGCTTACCGAGAACAGAATAACAGTGAGATATTAGCTCTTATTATTGAGCTTTATTCCGAGATGAACACGATAGTAAACAGCAGGCAATTTCGTACGATTTCATTTTGAAAAAAATAATTCGTCGTAACTGGGTGTGGTATTAATTAACTCACCAATTAATTTTTAGCTTTTAAAACGTTTTTTTCCTTTATTCTAAAACTTGATTGGCAAGTAGTATATCCCAATATATCACTTAAAAAAGTAAGTTTTACTTTGTCAAACTCTTCACTCTGTTTTACTTTTTCTGATCGACAGATAGCAAACGGTTGCAAGTTTTGGTAGCTCATCTCTCGGAATATTTTAATACACACGTACGTGGCACTCACACAATCGCGTGTAGTAATTTACAAAACATGCAATAAAACTTGTTGGGTATACGTCTCGACGTAAAGTACAACAAAAGTCGACATTTTCAGTTATTATTTTATTTAAGAAAATAAATTAAACCTATTTCATTTTATATATCAATGTTTTATGCACTTCTATATAAACATTCGTAATAAAAGTAGAGTATAAGAGTCGGTTCTTAAATACGAGTAGTATGTGTAAATATTGTGACCCTTTTGTAAACGAGCGAAAATTCTACATGCAATAATGTCTTTTACTGCATGTAGAGATTTTGCTGGAACTGGAATCTGAATGAATCTAGTTTAAATTTAAATGCTGTTTTGTAGTTACAGCCTCCGTGGAGTAGTGGGTGATAGCCGACTGCCAAGCGTGATGTCGTGGGTTCGATTCCCACCCAGAACAAATATTTGTGTGATGAACATGAATATTTGTTCTGTGTCTGGGTGTCAATTAATTTATCTATTTAACTATGTATTTAGAATTATATGTATATGTTTATCAGCTTTTTGATTACCATAGTACAAGCTCTGCTTAGTTTGGAATCAGATGGCGTTGTGTGAATTGTCCAAAGATATTTATTTATTTATTTATAGTTAATTAATTTATTTTGTTTAGGTTGTTGCAAGTATATTTAAACTAAGAAATAATATTATTATGACTTCCTTTCTGAACATATTGCATCTATACCTACCTGCTGCAAAACAATTATTTTTGTTTTATTTGGAAGTTGTGTAGACAGCAAATCCATACACCCACACACGTACCTATTTTAATTTGATTCTTCAAAGCCCACATTTATTATTGACAGCGCGTGGGATGGCCAAAACATGACCTATAGGCAGCTGCTAAAACTTACAATGGATCTTTTTATTACATTACAAAATAGTTACAAACAATAAACTTATTGAAATATAAGACACTAACGAGTAGTCATTGTATTAGCGCTTGGAATGCCGTACTTCCGTCCAGTTGGGCAGTTAGAGAGGTGGCAGAACGCGAGGGTTGGGGGCGTTGGGGCTATTACCCATTAGCGCGCATGACTTGCGCCCCAAGACCGTGGCGTCTTAGTGTCGCTTCACATTGAAGGCGTCGTACGCGCGTCTTGTGCCACTACTTGTGTTTTTGGTCTCGGGAGGGTCTGGGAGGGCCTCGAGTTCTATTCTATTGTTTAAATGCGGGTTGGTGGAAACGCGTTTTATTAGTCAACCCGATAGCAACAACCGTGAAAGACGATACGGACGAGTCTTCTTACGGTTCATCTCATGATTCATCTCCAAGATTGCTTGCGATTTGTACCAGCTGCAGCGTTTATATGTAACAATTGTTTAGTTCAATTATATGAAATGAAAGTATATTGCTAATAAAGCAGACATTCTTTATTTAAAAAGTAAACAAAAGACTTAATACCAGGACAAATAATTTATAAATTGTTCGTACAGTACCCGTATAAGTAGAGACTTTGATTTATATTTATATCTTATTTAATATAATTTGTGGTCAATAAACACGTACTCATGTATATATTATCTGATCATCTATACATCCGTTTTAGAATACCCTCCTTTGCTATTCCTTTAAATTCCACAACTGCGTCAGACCTAAATTTTTTAACATCTAATGTGCCTATATTATTGTGATTTTATCCTGTCGTTATTTTCATTTTTGATATTTCAAACCCCCAATAATTTGATCTCTAATAAAAGTTTCGAAAGCTAAACTCTTAAGCGCGATCTAAACGCCAATCATCTGAAGAACTTGCAGTGCTCCGGCGTGCGTGGGAACTCCGCTACTGAACTAATCTGATTATAGATTTGTTTGGCTTTATGAGAACAATATAATAACCACGGTTCAGTGCCTTTGTGCGGATCGCCTCTGACATAATAATGTTCGTTATAATCTCATAATAGCGATCCGGGACGGAAAATTGGAACGTAATTAGATACATTTATCGGAGGTCAATTCATAGTTCGATGGGAGGAATTGTAGTTAAGGTTGCTCTTTAATTGGGTTAAAAATATGTTTATTGTGATGTTACTTTTTTCAAGATCTTTTTAAAAACGTGGGAGTGTGATAATATACTACTCGAGAGACACGAGACTTGCTTTGGGATTTTTTTAATCAGGTTGTAACACTTGCTCCACTAAAAATATCTTAATATGTATGTATATATTTCTGACTAGACGATTTATGATGAAATTTTGTGTGTGTGTTCAAGGGAATTTGAGAATGGTTTAGATTCACAATTTGGTCCACTAGTTTTTTTTTCAATTATTTTTTTATTTATATATTTTTATTTATATATATATATAGTTTTCCCATATAAATTGTTCCTGCCTGTCAAACGTTAATATTTCGTGTCTGAATAGCAAGACAGTATTCATTCTTTGTTTTATTTTCATTTGCTTGGTGTATTTTTTAATTATATCGGATAAAGTTGATGGAATTTTGTTCGATACAGGATAACTACGGTGCAAGAGTGTTATGAAATATAATAAAAACTGCTTGCCTCCAAAATTCCATCGAACACGTTCTGGTAAAGTCGCCATCGCTTTACTTTAATGTTTGACTGACTTGACTGATTACTTACTTCATGTACTCTACATCTTAGTCGAAATTCGTGGCTTGGCCGTTTGGAAACCAACACATGGGTATTATAAAGTGAATTTATTACTGTTAGTAAAAAATATTTGCTGTTTTATAATAGGTTTTAGGTCCACCAATCCGCACTTGGCCAGCGTGGTGGACTATGGCCTAAATCCCTCTCACCTGTGAGAAGGAGACCTGTGCCCAGCAGTGAGACATAAAAAGGTGGAAAAAAAATAGGTTTTATAAAATACCGTGCGACATCAGCATCTCAAAAGCAAAATTAATTTTGAACGGTTTTTACATAAACGCGACAAAATAACAAAAGCTAATAGTGTAACAAAGAAACCACGATTTTGTTGGACGAAATCGGAGAGTTTTCACACGAAACTCAATCGTACAAGTATCAGGCTACACATTAGAATATTTCCGTTGTTCTACCGAACTGATCTCGTAAATCCACGTTAGAAAGCCGCGTGGCGTACAATGGGCCGCTCGCATGCCCATTACCGACAAGATCTCAGATAAACGTTAAACAGCCGTTTTGTAACACATAGCCACACATTCATCACGGTGAGGATCTCAAGCTTTTTTCGGTTTTAGGATTGTGTGATACGAGAACACGAACCCTTATGGGATCATTTTATAGTCCTTCCGTCTGTCTGTCCATCTATCCAGCACCATTTCTCAGGAACATGTGGCGGTATCAAGTTAAGTAAAATTAATATCAGATACAAAAGTATGCAACTACCGTTTATTAATAAAATAATAAAATAACGCCCCCGGTAAGGTAGATATACCCTGTGTCGTGGGTGCCATGGACACAAACAAAAACAGAAACCCAGACAGAAAACAGAAATTTTAAACTCATCATTCAAATTTCTGCTTCGCCGGGAATTGCACCCTCCCGGGTTCGTCAGTCCGGCTTGTTAACCATTACTCCACGCGTGTCGTCTAACCACTATTTCGTAATAATTTTCAGCCTACAGGGGATAAAAAGCAATGAATCAATGGAATAAAACTGTTTTTATTTTCTTGATGTTTTTCGGTTTATTCTTGGAGTAAATTATTATTTAATGGTGGTACGGAATTCCTTGTTTAGTTTCGATTTGTGCTTCGCTGATAGGTATGTTCTTTAGTGTAGTGAAGATCATGTTACGATTTTAAAAGTATTGAGATAAATAGTCAAATAACATGACTATAAGGCTATAACAATTAAAGGGCCTTTGTTTCTTGTGTTTCATTGTCGTTTATTGCTTGTTATGTAGTACTTTGATCAGTTTAAGCATTTAAAGGAAACGTTGACATATGGATGTGAAACTACGGAAAGTCACAAAGTCTAACGATTAAAAAGGTTGCTTTGCAGATGGTAAAACTTACATGGTTCGACGGTCAACGAACCAAAACGACCATTACAAAAATTTTGAAATTAGGGCTTAATGTTAGTCTAGTAATCCGATCCGGCTTCGCTCGGGTGATCTGAGTTTATATGATTACGCTAATCTACCATTCGGGATCGGGAATTAGTCCGGGATAAAAGTAGCCTAGCAATAAATGTCCATCCAAACCTCCAAACATTTAGGTAGGTAACAAGAGTAATCTTAGTGTATGAGAGGCTAAGAAATGTATTTAGTAAGCTCTCGGAGTTAACGAATATTTACGGTACGAGTACAATGTTATACGTAAAGCCAGAGTGGGAGAGCTCTCCTAGGGTTCTTCATTATTGTCTTCTAATTTTTAATGTTCTGACTGCCCATAAAGAGTGTGCAGCACTGGGACAATCAGAGTTTAAAAGTGGTGTAGCCTGCTTTGGTCGATTTTCGCCTGCACGCTTCTAGCATTCATAGCTATGTTCTTAGCACGTATTCTTCCATGAGCACATCACATACTGTGTGAAGAATACGTGCGTGCGACCAACAAGTTCATGCGATAGTTGTTTGTAAATAATAAAAAAATAATGTTTCACACTCATAGACCTACAGTAGGGTAGACATCGTGGATACCATGGACACACATAAAGACAGAAACACAAACACCCAGACCGAGAACAGAACTTCAAACTCATCATTCAAATTTCTGTTTCGCCAGGAATCGGACCCGGACCCTCAATTGGCAGTCCGGCATGGTAACCGTTGCGCCACGCGAATCGTCAGCAGAACCGATCCGAAATGTACCTTACTGTACATTTCGGATCGGTTCGGACCATGAAAGTTCTAGTGTGTGTCCAGTGTCCATAATCCTAGGGATACGAATATGATGTTACCATGAAGTCAGAAACTAAAATGAACAAACATCGCGGTCCTCAGCGACAGTGGCATTCAATGACATGTATGATTTCTGTGCGTTATTTGGAACTCCGTGAGCATACCGCTTTTAGTAGAGGCACCCGCGCGCGCCGATGCGAGATGCGATTTGTTTGCTCTGAGCATATATAAGATGCAAACTAGTAACACCTAATAATCTCCAAACGCCTGTCAAGTAACAAATCGCTTGCATACAGAATAAGTGAAAAATAGACGAGCTAAAAATTCCAACGATCAGCTCCCAGATACAATGGGCTACCTTCAATCAAACGGTGTCATTCTCCATTAGAGGCTGGCTCTTGACAAAGAATCAATCCGTTTGAAAGCCGATGGGAGATAGCAGCCATCAGATAAAGGTCACTGCACACGTCACAATATTGTTACGTGTATGCTACAGTTCCATCTACATATAATATGAGACTGTACCATATTGGTTTAGGGTTGTCGGCATCATCGTATATTTTTATGCTTCATATACGTCAGCTGCAGCTATCTGCGCTTCTTTGATATTTATCTTTAGCGCTAGGCGACTAAAGAATTATCCGATTATCATGTTGATTTCTGCTAGAAATATGTCACCTTATTTAATCACCATATTAAATCCTTTAACAGGAATTCTCCAAGAAAGACGTAAGTTGAGCCGTCTTAAAGATTTATAGACTACATAACATCTATTCTAAGCTTACTAAAATATGGTTAGTATGCCCGTTTGCCATATTGACCATAATGTTACCATTATCACCAATTAATCCATACTTAATATTTTAAACATAAAAATGTGTATGTTTATTTGTTTGTCACGTCATGATGAAGTAATCTTATGGATGTGAAAATATGCTGAAAAGTGTGACATGGGCACCTATAAAAAAACAGTAAAATGTCTCATTCTTATACATAATATGATCTTATAATGTTTAAGACCCTTACTAACGCGGGTGAAACCACAGGGCACATCTACTATTTATTAAAGAAAATACTCCATTACAAAAGATTACAACCCTAATTCCTAATGTAAGCTTTACTTTGTAGAAAGGGTCGGATCATTCCGCGGTCTTGAACTGTGACCGATAGACTCGGTTCCCAACAAGACGAACAGCAAAAAGATCGTTTATCTAACTACTATTGGCACAAAAAAAAAGTATTTAAGCAATATTCCATTATTTATATTATCTACGCCGTCATCAACTCAGGCTGTGCAAAGCTTGTAAACGTCAGTTTAATATGTAGTACATTCCACAGTCCGCTGTGGTCATAGAATTTACATACCTATATATTGACGTAGTCAAAGTCATAACTCATAATAAATCTATGACTATGGTGTACCTGTTAAGCGGGAAAACTATAATGTGTCCTTAAAATTATCTTTTCGAAAGGTTTTGCCGAAACTGGAAAAAGGTGTGTCGTATATAATATATTTTGATTTCCTTTTATTTGTGTATTTTTGTGTCGAAAATATTCTTAATATAATTAATAGAATAAGGCGTTGCTTTGCGCAACTCCGTTGTTATAAAGATAGGTTAAAAACTACTTTGCACCAATCCGCAATCAAAACGTATGATGGTGTATAGGTAGTTTTTTCATGCAATAGCAACTCCCTTCGTCCCACATAGGATTCATGCACATGCAACAATAAAATAAGTCTTTGACCGTGTTAGAGTGACCGTCTTAGAGTCAATAACCCTGATGATGCTCTGTTCTGGGGCGAAACACGTGTTGGTGGTGGTACATATGTTGGTGTATATTTTTTATTGTTGCATGTGCATGTGCCCTATGTGGAAGGGAGGGAGGTGCTATTGCATGAAAAAGTATACACCATCATACGTTCTGACGGCGGATTGTTGCAAAGTAGTTTTTAACCTATCTTTATCGAAAATATTCGTAATTATTTACATTGTCGAAATAGGAAGATACAGTTAGTAAGCAAGTAATCACTCTCAGACAATAAATCTTTACGCCTATAGAAAATTTGCGTAGCCAGTGGAGCATAATGGGATAAGAATCTGGGTGCATAGTGTGGGCGTATGGTGCCTTAACTTAATGGTCAACTATAGCTGTATACTATGTATAGCTATGTTACTAATTGAGAACCATTTTCAATTTATTTTGGACTCGAACTTAAATTTTCTTTTTTTGTTTCTTAAATGCAAAAAGAGCGCTTGAAATAATTGCAGACAATCTAAAAACGCCAAGACATGTAAAGGTAACTGACATTTGGAAGCAGTCCGTATGTCATAATCCAGACCGTGTAACACGTGGATCTGACAGGTTGCCAGCTCGAGCTGACAGGTGAAAGAATGCATAGCGAGGTAGCTGATTAAAGGCGGTACTGATTCATTTTGCAGTCATTTATTATGGCTAAACATGTGAATACGTATGTAGAAACACAACTTACAACTTCGATAAAAACTTAAAAATTTGTGCAAATAAAGCTTCATGAAGGAGTGACAGAAAGAAGAAATGGAACAACTATTAAAGCACTTAACAAACCGTTAAGCCTCTTGTAGACGGCCACTTTTTTCACCGTACGGCGATTTACGTGTAAGCTTTTAGATGGCACGGCAAAGCTACCGGTCGAAACAACGGCCAGGTGCCGCTCAGTTGCAACTTTTCTGCAGCGTCCTCGTCGACAAAAGTTTGAGTATATCAAATTTTAAGGTCGTTGCATACGTAACGTGATAAAAACTCGGACGGAACGTGAACGGGACGGGGACGTGACTGCCTCGTTCAAAACGGGAACGTTTACCACCACCGTGCCACGTTCACGTCCCGTCCGTGTCTCCGTGACATATGCTCTTTCATATACATTTTGTATGAAACGATTTTTCCAAAACTTCCCGTCCCGTCCCGTCCTTGTAAAAGCCCGTCGTGTATGCAGCGACCCTTAGTGAAATGTGACGAATTTGGCGCACTTCACACATTTGTCAAAACAACACAGGGAAGATCTGAAAGACGACGACAAATTTTTAAATTTTATTTTAGAATGCAGAAAATTACATTCAATAAATTGCTTAAAAAATTCTTGAACTAATGTACCTAATAAGTAATTCTTGCTTTATGTTCACTTCATTTTACTCTTAAAATTAAATCAACGTTTAGAATACGTACGAAGAAAAAGAAAAAACATCTTCAAGGGCTCTAGTTGTTTCATTAGCCGAACCTTTAAAACGATCAAATAGAACACTATTTAATCTACAGTTGGTAAATAACTATGGACACCTCTGCTTTGCTGACATTCCCTGCATACTACATAAAGAGATGGCCACCTCTTGTTCACTATTAACAATTATTTCTCTGTTTGTATTAATAAAGGTCACAAAACTAACAAGGCGACTAACGAGGCGACAAGGCTACAAGTAATTACTGAGCGGCAGCGACACGTTAATCTCAAACAGACGGACAGACAATCCAGCGCGCAACGCGGGTTAGCACGAGTACCTACCTTATTCATGTTTAACAGAATCAGGTCGCTTTACTAAAGAACACGCGCGAAAGATACAATAGAAGTATTTAAAAAAGTAACTTAAAATGAAGAAAAGAAGGTCGATTAGTAGAAGATGGTGAGAAAGCAGAATTAGCACCGTGGACATTTAAACTGTTAAGTAATTGTCTCGTAACGATAGAAAGGTGTAGTTAGCCACACTAACAAAATATTAGCGTTAAATTACAGATGTGATTGAATTGCCGCTATCGGAGATTTATTAGCTGGTGTAGATGCTCGTAAGATAACTATCCACCGTCAGCTTTCTATGAAAGCATTAGTAAAAATTGCCCGTGAATTATTATTTTCGGCGATTATGAAAACCGCAAAGATATTGTCCTATCTTTGAAATACAATCTACACTTACATTTCATTATTATAAATGTACAAGCTATTAGCAGAATTTCACTTTAAGATGAACATACTATAAACATAAACATTCAACCGTCAAAAGCATCTTGCTTTCGTTTAGAGTAGAGTAACTAGTCCACAACTACAGTATTTATTATCCCACTTAGTCCACAATAAAACAAGGGCTCCCTAAAAGTTATTGTCGATAATCCACGGCGGTCCGAAAGGTAATTATTTTCGAATGAGATAATTATAATTACAAACGACAACACGATTTGTTGCGGCGGCTTTGACATGTTGTGATTGAGAAATAAAAGTAATGTTAGATAGCTAGCTATCGTGTGTTTATGGTTGCCTAATAGCTATGATTCAGATTAAAGCAACCATAAGTATTTGGAGTTTAAAATTCTCATATGATTGATGTTATTGGATCGTAAATAAATTATATTGTTACGATAGAATTCATAAATGCATTGTACCACTGATTAAGGCTTAAATGGAGTAGTTATCGGTCTATTATTCGGTAAATTGAATCAGTAAAGTAAAACAATTCAAGTATTTGTGAATATAGTTAGATAGGTTTTTAGATTTTCATAAAAAGGTGCTCTATATTCTACCCTTACGGGCATACAAATATTTACCTTAACATAATACATTATTACATTTAATAATCATAGTTACATTTAAAGATTTATGTTATTTAAAAATTCATTATTTGAGTAATAACATATTTCATTCATTTTTTTTTATTACAAATATTATAGATATTTCTTAGTTCTGAAGGAACTTTGCTATGTATCATAGGCGCCAGGCTAAATACAATTTTTCTGTAGCGCAGTTTTGCAAGGGACTGTACATAATTTAGTTTTATTTCTATCGATTTTCAAATACTTTTCAAACCTTTTAATTTTTGAAGTTTTAATAAAGATAATTATTTCGTAAATATACAAGGCAGGAAATGTAAGTATTTTCAAGCTCCTGAAATAAATGGTTGGCAACTTTCGGTCGCTGGTATCCTCAGGAAAGCACGAATACATTTCTTTTGAGCTTTAAATATATCCTCTCGCCTTGTACAATTATCCCAAAATATTTGAAGACACGTAACATGTAACAATGATACATAGTCATAAAAGCTTTTTCGTTCACAACATTAAATAATTTACACAAAGCGCAAGATATTTGATTTAACTTTATATAAGTTCCTTTCCTTTATAGAATATATTTTAAATATATTCAGAAAACGTTTTCCAGCTCAACTCATAATCTTTATTGAGGCCTAAAAATTTGGTTGTCTTGACTTGTTTAACCGATAAAATATCATGGTTATTTAATGTTAAGTGAGGAAAAAAAGTCTTGTATAGCTGAAAATTAATAAATTTTGTCTCTTTTAGGTTAATTGTGAGGTTATTAGAATTAAGTCATTTAATTATTATTTATTATTAACATTCTTGCTAGTAAATACCACGGAGCTGTCATCTGCAAAAAGAGTCATGGGATAGTTTATGCTCTTAGATAGGTATTAAAAGTTGAATGTTGGTATGTTTTACATAGATGTGATGTAGTAAAAATATCTCAGAATCAAATGCAATTGGAGGCTGCCAAGATAAATTTCTTCGTCCTATTTTTCTTAAGACAAAAAGTTTTGCCTGTTCTTGAAGGATCTTGAAGAATTCCGTGAAGAAATCCACGAAAGAATCTGTGGCGGTTGTTGCAATGTCAGTTTTGTCCATCCATCAGTCTTTATAATCGTTATCATAGTCATTCCCTAATATTAAATACCTCTTCCGGTCCAGCGCCCTTTGCTTCCAAAGGTCTTCCAAAAGTTTTTTTTTTTCTAGTAGAAATTTTGTTTCTATCTTGGAGGATTTCACTTCACGACCAGCCGTATTTCTTACACTATAATTTGTTTAGGTGAAATATTTTAAATGTTTAGGTACTCTGCCGGGAAAATAGATCTTGTTTAACTTTCAAACAGCAAAGCCAGAGAGCAATCCTAAGATAATCAGCCTCATCATCTTTCATCTTACGCTGTGCCCACCTTTATTAACCAGTTAACATACCGTAATTAAAACCAAGCCAGCATTAATCAAGTTCAGTCGCAGCGGCGATGGGTGCCCATATCGGGATCGCATCAAGGTATTACGGACGATTAGCGCAGCCGCAACTGCTTTCTCGTTATTGCAAGTGATTACTTCGTAACATTTACTTGTTCATGGGTAACACACAAGGAAAATATCGTGAGAAAACTATCATATTTGTAAGTGTCCTTAATTTTTAAGGACACTTTGTAGTCTGCCACCAAGCAATTGGTGTAATCTCTTTCCTGAATATTAATGAATATTCGCTCCTAGCATATTAGCATCATCTTTTAGTAGTAAACATTGTAAGCATATTCCGGATCTACGAGTTACAAGTACAATTTTTAACTGTTACAATACTTACGCCATCTTGGGTACTCTATGTCTGATAGACAACAGCAAATCTCATGATTACAAGATGAATATGCTTCTTAAATTAGGTACGACAAAAAAAATTGGTTGATAAATTAATCTCTTCTTGTCAAGGAATTATAAATAACTTTTTTTCACACTTTTGTAAAAACAAATGTACATAACTTTTACTGTCACATAATTTGAGTAACATGTACCTCTGTATTTTATCCTCTTATTTGAGAACGTTTATGAAATCTATCAATATAAAGAAACTACAAATTATCTGCAGAAGTCGCGATAAGACAACGCAAACTGAACTGCATTGGTGCGGAATTCACCGCATTGTCCCGCAGTGACCGCCGCCGCCGCGCCGCCGCGCCGCCTATTCTCTGTATGCGGAATGGTTTACATGCAGTATGCAGTGCCAGTTGTATATGTAGAATTGTAGTAATACTGGGTTATCGGGCCTGATTCATACATTGTTAGGCAAATAGACATACTATGATTTGCATATAATGATAAGCGAAATCTGTAACGTTTAGTAATAGTAGGGCTGTATTGTGTTGTGATCATAGATAGGTATCTGTATCAACACTTTCAACATATATATGTAAACACAAAATAAAAAAAAATTGGCGCGCCGCCGCCAAATAGTTTGTGATGTAAACCAGGTTCGGTTTATCTGAATATTATTATATGTATACTTTTGCTACTTTTATCCATAGCTTCTTTTTCAAAAAGATACACTACACTAAGATTTATATAGAAAGAAGGCGGTGAATTTGTGCATAGAACCATTGTAGAATGGTGTGGTGTGAGTGGATTTTATAATATTTTTTGGAAATTTTCTTATATAAAGCTGTTATTATTCCTTAATCATTGTGTAAGTAGGGACCTACCATTTTAGAGTCTTTTTCATGTCGCTAGGTAGGGTCCAACTAAGATTGGGACCCTAGTCCATCACTAGAGTCAATGTCAAATTCCTTTGGTACTCAAGCCTCGACAAAATAGTTCAGCGTCAGAGGCGGCTCGTGACATTTTTTGATGGGGGTTCACAAAAAAAAACTTAGAGCTTACCATTTATTTTATTTATACAAGAAAATTATTCGGTCTTTTTGACGAGCGAAGACATCTATGACTTTTTTGTGAAAATCAGATATAGAATTAATTAATCGTTTTTCAATGCTTAATCATACATAATGCATTGAGACGTTCTTGCTCCATAGTTTTTCGTGTCAAAATGTCAAAATTATTAAATAGCTAATTAAATTTATGTCATGTCAGAATATCATGTTGATTCATGTCATAATCAGATAAATTCAATATAATAATACACATTTCACAATAGATAAAATTAAAAATAAAATAATACACAATTAACCAAACCTCTATAGATTCCGGGATTCAGGGATTCCGTAGATTCATCATGCCCTCGTAAAGCAACTTGAAATGCACCACTAAATACCACACAATCTATCAAACGCCGTAAAATATATCGATTTTCATCAACGCGTTCATTGAACTCTCGAATAGATTTTCGATACGCAGAATCGAGCGCTTTATGAATATCTTGTCGGCCAATCGATGCCAATAATTGCACTTCACATAACATATGAAATCGAGATTGCGAATGTTTTTTCAATTTTATTGAAAGATGCGCTAAATCGTCAACACCCGTTGTGATCCATGCAGATTCACCTCCACTGCCGGTGTCAGTTTCCAAACACCAGACACGGAAAACAAAATAATTTATTGGTCTCTTTACAACCACACAACCAAGGAGTTTTAAAATATTGTTCAAACTTAAAAACACGCGTAAAAGATTTAGTTTTTGTATTACATTTTTGTGTAAGTGCAATTTGAGGACCCTTTAGCTTTTAGTTCAAGACGTATTTCTATAGTTTTTGACACTTTTTAATAAAAGATACACTGTATTGTTCCATTTTTAAAACAAAATGTCGCGCATAAACTATTTTTTAATTTTAATTTAAAGAAAAACTGCGATATAACTGTCAAAGCCGACGACACGTTTGTTTGTATACATAAGAACGGCAACATCGCATAAGCAGGTTGAGGCCACGCCCCACGGCACGCGTCACGGCCGAACCCACGGTTTGGCAACGTCGCGCGTGAGCGGCGCTCCAGATTAAGTTAATTTCTCATACTAAATCTTTTGTTTCACGCGTCGGCTATGTGCTGCGATGTTTCTCTTTCGCACTCATTGAATACAGCGCTAGGAATCGTACTAAACTTCGTTTCATTAGGAGCGCAATCGCTGGCGCTCCACTCGTACAATATGACGATAAATGTACGCGTAGATATAATGTAATGAATAAGTAAGGATAGATGATAGATGTAATGTAAGGATAGTATGTATTATGAAGGAATATAGATTACCTATGTAATTTTCCTATGTAATATTTAAATTTTAAAGTGGGAGTGCACTGCACCAGCGCTCTTTAGGATGAGCCGCCACTGTTCAGCGTATTAATTTGTTTTTCAAAGATACAATGTAGAAATTTGAGGATTTTACGAGCCTTACCCATGGCTTGCTAGATCATTATCTAGAATACCTCAAGACTTTGAGCCTCACTATAAAGCAGTATATAAGACCTATAACATAACAATAGCACATCATATCATCAATATAATCGTGCATCCTTTACGAGGCTCGATATTTACGCCTTGCTTCTAACTCCATTATACCTTTGCCAGGACATAGTTCATCGGCTATGAAGTGTACCGTCAGCAGCATTGGTACTGATGCCTGCTTTCGCGCGTAAATTACCAGCTCGTGAAGCATACATTCACCACCGACAGGACTACCTAGACCACTCCAGACATCATTAGAAAATCTACCTTGTCATGTGAGAAATAAATTCCATAGTAGGTTTAACCTATGGTGTCCATGGTTGGTGTTACAACATTCAAAAATAAACTCTACACCCGAAACATTTGAGTCTAATTTTCAGTGAGGAGAATTTTATGGTAGGCTAATATTGTACAATTTTTCTAGGTTCCTATCACAAGTATTTAAGGTCTATTATCGCTTATACGTTGTACGTCGTCGTGGTAGCGACAGGCAGGCGTTAGTTCGACGCCTGCTGAGCTACAGCCTCACGCTCTGCAGTGTTGCAGCTCTGCAGATTTATGAGCGCCTGGTACGCACGGATCTCGTGGCTTAGATGGGATTTGTTTATCTAATAATTAAACACAAAGTAAAAAAGTACGGTATGAGCCTTTTATAATAAATTGAGCATTTTCTATATCACACTTTGTTCCTTCTTCTTGATATTCTCCAACAAAGCATTGCCAGAACATAGGTCACTCTGACTTTATAGAATTCCATCAGTGCTGATAAACAGTAGCACGTTATAGAAAAATAAAATTCAAACAATAATATCGCTCTCCTTTTTCATGTCCGCTATCGTTTTCATATGTCATAAAAGTGAGAGCCTAACATTTTTTCGCCGAATACTTTTATCCGGGGTTTACAAAATCGGCCACAAGACTGAAAAGGTAATCAGTGTAAACGTCAATTCTACTTGACTGTACATTTTGCAATAAAGCTGATTTAAGGCTTAACATAATATTATTATAATATTGTTTCAGGGTTGTAGTCGTCACGTGGAACCTGCGGACCTAGACAAGTGGCTTTCTACAATCCTAAACGCTTCAAAACGTAAACGTAAACGTAATTCGTAAACGCGATTGACATTTCGTTGGCTAAATATCAATCCCAAACATTTTTCATAGTATTCTACAAGCGTTTACAGAACACACTTTGTCTAGCCCCCCTGGTCGAAGACGCTTAAAATATCTAACTTTAATATTATATTATGTATAACTTAAAAACCTATCTTTTAGAGTTGCGGTTACTTTAATAACAGCAAAAACTACGCGAGCAGAATGGGAGTGAATGGCGAGGTATGAGGTATGTCCACCGCAAATCTAAACGGTACTACCGAAGCTACAAGTGGCTGACCGCAGCCTATATGCCTGCAGTCGGTTCTCATGGTACTCGTAAGTCGGTAGATACGTGCTAAATCTGCCCCAGGCAATAAAGGCATTTATTAAAGACAATTTATTTAACTTTTTTTAACTCTTTTTATGTCCCACTCTGGGCACGGATCCACCGCTAGCCAAGAGCGGATTGGTCGAGAAAAATCAGGCATGCACGAAAAAAATTCGTAATAAAATATCACAATGTTTTTCCCTCACCGTGGAGCAGCGATAAAGGGTAGAGAGTTAGGTAGTCGAGATTTATTCGTCTACGAGTGTGTGAAACCGGCATCTCGCATTAATCGACCGAAAACGGTCAATTCTGCTTTGCCTTTATTCTGTGTTTCGATAGTTTCTTAGCAGACACACCTGAAACGCGCCTTAGGAGTGATAACGTAATGTTTTCAGTCTCAGGCCTCAGGCTAGCTTAACGCCTGGTGTAGCGACCAACAAACACGGGCTGCAGAAACTAATTAACAACACGTAGCCTACAGAAACATTTGTTTGTAGAAATAGTTGATTGTAGAAATCTTTCTGTGTGTCTATTATGACTTCAGATATTTACTGGCCATATTGAGTACGTAACTCGCAAAGCCACCACCACACCAGCTTGTAACACATTATGAATCTTGGGAGATAAATATTTGCCCACTTCAGAATTGATAACTCTCACTTTTCTTTTTTCAATTAAAGAACAACTTCAATTGAATTTGGTGTAAAGCTAAAGTAATAATTTAAAGCTTATACTTAACTTTTGATATTACATAATTTAAAACCCTTATAGACATAGAACAAAACTTTATTTAAAGATAGATATTACATTAATCTGGAATATCAGCACTGTGCCTTTTTGTTGTTACGTGAACTGCTTATGTTCAAAGAGAAATTTTGCATAATAATTGAGGTACAGGGCCAAAACCGCAGAGCTGCGGCTTGCTATGATTTGGAATCAGTTCCTGACAGCGATGTGGTCACCGACCATCAGCGTTATAAGCGTTCCGGTTGAACTGCTCTTTACAGTAATCGGTATTCATTTGTAGCCTCTAGACTGCATTATAATCAGATTCTTTGTCGGTTGAACATTTTACTATAAATAAGTTTTATTATAGTTAATATTTGAAGCATTAGGTCCTATTTTAAGCTTTTAAAGTTACAGTTTTCTAGTGCACTTTATCACTTGTATTTTGAAGGAAAACCATGATTGAATCTGCATGTTGCATAACGTGATAGAACATTTCTTGAAGTCATATAAAGTCCATCCCGGCTGATGAAATACTTCCGTTAATTAGCAAATACATCTGATACCTTTAAACGAGCAATTCACCTTATACTTATATATACCTCAGGCCGGACTGCCAATCGAAGGGTCTCGGATTCGATTCCTGGCAAATATATGTATTTTTTTTAATTGGGAGCTGAAGTAGATTGCGTTGTTAAATTCAATTTTTTAAATTGGGGGCTGAAGTAAAAAGTCTCTAAAAAATCAATTGCTTTTATCCGATCAACGCTCGGACATCCAGGTACTTTAGCTAATAGTAGGACATAAATATTTTAAAGACTGGACTACTCGTGTAATGCTTTACACATAACCCTTCTCTCTTATAGCCCCAGGTTACAATAGGGTTACGATTTAGGAAAAACGATATATGACAGTATATATATGACAGTATCTGTACACATTATATTAAAATACGTTGAATTATTATACTTACTGGACCCCGATTCAAGCAGTGAGTCAGGCCCACTTACGAACTAGATCTGACTCAGTGCTTTAATTTCCCCATTGTAAATTCCATTTAAATGTTGTAAACTACGAGGATTTTCACCACTGTTCCACTACGTTGCGTTACGTAGACAATTCTCTCTGTAAAACACCCATTGTTTCATATATTGTAGGCACGTGCTGGACATACAAATTACTCCATTTAGGATTTTCTCATGCTTTTTGTAGCTTCATAATAACAACAAATAACAATGATTTCCCAGGTTCTACGTTCGTTCCGAAACATGACGCTAATCGGTGACGAATCGCAAGCGTTGGACATTAGTGAATTGTTTCCACTATTACCAGCTGCTACAGCTGTGAAGAGATACTCGTATAGCCAGAAGATTATGAGAGCATTTGTGGAATGTCCACAGGAAATAAAGATCCACAAAATGGAACAAGGGAGGAAATGCCGAACAACTGACGATTACAAATCGCACGCCCATAACAACAGAATAGACGCTCTTAATTAAAAGTTCATAGTTTTATTTTCATTAGTATTACTTATGATACTGTGTCGTCTGAGGTCGAATACAATTTTGCTGTTCCTGTGGATATTTAAACATAAAGTTACACTGTATATTAAACATATTAAACTATTTTGCACTTTATAATCAAGAAACGATGGTTTACGATTCAGATTAAACAAGATGAAATGTTGTCGTGTAAATTAGAATTGAATCAGATTCTAATATAATTTCGGTGCCGTACCATTGCTCTAAAAACCACATTCCCACCGTCAAGTGTAACTGTGGCCGATCACAGGTATCTATTGAAACATAAGTGTAAAGTGTATCAAGTAAACAACAGTGAATGTTGTAGTATCGGTGAGCGCAAACACGCCGATAGCGTCGCCCTGCCCGCTTGTTAACCACTAGGCCACTCGGCACCGACTCTCAAAGTACAGTAGTTATTAAAGAAAATTAAACAAAAAGGTTCAGTGAGTTAGATGATAGTAAAAACGCATAAATATCAAAACGTTTTCACAAAAGGACGCATTCACACCGAAAGTATGTCATTTTATTTAGGACACGACCCCAAAATCGTTTTAAAAACTATTACCGTGTCGTTTTTAACGCTTTGCTTAGAATTAATTAATTCTTTTGCTAGATTTACTAACATAATTATGTTAGCAAATCTTTTTACAATTACTTAAAGGAACAAAGGTTTAATTAAATTATTTGGCAAACCCTAATGCGTTATTTTATGTAATTTCCATACAGACATCAGATCTGCTTTTACGTCACATCCCAGTAGGCAGCTCACAAGCATTCTGAGAAACTCGCCTTTTATAATAACGACAACGCTATTACATGAAGTGTAGGTGTATATTAAAATAAATAAAAAACGGGATATATGCGCGTTGCATTCGTGCACGAATTGTTTTGTACCATTAAGTATCAAAAAAACACGTTTGTTGTGTGGGAGCCCCCTTAAAAATTATTTTATTATATTTAAATATTTATATCATATTGTAGCATCAAATTTATCTTTGTGGCATTAAATGAGCAACAAAAACCTCTAGTTTGCTGTCAATTTGAAAAGATTCTGCTCACTAGACTAAGCTAGCTTTATATACGTTTTATATTTAAGTTTGAGAGTCGCTGATCCATATTCCGACGCATTGTGAACTGTTTGTTCGTAACGAGCCGCTACATTTAGATATCGATACACATAATTGCAGGCACACGGCGCGAGCAAACACGCGGCGCGCTCGTTGTATGCTGTTGAACTCTAACTGTGCTTTGTTTGTGACCAACTTTAATTTTATTAAAAACCTACTAAATTAATAATAATATAGATTCGATAAGCGAAATCAGGTAAACGGGGAGTAGAACGCCCCCTGCGAGGTGGCGCGACGATCTGCGCCGAGTGGTGGGGAGAAAATCGACGCGTAGACCCGAAGACCGGGCTCAGTGGCGCGCCTTGGGAGAGGCCTATGTCCAGCAGTGGATGCTACGCTTTCCCAATTAAACCACTGAACCAATTTTAATGAAATTTGGAACACAGGTAGAGTGGACCCTGGGAAAGGACATAGGTTGGTTTTTATCTTACGGGAACCTAAAAACAAGTCCACGCGAGCGAAGCCGCTGGCGGAAGGCTAGTATAATATAAACTTTTAGACATTACCTAACAATGTTTTTTACTCCTAGACATAGGTTTTTTATTCCAACGCGATAAGAGCACAATTCTGATATACAAAGTTTGATATTTCAAATTATGTTAAAACCTGTCTTTTTTTTAGTCTTTACGTGAAAAGGTCTCCAGCTAACTGCAGCGCGAAGAACCATTTTCATTACCGATTTCGTTCCGCTCGGACCACACAAAGTCGTTGAGCCTGTCCGTCCTTGACTTGCTTGCTGCGGTAAAAATAATGGGTGTATTTATACCACTATAAATAGATCCTTTGTGATGTTCGACTTCGAGTTAACTCAAAAATGTAAGAAATATTACATGACACACAATAACCCTAAGTTTCATCATGGGCGAAACCTTCTAGCCGTAAAGACATCGGACTCCCTCCCTCACTCCTATGCAGACTCCGCATACAAAACCAGCTCTGACTCATTTTTTTAATTAGAATCGTACCTATGACTGTCAGGCGTATTAATTATAAGGTGAAGGAAGGTTAAGGAACATTTTACTGATAAACCTTGCAAGCCTGCAAGTTTGTTTGTAAGTGTGGCACTTTAGTGGCTCGACCGGGGATGTACCACCGCTGCGGTGAAACAATTCTATTGTGTTTAGGTGGAACGGCGTAGTTGCCAGCCAGACTTGCATGAGGCGACCAGCAGCCTTCGGAGTAGCAGCGCAACTGCATATGACCCACAGAACATATTAAGAGAGGTAGAACGGCAATAATGCGCCATTCGTATGACAATTGGTGTCGCCGATCAAGCGTAACCTTTCACCTCCCTCCATTACATCTGTACTTAAATAAATACGAAGCTTACGCACATATTTGCAATTTCAAATCTAGCCAATCTTAGCACCGAACAATCACGCGATTTCAAATGAACGAATCACACCCAAGCACGCATATCGTAGCACGATCGCGTGTTTCTGTAGACATACGAGCGTTTGCTCAAAACCCTTGGCGCGTCTGCCCCGCCCACATTTCCATTCTAACCTCTTTTAATATGTACTGTGATACGACTACATGCAAGACTTGCTTGAGGTTGTGTGTAGATGTCCATTGACTGCAATGGCCACTTAACATCACGTGGAACTCATACTCGTCTGCTACTCTATTAAAATAAAATTAAAACTAAGAAAATATATCACCACCTTAAGCGCATCTCACCGCACTATAATCAACATAAAAAGCGTACTGGACGTCGACGAGGATGATGAGACCTTGAACGATTCGAGAGGATAAGTACTGCTCCTGACCTATGCCGCGAAGTGTGTTCGGCAAAGAGGTGTAAACCAGCCCACTTACTTTAAACGACCATTTTAAATAAACGGATTCTCCAAAATCGTCGTTCAAGGTAAGTGATGCCCACCTTTGCGATTTAACAATTTCACTGTACTGAGCCTTGCTTTCAGTAACTACTAAACTTACATAAGTTCCACAGAGAACAGTATTTACAAAGGCAACAATTCCTCGTCGCGCGAAATCGTGAAAAACCTAAGAGAGCCATTCGTAAAGCGTGTTCGGAAAGTTGTTTCGATTCCGAGCACACCATTCACCGCCTTATCTTGATTTTGGTGCGTTGTAGATGATGAAGCCAGTATTTGTATTGTAAACAATGACATTTTGCGAAACAGTGGTTTATAAAGTTTAGGCAAAGATAGATATTGAGATAGCAGAAGTTTATGAAGGCGGGTGGCCCGGCGGTTAGCGTAGAACGCAAAAGATCTATGCAACTAAGCCAAACGGGCGCGGTCGGATGTAAGATGGGTGATCGCTAGTGGCAAAATAATTCATACGCGTTTCAGTGCTCCGGAGGGCACGTGAAACCGTCGGTTCCGATTGTCGATAGATTACAGTCGTTAAACCTTGCCGGAGGCCTTATGGTCGGTTAGAAAACATCCGACAGTGGTTTGGCCACTAACCCGCATCTCCACCAACCCGCATTGGAGCAGCGCAGCGAGATGGAGTAAACTCCAGGCGTCCCCAATAATGGGGAGAGACCCGTGCCCAGCAGTGGGACACAAAAAAGGTTGCAGCCATAGCCATAGCCAGCCATGTAGGTGGAATTATCTTTTCAAACGAAACATTTCATTCAGTGAATAAATTCCGCTCTCATGAAAGATTTTTTTGTTTCGGATGATGTGGTTCCTGGCCACTGTATCTTAAAGTTACCTCAAAAGTAGCAACGTTCTCGAACGTTCGTATTGTCTTAACAGGGCCTGTACAATACTTGACGTTGAGAGTAGAATGTAAATATCCCTGAATAATAGTGGTCAAACCATCGCATCGTATCGTCGATCGTACTAAAGACGTGCGCTCCCGAGTTGGCTCCCGTCTTAACGCGCTTATTCTCGCTTTCCTACACCACAAGTAAAGTACCGTCTTCGTGGAAGGTAGCCTTAGTACACCCAATTCCGAAAAAGGGTGACCGCAGTGACCCGTCCAATTACAGGCCTATTGCGATAACCTCCCTGCTCTCTAAGGTGATGGAGCGTGTTATAAACACACAGCTCCTTAGGTACCTCGAGAGACATCGGCTGATCAGCGATCGTCAGTATGGCTTTCGCCAGGGCCGGTCGGCCGGTGATCTCTTGGTGTACCTCACACACCGCTGGGCTGAAGCCATCGAGGGTAACGGGGAGGCTTTGGCAGTCAGCCTGGATATCGCAAAAGCCTTTGACCGGGTCTGGCACAAGGCCCTTCTCGCGAAGCTTCCATCTTACGGTCTTCCCTTGAGGCTATGCAACTGGGTGGCAAGCTTTTTATCTGAGCGGCAGATTAAGGTCGTTGTTGACGGATGCTGCTCAGATATGAAACCCATTAACGCCGGTGTTCCCCAAGGCTCAGTGCTGTCCCCTACACTATTCATTCTGCATATCAATGACATGCTGCAACAATCACGCAGTATACATTGCTATGCAGATGATAGTACGGTGGACGCACTATACACCTGTCGAGCCAATGCCTCTAGGTCACAAGTGGAGGAAAGCAGAATCAAACTTGTGTCTGAAGTCGAGAACTCTCTGGAGCGGGTCTCGGAATGGGGTCGACTTAACCTTGTCGAGTTTAACCTCACGAAGACAAAAGTTTGCGCGTTTACCGCTAAAAAAGCCCCATTTGTTATAGCGCCCCAGTTCAAGGGCACCGCGCTCACCATCGGTGAAAGTGTCGGTATCTTAGGAGTTGACATTACGAGTAAAGTGCAGTACCGGAGTCATTTGGAGTACAAAGCCAAATTGGCATCAAAAAAGCTTGGTGTCCTCAACAGAGCGAGGCAGTACTTCACTGCGGGGCAACTCCTGACGCTGTATAAGGCCCAGGTCATACCCCACATGGAGTACTGCTCCCATCTCTGGGCAGGAGCACCGAAGTACCAGCTACACCCATTTGACTCCGTTGAAAAGCGCGCAGTCCGAATCGTCAACGACCCAAGATTGACTGACAGGCTAGAACCGCTTAGCTTGCGAAGAGACATAGGCTCGCTCTGCGTGTTCTACCGACTTTACTATGGTGAGTGCTCCGAAGAACTTTTCAAATTGATGCCTACATCACCATTCCATGATTATACCACCAGACGAAGGTTAAAGTTCCACCGGCACCATCTGGACTCGTGGCGGTCCTCCACAGTCCGCTTTGCACGCTCCTTTTTACCACGGACGTGTAGGTTATGGGACAACCTTCCAGCTGAGGCATTCCCAGTGGACTATAACATGGGGTTCTTCAAGAAAGCTGTAAAAAAAGCTCTCCTTCAAAGCCGGCAATGCTCGGGCGGCTCCCCTAGGGTTGCCCGTGTCCATAGGCGACGGTGATCGCTTAACATCACGCGGCCCGTCTGCCTTATTGTTAGGTTTATTTATAAAAAATAAAAAATAAAAAAAATCGTACAGATTGGATTCGGATTTGGTCGGACCATCTTAGCACTGCTCCACAACCTCAAGGCCTGCCTATCTTATTCTTTAGTAGGAGAAAAAACAAAGAAAAGTAGGCAACAAGGCCTGTTTGCGTGAGATCGTGAAAAGCTGAAGAGAGCCATCCGTAAGGCATGTTCGAAGCTGTTCGCATTGGGAGCGCCCTATTCACCGCAGTATCGCGGTATCACGATTTCAGTGCCTTGTAGTCGACATTACAAGTATTCATCTTGTGCCTTTTGTAAAACCTACTGTAAAACCGTATTCATAAATTATTATTTCCTTCTGTATGTTTTTAAAGACAAGTTATAATGTAATTTATCTTCTTTCAACACAAGTCATTCCTGGTACAATAATATACGTTCAATATTCTTGATAACATTATAACGAAGCCTCACTCTTTCAATTATAACAATGTTTCATTATGAATCTTAAAATTCTTCAATAACTTCATGTTACATAGCGCTTTCAGAAAATTATTTTCGCATTGTTCCATTTTCAAATTGCGCGTCATCATCTTTGTTTTTTATCGATGAAGCTCTTTTGTTTATTATTTTTTTAATGTGACTGTTTACAATCATTGCACATGGAATGTAATAGAGTTTTGGGAAGTCTGAAGGGACAAGTTGTGCTCTCGTTTTATTTTCATTTTCTTGGTGTATTTTTGAGTTATATCGGATAAAGTTGATGGCATTTTGTTCGATATAGGTTAATGACAGTGCAGTTGCACGAGTGTTGTGAAATAAAATAACAGTGCGAAAACATGTTTTTTCGGCTTTCCTCCAAAACTCCATTGGACACGTTCTAGTAAAGTAGCCATCACTTTACTTGAACATTTTGACTGACAGTGACCTGACGGCTTACTGATTTTTTCTATGACTAAGTGATGCAAAAATGATACATGACGCTGGCAATATGCACAGAGTTTGCGATGCCATTATTTAAAAAAATGAAATGAATGTAATAATAATAATTTTCAAATCAAATTCTCGTTGATAAGTTGCTTAAAAAGGTAATAGAAAATTAAAAATTAAAATTGATAAATAAATCGTGGGTATAACGCAGGTTGACCACAATAAGGTTGACCACAGTAATAATTCCATATAATTGCAAATTTGCAACAACAAAACATGGGGCAAAAATGTATTTGCAGCCCTGACTGACATCAATGACGACAACGTGAGATGGGATGGGATAACTACAAGTAATTGTTAAGGAATTTTTGCACAATGGTGATGAATCTGTGTAATTTAATAAAAAGCATCTAATCCTTCTGTTAAGACAGTGTATCTACTTTATCTTATTACCAGTACTCCGTTACGTAATAGCGTCGTGTATACTTTCTCCTGGTTCAAATGATTTCCAACTTTTTAGTGCACTGCGATGCTATCTTAGCTTGTAGCTTGATTGTAGCTCATTTATTATGACTAGTAACCAGTTCTGGCAATAAAAGAATAAAGTTTTAAAAGTAATGCGATTGCATACTGTTCTGTAAGTCTCTCGATATTGTTATTGTGAGACAGGTCGCGTCAATACAAAATCTATTTTGTTAAATTACGGCTTACATAGATATTGTTTTTGTTTTGGTTATTGACTATTTCAAGCCTGGTTAGGCAAACGTCTTATAAAAATATTTCACTGTACAGTAAAATAATTTTCTAATTAAGTGCACATAGATGAATTGGTCGAGAATGGAAGAAATGTCATATTATGGGTTATACTTTATACTGTATATCCTAAACATATGGGGCGCCTAAGCACCTTTTGATGGACTATTGACAATAACTAAGAATTCGTCAAACCTCGAGAGAAGCCGTGAAACATCATCTGTTTGGGAAATGGCTGCAATCCTTTTTGCGTCCCACTGCTGGACACGGGTCTCTCTCTCCCCATTATTGGGGAAGCCTGGAGCTTACTCCACCACACTGCTCCAATGCGGGTTGGTGGAGATGCGGGTTAATGGCCAACCCGCCATCGGATGTTTTCAAACTGCCCATAAGGCTTCCGAGTTCCGACAAGGTTTAACGACTGTTATCTATCGACAATAACCGGGACCGACGGCTCACCGTGCCCTCCGAAGCACGGAAACACCCATAAAAATTGTTGCCACTAGCGGTCACCTATCTCACACCCACCGCGCCCGTTTGTGCATAGATCGTTTGCGGTCTATGCTAAGCATCGGGCCATGCACGCTTCGCTTCTTACAGTTTGGTAAATAAATAGCATCTATCAATCCGTATTGAAACAAGGTTGTAAAGGATACCTCAGACTACTGTCATTGCAGAACCGTAAGAGTAGAACATAAAAATGGGTGCAAACAAGTAGTAGGTATATTATTCACAGCATATTAGGTTATTCACTTAATCTTAGACGCATGACCTTTACAATTACAATTAATGTTTATCTGCCGACATCTAGAGATAGAATGAGCTAGTAATTATGGGTACATGTAATGGGGATTAGTCTGCAACAAAGCAGCTCGGACCGGACGTATAAAAACATTTGGGCGGCCCCGTTAGTCAGATTGATTAAAACTAGCGAGCATTTAAGTGCAATAAATTGTGCGGGCGAGAGTGCACACTCCGTCTAGGTTTGAAATGGCTAATTACATGAAGTACTAACACTGAAAAGTAAAGTACAAACATTTTAGAAGCATTAAAATGCCGCAGTTTAAAAATAACTGGACATAAAAATTCACAAGACAGTTTATACTATTGTGTTTATTTTATAGAAAAAACTTTTAGATATTTTAAGGGTTTTTTAACATTTCCTTGCTACATATTTGACTGTACTTTTTTAAACATTAAATACACACAAGACACAATGATTGCCAATGGTACATCTAAAGCATTATTTTATTAGGAAAAATTGTTCTTTTTTTTTTCAAAATAATAATTATGTAACATACAGTCAAAAAGAAAAGGTTAATTAAAGGTAAATTTTATATATACAAAACTATGCCACTGTGTTACTCGGGATCACTAAAGGATTCTTACGGTATAGCGACAATCGAATATCACATCCAAAGTCAGGGACTTGATTTAAGATGGAGTTAGAATATTCACAAAAACACATACATAGGCCACAAGTTTACAATTTTTTTTCAATTCACGATTCCAGCAACATGATACCGATATCAGCCGGTCAGCTGACAGCTACAAGAAATAAATAATTCGTGGGGCAATTACCGGCATCACGTGTGCGGAAATTAGGCGCTCGAAAAATGGAGCAACTGTCACGGGGTGAATTTATAGCAGGTTGCGGCGCGGGCGGGCACTCGTGCGAAATTAATGTAACATCGAGTTTACTAGGTTTCACGTAGCTAATTTATTATAAAATACTTGTAGTGTATTAAAACTCATCTAGTATTACAATGCTTGTTTATGTTTCTTCTTGTAAATACCTTGTTCTCTTCTTATAAGTACCTCGCGACGTTAAATGGTCACTGCATCCCTTAGACATCTTGAGTCTCGATGGGATCTTAAGTTCTTAACTCCAGCAATATAAGGTATGCAGTGGGCTGGCAATATTATTCCAGAGGCTAGCGGCAGCTTCAAAAAGGTATGGCCGATGCAGCAAGGTTTGGTTACATTTACATACGCTGGGCACGTTCGTGGCAGAAACCCTGTAATTTTTTGTTAAATTACATTAATATAAATCCACAACAGTATATTGAAAATAATCAAACGAAGTGAAGTTCAATGACAAAATATGTATGTAAAAACGTCATTCGATTCTAGGCTAGTATGTGGGAACTCTTCTTCAACAAAGGATACCTTTCGAACATAGAAATAGAAAGAGAACTTATTGAACTGCATATTTAATTGTGGTGAGTAATGAGGATAAACTGGATACAGCGGGTACCTCTGCAACTATAGGATTCGCTGTGTCGTGGGTACAATGAACACACACACACAAAAACAAGAACACACATAAACACTACGGCAAAAAACTTTAACCGTGGATCAGTGATAAATACGCACAAATTATATTTGTCAGAGGTACGCCCCTGGGGTTTGCATTCGGTATCTCCGTGAAGCAGTCCGCGACATTTGCCGCTCGCCCATCGCTGTTCCACGGCAAGGAAAACATATATTGATATTATAACGATACCATTACCATGCATGCCTAAAAAAACTCTAAATTTCTCGAGAGCAGAACAGCGTGGTGGGCCATGGCCTAAATCCTTTTCACTTCTGACAGGAGGCCTGTGTCTATAAAAGGGCTGAAAAAAATTCCAATTTCTGAATCAAGCCCGACACCCTCAATTTGCAGTCCAGTAACCTTTGCGCCATCCGGGTCGTAAATCTCCTCTTCCTTGTTCCTTTCAAAGGAACCCTAAAACTAAAACACAGCGGTCACAATATAGAATAGCTTTAAACATAATCTACTTACGTTCATTGCGAAATGAGAGTACAATACAAAGCAAGGTTGCGTTTACCTTCAGTCAGATAGGCATCGCGCTGCCTGAGAACGAGCGCTTGCTTAGTGCACTTAGACAGCCTAATAATTGTTTAGACATTGAATCTCTAACACAGTGACACCGCTAAACGGTGAATTGCTGTTTAGTTTAACAATGTCGACGTTGAAGTGAAACTTTCATATCAGATGTCTATTTGACATAGACAAAATTACATTAAAATGCTTTCTTTATTCCAGTTTTTGGAGTTTTTAATAATTTTATTAGCAATATTATTAAGTGAAATGCTGTTAATTTAACAATATTTAACTTTACGAACTTAGTGACACAAAATTGGTTTCATGGCAGTAGTTTTTTCAGCAGTTTCACGTGTGAACAACAGTACCTGGACGACCGAGAGTTGCTCAGATAAAAACAATTTATTTTTTCAAACGAAACGCTTATTTGCTTAGTTTTACTTAACAACGCCAACTTAAAAAAAACACAAAAAAATATGGTTTTGATTGAGGTTTGAACCCGGGTCTCTAATTCGGCAGTCAGCCCGCGTAATCATTCGGCCAAGGAAGCTTTAATTTAATGAACGGAATTTTCATAGAGCCCTTTCAAATCGACATTGTCAGTTCTTTGAACGTCGGACTGACGGATAGCGTTTGACGGCGTTCTATGCCACAATATTATTAGTCCTCTCCAATATATGTCAGGAAGAGTCGTATTTTTCAGTTTATATTTAAGTAAAGTTGATTATCGCAATTTTTTTTAATAATATCAATTTTCTGAAAATAAAACCTAGCTGGATAGATCTATCACCCACGAAATCAGGGTACTAAATTTAATCAAAATCGTTACAACAGTTTCCGAGTTTCAAAAAATATATTTAGGTATATACAAGAATTGCTCGTTTAAATGTTTTACAATGCATACATTAGTTAACACAAAAATATTTTCGTGTTATACGCAATTTTTGTATAAAACAAATGTCATGCAAATAATTTTACCATATAAACGCAACGCAAAACTACATTATAGTATCGCGAAAAAAGTACTTACGCCCGGAATGGACTAAGGAACATAATTTTTGTAAAGTAATTCGGCATTAAAATCAATCTTCCTTATCAGATGTGTCATATAGACAAAACTATATTAAAATGCTTATTCGCAATGTGTTTATCGGTCTATTAGGTATGTGTGTAAGATTGTATTTTTGGGACGATCAAGCAAATAACGCGTACGCACTGGCATCATGATATTCTTACGTCAGTCAATTATTAATCTCTCAATATTACGACCACCGATGAAGATATTTATGACAGTACGTAAATGAAAATTTGCACAACAGTAATCAAACGACATAGAATAAAAAAAAATAAGTCTACATGCAGTAGGATAGTTGTATAGATTTTGTGTGTACTTGAGGACGTTTGGTTTTGGAGCTTTCTCCACTACGCCACTACAGTACAGTGTGACATTCGTAAATATTTAGCTGACTGCCGGCATTCTCGCAAAGGTTTGACCCGCACTTTACAACGTTGGCGATATTTGTTATGTCGCACACTGATAACCAAACCGTCACTAAACGAAAAACACGATTTTTCAGAAAATGATGTTAAAGTTACTAATTAAAGAAACAGTTGCATATTGTGCAAAATGTAAAAAAAAAACATTTTTTTTAAGTGAATAATATTTGTGTCTAGCCTAGTGCTCCTTGTTATTAATTATAGCTGTTATTTATATTTATTTTATGAAAATTATTTTAATTTTTCTCCAGAAATAGTGTCACTTTTCCACAAAATTTTTGAAAGTGTCACTTTTTCATTAGATTCATTCATATGTTATCTAAAACATTTAGGTTAAAATGTCTCTATATTCTTAGTAATTTAAGGAACAAAAATTAAAATAATGATTTTTTAATTAAAACTACCACTGCAGAAATCAACCATCTTTATTAACTATAATTACTTATTAATTTAACATCCTCGCCTCACACATAATGATAAAAATGTACTTGTTTGTAAATCACACTGACAGAAAAACTTATAACATTACTTAATAATTGGCCCAAATATTAAGACTATGTTAATAATTACTTAAATCAACCAGTCTTCAGTGAGTTCTAATTAAATTAATCCTATCTCTAAGAGATAATGCTTATTTATTAAAGTTACAAAACAATGAAAATAAATTGTCAGAAAATCTTTCTTAAATTCTCATAGAACTAATAACATTAGGTACTTAATAATATTTTGGCACTGTTAATAATAATATCACTTAAAAGCAAACAGTCTTCTGTGAGTCCTAATTAAATTACTCATCCATCTCTATTGAGATACAGCTTTTTTCTAAATTTAACAATAAATCTCTCACAAAACAAAACATAAAAAACTTTCTAAAGTAAAATGACAAAAAAAAACATTTTATAAAATATTATTGTAAAAAGACGATACATAGTAAGGCAAAATTGCGTTCTTTTTAATAAGATCTTTCAGATCCTTCTTTTTATTTTCAGCTAATGGCAATTTATTATTATACAAAGGCACTAATTGAGGTTGTATCCGTCGAAGCTTGAGTAAGTTAATTTCTTTAAAAGTTTCATCAGAATATGAAGTTTTGTAAAAAACTCTAACGTTATGGTTAGAATCAGACTTTTCAACTTTTAGAACTTTTATGTCACCTACTTTTATGGCCCCCCCTTCCGTATTTTTAGTTAGTTTGAATTCTTGCAGCTTTTTGATGTCATAAAACTCATGGTGTGCCATTTCCACTACATTGTATTTATTGCCCCTTTTTTTTGCGTCTCGAATAGCACTTATATATTGATCAGGAACATATATTGGTCCTGACCTAAGCTTCTTCTTTATCTGGCGCTCAATCATAGAATGGACGGAATCCCCTTCGTTTTGGGTATGACCCTTGATCAAAAATTTGTGGGTAATAGAGGCAATGTTTGGCAAATTTGCCACTGCATATAAATACATGGAAAAAACAAATTGATTTTTTTGTTGTCCGCAACAGTTATCTGAATAAAAAATTATGTTGAGGTCAGACGATGCTGTTGCCGATTTTTTTTGTAAGAATTTAAATACACAAGAACCTATTTCGTTAGCACCTTTTTGCCCTTCTACTTCAGTCCAGAAATAGCAATGAGTACAATCGGCTTTGAGCTCACAAATTGTAAAGTTCAAGCAGTTCAGTCTTGACTTATAATAAAAAGATGAAACATTCCCTTTAGGAACTTGCAGGATAGCTTGCAAATCATAACATGCTACTATGTTATTGTCATCAATTAATTCTTTGTCTCGTTTTTTTTCTTCTCGGCTTAACTCTTTTTCTTTTAAATGTAATGTATATTCTTCATTCATTTTTTCTTTCTCTTCAAGGTTCGCATTTTCATAAGTCACACAGTCTTCACACTGATCCTTTTTAGGGACAAAAAAACTTATATTAAAATCTTCTTTAAAAACTTTACGATATATATGTAGCTTCACGTAGTCAAGTCCTTCAATTTCGCAGTCTTTTTTGTAATCTCTATATAAATCGGTTAATGTTTTCCCACCTTCTATAAATTCCCTTGTCGTCTGTTTGCGTAAATAATGACTTTCAATTCGAGGTATGCTCGCAATATGTTTTCTAACCCTGTCCAATAATTCGCTTGATGTTTTGGTCCCATGGTTGTCATGTTTACCTCGCAGGTCTGGTTCAACAATACCACATAAATTTAATTTTGCGATGACTGTTCGAATTGGGCGATCGTTAATGCCTAAAGTGTTTTTGAAAAATATTTTGCATACTCTTTTTTTTTCATTACTTGCTGTTAAATAAAATGCGTGCTTAGCTTTTCTATTATTGAATATTTTTTTGTATTGATATTTCGGTTTGATTTCTGTCATGTGTTTAGAAATGAAATCTCTTTGTTTTGATAGGGAACTCATTTGCCAGTAATTATTGAATATGTAGCGACGGGATTCTTCGGTAAATTTTTCCGAACATTTTAATCGACAACTCATACCACAAGGAATCCCTATTTTTCTTTCAGGAATTACTTTTTTTTGCTTTGAGGACGACGAATATTGTAATCCCTTATTTCTCAGTAACTTTGCCAGTTTTTTTTTGTTACCACGCTTTCTTTTTCGTGTTTGTGTTGCAGAGTGAGTATCAGAGATAGTTTCAGGTGTGATATTATTTAAATGTGTTGTATTGTTTATTTGTTCTATTGCTAAACTTTTTAAAGAGGATGGGTTATAAATGGGTATGTTATTAATTATTTTGCCATCACTATCAGAAAAAGATTCACTCCCATATTCCATAGCTATTATTTGTAAAGCAGAGGCAGATTTATTCAATTTACAAGACGTTATTTCAGGAGACAAGACTTTTGGAGAAATACAGTTTCGTTTCGATGGCGTGGCAGAGTTAGAGTTCACACTCATTGAATCATTTCGTGAAGAAGTTGAAGATGATCTGGATGACGACGAGGAAGATGCCGATGAAGTGGATGATCCTGATGAACTAGAAGACGATGAATTAGATGACTTTGCAGAAGAAGACCTTGATTTTCTTGATAACGAAGGAGAAGTGTTAAGTGTTGACACATTATGTACTTCTGCGACTGTTTTTTGTTTTTGCTTAATCTTAGGAAGGTGTGTTTTAGTTGTGTCTGATTCAGAAGATATATGATCATTAGGGCTGAGTTTATACTCTGGATCATCATCTGATGCAGGCGAAAAATCTCTACCTGATCTGTTGCTATTGCCAGAATCTGTAGAATTATTCCTATTTCGACTTTGTTGTGTGACGACAGTGCTGAAGTTTAGAGAATCTACACTTGACTGGTCCGCAGCATTTAACTTAGTTTTGTTAGCAGAATCCTCGGTTATTACTTTATTGTCGGAATCATTTTCCATTGGTGTATCGCTAGTAGTACCTGTATTAATTTTCTTTATTATTTCTTTAAATTTAGTAGTTCTTGGATTGAGACGTGGCATATTGATAACTGTAAAAAATAAAAGATATTATTGAAAACAACGTCCAATGTATACTGTCCTGTATAGCACAAATATTTACGTAAACGTAATTCAATCGTAACGAGTGCACGCGCAGTAGAGCGTTGTCAGATTTTCATACAATTTTTTGACGTTACGTCATGTTACATTACGTATTACGTAAAGATTCGTGCTAGGGGAACTGTTCACAGTATTAACCATTGTTGTCAAAAGCCATTTAAATCAAATAAAAGATCATCTTAAAATAAAAATTCTCGTTTAAAATTATTTTTATTTTATTTATTTGTATTATTATGTACCTACTTACGAATCGCTAAATTATAACTAACTAGCTCTTTAAAACGCAAAGTTACATTGTACAGGGGGTTGAACAAAATTTTGACTCACTGATCGTAGTCACGGATTTTTAAATTTTCGACCTTATTGTATAGCGAATACCTAATAAAATTTTCATGAAATGATCAAGAAATCGAATTTCTTAACTGTACTTAGTAGGTACCTACACTTCTCAAGTCAAAAAAACTTCTATCAAACAAAAATAAGGAACATACGATAGAATCAAAACGCACGTTTTATTCAAATTATAATGCTTATTTGAATACAAAAAGTGCAAAAAACCGACACTTTTTATTTAGAGTCACTTTTCGTAAAAACAAATAATTGAAGTTCAATTCGCAAATAACGAAATCCTGACATGTTTAGTTTAAGGTCAGTATTCAGGTAAGTGATTGACTGTTTTAAACACAAAAATAACAGAAAAACTGATTCTTTTTGTTTAGAGACACTATGCGGGTAAAAATTACAACAAATTATGCACAAAAATATTGACAAAGTGACACTTTTTATGTAAAGACGTTATTCTCGTAATTGTTAGTTCAACTTACCTTATAATTTTGAAGAAAGGTGTCCTTAAGCAAAAAATGACCGTTTTCCGCACAGAGTCCACGTGAACATTACGCCGTCCGCGTCACTAATGGAAATATGTCAGTGTTGCGGTAAGCTACCCGCCCTCCCCGCGCCTGGGGGCAAAGCGACACTAACGACATCTACTATTCTATGTAACTTTTTAATGTCGGTGCTTTTGCAAACTATAGTTTTTGGGGAGCGTTAATAGATGGCACTTTTAACTCATTTTTGTCGAATTTTGTTTAGTGACGGTTTGATTATCAGTGTGCGATGTATTTCAGTGGTTTTTTATTAACAATTACAGATGAAACGATGTTTAGTCTTAACGCTATGCAATTTTAGAAACTTTACTTAATTTTACTTCTACTAGTCATGGGTCGGATTAACCGGGCATAATTAATTTTTTTAGATATCTGTGTTAACCATAAAAAACATTTCTTGTGCAAGTATCTTACGAACTTTAACCATATAAACCGTGAAATTACAACAATAAATATAAATAAAGTGCTACAAAATAAACAAGAATAGGTTCACGACCTCCGTTTTCTGCGCAGCTGACTGTTGATTGGAGATCTATCTCATTAGATGATTCGCTATATTCATTCGAAACTAATTTCAGCCGCGAATGTATTGTGATTGTGACGGCCAGAGGTACCGATGTTAAAGTTTATCTGCATACCTGTATCTTTTGGAGAACATTTACCGCCTTATTCAGAAACGTTATTTTAATTTTAAGTAATATTTAAATGAATGTTTAGAAAAATTGGCATTCATAAACGTTGATCAGTTTGATCTATGCCTTAAATAGCTGTCAAACTGCAATGAACATTCAACACTGTGATAATTTAATCAATTTAAATTAAATAATGCTTAGGAAGTTATTTTACAAGCTTTAATGTTATAGCTTAGACAAGACAATCGCACATTAGATATAAGTATAAAGGAGCTCTTTGTATTGTGTCTATGGTCCATCTCCTGAGTCCGAATCGTCAACGACCCAAGATTGACTGACAGGCTAGAACCGCTTAGCTTGCGAAGAGACATAGGCTCGCTCTGCGTGTTCTACCGACTTTACTATGGTGAGTGCTCCGAGAAACTCTTCAAATTGATGCCTACATCACCATTCCATGATTATACCACCAGATGAAGGTTAAAGTTCCACCGGCACCATCTGGACTCGTGGCGGTCCTCCACAGTCCACTTTGCACGCTCCTTTTTACCACGGACGTGTAGGTTATGGGACAAGCTTCCAGCTGAGGCATTCCCAGTGAACTATAACATGGGGTTCTTCAAGAAAGCTGTAAAAAAAGCTCTCCTCCAAAGCCGGCAATGCTCGGGCGACTCCCCTAGGGTTGCCCGTGTCCATAGGCGACGGTGATCGCTTAACATCACGCGGCCCGTCTGCCTTATTGTTAGGTTTATTTATAAAAAAAAAGAACATGGCTAAACTAAATTATGAAGTAAGCTCAAAGATACTAAGAATATTTTTCGCTAAAAGAAAGAAGGGGGTGGAGAAGGCACCTACAAGTACATTATCCTCCTCCTCTCAAAATTGTGTTCAGCCAAAATTGTATCCTTACATTCAAACGCAAATTATAGACTGTTTTAGTTCACAGTTGACAATTTGCTAAAAGCGGCAGAAGCTTAGAAACACTCCAAACGAAGGAGCTCTGCTTTTTAACCATAGCATCACTTTATTTTGCAGATGATAATGTAAATTTCACTGCACCAATTTCTTCCAATCTTTCAAATGCTCGTCCCGGCGGGCGGCGCAGATGCCAATTATAGATAGCGCGAGCTTAGACTAACGTCGCAACCTCCATCTGATAGCGAGAGGTGCGTGATAAAAATAGCAAGCATAATAATGTTAAGGGCCTATTTTTGATATTACAAATTAAAATTACAGATAAAAAAGCCCTTTTCAACAATAGTTCGACAATGATGGTAAAGTAATTGGGTAAACGGAGCCTAAGGCCTTATCCGGCAATGGTGGTAAGGTGCCTCCACCAACCTCTGACAAACAATACATAAACGGCAAGATTACGTACTTAGATGAGTCGTTTTTTTAATAATGAGGCTCGGACAGTATCAGCCCAGGGTACTTCAACCTATGAAGATTGTTTGTACCCGTAGCCAGGTTAGATGAGACATACGGTGAGCGGTTAAGATGAGGTTTAAACTCATGCTAACGACTTAATTCTGGGTATTTTTCGAGTCAACAACCATGTTTTGTCCCATTACGGGATCCTTTGTCATTAGCTTAAAGTTTGAAGTTACTTTAATGAAGGTTGGTAGAGTGTGAGGAGAACAGATTATTCTCGAGTCTTACTTGTTTGTTCAGAACTTACGAATAAAAGTGAACAAGCTCTCCATAAACAATGCAATTGAACTCTTTCAAGCGCAAGACCACTCAACGTCTGCCTACTGTTTTCATTAAAAGTCAAGATATTTTTATTAAAACAGCCAAATAATTCCCAATGAAACTACAACTTCGTGGCACTTGGTCTCCCAAATAAATAAGTCCAGATAGCTTCGAAACCTTGTTGTTGGAAAGTATAATAATATAAATAATATTCCATCGAACGTCCCACTGGGCATGCGTGTCGGCCATCTTGCATCTTGTGCACGGAAAAATTATAAATGACACATGACAATGAGTGCGGTATGAGCGCTGCGTGTAAGAACGCACTTGTCCTAAATAACAAGAGTAAAGACATCAACGCAGTCGGGCTATGATGAAAATTAAAATAGAAAAACAATAAAATCTCATGTTTTAAAGAGAAGCTTCTTAATTAAAAATGTTGAGGAGGAGTTTTGGCGGGAAGTCGAAAAAGACATATTGTGCTCTTGTTTTATTTTCGTTTTCTTGGTGTATTTTAGAGTTATATCGGATAAAGTTGATGGCATTTTGTTTGATATAGGTTAATTACAGTGCACGAGTGTTTGTGAAATAGAATAACAGTGCTAAAATGTGTTTTTTCTGCTTGCCTCCAAAATTCCATCGGACACGTTCTAGTAAAGTAGCCATCACTTTACTTGAATGTTGGACTGACTAGACTGACTGATTACTGACGACTTACTTACTGACTTTGTTATTACTTCGTCCAGTTTCATTTAAACTGGCAAAAATTGATGCAAAAATAATACTTGACGCTGGCAGTATGCACAAAGTTTGCGATGCCATAATTGAAAAAAAAAATTGCTTAAGGATTGAGTACAATATAGTAGGTCTTATTGGTTAGATACAACAGTGTCAATCTTAACCACTATAAAATGGTGTGCAAATTTAAAGTTTACATGTTTGCATTTAATGTCAATACAGGATTATTATTATTATTAAAAAAAACAATTTATCAATAATTTAAATAAATACATCATTCAAGTCACATAGTTGCATTTTATATCCTATCAATATCATTTAATATTTAAAAAATCATTAATTGAATAGAAACATTCACTGCAAAGCCATTTATATAGTTTGTTGCAAAATGTGCTTTTAGTTGGAGCCATACTTATTTCCTATGGTATGTTAATATTCTGTAAGCCATATTGTGACAGTTTTTCTTTTCTACTGCTAGTTTAACGTCAGGTCTATTAAGCTGTTTTGTTATTTTGGTGCTTCTTCTACTAGTATGTTCTATTGGATCATATTGTATTGTTAATTATAATCAGCTATGACTTTTTACCGAAAATTTAAGATGAAATGCACGTAGCCAGTTTACTAGAGACAACCTAACGATTATTCTGTGTGCGATCCTACCTATTATAATGTTTACTAAATACATTTATTTGTTTCTTAGCACACACACACACATTGTATAGTAATATTAGGCGTAATAATGAGTAAAATGAATAAACAATAGCCTGTAGTAAAATATCATGTTTCGCTTTATGTGTCCCCCATAAAGCTAACAGTTTATTTTCTCATATCAGAATGAACATTATGGGTACCTACACTACCTAACCAATTACAATGGGACCAGCATTTAATTTTTAGAGTTTGACTTAGAGACCCGACAGAGAAACCTAATTTAAGCAATAAATCCAATAACACCGATTCACGACGGAAGTTTTTCTACGAATTCTAATAGAAATGCGTGCGACAGTAGTCGTGACGGTCACGGGCGGGTCCCAGGACGGAATTACATGCTTGTAAACGAACAAATTAGATTATACGACAAAAACACGCCTGACGAATCGAACAGCTAAAAACTCCTCGCTGGCGGTTTCCATCGTTTTGTGGCCCGGAGCCCACCGGCCGAGTTGTCGATGGCTTCACGATCGCTTTATTTTATTTGTCCTCTATTGTTGAAGGACGGTAAGGGGTTTTGTGTCGGAAGGGTAAAAGAGTTGAAGGTTTAGCAACAAACCTTGTTTTGGGTAGAATTAGATTCAAATAAATGGGCCTTTATTGTAATTTATGTCACCTTCTAATTTTAGAACGGTTACACTCACGTTTGATATGACATGCAAGCACCGTTCTTATCGTACGTCTACTAATTATAAACTGCTTACCTCTTTGCCAAATTTAATCGTTATACGTGAACGAGCTTTTGAGATTTCGTGATGAACGAATGGCTCACCTTTCGCTTTTGTCGCCATTAAATCATAAAAACAATTTATAGCAAGGTTAGAATCTTGACTAAAGTTGTGCAACTGCTACTCCGGAGGTTCGAGATCGCTTCGTGTAGGTAAGAATGACCATCAACAGCATCTTTCCACCAAAATACAAATTTGCTCCGGAAATAGTGTCATTAGTTATGCTTCGAATCAATGAAAGTTCTACCATCTACAAAAATGTATGAAGGATTCGTCATAAGTAAAAAAAATACAATTGAAATAATCAAATCTTAAATCACTCAAACAGGAAAAATTGAATACAATAAATGAAGAGCTCTCATGAAAAGTGAGCATTAAAAAACAGGTAGTTGAACAAAACCGTAACGTGTTCGGCCATGCCGCATGCCGGTTACAATAATTATAGTTATTAAAGCAGCCGTCAGTTACGGGTCTCTTCACAAAACCACGTCAGAACCGCAGTCGCAAGGCTCTCGTGCACAATAAAAAGTTGAGAGTCTGATATACTTTCTGTAAGGGATAGGTAAGTATAACAGATTCCTTGTTGGCCATGTTGTTGGATGTTATTAACTAAGCCAAACGATTGGTAAATTTATTAGATATTTAACTTTTCATTTAACTAACAGAACTTAATCCTAAATTAAAAGATTTCGGTGTGTTTTCAGTCTACAATCAAGTATCGACACAGTTTTGACTAAAATGCTGCATTTCCGATTGAGTAAAATTTCATATATTTAATCTGAATAATTCAATGTTTTTTTTTGTACAGCGCAATGTCCGCGAAAAAGTATAAAATAGAAATACTAATATGTAAGTATGTTACTTCAATTCTTTAGCGGCAAGAATAACCCAATTATTATATTAATCTAATTGGGTGAGTATTTTTATGTGTAGATTTTTACGGTTAAAACATAAACCTTAGAAATCTACGCAAACTATACAACTTTCCTTTTAATAATTAATTAATTATGTACATTACATCTACGAGAGATTAGTGGACATCACCCCTCAAGTATGGATAAGATTCAATGCAACTTCTAACCACTAATATGATGAGGTAATTAGTATTTGTTTCAGTAATTTTCACAATGACTGGAGCTGCTTAAAGTACAATTAAATTAATGACAAAATACGTATCCAACAACACTCTTGAAAAGTCACAGAACTTAATTATACAATTTGTGCATGCGACCTTTATAATCTCGCCGCGACTCGAACCCGGAACATTCAGCTCGAGATGCAATGCGACCGACGACAGGGACGTAATTGCTCTGCGTGATAACATTGTATTATAATGAAAGGCCGCGTCATGCAACTGCAACATGCCGGCTGATAATTTGATAAGGGCAGAAAGATGGAAACGCGCACTATTTGGTACAAAAAGCAAGAACGATGGAGGATTTGGCATGAAACCTTGTAACTATTGGTTCGATTGATTCCTGACACTTTTATCGATATAGATCAGTTTTACGGCATATTTATCGATATTGATTAGTTAAATACAATAGTCATAACGTTATTTTGTATTTTTAGAAATGAAAACCAGAAGCGGAATATTTAGATCACCATTTAATTCACAAAGCCTTTGATACAATTTACAGGTAACGATTTAAGGGTTCTAATTAACATTTCCTTATACAACAACAATTTAAATAATAAGTAAGCACAAATACACAATTTCAGTACGCAAACGGACAGAGTTACTGCCCCTACTAGTATCAACGTTATAATGAATGCTCCATAGAGGAGGGCTCGCTTTTATAGGCGTTTCCCCTACAAGGTCACAATTTTTATTCAACTACCGACGTTGATTCCCAACACGGCCTCTCCTGACAACCTGGCGTCCCCGCCAGGCGGTGAAGATCCTTCAATGTATTACACGTCTGTAGCAGTGCACTGAAAGCTCTGAGCGCCAGAAGCCTTCCAGAAGCACACCAGAGCGCCACGCACCTTCGAACGCATGATGACATCATAAAGATTAGATTCTGCAAATGAGAACAAACCAAGCTAAATACCAAACTTAAAGATAGACATGTAGTCTGAAGCACTTTAATATTTCAAGTTTCTTTGTAATAAACCTGGCAATTAGGTTTTGAATCAAAGCATGAGGTGTTCTAGTGACAAGTGCAATTTTAACAAGTGCTTCGAGATAAGAATTAAGCTTATGAGAAATTGCATTAAAGTTTTGGGACAGTCATTAAAACTAAGCTTCAGAATTAAAAGATTTTAAACAAAAATAGTAGTGGAACTATGAAGCGAAAGGTAGAACACAGTAAAATAAATAAAATAAATGACTATAAATAGAACAATTTTTTTTCAATAAATGTACTAGTAGCGCCATCTAGTTCAAAAGTTTAAAATAGTGTACACATATTATTATATCACCGAGCTCCTTTTAACCACGATTACATCCGGCCGTCCTGCTCACACGTTCGTCCTCGATCGTGTATGGTCTGATGGAAGAACTACAAAATAAAACAAGTCCTGTTAAAACCTTATATTTTTCTTAAATTTTTATGACTTCTTACAATACCGGCTTGCATGTGAACTTGAGTGGCCCAAACTGTTAACAAACACGGCTTGACCTAGGTGATGTTCGTATAAAATCACACTAGTCGTGTATCACCGCATTGCAATCTGTAACAACAGTGTTCATCACGGATTTCTGTTAACAATAACACGGCTTTAACTAGATAATGTTTATATAGGATCACACTAGTCTTGTATCACCGCATTGTAATCTGTAACAACAGTGTTCATCACGGATTTCTGTTAACAATAACACGGCTTTAACTAGATGTTTATATAGGATCACTACTAGTGTATAACCGCATTTCATTCTGTAAAAACAGTGTTCACAGATTTCTGCTGTACATATTATATAGTTCATAGGCACTCTTTTAAATGCGCAGCCGATATTGCAGAGAATGTATTAGTTAGACCATTAATAAGTGTTGAAAGGCAATCGTTTCGAACACTTAACTATATACATTAAAAAAAATTACGAATCAGGTTTCATTTCATGATGATTTCAAAAATGACATGTAAACAAAATTAATAAATCTATACTAATATTTTTTTTTCAATGTTTGAAATGAATAAACTCAAAAACTACTGTTCTGATTTTAAAAACTCTTTCACCATTTCTAAGTTACATTCACCCTGAGTAACAGGCTACTTTTTACTGCGGGAAAATGCTTCGTTCCTACGTGAAAACGGGTAATAGGGTCAACGCGGTTGAAGCAACTGGCTAAACGCCTATGATTTTAATATAGCAATGAAGCCTGGAATAGTACATAGGCTATTTTTATCCTATGGGGAGCCATTAAACGGGTCCACGCGGGTGAAGCCGCTGGCGGAAGGCTAGTATGTGCATAAATTAGGACAAACGTACTTCGAAGTACTTTTAGGCCCAATAAAACTAACAAAAATTTATCAATATAGAGAAAAAAAAACTGTTGGGTCATATAGGGTGTAGAATATAAAAATTAAGTCACCAGTAAAGCCCCCGGGGTTACAGAGCTCGCGGGTTGTATGCTAGCATTTTTCTTAATATTTTCAACTTGCTGTCAATAGTACACAGTGTTAGCTTTTATTTATTTATGAAGCATATTGTATTAGCTAATTCCGTATTATTTTGATATTTTTAGTAGCGGTAATTCGATTGTTCCGTTTCCGACACCTTCGCCATCTTGATTCAGTCAGTTAATTTAATCATAGCCAACTTCCGGTCACATGTTGTCGTTATTTTCTCCGACCAAGCTGCAATGCAAGCATTCGTGTCGGAAGCACTGAGGGATCAAGACGTGGCTAAGGAAAAGCATTAGTTAAAGTGTAAAAGTATTAAAGCGTAGATTAAATAATAAGTGAAACAAGTAAAGGATTGAAGGAATAATAAATAATAATAAATAATAATTGGTGGTTTATTCGTTCTTGAAACATTTACATATGTGATTTGTATACTGCATAACTACGAAATATACGTGCAATTGTAAAGTGTTTTATCTTTTATTTAACAAAAACCCGCATTCTGAGCTGTGAGCCAACAGTTCAGAAGTGGGATAATAAGAGAATTTACTGTTTTCTTTCACGTCCACAACGGCCAATTCTGTAAATACTCTGATATATTGAAGTTTCTTGAATTTGTTGGAATATCGAACCGGTGAACGCTTAGGGGTGAACGTCAATTATTTTACAACCATTTGTTTTATTAACTTTTATTGTAATAAATTTGCAGTATACTTATCAACCCACTTCACTTTATTTTATTTTTTTAATTAAAATATGAATAATTTATGAAAAAACGCAGATATTTAAAGAAAGAAAATACGTAATTTATGAAATCAACTTAATTTCTTTTCTCTGGATCGGAAACACCGCCGTGGTGTATGTTACGTATATGTTTAGTGCGTTAAAGATTTATATATTATTTTAGATTAATAAGATGCATGATTAATGATATCTTTTTACAGCTGTGGTACACTAGATGTGAACAACTAGTTTTGATGAAGGCTTTTATAAATGTGACTTTTCTTTTAAATTTATTGCTCTTACAGGAAGTTGGTACCCACTTTTTTTACTTTTTTTTTATAAGATAAATGAATATACAATGGCTTGAGTTGATCTACCTTATTTTACCAAAATCAACAAAAAGGATGAGGTTCTCATGTTATATTTAGTATTGCATCGACATAATCCACATATTAATTAAAATTTGACATTGACCTTTGTAAATATGAATGAAAACTGATAAAATAGAACTAGTAAAGTATTTATTTGATGCTTATAATTCATAATTCATAATCATTTTTTTGCGATAATAAGGATACAAAAAAAATGCTGAAATGATACGAGTATGTACACTTTCCACTTATTCTACCTTATCTACATGTAAATTGATGTAATTTTACAGGCAACAATCGCTATATATTCTAGGAAAACGTATCCACTGTGCCACAATGCCAACTAGGACCTAAAATGATTGTAAGGCAAAGATTTGAATGTTTCGTGAATTCGGTTACACTGTATTTTTTTTTTTACATAATTTCAATCTACAAGGGGGGTGCCAATATCATGTTTTCGTATTTGTCTTGCAGTTCTATTGGTAACGTAAATTTTTGTCGTAAATTTATTCAGATATCTATACATACAAGCATAAGACTGATATACAATGAAGGTAAGGTTAAAACTTAGTGTTTAAGAAATGATGGCTTACAGATTTGCATATCCTCAATTATTCTTTTTGCGGTGGGTGCTGTACTGCACCTAGGGGTCTTTAACATGAAAAAAATGGATGGTGTTGATGGTGATAATGATAAAGACAACGATGATGGTGATGGTGATGATAATTACGATGATGTCATTTTCGAGAAAAAATACATTCCATTGTCTGATTAAAGACATATAGAAGTCTGGTGATGTTTTTCTTTAGCTTTGGATAATTCAATACTATGTTAATTTTGTTCTCTTTTTCCTTTTCGATTCTAAAGTCGATTTTAAATAGAATATGTACTCAAATGTGTCACTTTGCATTTTTGTTAACTTTTATTGTGATCAAAATGGAATATGTACTCAAATGTGTAATTTTGCAGATAATAATATTATGGACGAATACCCCCGAGAAAGACTACCTAGGATTGGAGGTACGATCAGGGCTAAGGTAAGCACACATAAACCCAGGCCTAAGAGCCAAATGACGCTCAGGTCGAGCAGGAATGAGGGACTTAAAAGGACGCTCAGGTCGGGCAGGAGGGAGTCCAGGTTAGAGGACCAAAAGACGCTCAGGTAGAGCACGAGTGAGCCCGGGAGAGCAGTGATATGCGTAGGATGGAGGGAGATCGAAAGCCTCTGTTAGAGGGCATAAGATTATTCAGGAGCAAGGGAGCGATAAGGTTTGCAGAGGAGGCCTTCAAGACTCAACAACGCAACTCGCAACGTCTTGGTAGAGGGAAGCAGCATCTGAGCGGTAATTTGAAATGAAATGTAATGAAATCATGAAATGAAATTATTTATTAGCCAAAATGTGGTATATGAATAGTTGGTTTTTTTAGAAAATTTTAGTCTCACATTAACCAAAATTTAGTGAGCAAAATTACAAAAAAAAGAGAAAAAAAATTGAATTACATAAACATTGGTGTGCAAAGTTTCTATTTAACATTATTTGAAATTATATTATCACAAACTATTTTGTAATAATATTTATATACTTATATATGTATTTGAGCTACGGTGAGTTGTAGTTGTAGTCAAGGGGATTTTGAAATTGAGATAATTTTAGATAAGTTCTTGTCAATCCTAACGTATAAAATTTAGTCCCGCTGACGCGTCTTTCTGTCTGTCTGTCTATATGAACTAGGTAGTCTCAAACTACCGAACAGATTTCAATGCGCTTCTCACCAATAGTGTGAATTTTGAGGAAGGGATAGGTGTATAAGTCATTAGGGTTTCGTTTTCGAACTAATTGTAGTATAACGAGGCTTTGTTGGGAGCCTTGCTTCTTAGGAGCTTTGTATGCGTGCACTGTGTGGTCTAGCAGACATACATTGGGGTAATGTGCTGGGGAATTGCAGATCTACAATAACGCTGAGAAGGAGTTCGTGATGTCTCTATCTCCTGAGGTTGACTCACAGATGCTGAATGTTTGGAAAATGAATTCGAAGTACTGCGATGTTTTCAAAGCTGTTTTCTTCCCGTCACACGTCACACTGGGGTTGCATATTATGTAACGGTGGTACGGCGTTGAGCGGAATTCTGAATCGCAGTGGCGTTATACGTACCATGTTAAGGTGGTTTAGAGTTTGTTGAAATAGGTAGGCTCCGTAGGTTGTTTTAGTTAAATTGGTGAAGTCTTGTGCACTGTTGTCGGCCGGGACCTTTCGCTCCCGAGCATAGTTAGGGCCATGCTCGGAAGCGAAAGAGGCTGGAAAGCTGTTGCCTCCTTCTGCGAGGAAGTAATCTCGCAGAAGGAGGCGGCGGAGCGGGAGAGGGAGGACGATCCGTCCCAACCCCCGCTCCGCAAACGAAGAAGGGGAAGGAGAAGACGGCAATACGACCGTTCTCTCCCTCCCCCCGGTGGTGGCCTGCAGGATGGAGGTACGGGGGCGCCTCCACCTGCATTGCACAGGCCATCACTGATTGACAGGAATGACCCGGCGCTCCCGGTCATTCCTGTAGCCTCCCCATAAGGGGAGCGTGTAGGGCCTGCCAAGATAGGCAGGCAGTCGCCGACGATGTTGTGGAAGCAAAGGCTCTGCCGATTTCCCACGACATCGTCACGATGGCGATGGAGGAGCGCAGTAGGGTTTAGTGGGTATACCCCTGCCTCGTAACGGCAGGGGGGAGTCCCACACACCTCCCTCTGTCCCCTCGACAGAGGTCGAGACGGTGCGTAATAGCATTCCCTACTTAAAAAAAAAAAAAAAAAAAAAAAAAAAAGTTAAATTGGTGAAGGTTTTTTTTTAGGTAAATTGGTAAAACTGGAGTACCTGTCTTTGAGTCGCCCTGGCTGGGCTGGGTTGCTGATTATAAAATCTTTTAATAGCGATGTAATACCGGATTTTGATCCTTTGTGTAAAGAGCAAACCATTTTAATTTGGATTAAAAAGGTGGAAGAATATTCAGAAATATGTGTATAAGATGGGGGGATATGATTCGCTGCTCTTTTCCAAAGTTGGTCGGGCTTGGCAATGTTTGTAGAGAGCTGTAAGTAACCTTATAGTCGCAGTGGGTGTTCAAGTGGCCAATTTACCGAACCTGGGCGGGTGCGAAATTATTTTGGGACAGTCACTGTGGGACATCGTAAAGTGTATCAAACTTACGGTATTGAATGTAGGGTTGAAGCCTTCAGCGTTATTAATCGAAGCCTGGTACCAAAGCCTTCTTTGCAAAACGCTAATATGTTTTTCATTGTGGCGAGATGTCGGCAAACTGTTCTTTGTGTGACGAGACTAGCTTTGGTTTGAAAGCAGAATAGGTTTAGGTCTTTTAAATTAGATTCACAAACTGATAAAGGTGATGAAGAGGTATTGCCACAAATACAATTGTACCGTTAGGTGTGAAGGGCCACTAAAGTTGCTGTAGTGCAGGTTATTGCATATTATTGGCGAAGAAATTGACTTTTATGATGTAGATGATGTAGATGAGTGTTTCAGATTGCTTAGTTCTCTATAGATATAACTGGGAGTTCAACATTAATAATTATTGATAGGATGAACATAGAAAGTACACCCATCAGAAATTGGTAACCATCCGTTTTGCATTTTAGAGCGAATCATGAACTGATTTTTATTGCCCTAGTTTTTAGTTTGTCTGAAGGAGGCGTTTATAAACGTGGATTGCTCGGGGGTGTAGAAAGCAAGTGTAAGATTTGGACGGTCGATTTACTGATTTAATGGCGTCCTCTTTGGTGTTGTGTAATATATCATATTGCGTAGCAGTGGTCTGTTATTTTACAGATTGTGGGACGTACATACATGAGAGTTGTTTAAAACTCCTATTTTGGTTGTAATAGTGTTTATGAGTAAAATGTATCTCTGGTACGGGGAGATGGAATTGGGATATTGACTGATATTTTAAACTGGTTTGATCTTGGTAGAGGATTTGGCAATTTTGTTGTAGAGTTGGCGCCTAGACATCAAACATATAAATTTGAGAAGCGTATGTGCGGGATGTGATCATTTCAACTTGAGGATAGAGATAAAAGTGCTGGTTAGTGACGTCGCTAGCCTGTGTTATGGTACGGGATGTTGGTGGGACTCTATTTACTAGAAAGCGATAGATCAATAATTAATTATGTTTGATATTCAGACTATTTGAATTTATGTGATGGTGGGTAGTCTGTGTTCGTGTTTTGTTTATAAGTGGCACATTCTGGACATCAGTCAACTACCCAATTATCTTAGGTGGATGTAATAGATACTTATGGAGTATAGTGAATCTCGAGAGTAGTAGAGGTTCGGCATAAACTGTTTGTGCGTCCAAGTTTGATGTAAACATTTACGGGGATTCACTTGCAGCAAGGGCTTACAAATGCAGGGATTTGGGGAGACTATGAATTGCGGTCAACTGGTTATGACTGGCAATAGGAATGCAAGCGGGCACTGAGTTGCGGACTGCGGTAAGGGTTAGGACAAAAAGGCCGATCTCGCTTGGAAGTTTTAATAGACAGGGATTGCTTTTCTACTTGTTTGAGGTACCTTGGTTTTACTGATATTGGTGTAAAAGTTGTTTAGTCAAGGACAAAAATTTTTTGCACGGATTGATGGGTTAGTAAGGGTTGTTCTTGTATATTTAGTTAGCCGTGTTTGCCTTCATGAGGCTTGCACATATTACAGGGATTGGTCACGGATATAAAATAGTTTGTTTCCATTATGCACTTCTTGAAAATGGATTCTTGTTTTTTCGGGCTGAAGTCTGAACCCGATCCTCGGTTTTGTGAAAATAAAATGATAATAAAGTGAAATTTGTCTGTTATGGGTAATGTAGTTGCGGATTGGGTCTTGTATCTGAGAGAGAAGGTGTCTCGCATTAGTCTTTGTACGGAATTTTTGGACATGTTTATATTTTGCTTTAGAGTTGATCGCTATGAAGATTGAGTAGAATATATAGGTATAGTTTAATAGTTCGCTGTTGAGTCGAACGAGTCGTATAAACACATTTGATCGGGTTTTTGAAAGAAAAATTGACAAAAGGTCTGACGGCAAATGTGGAATTGGTGACTTTGTTGTTATTTAAAGCGTTTAGTGGAGTTCTAGGGGCCGAAATAATATAGTAATGGGATGGAGTGAAAGTGCCCCGGTGGAGGGGACGAGGGCGTTGGGAATGGGATTCTTTGTGTATCCCTCATGTGGGGTCTTCAATTGAACATGTTTATGTAACTAATTCGACTCCAAATACAAATCCAAAAATTATATAATTAGGTAATGGGTTCTTAAGATAAAAACTAAGGCCAATTTATTTTTGTGTAGTGTGTAAAAGTTCCAAATACAAATCCAAATATTAGGTATATAATTATTTTATGACTTTATTTGAGATTTCATGATGATTTTTCTGACATTTCATTTCAGATGTTAATATGAAGTAATTTATTGCTTGTTTACGTGTAATGGGTTCTTAAGATAAATAAACTAAGGCCAATTTATTTTAGTATAGTGTATAAAAGTAATGTTCTTTCTACTTATAAAAAAAAAGATTACAATATTAATGGGAAAGCTTATGTTTGAAATTAAAAATACGATTAAATTTATATTATAATGATTTACTGTATTAATTGCTATTAGTACAATTATTGAGTACAATGAACGTAATTTCTTGTTTTTATTTTATTTTATTTAAGAGCTTTCGATAAATATAAACTACATTGTACATTATACAGATAATTAAATAATGTGTTAAAGAATGTAATTTATAGTAATATTTTTCGAAAATTTATAGTACTTTTGTACTTGTAAGAAAGCGTGAGGACACGCTATAAGCAGGATGGCCGAGCTGTTAGCTTTTATTTATTTATGAAGCATATTGTATTAGCTAATTCCGTATTATTTTGATATTTTTAGTAGCGGTAATTCGATTGTTCCGTTTCCGACACCTTCGCCATCTTGATTCAGTCAGTTAATTTAATCATAGCCAACTTCCGGTCACATGTTGTCGTTATTTTCTCCGACCAAGCTGCAATGCAAGCATTCGTGTCGGAAGCACTGAGGGATCAAGACGTGGCTAAGGAAAAGCATTAGTTAAAGTGTAAAAGTATTAAAGCGTAGATTAAATAATAAGTGAAACAAGTAAAGGATTGAAGGAATAATAGTTAAGTTGATTGTTAATATGTAAGTACTCCATTTTTGTCCTGTTGGTGGTTTATTCGTTCTTGAAACATTTACATATGTGATTTGTATACTGCATAACTACGAAATATACGTGCAATTGTAAAGTGTTTTATCTTTTATTTAACAAAAACCCGCATTCTGAGCTGTGAGCCAACAACAGTGTGTTACACTTTGTTACAAATGTTAATAGCACCATGGTAAAAGCGTGCTTAAACCAGTAGAATGTTTTATTACAAGTTCAGCCAATATCGTCACGCTGTCATCACTAGTAATACCCAGGCATTACACTGTCTTGGCCAACAGACGACACAGTCATCTACCAAAAATAAAAATTCGATAGCAGACATAATGACAAGTTTAGTATCACGCGAGAAAAAAAAACTTATTTGCACATTGAAACACAAGCGTAACATTAAACAAATGAAATTTTATGAACAAACTTATACCTATAGGAAAATAATTTGTTATTACGAAAAGATTTATGCAACTCACTGTCGGTTCACTATTGCTACCAGCTAGAATAACAATGTGCACAGTCAGAACTGACCAAATCACATGTCCTCGTGTTCTCCCGTAGTAAAGGTACACAGGTTGAAGCTCGGCCTACCTGACATTACTCTGCTACAACTTACAAAACTGCTTCTGATTAAATCTTTACTAATCGCAGTCAGTAACAAATGTTGAAATTGGTCAGCGATAAAGGTATGTAGGTAGTCGAAAAAAAAACTCCCTGTACCTATTTCATCCGAAAATGGTTTAGCATTTTGTGCGTTAACAAAATGATTAACAAAGTAGGTAGGTAGTCAAAAAAGAACAATAGTATCCAGTATACACTTTATCTGTAAATGCACTAGACATCAATTAAATCTGACAAACAAAACGGTTATATCACATACCGTTGGTTTATAATTGAGCTTGCTTAATGTCACTTATTTACCTTAAAAATTCATTAACCATAAAAAGTAAGTAATAGTTAAAGAGTAACAGCTTTCTTTTTAGTACTGTTATTCTTGGTTGTCAACACTGCTTCAACCACTGATCTAGAGTGTCATGTTTAAGCTTCCATCACCCATTCTCAACTTGCTTCCTTCATTAGAGGAAGTAGTCTGAAAACTAAGAAAATTCTCAAGGTTTTGTCCCATGTTACTTGAATAAAAATTGATAGATACTCGTAACTCTCAGCCAACAACTTTGATAGTTAATTATACGAATACTCATAGCATATGCAATCTATATAAAATATCAACGGTCACTTTTAACTTTAAGATTGTATTCGGTTATGCAAGTTTGCCAAAATTTACTTTTGGTACAGACCAACCAATTCAATTTTTAAAGTAAAGATTAAACGTCTTTGTTTAATGTCTTACATTTGTAGGTATTCAGAAAAATATCAGATACCAAGTTTATAAATTGACTTCTTGCTTTGAAATGACTACAAACATACTACAAATATTCAAAAACACTGTTTCACGGAAATAATTGCGTGCGCTCTCAATTCGGAAATATTTAACAAAAATGTTGCCATTACTTACTCCCCAGTGACGGTACTGTACTCGTTGGGTACAAATGAATTCTTTTGAAAAAGTAACCGACTGTAAGAACTAGGTCATTTTCTTCCTACATAAATTTATCTCAAAAGCAAAGGATAAGCAGAGTATTTTTAAAGTAACAAAAAAAAATTGCTTTTTCACTTGGATTCGCAAAACTAATAAGTAACAAATGAAGCATTAAAATTTTATCATGGATACGTCTCGTCGAATCTTCGATACAGAATGCTACTCTGGGAAAACTACAGATTTCAATAAAGCGTTTATAGCACAAAATATATAGCGCTATAGCTAATACCACTCCATTAACAAGCTGCGAACCTCTCTTTAAAAGGTTTAAAATATTAAGTGTGCCCTGTCTGTACATATATGAGCCCGTTTATTTGTAAAGACACAACTTTTTATTTACAAGGAAAGATGAATATTGTAAATTTCTTACTTGTTTTCCTGATAAGACTATTGGTGCCTGCCGATGACCTATAAGGTCAAAAATTGCTACCACATGTGCGTCAAAATTGACAATAAATTACCGACAAATATTTAAAGCTTCACTAATTTATGGGTGAACAGAAATTCGATACTTATCGACATAAATTATAAAATTATACGAAAAATTACATATATTTGCATAAATAATAATAAAATCTATGACAACTAAATAAGCAAATGTCCTTGTAATGAAAATTAATTGAAATACCTAATTTAATATGAAACAAAACTATACCACATTAGAGCCAATAAATATTTTCTTAAAAGAATTTTTTTTTTACTTACGGTTTCTGACCTTACCCAACGTTTTCAAATAAGAAAGTCTCACTCAAATCAATTACTTCGAGTTATCATTATCACTGAACTAGTACAGATTGCTTAATCGATACACGAAGAATGTAAAAAAAAAACCGTGCGTACTGATTTCTGCATTTGTTCAGGATGCAACGTTAAATGTGGGACGCGAGGAGATCCCACTTCTGATTTTAGAAATGAAAACCAGAAGCAGAATATTTAGATCACCATTTAATTCACAAAGCCTTTGATACAATTTACAGGTAACGATTTAAGGGTTCTAATTAACATTTCCTTATACAACAACAATTTAAATAATAAGTAAGCACAAATACACAATTTCAGTACGCAAACGGACAGAGTTACTGCCCCTACTAGTATCAACGTTATAATGAATGCTCCATAGAGGAGGGCTCGCTTTTATAGGCGTTTCCCCTACAAGGTCACAATTTTTATTCAACTACCGACGTTGATTCCCAACAGTATATGCAAATAAATGCAAATAAATAAATAAATTTATATAAAATAAGATTTTTAATCGACTATAATACTAATATTTTTTGTTTTTTTTCAACCCTCTTAGTATGCCACTGCTGGGCACAGGCATCGCCTCGGAATTGAGAGGGATTTATTGAGTCCATAACGCACAACGCTGTACAAGGAGAAATGTACCTGGTCTACTTATCCGTTTAAACGTTTATTAGGTACCCAGAAACGTCACCACTCATAATTCGATATTTTGTTTGACTTTATGGCGAGTACTATTCGTTCGATTACACAGACATTTATAAAAATATTAACATCTTTATTAGTGAGAAAAATACGGAAAAGTAGATATTAGCATCAGTCTTAGGAAATCGCATCATGTTGTTATTTTCGCCTAGTACGTAGACAACTTTTTTCTTATATAATTTTAATCTAAAATATTATGTTAAGTTATTCTAAACGGGAGTTTTGTTTACCCAGGACATTAATTTCTTACTTATCGTTCCTTTCGTTCAAACAGTTCTCGTAACTTAGTTTGGGCTGAATGAATATTGATGGAGTCATTTACTTATCTAAGCGGCCGCTTAAGTACCAACTAATAGGAGAAATTGTACTAATCATTTTATTGCCCGCTACCGACAAAAAGAAAGCTTACAGTAGCTTTCTTTATAATGGATTATTGTAATCTCAATTTTATTGTACGGGGGTTTTATCTAATCGCAGACCACCGAAGGGTTTATGTAAATGTTCGAGTGCCACCAGGAAAAGTTAATTACTTAAAACCCTCGTAATTAACCTCATTGACGGCAATGAGAAGAAACAACGAGACCACCTCCTCGCCCTAATTTATTATGGGAATAAGTATGCGTTTTTACATAATCTAATACCTTTAAACGAGCAATTCTTGTATACATATACTTAAATATATAATTTGAATCTCGCAAACGGCTGCAACGATTTTTATGAAGTTTAGTAGTAGTTTTATGAAATCCCGAAAAAGGGTGACCGCAGTGACCCGTCTAACTACAGGCCCATTGCAATAACCTCCCTGCTCTCTAAGGTGATGGAGCGTGTTATAAATACGCAGCTCCTAAGGTACCTCGAGAAGCACCGGTTGATCAGCGATCGTCAGTATGGCTTTCGCCAGGGCCGGTCGGCCGGTGATCTCTTGGTATACCTCACACACCGCTGGGCTGAAGCCGTCGAGGGCAACGGGGAGGCTCTGGCAGTCAGCCTGGATATTGCAAAGGCCTTTGACCGGGTCTGGCACAGGGCCCTTCTCGCGAAGCTTCCATCTTACTGTCTTCCCTTGAGGCTATGTAACTGGGTGGCCAGCTTTTTGTCTGAGCGGCAGATTAAGGTCGTTGTTGACGGATGCTGCTCAGATATGAAGCCCATTAATGCCGGTGTTCCCCAAGGCTCAGTGCTGTCCCCTACACTATTCATTCTGCATATCAATGACATGCTGCAACAATCACGTAGTATACATTGCTATGCAGATGATAGTACGGTGGACGCACTATACGTGGAGGAAAGCAGAATCGAACTTGTGTCTGAAGTCAAGAACTCTCTGGAGCGGGTCTCGGAATGGGGTCGACTTAACCTTGTCGAGTTTAACCTCACGAAGACACAAGTTTGCGCGTTTACCGCTAAAAAAAACCCATTTGTTATAGCGCCCAAGTTCCAGGGTACCGCGCTCACCGTCGGTGAAAGTGTCGGTATCTTGGGAGTTGACATTACGAGTAAAGTGCAGTACCGGAGTCATTTGGAGCACAAAGCCAAATTGGCGTCCAAAAAGCTTGGTGTCCTCAATAGGGCGAGGCAGTACTTCACTGCGGGGCAACTCCTGACGCTGTACAAGGCCCAGGTCAGACCCCACATGGAGTACTGCTCTCATGTCTGGGCAGGAGCACCAAAATACCAGCTACACCCATTTGACTCCGTTGAAAAGCGCGCAGTCCGAATCGTCAACGACCCAAGATTGACTGACAGGCTAGAACCGCTCAGCTTGCGAAGAGACATAGGCTCGCTCTGCGTGTTCTACCGACTTTACTATGGTGAGTGCTCCGAGGAACTTTTCAAACTCATGCCTACATCACCATTCCATGATTATACCACCAGACGAAGGTTAAGGTTCCACAGGCACCATCTGGACTCGTGGCGGTCCTCCACAGTCCGCTTTGCACGCTCCTTTTTACCACGGACGTGTAGGTTATGGGACAACCTTCCAGCTGAGGCATTCCCAGTGGACTATAACATGGGGTTCTTCAAGAAAGCTGTAAAAAAAGCTCTCATGCTCGGGTGGCTCCCCTGGGGTTGCCCGTGTCCATACGCGACGGTGATCGCTTAACACCACGCGGCCCGTCTGCCTCTTTGTTCGGTTTACATATAAAAAAAAAAAAAAAAAAAAAAGTTTAGTATGGATGGGTTTTCGGAGGCAACAAATCGATCTAACTAGGCTTAATTTTTTGAAACTATCGTTTTATCGGCGATGATAAGTTTAAGCATAAACTGAGAAATATGACCCTTCCTGACATCTGTCGGCGAGTATGTAGTACTTCAGTAGACGGCGTTGTTAAGAAGCAACACTAAGCTAATGAGTCTCTGATAAAATAAATATCTGAGCAATGCCCAGTACCCAGATGAACTCTGGGTATTTTAATAAGGTAAGTAAGGGATGCAGCGATGGTTTAACCCTTGTGGAACTATGCTGGTTCTACCATCTCTTATAATTAAGTATAGCATTTTGAAATGAACTGAATGAAAATTACGTGTACAAATTTCAATTTGATAACGGCTCCGCCCGCCCGTGAAATATTTTACCCGGGTAAAAAGTAGCTTTTGTGTGGAGATGGTCACAAAAGATCAGCTATGCGATTCTCTTAATTAATAGCCTACACAACAGCGCTGCCGCAGCGTCGAGATTGCTCGAGATACGTAATTCGTATTCACTAAAATAACTCTGACAGCTTAACGCGACACTAGCGCTCGACGACGAGAACGGCGTGAGTTGGAAGTAGTCACAGTCGAGTAACTTGACATTTCGGTAGATTTTGGTATTCCGCAACAAAAAACAGCGTCGAGCTCGTCTCCAGCCTCACTGGCAGCCTCGATTTTAACTGTCAAATCTAAAAGCTACGATTTTACGGCGGATTGTGAATGATCTACGTTGTTTTCTTGGTAAAGTGTGTCAAGAAAAGAGTTTTTATTATAGAAATGAGTGCAAGATTAGCAATTATGGTTTTCTTGCTTGAACAAGCAAAAAAAAGTGACGATTTAGAAAGACGTCGGCAGGCTATACGATTACGGAATTTTGGAGGGATTTCCCGTGACACCGATTTTATTCGAAATTATAGATTATCTGGCGACTTAATAAGGATATTAGAAGAGGATTTGGAACCGTATCTGCCCGTACGTCGTCGTCGTGGCGGTCTATCCAATAGACTGAAGTAGGGATGTTAAAAAATAATCGATTTTTATTTAAATCGATTATTATTTTCTTATAATCGATTTTTTATAATCGGTTTTTGTAGTAAAATTAATCGATTTTTAAGAAATCGATTATATAAATTACGCGTTTTAATCGATTTTCATAAATAGCGCCATCTATGCGATGTATGAAAAATACTTGAAGTTTTACAATTCCATAAACAGTGCCATCTATGAGTATGCGGAGAATATTATTTACAAGTTGAATAAATAAAAAGCGGTGCCATCTGTAGGTAAGGTATGTATTTACGAGTACGACTTACGAGTATGCATGTAACACTTAGACTAAGAATAATGTACTTACGTACTATGGTCTAAGATGTAACATATTTTATGATGTACTCTGTGGCATGTAAAGTAGTTTCAGTTTTTCAGTGTAGTGAGTCAGTGCTTTGTTGGTAAACAATAAAAATGTATTCTAACATTAAAACGCCAAAAAGCGGCTGGCGAAAGTTCTTTATAACAAAAAAGGATAAAAATAAAGCAACATATATTTACTGTTCGAAAGAATTAAAAACTTGTAGTAATACTAGAAAATATTAAGAAAACATCCCACTGTCTTACAGGTAACATGAAAACTATAATTTATAACGATTATTGTTGTCCTTTCGATAGCAAAATACTGGTATTTATAAAATTAGTTTATTAAAACTAAAAACGTCTGTCATGCGAATCATACGTTATAACCTCAAATTTTACAAACTATAACAAGAGGACCGTTTAGACTGCCCTGTTTATCGGGCCCGATTTGGCATACATTGCTGATTATCTTGAGTATTTTATTACAATGTACTCAGATAACCAGCAGTGTATGCCAAATCGCGCCCGATAAATAGGGTCGTCTAATTTATATTTTTGTTTGGATGCCCATCATTTCATTTTTATTTTAATAAAACGTTCAGTGGTACTGAACTTTGTATGAATAATTATGTTTGGTTTCTTTATTCCTTACTTTAAAAGTTAAAATGAACATTCGCTTTGATTTTTAGTTCTGAATTAGTTATTTTTTATTCATATCATTTTATTTTTATTAATGTAACAGATTGTGAATATGAATATCTCTATCTAAGTTTTAATATTGGAATATGAAAAGCATGCGGTTTTTTTATAACAGAAAAATCGATTTTTTCGCAGAAATCGATTTTTAAAAATGAAAATCGATTTATGACAAATCGATTATTATTGAATGAAGAAAAATCGATTTATATTTAATCGATTCTTTTCCACTATTCTCACATCCCTAGACTGAAGGTAAGTCAGCGTCCTATTATATTACAAGTCTATGCAGACAAGACCTAGACCCGTGTGATATACCTACATATCTACTGTAAATAAACTTGATAGAAAGTTAGAAAGAAGGTATTAAAAGTGGGTTCATTGTCTTCCAGATATTGTGTACACTGTCGTTTCTGGCGACAGGTACATATCAAAAAGCCGTGGGCTTAAACGTAGACACATATGTGTCTCAGTCGTCTGCATCCAGAGTAATTCGCCAGGTTGTTGAGGCTCTTAACAACTCAGATATCGTGAGAAAATATATTAGGTTTCCTCAAAATCGTAATGAAAGACAGGCACTAAAAGAAAGGTAATGAGATATTTCTTATATTATGGTTAATTAATGCTTGTTGTTATTGGATATTGAACCTAATGAAGTAGTACCTATTGCAGTTCTAAAATACAAATTACGTGAGTAATATCATGTTGAAATGTGTTAACTATATGTATTCACTTACAGGTTTTATGAAAAATTCAAAATACCTGGTGTAATAGGGTGTATTGATGGCACCCTCGTATCCATGGTTAGGCCCAAAGTGCATGAGGATCGATATTATTGCCGTAAAGGTTATCATGCAAGAAATGTCCTGATTGTAAGTTTTTTGTCAATATTAAATTGTAATTGTTGTATCTATTTTTGACCATGAGACTAAGTTTGAATTATTTTTCAGATCAATGATGCTGAATTGAATATTTTGCATGTGGATACCACATATGGAGGGGCAACTCATGATAGCATGGTTTTTTCCAATAGTCTTATCAAGCCACATTTAGAGGAAATACACAATAGTGGAGAAGTTGTCTACTTACTTGGTAAGTTTTCAAAATTATTTCGATTGACAAGTGGTGTCATTTACAAATTTTTTTAGGTAACCACACTGCGCAGCTAAGTGATGCAAGCACATGAGTGGATACAAACAATTTGTTGTTTTAATTTTTAATGATAACAAGTATGTATAAGTTGCTAAAATTGGGCCAGTTTACAAGGGTTTCCTAATACATAATAATTGTATCCTTTATTATTATAAATAAATAATTATAATAAATATGTGGGACATGTCACATACATTGTACTGACCCCAAGTAGCTCAAGCATTTGTGTTATGGGAATCAGAAACAACTTGCTATGGTTATACCACAACATCCAGACCCAGGAAAATTTAGAAAAAATTGTTTTATTAAAAATTAAATAAATTGACCAATACCTGGAATCGAACCAGATACCTCTGAGGTGCTGACTTGTTGAATCCAACGCTCAAGCCCCTGGGGCTACAGAGGTCGTTAAAAGCCTTTACAACAAAACAAAAAAATCATAACAGAACTTCCTAACAAACCATTATAAAAATACTGTACCTACCCCGTATTATATAATAAAAAAGAAGAAAATAAATTTCACAATATCTTTTTTTCACCTCATTTAAGTTATGTATTAGAACAACAATAGGGTGGTGTGGTTACAAATATGTACAACTTATATTTTACTAACCTACCTCATTAAACTTTAATTTGTTTTAGGGGACTCCGGATATTCACAAAGGCCGTACCTGATGACACCATGTAACAACCCAGCACCCAGCACCCCAGAAGAATACTATAATAACTTGCACAGTACAGCTCGCAATAGTGTGGAGAGAACAATAGGCATTTTGAAAGGAAGATTCAGATGTTTATTAGTTCACAGAGTGCTCCATTATGATCCCATCATGGTGTCAAAAATAGTGACGGCTTGTTGTGTGCTACACAATATGTGTAACCGTGCAGGGTTGCCTGCTCCTTCATTAACACCAACTGATGTTGTTGAAGAAAACAGAGTACTCGGAATACTCAGAAGAAGGCAAATATCAAATGATGACTTGGCAAGTGGACGATTGACTCGTCAACATTTGATTAATCAGTTGTGGCGAACACGTTCCATTTAGGTTTAGCAACCGCATTGTAGTCGCTATGAAATAAAGACAATATTTTTAACTATTCATTTTATTTATTAATTCTTGCAAGGCTTGACTCTGCCTTGACCATGCCTCACTCATCTCCCTCAAAACATTAATTAGATCAGCCTGATTTTGTGCCAGCATCTGCTCCGTTGCAACACGTTGCTCCTCTATTGCTATAAATCGCTCTGTGAGGCTTGCCATCTGCGACTGTCTCTGCGATGGAGGTGAACGACGCACCACACGTCTTCGTGCAGCGTGTAAACGGCGACGACGTGGCGCTATAACAAAAAATACTAAATTATAATACTGAACAACATCGAGTTATAAGATTGTGAGATTATGACATATAGTTATCATTACATGATGTGGCACCAGGCACGCGACTAGTAGATGCTGGCGCGGGAGCTGCAGGTTCAGTTGGGCATCCAGGTGTAGGTGTAGATGCAGGTACAGGAACATGTTGGGTCTGAAAAAAGGTAATAAGATAAAAATACTAAATAATAATACTTTACTCCTACATAAACAATATTTAAACTTCATATATAGTAAATAATACTTAAATAGAGTAATGTAAGAATAGAATAGATTTTTATTGGCATAAATGTGGTTTACAACAGGTGACAAAGACATTAAAATGGGATATCACATTTGCCTCTTTTTAGGCGTGCAATATTTACATACATACAATAAAAATAAATGATCCAATTTTTTATTAACTGCTACAAATAACATATACTATGTCATATCTCTAACCCATTTGTAATGTCTATTATAATAATATATACAACAAGTTACCCACCATTAAGAGACCAAACTAATTATAAGAAATTTATAAAGATATAAAATAGTTACTTATTTATAAATAAGTCATATTATAGTATAAAAGAATATCTAGATGATAAAGCTTTAAATATTAATTACATATAATTATACATATGAACTATAAGTATAGTATACTACATATACTATAGTAAATAATAGTTAAATAAATAATATACCTAATAAAAATCAATGTACCTAATTGACTATTAACTCTACTACAAATAACATACATATATTATAAATAATGGGTTGTATTGTATTGTAATTAACATATTTTTAGAGTTCCTGTTAATTATAGCTAAATATTGTATAATGTTAATTATAGCTGAAATGTAGTAGGTACACAAAATTGTTGTGCCTCAATGGGGCATCACCAACATTATCTATGTAAGTGATAGAAGCAATAAATATTTTGAATTTGAATTTAATTAGATTTCTATTTACTTTCCTATTTCTATTTACTAATTAGATTTCGATTTATAGTATATTGTTACTCACTGGTTCAAATACCAATCTTTGTTCAACATCTGAGCCTGCAGTTCCTGGCTCCACTGCCACAGATGAAATATGGGCCTGTAAAATAAAATAAATATAATTGTTTAGTATGTATTGACTTTGACTTGAAAAAATGACAATATAAATAATTAATTATATAAGTTAAACTATAGGCACCTGAAGTATACTCTCTGAGACTGTATCTGAGTCCCTTCCATAATCTTGAATGACCTGAAAAAAACAAAAAGTAATTGTAAATATATATCAAAAGTACATAAAAAAGGAACAAAAGTTATGATTTCAGTAAAATATTTACCAACTGTACTCCTCCTTGAGTTTCTGGTGATAGTGCTGCAGGAACTGACTGTGATGTAGTTGCATTAGGTTCTTCCTGTCAATGGAAAGAATAGAGTTAATAATCACACTCACACACAATTGTTCAATATATAAGAAACTGCAAATAAAAAAGAGAAAAAAGCAAAGCATACAAATGGGTTTATTTCAAGGTTCCTGTCGCCACGAGCAAATTCCTCTCCACCCATCAAAGCTAATATTCTGTCCTCAATGGCTGACAGAACTATTTCCTCTGCTGCACCACCACCAGTTTGCTGCCTAGCTTGACAAATTTGGCTGTACTTTCTTTTTACAGAAGACTTTTTATCTTTCCAATACTAAAAAAGATACCAAAACAAAAAAAAAAGTTAAATTAAATTGCCAAATTTCCTTTTTTGTGAAATTGAATCTAATTGAATTAAATTGAGCAATGGAAAAAAGTTGTTATAATTGTGCAATTCTAATCTATAAAATAAAAATATAATATGGTCACTGTTGCAAGGTTATTTTCATGAAGTCTCATTATGTGGCCTTATGAAATGATAAACTTTAGTTAATAATGTTAACTGATATCAACAAGTAGGTAAATGTGAAAAATTCAACATGCATAGTAGGTATGGGTAGGTATGAGTAGTGGTGGTATTTGTAGTACCATTAAATTGCAAACTAACCTTGGCCCATTGTTGCGATGACTTAATACAGCCTTGTCCGTCACTGTTTAACTTGCTCGCAATATCTTGCCAAGCAGCTCTTGTCCTGTCCCTAGCATGAGAGGTCCGGGCAAACCCAGTTGCAAGCCAACGCTGCTCTTCTAGGCACTCCAGCAATCTTTCTTGCTGTGCTAATGATGGCACAGTGCTCCTAGACATGCTACAAGTAGAAATTAGAAATAAAAGTAAACTCTAAACTGATAATTTATGTAGGTAGATAATACAAGCTTTGTTGCACGAAGTATAATAATAGCTCTAAACGTTTCTTGTTTGAGGAAAAAAGGTTGGCTTGCTTGTATAAAAAAATCGGAAACATTTGGTTGGTTCTAGAAGGCACTTGATATCGGTTTGCTTGTAAAAAAATCACCAAAAAAAAGGCATGCACGAAATAGTACCTAAGTCCCAACCACGAATTTCAATATAATTACATTACATTATAATTTATGGCAACGTAGATGTCTACTTACTTTTCTCCTTTCGTTAATTAGTTTAAAATACGGCAAATTTTGTTCGTTTCTTCTTGTTTTACTTACTTACCTTTCTAACTTTTCTAAGCTTAGAGGTTAGTTGTCATACTTGTCATTGTCACGACGTTGTCACGCAAGAATGTGGAATTGGACTGGCAAAGGCAGTTTTACGTTCAGCCAACAGAAATTGAAGATATAATGAGACTGTCCCTACAATGATTGACTTTTGAACCCGTTTTACATTAAAGTTGTTAAATACACACATATTACAATAAAATATGTAATATATTTAGCCTTAAAACACTTAGTCGACGATATCGATTTCAATTTCAACTTAACTCTATTACAACGTCGAGTTCGCACGGCCCTAGAGTTCGACGACGAGCGATTATGCGTTTCTGAATACCGTTTCGCGCAGCGCTGAGCTCGACGTCGATCTTTACGCTGTCTGCCGAGGAGCTCGTCGTCGAGCTCAGCGCTGGATTTGTCGTTAAGAGAATAGGGCTGCAGGTCATTCCGTAGCGCTCTTGCGACGTGAAAGAATGTCAAACAAACAAATAAATACACTATCACATTTTAATATTAGTACGATATAACTCAAAAATATCACAACAAAACAAAAATAAAACAAAGAACGAAATGCGTCTTGGCTCTTACGTACTTTTTTTTGAGCACTGGTACATGGCCAATCTCTTGTGACGTTAAAAGGTTACGTTACGGCCAGTTGTTCATCAATATATAGGTACGAGTAGATAGCAATTCAGTCCTTCCTAGCAGCAGGTTGCCGGTTGCCGGCGGCGATGCGCGAAGCTCGCGTCCGTCGTACAACGCGCAATTACGACAATTAGCCTCACAAGCCTCCTCCGGATTGATTACTTACAGAAACAAGTGTACCTGGTTGTACTATCATAAAAGTAAACAATAATTCTATGTTTTATAATCACTTAGTGGGGATTAAATATTTAAAAAATTTCACCGTACATGCCAGACATGTAAATTACTTGGCTGCAACCCTTTTTGGGTCTCACTGCTTGGCACGGGTCTCTCCCCATTATTAGGGAGGCCTGGAGCTTACTCCGCCACGCTGCTCCAATGCGGGTTGGTGGAGATGTGGGTTAGTGGCCACCTAGCTGTCGTATTTTTTAAACTGCCCTTAAGGCCCCCAACTAGGTTTAACGACTGTTATCTATCGACAACAATCGGGAACTACGGCTTAACGTGCCATCGGAAGCACGGAAACGCGCATGAAATTTTTTGGCACTAGCGGTCATCCATCTCACACCCGGCCGCGCCCGTTTGGCTTGGCTAAATAGATGGCTTGCGCTTTACGCTAGCCATCAGGCCATGCTCACTTCTATTACTTAAGGCAGCCAAAATAACATGATTACGAAACTGAAAAAAATCGATGAACTAAGCTAAGAGTCACTCAAACTTTCTCAAGATGCTCTTAGTTTGGTTAGTCATTTGGAGTCCGCCAACCCGCACCCTGCTAGTACTTCTTATTTTGAGACAAAACACTTGCTATGCTAGGCTATAAAGTCATAATACTAATCATTTTCCATCAGGTAGAGATTCAATAAAGCAATGTATTTTTTAAATATTATTTTCTTGAAATATATGTTTCCTCTGTAACTTTATAAGAGTTCATTCACACACATTGAAATACAAAACGCAACTTTAGGAATATTATGATGTAGTAGTGTCGCAATGAAAAAGGTAATTGAATAGATTTTTAAATGGATAAGTACTCAACGCAATAAAATATCATTTTACCTGCAATGAATTAGTAGAATCTCCATCACAAAGATACTGAATAGAATTTTTGATTCAATGGCATATGATAATGAGCATTGCTTGATAAACGTGCCCACTCCTGGACCGTCGGAGATATATGGAGAACCACTAAGTTTGGTTTTGTAAACACAAAAGCAAAAACAGGTCATACTGCCTTACGTTAAGAAACGTACGAAAATGTATATCAAAAACCAGCAAAATGCTTTGACCGCACACAAAATAATCCGTATCACCATTAAATATTTTACACGAAAATAAACCGAAATGCTTCTTAATAATTTATTATTTTCATATAATAACAAGTATATGGTTTTAAGGTTTGACCCTTGTTGTACTTAACTTGGATTGTACTTAAAGAAACCCGAAATTTATTTTTATAAGTCAAGGCTAGCAGGTACTAAACTATTTTTTATTTTCGTCTTAGGCACATGGACAGGCCAATAACAAAGAATGAAGGAGAAAGAGAAAATATTTCATTCATATTAGGAATTATTGTAAGTTTTCCCAGTCATGGAATTTACCGGCTGAAGTAGAACTGAGAGAGAAAAGGCGGCGGAACAAACTCCCAGCCGCACTCTATTTAATCTCTTTTTAAAAACAGAATGGTATTGGGCACACGGGACAGCTGATCTTATGAGACACTACCAATCCACTTCCTCCTGCTTACTGATGCGAGTAAATACTAGAGTGATGATCTTTCCTTTTTAGTCGCGGAACCCGTAAAATTAAGAGTTGTGGTTACCTGATACTGGTTGGGCCGTCAGTCGGTCGGTCAACAATGCGTTGTCGCCGAAGCCTCATCCCATATCTTTATGTATGTGGTAATTGAGGGAGCAAAGGTTATCGACGATGGGTTTGGATGGATTTCTCAATCAAGCCGAATACGTCGGTGTTTTTCTTGAAGTTACAATAAACCTTAATATAGATAGATAGGCATGAGGATCGCTTTATTCTGCAAAATCGAAAACAAAGTCTGTTCTACAGACTTTGTTTTTATTTTGTCAGTTTACAGAATATCCAAATCCTAATCCCAATCTTCAAGATTTTCATAAAAATAAAAGCAGACTTTGTTTATAGAGTAAACATTTATAATCTTAGTAAAGGATGTTTAAGAATTCTGTATAATTATACTATACTGAAATTTTTGTAAAACTTGACATTTTGTATGTAAGTACATACCTTTTAATTTGAATGTAATCTAATCTGTATTGTATAATAATTTTTTTAAAGTTGTTGTGTGGCGTAAAAATAAATTAAATACGAAATTGGTAGTAAATCTTACAAGAGTTCATTCATGACAATACAAAACATATTTACAAAGAGTCATAAAAGTGTCATAAAACTAAATTTAAAAATACTAGAAAAATAAGTTCTGTACGTCCTGCGTAACAACAAGGAACGTGAAAATTAATATTGTAATGGAATAATATTTCATTATATACGCTTCTACTACATGTTGTCATAATTTAGCTATGTAACTACCTTATTCGACAAAGAAATGACAGATTGATTGATTGGCTTTGAGAGATTTTGAAAAGATATTGTGTAACCCTTTAAATACCAACAGCAGATTTTTAGATTTTGATATTTTTATAATTAAAGTAGATTAAAATACTTTGGCATAAATTCTCTTTTTAACCTTAGAAAAATTATAGATCACAATTTCTGTATAAACTCATAAATGGCGTTATCGACAGCAACACTCTTTTGACATGCGTTAATATCTATGTTCCTAGGCGACTCCCGAGAACATCAAAATATAAACCTTTTGTAGAGGGATGTTCGCGTACTAAACTAAGTTAATAAATTTAAACAGAATTTTAATGAACAACAATATCATCCACAGCTAAAATGTCGCTAATGCCATCAGTAAACGACTTAAAATAGTTTATCGGAAAACAATCCGGATACATGACAATGTAATGCTGACAAGCAATTGATGTATTTTCAAATTCTTTAGAAGTATTAAAAAACCATATAGGTACTAGAATTAACAAATTAATTGTTTTGTTCAATTCAATTTATTTTGAAATTTTAAACTTATTATTTAAACTTAGTATTATTGATATTTTAAGTTTGTAATCATGTTGTTAGCTGTTCAATTGTGGCATGTCGTTTGCACCTGTAATTGGGGTGACACTTATGCAATGTATTATGTATTGTCATTTTTATTGTTTAAATGTAAAATGTACACTTTATTGATGCAACATTTAAAATAAATAAATAAATCATAATTACCTACTAAAAAAATTCCTTTTGCTCCTGTGGCGATATTGGGAGCGCATAGCCTCGCGTAGGCGCAGGGCAAGCGGCACTAAATCGACCACAACCGACGGGCTTCGTTACCAGCCCTATCATGCTAGCAAGGTGAATTCAGCAAAGTTTTAAATAAAATATACCTGAATTTGTTGCTAATTTGTTGCTAATTAGTTGCCAAAACGACGATTTTGTTGCTCGAGCCGATCACGAGATATCGCGCATAATGCTACCTTGATATCACGGTAGCAAGGTCACTCTATAAATTACACACTTTTCCTTTGACCATTACGGCAAATTTTGTTGCTAATTTGTTGCTATAAGTGCGATACGGAAAAACTTTTTTTTTTTTTTTTTTGCATTTTTCGTGTTTCTGCTACCTTGAAACTGATTTCCTGTCCGACAAAGAGTGCTTCGAATTTGTTGCTCAACAGGAGAGCACTCATTTAGACATAAAGAACCAGCAACAAAATAGTCGGAGCCGATCGGCCGATTTTTTAAACTTTTTTTTTTCAATTCCTGCTAAATTGATACTGGTTTGCTGTCCGACAAAGAGTGCTTCGAATTTGTTGCTCAACAGGAGAGTACTCATTTAGACATAAAGAACCAGCAACAAAATAGTCGGAGCCGATCGGCCGATTTTTTAAACTTTTTTTTTCAATTCCTGCTATCTTGAAACTGGTTTGCTGTCCGACAGAGAGTGCTTCGAATTTGTTGCTCAACAGGAGAGTACTCATTTAGACATAAAGAACCAGCAACAAAATAGTCGGAGCCGATCGGCCGATTTTTTAAACTTTTTTTTTCAATTCCTGCTATCTTGAAACTGGTTTGCTGTCCGACAAAGAGTGCTTCGAATTTGTTGCTCAAAAGGAGACCACTCATTCAGACTTTAAGATACAGCAACAAAATAGTCGGAGCCAATCGGCCGATTTTTGAAACTTTTTTTTTTAATTCCTGCTATCTTGAGATTAGGTGAATTCAGCAAAGTTTTAAAAAGCAATATACCTGAATTTGTAGCTTAATAGTTGCTAATTAGTTGCCAAAACGACGATTTTGTTGCTCGAGCCGATCACGAGATATCGCGCATAATGCTACCTTAATATCACGGTAGCAAGGTCACTCTATAAATTACACACTTTTCCTTTGACCATAATGGCAAATTTTCTGCTTAGTCGTATGAGAGCTGTCATAGATGCCCATGAGGCAACACGCGTTATTAAATTAAACCTTTATTTGATAAAACATGTTTTTTATTCAAAAATCAAGTGCCTTCATCAAGGCGTATACCCGACTTGTTAGGCGTAGCTCCATGTCGCGTGGTATTCTAAATTCAAATTTAAAATAATACGATCGAAAAAGATGGTAAAATGTATCAGGTTTAAAACTGCATCAATAGTTTTTGTTCAATCTATACATATATATCTCTCCTGTTGAGCAACAAATTCGAAGCACTCTTTGTCGGACAGCAAACCAGTTTCAAGATAGCAGTAATTGAAAAAAAAAGTTTAAAAAATTGGCCGATCGGCTCCGACTATTTTGTTGCTGGTTCTTTATGTCTAAATGAGTACTCTCCTGTTGAGCAACAAATTCGAAGCACTCTCTGTCGGACAGTAAACCAGTTTCAAGATAGCAGGAATTGAAAAAAAAAGTTTTAAAAATTGGCCGATCGGCTCCGACTATTTTTTTGCTGGTTCTTTATGTCTAAATGAGTACTCTCCTGTTGAGCAACAAATTTGAAGCACTCTCTGTCGGATAGCAAACCAGTTTCAAGATAGCAGTAATTGAAAAAAAAAGTTTTAAAAATTGGCCGATCGGCTCCGACTATTTTGTTGCTGGTTCTTTATGTCTAAATGAGTACTCTCCTGTTGAGCAACAAATTTGAAGCACTCTCTGTCGGATAGCAAACCAGTTTCAAGATAGCAGGAATTGAAAAAAAAAGTTTTAAAAATTGGCCGATCGGCTCCGACTATTTTGTTGCTGGTTCTTTATGTCTAAATGAGTACTCTCCTGTTGAGCAACAAATTCGAAGCACTCTCTGTCGGACAGTAAACCAGTTTCAAGATAGCAGGAATTGAAAAAAAAAGTTTAAAAAATCGGCCGATCGGCTCCAACTATTTTGTTGCTGGTTCTTTATGTCTAAATGAGTACTCTCCTGTTGAGCAACAAATTCGAAGCACTCTCTGTCGGACAGTAAACCAGTTTCAAGATAGCAGGAATTGAAAAAAAAAGTTTAAAAAATCGGCCGATCGGCTCCGACTATTTTGTTGCTGGTTCTTTATGTCTAAATGAGTACTCTCCTGTTGAGCAACAAATTCGAAGCACTCTTTGTCGGACAGCAAACCAGTATCAAGTTAGCAGGAATTGAAAAAAAAAGTTTAAAAAATCGGCCGATCGGCTCCGACTATTTTGTTGCTGGTTCTTTATGTCTAAATTAGTGCTCTCCTGTTGAGCAACAAATTCGAAGCACTCTTTGTCGGACAGGAAATCAGTTTCAAGTTAGCAGGAATTGAAAAAAAAAAGTTTAAAAAATCGGCCGATCGGCTCCGACTATTTTGTTGCTGGTTCTTTATGTCTAAATGAGTGCTCTCCTGTTGAGCAACAAATTCGAAGCACTCTTTGTCGGACAGGAAATCAGTTTCAAGGTAGCAGAAACACGTAAAATGCAAAAAAATTAAAAAAAAAGTTTTTCCGTATCGCACTTATAGCAACAAATTAGCAACAAAATTTGCCATAATGGTCAAAGGAAAAGTGTGTAATTTATAGAGTGACCTTGCTACCGTGATATCAAGGTAGCATTATGCAGTGGCGGCGTAGCATAGGTTGGCACCCGGGGCGACTTTCTATCGAGCACCCTCAAAATAAAACGACAAAATTAAATATTAAACGTTAATTTATTTTGCTAAAATACTCAATGACATTATCAAAAATTACTTTCCTCACCTTTTCAATGGACAATATGGATAGACTGGAAAGTCGTGTTTGGCTCATTGTAGATCATAAGTAAGATTTTATTAACTTTAATTTTGAGAAACTTCTTTTACAAGTAGCCACCGAAACACAAATAGTTAAAAAAATCTTAGACATAGAGCTAGACTTGGAACAGACTCAGAATAGTCCCATTTTACAATAAATTTCAGAAGCTCCAGGGTAGTCCATTGGATCGCTTCTTGAAGAGAAATGCTGGCGGCTTCCAAGTGGCGCCTCAGTCGTAAAATCTCCAAAATAATGTCCACTGCAGAAAATTCATCATAGATTTTTGTAAGATTTGGAACTATATCACGAAGTTCTTCTTCTGTTGACGTAAGTAGAGTTTCAGACTGAACAACACCAAATGTTATGAGAATGTCATCCATTGCTTTGTAGCGATGCTCTAGTTCTTCGTAAAATATATCAAGACATTCTAACATAGCTCTATGCAACTCTTCTGGCAATGTTAGTCCAACGTCTTGGGACATTTCTTCTGGCATTCGTTTTCGGAATCTCCTCCTTCCTCTTCTTTCAACGGAAATATCCAAGTCCTCTCATTTTTCAGTTGCGTAGGAAATAGCTCTTTCCACTATTTGGATACGTTGAGTTTGAAGAAAAAATTTTAGGGCTTTGATTTTTATAACATACTTTTCCAGCGATAGCCCAGATGTTTGGATATACTTTTGTGTCTGATTAACTTCTTCTAGGATTTCACACCAAAAAGAGAGGTAACATAAAAAACTGAAGTCACACAAAGTTGGTAAGAGTGTGGATGCTGCTTCTCTTGTATCGACGTTTTCTCTGCTGCTTCTGGGATCACACATGTCTTTGAGTGTTGATACAAGTTTCTCAAAATTATTCTTCAGTGACTTAACAGCATCGTGATGAGCATTTGTATGCATGAATTAAATAAAACGTTATACTGTTCATTTTACATCGTCGTGATAAATAATATTATACGTATAATTTATAATGATAACAGAAAGTTAAATTCAGATCGGCCAAAACCAATAATTTAACTAGATATATACCTAACTAATGTGGGAAAAAATTGGTATATAGTTCAAATAAAATTCACCTTTTGACCTCTGTACTATCCGCCAATACACTCACTCATTTATTACACAATATTTAGTACTTATTGACTTTCGTCTGAATTAATGTGACGCAACACGACGGTTATAAACTTAGACAAAACTAACACTGACACACACACGCACTAGTTGTATATAACTAGAAGGCACATTGTCGGACGAGGCCACTGCCTTTACGGACGAACCCCTCGTCTAAATGAAAAAAAGTTCATATTTCCATGCACTTTCGTGGTCGTCAATATGTAAGAATAATGTACTTACGTACTAGTTAGGTATACACAATAACACTGACTGACCAACTGTCAACAGTCATTATTTCGCGAGCGGCAACTACACTACCTAAATAAGTTGCCCCTTCCGCCCGCGATGCGCCAGCGGCTACTATCTCCGCGACAGAGTTGGCATTTCTTTGTCACCGTGTTGTCACCCCTTGATGCTTGGCACCCGGGGCGGACCGCCCCCACCGCCCCCCCTTTACGCCGCCACTGGCATTATGCGCGATATCTCGTGATCGGCTCGAGCAACAAAATCGTCGTTTTGGCAACTAATTAGCAACAAATTAGCAACAAATTCAGGTATATTTTATTTGAAACTTTGCTGAATTCACCTTGCTAGCATGATAGGGCTTTCGTTACCACGCCGCACGTTTTCAATTAGCTGTATAAAAATTATAAATTAATACTGATTGGAAATTTCAATCGCGGCCCACTCGGAGTTATAAAATTTCTCTGACGATATAAACAAAGTTTAAGTTTGACAATAAACGTGAACCCAAATCCACATTATTAGAATCTCTCGACGAAATCTCAAATAGCTCCCTCGATTCAAATAGGATTATTATGTAGACGTAGGCGTTGGGACCATAACACATCTATCGGATTTTCAACAACCGACAGAAGTACAATTTAGGAGTACAGATTACAATACATTCGAATGTTTTGAGATAGCCGACATTCTCACATTGTTAGAGAAATATTCTAGTTTACACCTACGGCTCTCAGAAATATCAACGTTCATTTCATTCTATTCAGTAACTGATTTGTGAAACCTTCATCTTTTTTTTATTTGAATGGAGTAGCAGACGAGCATGCTGGCCACGTGGTGTTAAGTGGTCGCTGCAGCCCATGAAATGAAATGAAATATTCTTTATTCACTGTACGGTTCATTTACAAACTCTTAGTGAACGTTATTTTTTTGTTCTGTCTGCTCTGGACATACAACCTCAAGCAAGCATATGTAAGTCTTGTCGGAGGTCGTATGCAGTTGCGCTGCTACTCCGGAGGCTGGTGGTGACCTCATGTAAGTGTGGCCGGCAACTGCACCTTTCCACCAAAATACAATAGAATTGGGTCACGGCAGAAGTGGGTGCAGCGGTGGTACTTCCCCGGGCGAACCATAATAGTTCTACCACCTACAGAATCTTAAGCTTACTGGACATTCTTATTTCTAGCCGACGTCAATACAAAAGGACGAGATCCTCAATTCGACTGTATTTTTATGAATATTACCTTGTAACTTTTTGTAAGGTAAAAAAATTGGGATATTTTTTTTTATTACAAAGCTGATGTTATTTTTATTTTCTTCATTTTGAGTTAGTACACAGACTATATTGATTGTACTGTATGTATTTTGTTCATGCATTTTTGGGCATAACTTATTGTTTATCTGTAGTGATCTTCAGGGTTATACCTACACCAAATTGAATATTTTTTTACATTACATACATTGCAATTGTTTTAATTGCAATGTGATATATTTAAGGTTCAGTGCATTGCTGTAAGCGCTCGGTGTCGTACGTATACAGTGCACTAACGAATAAATTACTATTCGCGATCTGCGCGGCGATTGCCGCGACACGTTATAATGGCTATGAGTTCTGAAAAACTCATAGCCAATGAATTGTTGGCGTTTCTCCAGCACGCTATCGATACGATGGACGAGGTCAGTATCATCCAGATCTGCTCGTCTAACTACTCATGTGAGGAGATCATCGAATCGAAGACGCTCCTGTATGAGTCGATAGGCAAGATCGACCAGATGCAGTCCCGCAGAAGGGATGAAAAGGGGGAGCGAAGCCTTCAGGACATCATCAACATACTGAAGGTGACCGATCCTGACGACGTGCCGACCTTCGTGGCAAGGAACTTACATAAGTTGCCTCCCGTCACGTTCGACCACGTCGACGTCACTAGGCTGCTGAAGGAGGTTACATCCCTGAAGGCGAGCCTGGCGGATGTTGTGCTAAAGTTAGAGGCGTCTCAGAACACCATCAGTGACCTGCGGGCCGAAGTTGAAACAATGCGCATTACTTTGGCAGTAACTAGGTCACCTGAGGCCATTAACATTAACACGCGTCGCGGGGCATGCATCGCTTCGCCGTCAAGCGTCGAGTCAGCGAAACTTGACGCGTCACCGGCCGCTGTTCCCGCACGTGACAGCGGTGTCGCATCCGCTGACAGCCCGCTGCCTCCCCCCGCGGAGGTTTCGCCTGCGCAAGTTACGTTACCTCCTCAACGTGACTACGCCGCCGCTGCCGCCCGCCAGCAACCCGAAAAGCGGACTAAATTGAGGATCGAGAGTGGGAGCGAAAATATTCGCAAGGAACCCCCTCGTAGTGCAGTGCCTAAGGGGCAGACCGATAGGGACGGCTTCATCAAGGTGGAGCGGAAAAAGAGGAGGCCTCCCTGTCGCAACCAGTGCGGCACTGTACCGACTGGACACAACAATCTGCTGCGTCCCGCCATACCAGCGACGTACATCTACGTCTCTCGACTTCACTTCACTACGAAGGCCTCCGATGTCGTGGAGTACCTGAAGATGAAGACGAAATTCGTATTAAGTGTTGAGAAGTTGGAGTCACGCAACGCAGTGAACTTTAGTTCGTTTGCGGTGCGTGTCCCCACTGAATTTCTCAGTACTTTTATGGACGAGAAGTTGTGGCCAAAGGGGGTCGTGTTCCGAAAGTATCATGGACGTCGACGACCGCCAGAAGTTACCGGACCCGCGCTCACATCGCCGCAAAAAGTGTGACGTAGTTTTTAAGTTATAATTATTATGTATGCTAGTCTGTAAGGTATTTATTGTATGGGCCTTGATGCCTGAAATAAAGGAATTATTATTATTATTATTATATTATTATTAAGGTATGTGTCTTTGTATGCGTGTTTGTGGGTGAGTAGTATGAGCGAGGGATGATATACACAATGGGGTACAAGCAGGTAATTGTGCTTTATTATCGTAACGTAGTGATTGACATAATTTCTCTATGTTTTTGATACGTTACTAAAATGTATGAAAGTAAAACCATATTATCCATAATAAATGATGATGTTTTCACTTCCAACGTATGTTTTGTTACTTAACCTCGTGAAAGAACAAATGATGGCCGCTTTGCTATGTACGTTTACAATGCCTTATGGTGCAATCAACAAATCAATTTAGCGAATCAATCCTTTCGATCGTTGCTTAAGCCCAATAATCGCGGCGTTTGGTCGTGAGTCGTGACGTGAGCCAGTCGTCCAAGTGGCGTGGCCTGCGGCGACGATGCCCGTCCATCATATACAAGGTATTGTAACACAAAATTTAAGCTTTGACAGGATTTAGGTGGGAAAATGTGCAATGCTTTTTGACACAAATTTGAAGTATTGCTCGGTTATTGCAAACTCTAGAAACATTAGCTAACGTAGGGGACTCCACAGAAAGCCTGTATTATAAGTCCTTGTATAAGCATTGCCTTTATCCGCCTTTAATAATATGTTTTGCACGATTCTTGTAACATCACTTTTTTTTTTCTTAAAATATATTAATTGAGAGATGTGAAATTTTGTTCTTATTCACAAAATTTTAACAAACCAGTTTTAATTTTGATTTAAATGCAAAATCTTGAAGAATTTAGAATTCTTTCAGTTACAAGTCATAAATCTAATGGAAAGAACATTTTATTGCTTAATTTTCCAAGCTGATTTTTAAAATCTACTGCTATATTGCTAAATGTATGTGTTATACTGGAAAAAAACAAAAACTTGAAACATAAAATACATAACTTAAAGCGTAACGTAATACTGCACGCATTACATTACAAGTCGTGCTCTCTAGAAACATCAGCTGTACAAAAAGTTTTCCTGATGAAGCAATAAAGATAGCAAAAGTCAATAGTAATGCCTCTGGACGAACACATTAACTCAACAATAACTCAGCTGATAAAATCGCAGTGGGCGCAGTGGCGCACCCTGGGGGAACCACCTGTTAACGCGCCCGACAAGCCCGACGCGCTGCAGCCAGCCCCACAGCCTGCAGGCTCTCCTGTAATGACTCTACCACTACCAACGTCTCAACGCAATAGTATTATTATTCACAGTTCACTGTACATTGCGCGAGAAGTTGTATGTCACGCAATCAAATGCTCTACAAAAATTTAAATGTATGGTACTTCAAGCGATAGTTAATTTGGATCAAAAGTTTAATGGTGGAGTAAAATATAGGATTTTATTAAAGCCATTACAGTGGGTAATGAACGATGTCCCGCGGCTGGCGACACTTTATGAAGACATTCTTCACGCTAATGAGATAATAAAATTGTTCGTGGGAAGTCCTCGTACACGTGTGCGTCTTGATTATGCGCGCGCATTTTTTTTAAGACGCTAATGCTCACTTCGGATCTGTTTTTCCTTTTTTGACATCAGATGTTATGTTAACCTTATTTTATAGTCATACTGCAATTCTTGAAAGGCAAGTTTCTTCGTATATGGCAGTTATATTGACTTATAATGAGACATAAATATATGTATATATACTAATAATATGTTTTCTGTTTTAACAGCTTACAACTGTAAAGGTCATTCTGAGAGTGAAATTCAGAGCAATTTAAATAAATTCAGCCAATTATGAGCGATTTATAAACCAGGCGACTGGTCACTCGATCCTATTATTATAATAAAGTATTGACTGTTCGTACATCAAACTGCCAGTAAATCAATTGAAAGGTTTGTGAGCGTGGTGCACAATTTGTCATGTGTCGCAACCTCCTGCAATGTTATTCGCAGTGGTTTACGCGGCGCACAGTAATTGGCATATCTCTTAATATCGCGGGAAACGCACGACCACCGCCCACACACCACACAGTGCTCGCACAACTACAATTTGTGACACTTTTGTATTTCTAAAGCAACAATAAATGGGAATTATTCTCCAAAAACTGAAAATAACTAAGCAAAGTTGTATTATGTAAATCGATTAAAAAAACGGTGGTACCTTCGTGTTGTTCGCAAATAGAGAACATTTTAATCTAAATTGCAAGCTAAAACTTGTTTGTAACATTACAGACGTCATTATGTTGGATGACTAATGAATACATTCTACAATGACAGACAATATTAATTAAAGATTTAATCTAAAACCTCTGACCACTAAGATGAAGTCGTTAACTAGTTGCGAAACAAGAGCAATGAACTTAATAAAAACTGTATGTACCTTTAAATGGAAAATATATTCAAAGAAAGTAGAACTTAGGAAGTCGACTACGATGATTAAAGACCGTTTTACGAGGCATATATCATCGAATCAAGGTGCTATTATTTTTTAAACCAATTCATCATGCGATGGATGGAGTACAGAGCAACAGTAACGGGTCCATAACCATCGGGTAGGTAAGGCCGGTGTAATTTGCACAAATCATTGTTTCGTCCGCAATGTTGCGACATGCTCTTTACTCTTGCTTCATACATTCAATAAATTTCTTATTAAGAAAATATAAGGTACATAGGTATCAGAGAAAATAAAGTACACCATTTCAAAACCTTTTTTCTTTGTTCTAATATGCTTAAAACACATTTTTTGTTAAATTCGTGATACTTGTAAAAATTTAAAAACATACATTACTTAGTTTAATGAAAATTTGTTAATAAAGTAAAAACCAATTAAATTGTACTTGTATTGTAACAATAACAAATTGAATGCATTACTCTATCATAAACATAGGTTTCGTCGTGTAGTTTTCACAAATCATAAATAAGGTTCGAATGCTGTGGGAGTGTTATTACAGAGCGCTTTAGGCTAGGTATACTTGCCTCAAGCCTGCGTTTTGTCATACAATTGACATAATTATGAGAGTACTAAGGTATCAACGGACAAATTGATGCTTTAATGTCGTTTAAAATTACGTACTCGTCGTTACTTAGCAGCTATACTACTAACACACTATTATGAACTTGTAAGGGTCTATTTAATCAAGAAAATATCTTATTCCGATTTTTTAATAGTAAAATAATAGACAGCTCAAGATTGTCTATTGACAAAGCAATTTAATATACTCGTATAAGGGAGCAATTTATCCACAACAAACTCAGCACTTTTTTAAAAGTCCTTGGAAATACTCTCATTAGGAAGATGTTCATCTTTTTTCTTAATTCGAATTGATCTTATGTTTTTACTGATACAGTGAGATAAAGGAGTAAATGTTTGAAGCGGTTTTTGTGGTTTAGGTTTTTAATTCGTATACAGCGTTTGTATACAGCGGGGAGTTTATCCTGATCTCTTAAAAACGGCACTAATAAGACCTATATTTAAACAGGGATCACACAAAGATTATTCCAATTACAGACCGATTGCTATATTAAGTGTAATTAATAAGATATTTGAAAAAATTATAGTTAATCAGATAACATCTTTTTTGGAGCAGCATTGTATTTTAAATCAATACCAGCATGGGTTCCGTGCTGGTAGAAGTACTGCAACGGCCTTGGCATCGTTCTCAGAGGACGTAAATAGTGCATTAAACAGTAAAAATATAGTTATTGTGGTATTTATTGATTTTAAAAAAGCCTTTGATACTTTAGACCATGAGGGCTTGTTGCAGGCCATGGAGGAGTGCGGAATAAGAGGCCCTGTTAATAGTTGGTTTAGGAAATATCTAGAAAATAGAAACATTGCAGTGAGTATTAGTGGACTGAAGAGTAGGCTTGGGAAAGTTAAGTATGGAGTACCGACCGGTTCAGTTTTCGGGCCAATAGGATACATAATGCACGTAAATAGTATGGTCAATATTATAAAAAACTGCAGGGTACATATGTACGCTGACGACACCTGTCTAGTATACAGTGGCAAAGACTGTTATCAGATAGAAACAAAAGTGCAACAGGATCTTGATAATCTAATTAAATGGTCACATGATAATGGTATTCTCATAAACTTGATTAAAACAAAGTATATGATTATAGGCTCGCCCTATAACCAAAGTGTAAAGTCAGTAAAAATAGTTCTTAAGGGACATTCATTTGAATGTTTACATGCCGGACAGGTCTCGTGTGATACCGAATGTCGAGAGGTTGAGTGCGTAACTATGTACAAATATTTAGGTCTGATAGTAGATAACCGTTTTAACTGGAAATTGCATGTTGATTTAGTATGCACCCGCCTTCGCGCAGTTTTAGGTAAATTTAACCACATTAGGTCTGTGGTTGGGCGGGGAATCCTATATATGCTATACTATGCCCTTGCCGACGCTACTATCTCCTACGGCTTAAGTACATATGGGCTTACCTTTCCAACTCATCTTAATAAAATTAAAGCGTTACAGATCAGATTTTTAAAAATGCTTGTAGATGTTAAAACAAAAAACGACTGTAGAAGGAACTACGACAAGTTGTTTAAGATATGCAAGGTGCTCCCAGTAGACGCAAAGGTCAAGCTTGCTATTATTCAAGAGCAATTTAGAATACCAACACACAAGAAACCTAAACATTACACTCGACCAAAACGCCAAAAGTCAAAAAAAATGAAATATTTAGTACCGAAAGTTAATAATTACTTTGGCCGTCGTACAAGACAATGGTTAACTCCAACCTTATGCAACGAGGTGGCTGACATATATGACGAAAGTCTGTCCAAAGTGCGACTTAAAAACATCCTTCGCAAACACTACCTATCACTATGTCCATGATGCAAACTATGTTATGCTGGTAAACTAAGAGAAAAGACACAAGAAAATAAATACAGTCATTACGGGTAACTTTGAATTGACGTTTAACCTTGAACAAATTTGGAAAAAAGATTTAACAATTTATTACATCGAATCTTTTTATATATCAATATAATAACTGTGTTACATGGATTGCCAAAATGTTTTTGTACAAAATGAAAATTGAAGAAATAAACTATCAATGCCTTAATTCTGAAAAATCCCTTTTCCGTGGTTAAGTTGCTGGAAGTTTTTGAGCTCTGATTTGGAATCGTAAACTAGTCCACTTTGATTCATATGGCAAAACCAATCTATTTGTTACTTTTTTACGACAGTGTAGATGTCATTTTTATAGATAAGGTTTATAAATTTAATAATACCTTCATTTTGTTTTACCTAAACCTTAAAATATTAACGTATTTTACTTTCTAAAAAAAAAAAATTATTCAAAGTTACCCAAAACTCATGATAACTTTGAATTTGAGTTTTAGGGGAAATTATGGGTAGTTCTGTTGTTTCTTCCGCAAATTTATTTTGTTAGACAGAAAAAACCAACTCAAAAGGACACTATTCATTCAATAAAATAAAGGTGTCATAAATAGAATAGAATGTTCAAAGTTGCCCGAACTGTACTGTACCTACGTAGTGAAAATAATAAAGTATATTAATTGTGTCTATATAATAAAAACTATGCAATGTATTATTATTATTATAGTAATTTAATTTTTTTTTGTTAATGAGTAAGTTTTACTTGTAAGTTTACTTGTAAGTAGCTTAAGTAATAAAATTGTACGAGCATTACGAGAACTGCACTGTGTACTGCCGACAAACTGGCCTACAGTTTGGCAGAAATGTAAACTATAATTATGTACAATTTTTCTGAAAAAAAAATAAATAAAAAAAAAAAAAAAAAAAAAAAATTCGATTCCATTAAGGCGCATGACTTGCTACTGGCTAGGGAGGGGCAGGACTTGGTTATCCAAAATAAGTGTTATTGACTGTCCTACCTTCTTAAATGTTATATTTTGCTTTAGCCAAAGATGCATTAACTCGACTAATCGACTAAGCGAAATCGGAAAACTTACTCAACGATGAAATGCACCTTAGTGGGTGTAAAATTGTTATCATGGTAATATTAAGAAAAACTACTTTCTGGACATCGCCAAATTTTGTTACAGTAATAGAATCAATTAAAAACCATGATTTATATGTAACATAATCGGTGATAGAATCTTATAAGGTTACCGTAATAACATGTTTAAGAGTTAATTCGTGGAATTCTACATGCATAGCCTATGCATAAAAGATATCATAATATTAAAACGAATAATCCCGTTCAGTAATCCAATTCCTCTGGCCATGAATATTAATATTAATATTTCACGCTAATTTGAGGTAACTCAGAGCAAAAACACGTAACCGTTTACTTCCTGTCTTAAATGAAATTACTCGTCAATCGATGATAACGTGGCCGCCGCGCCGCGGGCTGCATCACTATAGAGCAAAAACTCTCAAAGAATTCACTCATTTAACGCCTCTATCACATTTAATTCGGTCATTACGTGCCGCCGGCATTACGGAGTGTTACGGACGATTTGTCCAAACTTGAGTTTTATATCATTACGGTAAACGATGCTGACCGCAGGCCTATTTGCGTTTACCGGCAAGTCCGAAACAGGGCTAGTACGGTTGTAGATTGAATTATTCTCGACGTGTTTATAAACTACGTTATGAGAAATAAATCGTAGATAACATTGATTGTGCATCAGGTGTAGCCTCTTTTGCTTGATTTATGCCTTCAAGCTTCAAATTCAAATCTATGTTCTTTGCGTGTGTGAAGTGCTTATGGAAGAAAGTCATAATAATATTTGGAACCAACAAGTTGACGCGATAATGTTTTAAAAATGCTACAGTACTTCTGCACATTACTGAACATATTTCATCAGAACATTTTTGTGTGAATGTATCGTTTCGAAGAATGTATGGTATCGATTCGCCAGGCGTTCGATTTCGTGCTTGTCATTCAGGTCAGTAGCCGAGCCATGCTTGTAATTGATGTTAATGGGTTAATTTTTATGAGTTCTGTTCCTGAGAACTATCGCCTTACTCCCACTTCGTGATGATACGCGACTGGAATTTGTGTTTGTTTGTCACTCTCGACGATCTGTTGCTACACTGACAATCGCTCATTTAAATTGGATCACACATTCATTAGCTGGACAATTGAGATCTTTGTTGTTTGAATTAGAATATTCTGTCATACTACCCGAATCTTCGTCAACAATCCTTCTAATGTGCCACTGCTGGACACGATTCTTCTCTAAAGTGAGAAGAATATAAGCTGTGATGCTCTATAGGTACTGGTAAAGAAACTTAAATATAATGATGGTGATCTGCCTTTATAAAAAGTAGTTACTCTAAGATATGCCCTTATAACGAAGTTTCCTTTCATTATTTCAAAAAAAATTTTTCAACCTTTCTTTATGTCCCACTGCTGGGCACAGGTATCCATAAAATATCGTGATATTTAATTGATTACGATGTTCTCCATCGCCGTGCATGCCTGAGAGAAAAAGTTTATGATAATCCGAAATTTAAAAAGCAAAAATTATAATCATAGACCCTGGAAAAAACTGCTTCTCGCTTCTTTCTTTCTTCTTTCTTAACTTTAAAAGGCAAATTACTAAATTTTTTTTCTTGCTGTATAAGTGATAAAAACATCAGCTACACCATCATTATATTTGAGTTAAGTTTGACTGAATAATTTGCTAGTATTATAGTAACAACAAATTATTGATTTTAAGTACTTTTAAAGTAATAACATGGGATAGGTATTAATGACGAAATTTAAGACATACTATTACATATTTATTAAACAGAATCTTATTGTGATACACATGAAATAGATGAAAACGATCCACAAAATATTCGTAGGTATTAAAGAATTGTCACTAAAGATGCGGTAATAAAGTCTATATTTATCGACGACACTATTCGTTTAGAATTTTAATCATGACGGATTTCGTCATAATGGACGAGATAATGGTAAAAATCAGTCAATTCAATATCCAATCAACTTAGGTATCCTAATACATTTTGAATTTTGATCTATTCTCTAGTCCCGCTATGCCCGATAAGGCGGGCGTCGCTGTTGAGATATCGAGGTGTGAAGCGACGTCGGCTAATGAGCGATGTTCAAATGACGCCCTCTGGCGGCAGATAGAGACACTATCCCGTAACAGACATATCGATTGAACGTTGGAATTGATCGGGACAGAGTGAAAATGCTTTAATGGAGAGATGTTCTGTCTCTATAAAAGTATTGAAAGTACGCAATGTGACATGAAATAATGTTAGTGCTAAATCGCTTTAAAACAGAATGATGTCATGATTTTTGCTCACATCTGCGCACAATACTTATCAAGTGAGGCTTGGAGGCTTAAAGCATCAAAGGTACTGTACTGTTATACCTGTCAATATCTTTATGCTCTAAGCTTGGAGGGCTTGAATAATAATAAAATTGCCTAATAGACCGTGAGTACCGTGTTTTATATGAAGACCAAATATACTCTTAATACTATTTTATATCACATTTTCATATACAATTTGAACTATAGAAAGGATTTAGAAAGTATTCTTCTTTTTATATTTCACTCAAAGCAAAAAATATTACTGAATATTTTTACCTCAAAAAATGCGATAATAGAATGTATTGTTAGAAAGTTATGTAAAAACTATTTTGCAAGAATCCGCCTTCAGAACTCATATACATATTGCATGAAAAAGTATACACCATTATACGTTCTGATTGCGGATTGTTGCAAAGTAGTTTTTACCTAACTGTATAAAAAAAGACATATAGTGTCGAAAACCAAGTAGCAGAAAGTTACCTAATATAACTTCTCGAAGCAATAACTAAATACCATGCAGCCAACTAAATTCACCTGCCACTACATTGATAAATAGATTTCACCGTCTCACCTACCTGCTACCACCCTATATCATTCGCGCAACCATTTAATTGCTTGAACTTTAGAACAATAGTTCAGGTGGATGGTCGAGAATAATTGTCGTTTAATTCGAGCTCGCGAGCCGAAGTGCTCGGAAAGCTGATTGATGTATGGCGACGTGGCGTTCATGGATTATTTATTTATACGTACAGAGAGAATTCCAGATTCTGCCTACTTCTCAAAAACTGGTCTAGTCTAAAGCTACTGACTAATGCCTTTGTCGGAAAAAATTCAAACGCTGTTTTAGGTTTCGGAGGACATTTTTAAAAACAACCGACTGTAAATATACAAGCAAATAGACAATTATTCCCATTAGTATAGCGATATAGACAGTCTAGTCAAACAGGGTGACGCAAAAATTTACGCTTACGCAATAATAGTTTACTTCTTACACAATAACATAGTCGGAGGAAGCATGGGCGACCTAGTCTCGGTTAAAGGAGCACAGGCCGCCCTCCAACCAGGTGAACTGACGACCTGAAGACGGCACAGGACCGGACGGAGTGTCGAATATTAACGGAGGCCTACGTCCAGCAGTGGACTTTCGAATGTCTGATCGATGAATGGGTATTCAGCCGATTTCAGCCACATCAATATTTCATTAACAAAAAGTGGACGAGCGTGTGTATGCGGTGGTGTTGACCTTCTGTTTCATATTTACTAAAATTTCAGCTGTCCCACACTGACCATGGAATTCAATAAGAACCACCCGCATTTTCACTTCCGTAAGTTGAAGACAACTGACTGAAGGCTACATGTCCTCATCACGATAAGGATTTTTGCAACCCTTCTGTACTAGTAATGTAACCTATTCGTTATTCTCACAAAAATGTTGTACCTCGGCTATTTTTTTCTTTTTTTCTATAATAATTTTCTTACTCACTTTCTTCAGTTTTCTTACTTGATTCGACTTACTTATGGCATCGCACGATAATGCCAGTATTATAGTGTAAAGCCGTTACTAGAAAGGATAAAAAACCGACCAAGTGCAAGTCGAACTCGTGCACGTAGTGTTCCGTACCATTATCTAAAAATAATCACGTTTATTGTATGGGAGCCCCATAAATATTTATTTTATTCAATTTTTAGTATTTGTAGCTATATCGGCACTGGAAATACATTACTTGTGACAATTTCTAATGTCTAGTCATCACGGTTCATGAGTCGGACACAGTCGGACGAAAAACTCAGGCTTAGTAATAGAGTCCCGTTGGCACCTTCGAGTACGGAATAATTTATATCTATTTATGAACATTTTTTTTTAATCTAAAAAGGGTACTCTGAACATAAATGAATTACGCATAGCTACACCAAACTTATAAAGTAAAGACCTTTATAAGCAAGCATACTCGTAAATAAGTGCTCAGTGATTTCAATATTCGATATTATTATTCTAATTTATATTAAAGGTACTGACCAATTTAATTCGAGTAAAATGGTTTCGAATAGTTTGAATGCAAATGCCACTAAGATCATTTTCTATTGAGCTAATGCCGCCGTAGCTCGACATACTGCGCAGTAGAGCCGGGTACAATATTTGTATTTTATCCTCAAGCTTTATAATTAAGCAATAATTTACTCTATAATACTGGTAAGCTCTCATGATCACTTTGAAACTTACAGATAAGAGCAATATGTGCTGTGTGAGGTGTGAGGTATAATCCACGAATCTTACGACGAAAATTGTGACACCTACAACGGCTGCAACGTATGTAAATCATGTGATGAATCTTTGAACACCAGGTACATGGCACCGCGAGACCTAGATTACTTGAAATTAAAGGAAATGAAATGAAAATTATTTATTTGCGCAAATATGGGTATTACATAACTTGGAGGAGATGATAATAAAGCTTATCAGAAAGGAGTCATTAACTCGGTGGGTAGAATATTTTTACACTCTTGTCCCCATTAATTACGTATTGGAAGTACCAAATAGGAGAGTTTAGACCCAGACCGGGAACAGAAGAACTCATCATCAGTTTGTAAAAGTTATTTAACCCAATGGTGTTGGTATAGATTCGAACAGTGTCGAAGACTATTCCAAACTAGGTTTTTGATGATCATGACTCTTAGCCATTAAAGAATATCAGATTTAAAATAAATAGAAAACTGTTTTATAATTTCAGCGGAGGTCTTTTTTTCAACCTCTTTTATTTCCCACTGCTGTGCACATGTCCCTTCCGTGAATCACGGCAAATATGAGCTACTAATAGAACAATTTTTATAAACTCCACCAACCCGTATTGGAACAGAATGGTGAAGTAAGCTCCAGGCCTCACAAATAATGGGGAGAGACCCGTGCCCAGCAGTGGGACGTAAAAAGGGTAGCAGCCAATATAATAATGTATATTGTATAAGTAATCATCTAATAGCCAGATTTATTACAATTAAACAAATGATCTAACATTATGACCCAGTTATCTAAAGTTATTGCTATCAAATTCCGAATCATTAATTTGTTGTTCTCCTCAGCTAGAAAAATAAATATAGTAAATGACGCAAAAAAAAAACCTTATAACATCTGAGTGATGTATATTTGCACTATATGTATTTTACAGTAAGAATTATCTTGCGCTACGATGAAGCTCCAATCAAATTGTATGAAACTCTACGAAACGAACTGTGAAGAACGTTTTACTGTCACACATATATAGTATGTCCTGCACGTTTTAATGAATCTCGACTGTCGATTTCAGTATATTTGCATATGCACTTGTTTTCTCTCATTTAGAAAGAATTCCAAGTACTAGTATAGAGAAGGCAAACTTTAAGACAACAGTGCATATAATTAGACGGAAACCCAAGAGTGTTCATAGAAATTCCGTGGAATATAGTGAATAATTCCACGTAAGTGTCAAGTACACCCAAGAAACTTAATCTGTTCTAGCGTAAATCCGTTCCAACTCAGCGGGACTCCGCCGCTGCCTCCATTATACTCCAATACCAAATATCTACATACGGAGCTAGTACAGAGATAAGGGAGCATAGAAATGCATATAGGCGTAGAAATGTGTAATTCAATACATTTTCTTTTTCAACGCGTGTAAATCAGCATCACTTTACAATAAGCTAAATAGCAGATTCAATATTTACCCTTGAACAAAGAATAAATTGAAATAAACAATTACAGATTTTTTGCTTCAACAGGATTACAGTGAAACTGAACGGTCACCAACCCAGTACAACCCCCTTACCGTACCCTTGCGACTTGTTGTAACGGACTTTGGTATTTTGAATAAAATATTTTTGATTTATTTTAACCTTTTGGCACAGGTCCTCTCTAACAACTGATTAGGATTTTTAGGCCACTGTCCACCACGCTGGCCTAGTGCGGATTGGTTGACATCATACTTTCGAGAAATTATGAGTTTCTCTCAGACATGCACGGCGATGGAAAACATCATAATCAATTAAATATCAGAATATTTTCCATTACCGTGGAGCAGCGACGAAATGCGCACATTACAAATTTCTTTTGTCAGAGGTGCGCTGCGAGGATTTGAACCTGGCATACTTATCCCGCGTCAGAGACCACTGTCCTTACCACTCGGCCATCACCGCTCACTTTATACTAATATTATAAATGCAAAAGTAACTATATATCTGTATATGTGTGCGTGTGTATTCGTATGCGCAACATACGAATATTTTCATGCCTAAACTACTGAACCAATTACAACTTAGTACAAAGTTTAAGTGGACCTAGTGAAAAGACGTAGGCTACCGACGTTTGATCCCATAAAAACTTACTGCTCCCGTAGGTTACATAAACTCAAATCATCCGAGCGAATCCGGTTCGAATCACTTGTAGAACAATAAATGGTATTTTGTAGGGTGTTTAATTTTTTGACATTCCCTTAAAATTAAGGCAAGTTGTGAAAATTGTTTGTGAAGAGCAGCATAAATGGAGAGTCAGTGCCAAAATCTTGGCCTTTTTGGTATATTCTGTTAAGGAAGTGATAAAATAAATACGACAGACTCAGCAAAATGGAGACAATCCATACTTAATATTATAAATTCGAGAGTTACTCTGTCTGTCTGTCTGTAACGCTTTTACGCTTAAAGTACTGAACTAATTTGAATGAAGTTTGTAACACAGATAGAGTGGACCTTGAGAAAGGACATAGAATGGTTGATATCCTACGGGAACCTTTAAAACGGGTCCACGTCCACGTAGTAGCAAGTACTATCTAACGAAATCAAAGAAAAACTCAAGGAGACAATAGATATTTTGATCAAAAGAAAGGTTATAGATTATAGAAAAAACATTTCTTGTAAATCTAATACTTATACCTATTTAGAAGAAGCCATTTCCCTATTATATTAACCTGGGTGGAACAGTTATGTAAGCCAATCACAATAGATCAACATTGATAAATTTAGTCATTTCTACCACATTTATACTCCTTTCTGTATTGTAGCACCTACCTACAATGTAAATAGGAGATAGCGAAATAGGTACGATCGGAACAACATTTATATGATAATGCCGGAGATTCCGATAAAAATAATCAATTGCCTCGCGTTCCGGGTCGCGTTACGATCCGGCACGCGTCTTAATGCTATACGAAATATTACAAGATTAACATTTTTGTATATTTTTATACGTTAAGCCTAAGAAGGCGAACCGAACGGTAAAGCAGCCACTATGAGTATCACGATCAAATACCTTCAAATACGAGAACTGAGAACTCATCAGAAAACAAAAATGATTGAACTAAGGGAGGCATGCTAGTAAATTTTATAATAGTATGTTATGTTCGAAGCTAATTTAAAAAAATTGTTTGTAAAGTAGGTTTACGATCGAGATGTTTACGTGATAACGTCCGCACGAGAAAATCTCCATTCGTTTGTATGCCGCTAGAGTGAGAGAGACGGAAGATCGGTCCACTCACTCGAACGCTATGCCAGCCTCCGCTCGTGAGGATTCCGCGTGACAAGTTTCACGGAATGACTGGCAGCGCTCGAGATGAGACGGGAGATCGGTCCGTCTCTCTCTCGTTATACCTGCGATCGCGCTCGTGAGGTTTTGGTGTGACACAAGTTTCTGAACATGTCACCCGACTAAAACGATTTTAAAGACGTTATCACGTCAAAAAAAATAATTAAAGCTAGTTGATATTTGATCACTTCGAGTTAATTAAGCCACCTGTGGACTCGGGCACTTCTGACTAAACTTAAATAAAAGTAGGGAGCCTGACACTATTTATTACTTAAATTAAATATATTATAAGTCATAAGTACTGAGGAGGTCAATACAAAATTATATGAAAACTTACACGAACGATATAATAAGTTATATATAAAGAGAAAATCTTTATTGAATGATGAAATAAAAGCTGGAAAGTGCTTCGGAGGTTTGCGTGACATCAAGACCTTTCACAGTCACTTTGAAAAGCTTTCCTTAGCTTCCTTAGTTCGCATTTAGTACAGAATGAGCAGTGAGAAGGACCCCGCTGCGACGGCGATATATCACAGCTGTCGTTGGGAACCATTCCCACTGGCCAGTGTTTACAGAGAGGAGAATTATCATGATAATCGTAATACTGATCTACGGCTCGTACCAACAAAGATGGCGGAATCAGGTGCGAATTGCGGTGGAAGAGTTGTTTCACTGTAGGCTAGCAGGCAATGCTGTCATTTAGCTATACTCCACACGAGAAAATACCGTGATAAAGGTACGGAATAAGAATTTCTAAAAACCGCGCAGTGAATGAAAATATTTTTATAAGTATCATAATTTACGTGTTGGATTCCATGGAGACATTTAGGTGAGAAGAGAGTGAGTGGCTTAATTAAATTTCCTGTATATCGGAGAGACCTTCCAGATTAGACGGTACATTAAGACTGTGAAAAATCACAATTCATACATCTATACTGAAACGCGCATCGCTCGGCGGCTAGCGTAGAACGCAAGCGGTCTATGCAGCTAAGCCAAACGGACGCGGTCGAGTGTGAGATGGGTGACCGCTAGTGGCAAAAAAATTCATGTTTCCGTGCTACGGAGGGCACGTTAAGCCGTCGGTCCCGGTTGTTGTCGATACATAACAATCGTTAAACAACGGTTGGCCACTAACCCGCATCTCCACCGGGTTGCATTGTAGCAGTGTGGTGGAGTAAGCTCCAGGCCTCCCCAGTAATGGGGAGCGACCCGTGCCCAGCAGTGGAACGTAAAAAGGGTCGCACCCAGCCAACATCATACTAATATTATAAATGCGAAAGTTTGGACTTTTGTTTGTTTGTCCTTCTTTTACGTAGCAACGTTGCTACGGATTGGTATGGGTGAAGCCAAAAAATTTATTAAAACCGCGCATTGAAAGAAATTATTTCTAACTCATTATTACTTGGATTCCATCAAGATATAGGTGAGAATATAAGCAATGGTAAAATTAAATTATCTACGTATTGGATGAAAAACTTTCAGGTTAAACGGTACACAAAGGCTGAGGAAAATCACAAAAAATAGTTTATAAAATATTGGCATACCTACCGTGATACCAAAAAGTTTCGCAGACAAACGTCGAAACTCACAGTTACCGCTGAGAAGGACCCCGCTGCGAGAACTATACATCAAAAACGTCGTCCAGGACCATTTCCTATTAGTTACAATGTATTTACAGTGAAGAGAATTATCATTATAAACTTAGTCTTGATCTACGACATATCAACAAACATGGTGGAATTAGGTGCGAATTCGTTGAAGGACTTATTTGACTGTATGCTAGCAACGAGTAAAATCCAGTAGGATTGGAACTCGAAAAAACTTTGCTTTGCTACATGAAAGTTGCTCTAGATAAAATAGAGATAACTTTTAATATATTTTTTTACCACTAGACCTTATGCAACCTACCTATAAATAATTTTTCCCCTAACGCAGATGGTCTGTTTTACGTCGGCGAGCGGCGTTTTAATTTAATATTAAAAGACAATACAAGTAGCGTTTGTGGCGATGTCAAAGTGTAACAGCAGTGAGAACGGAGATTCGCAGCGTTAGCAAGATTTATGGTCGACGACGTTGGACGAATACGGCAATGGAGTGACGACCACTAATGGAATAAGGAGTCGAATCGACTCAGTGTCATCGACTGCGGTTCCCAGTATTTGTGACAGAAGCTTAACACCGACTCAATAAATAAATAAAAATAAAAAATAACACCACACACACACACTCATAGTCTCACACTGGGATTCCCTGTGTCGCGGGTACCATGTAGACACACAAAGACATGAACATAAACCGCCAGACCGAGAACATAAATAAAAACGCATCATTCCAATTTCTGCCTTGTCGTCGATTAACGACCCAGGACCCTTTATTGGCATCTGACATGGTAACCATAGATAGTACCACAAGGGTTATTTATACATCTTAGTAAATCACCACACTCAGTGCTTGTGAAGGACCATGGGATCTCCTTCGTATTGCACCAGTACCCTCTTTGCGATTAACACCCAATACGAAACCATTTTAAAAGGGCCATGGCCAATCTACCCCGCTACTCCTAACGAGCTTCCTTTAGTCGCCTCGTAGGTACTATAACAGGTATGTCGTATGCAGATGAGGCTGATATTAAAATAATGTGCTCGGCAACCGTGCCTTTCTATCAAAACAGGACAGTTCGCTTTACAACATTACCATTCCTTAGCTAATACCGATATTTATTGGTTATTACCCTTCAAACACCTTTTCAATACAACGCAGTTGTGATGGTTTTAAAATTTATGTGAGTGTGCGGTGTTTAACTGGTTGTAAATATTGTCCACAATATGCATGCAGCTCGCGAGGCGCGCCGTTAGCTGCGCTCTGAATCGGATATTTGTATCTGAATACTGTTTATTAAAGCGTCCGTTTCTCAGCTCTCAGTCGTTAGGAATTTATTCCTCAGTCTCATGCAAATGTGTTTATACATGAGGGGCTTAGTTTTACAGGAAGCGGTGATCCTTCTTCTTTAGGCCCTTGACGTGCACGGATTTATGCAGTTCACATCTTAACTTGTTGCTCTATCGCGTTTAGTACGCAAATTGCACAACATTAACTTTTTTTATTAAGTGAAGTTTCTACTCCATTTAATAAATAAAAAAGTTCTCATCTGCTAATGAGCGCGTAGGGCATGTGGTATTCAGTGATCGCTGCAGTCCATGATCTCTTTATCACCCCACTCGATTTTAATAGCACAAAATATTTTATAATATATTCGCGTGAAAATAAGAAAACATAATTTATTTATTTTATTTATTTATATATTTTTAATGAACAACAATAAAAAATGGCAGATTCCAAATTAATAGTATTTATGGCCAGACTTTATACGTCGCATTGTACTCAGTACACACACAATGAAGGTAAAGCTTTGTTATTCTAACACCGTAAAAAATTACGTCTTAAAAGATTTAAATGCTTCCTAATAAAACTCAATACCAAAGAGTTTCCCAGCCTAGAGCCAACCAACCAGCAAGCATTACAGCAGTTTAGCTATACCTAAGTGCCCGTCACCGTCTGCGTGTCACGAGGCGGCTAATTGCAGAACGGAGTACGCTCATTAACTAAACGCTTTACTGCTATTGCCATTTATTGCTGCGTTTTGATATTTATTGTTGCTATTTGCTGTAGAGAAACGCGACTGTGATGAAAACACCACATTTACTCCTTCACTTCTTATTTTACTCATTCAATTCTTATAACTACTGAAATTAAGCGATCTACAAAGCCAAACAAAGTTAGATATGCTTAAAACATTGATGGGTGACCACTAGTAGCTCATTTTTATAGAAGGTTATCTGGCCTACATGGCATGGTCGTCATCGTCCTAGGCTAAACGGGCTGAATGTTTAGTTATGTATACTATTATAGATGAGTGGCCGACCTTCTTTTATTTTTATTTTCTTTTGCATAATGCCTTTTTGCCCAGGACCTGGTCGATGGCCGGCAGCCGCGTTGCTCTCCGTTGATAACTTATCGGTAATAGCGGACAGTAGCCCGTTAGGTTCCATGTTTATTCGACAGCTGATAATAAAGGTTTTATTTGTTAACTTTCTGCTATCCCGGTGCCATGGCTTCTTACGGAGTCGTGATGCGAAGATTGTAATTTAATTGTAATTGTCTCTCGTTACCATCAAACAGATAAAGGGCAATAGTGCGCCATTTCTTGCAGTTCCATTAAAAAGAAAATTGCTCGAGGACTGACTCAATGTTAGCGTAGGTAAATCTTCAGCACATAAATCCATAACAGACTCGTCAGGTCAGGTCAGATCGTAGGTGCAGTTTAAACCGGCCACACTTCGTTGTTCGCAACTTTCTATCTGTTATCATTTTTAATTGATCTGAGAGTTTTGCCTTGCTACTCTATTAATAGTCTTTTCGCCTTCGCCTTTTTACTTTAAGTGCTAATACGCACTTGCATCACTTTAAAAAACACTGTGATTTTACATGTTTATACTTTCCGTAGACACTTGCCACTTTATGGCTATGTACTTTAGTTACTATAGTGACCACAACAGCATCTCAGCGATGCAGCGACAGATCGCTTTACGACTTCCTGCGATGCGTGAGAGATGAATGTTGGAGGAGAGTAACGTATGGAGATCATCTCCGTCTACTTCGTGAATTGTAATTAACAGATTAAGCAGCATTATATTCGTTCAATCTATACATGTATATTTTTATTTACTCCCTTTTGTGATGATGATGATATTATTATTAACGGAGAGATCCAAAGAACAAAACTTTCATCCACCGAAACAAAATGGAAGCTTCAAAGCAACGGTGATGCTTCCCCAGTCGACCCATTAGAGTTCTACCAGCTATAATTTGCGATTTTGTTATAGCAAGTCTTTACGCTATTCGTCTGTCACTAGTAATATTATGGATGCACCAGAAACGAGTGTATAAGTGTAGCTATACCCATATAAAAAATAATAACAAATAAACGCTACACGCTCATAGCCCCACACTAGGATTCCCTGTGTCGTGGGTACCATGGACACACACAAAGACAGAAACACAAACATCCAGACGGAGAACAGAAATTTCAAATCAAATCAAATATTCTTTATTGTGGACTATGTGCTAGGGCTAAGTACATAACAGATGGTATAAACAAAATACAGTTCTCTATGTCCTACCGGACCAAAAACAAGAAAAGCAACAAATTTATTAGCACTGTATTAAAATTAAATTAATTATGAATCCTCAAAGAATGTCCGAACAGAGTAATAAAATAACATTTTAGTATTAAGTATTCGTGTAGCATTCTTTTGTATTTACTCACATCTGAAATTACACGTATATTTTTGGTAATCTTCTTCTATATATATATATATATATAAGAGATTTCCACCCATATATTGACTCATCACGATATCTCTGGAACTATAAGACCTACCGACTTCAAATCTATATTTATATATATATAAGAGATTTCCACCCATATATTGACTCATCACGATATCTCTGGAACTATAAGACCTACCGACTTCAAATCTATATTTATATATATATAAGAGATTTCCACCCATATATTGACTCATCACGATATCTCTGGAACTATAAGACCTACCGACTTCAAATTTGGTAGGAATATTCCTTTCGCCGAGTAGAGGTCAGCTAAGAACGGATTTTACGAAATTCCACCCGGAAGGGGGGGTATTTCCACCCATATATTGACTCATCACGATATCTCTGGAACTATAAGACCTACCGACTTCAAATTTGGTAGGAATATTCCTTTCGCCGAGTAGAGGTCAGCTAAGAACGGATTTTACGAAATTCCACCCGGAAGGGGGGGTATTTCCACCCATATATTGACTCATCACGATATCTCTGGAACTATAAGACCTACCGACTTCAAATTTGGTAGGAATATTCCTTTCGCCGAGTAGAGGTCAGCTAAGAACGGATTTTACGAAATTCCACCCGGAAGGGGGGGTATTTCCACCCATATATTGACTCATCACGATATCTCTGGAACTATAAGACCTACCGACTTCTAATTTGGTAGGAATATTCCTTTCGCCGAGTAGAGGTCAGCTAAGAACGGATTTTACGAAATTCCACCCGGAAGGGGGGGTATTTCCACCCATATATTGACTCATCACGATATCTCTGGAACTATAAGACCTACCGACTTCTAATTTGGTAGGAATATTCCTTTCGCCGAGTAGAGGTCAGCTAAGAACGGATTTTACGAAATTCCACCCGGAAGGGGGGGTATTTCCACCCATATATTGACTCATCACGATATCTCTGGAACTATAAGACCTACCGACTTCAAATTTGGTAGGAATATTCCTTTCGCCGAGTAGAGGTCAGCTAAGAACGGATTTTACGAAATTCCACCCGGAAGGGGGGGTTGCGGGGGTGTTAAGTAATGTTTGTATATATGACATCGCAAAACTCAGAAACTATTCGACCGATTATTATGAAAATTGGTATGTACATGTATTTTTTCACGGAGAAGGTTTATATGCTATCCATTATTATTATTATTTAATATTTAAACGCGATACGGAGTTCGCGGGGTCAGCTAGTTTATTATAAATTTTTGGAGCCATGCAAAATATACTAAGAGTTTGTTTTAATAAATGTGTTTTATGTGGTTGTATGTCCAATTTGTCATTATGGCGTGTTCGTGATTTAAATTCAAAAAGTTCCATATTCACTTTAACAAAAATAGCAGATTCCAATATACATATAAATACAGGGTAGTGTTAATTAAGATTCTCTTACTTTGAGGCAAAACATTGCTTTTTTTGCACTTTTTTCTGGGCTTTAAATATTTTTTCTTTATCAGTTACCCCAAATTACTCCATATCTTAAGTTCGTCACAATATAAGTATGATATGCTGTTATTACAGTCTACAGGCGCACCACTGTATGAAGATTACGAAGGGCATATGAGAATTTACTTATATATCATATAAATCTCGTAAACTGATCATTCAAATTTCTGCCTCAGCAGGAATCGAACCCGGGGCCCTCCGATTGGCAGTCCGGCATGGTAACCATTGCGCCAAACGGGGGACTGTTAAATTTTCATTCTAAACCATGAACACGTAATAGAACATACATAAGTATTATAACCCGTGGGTAAAGATCCTAACGGTAATTGCGTTAAACACGCATCTCATACAAGCTGTTTGTTTTGGAGCGTTCGTGTTCACGACACATCAAGCTAATTCTAATCCCCATTAGCTCCACAGAGCGTATTCCAGGCACGGGGTACGAGATTAATCTCCGGCGATCAGAGCTTTCACAGGCTGCATCGTGCCTCGGTGTTATAATCTTATTAGACTCGCGTCTCTTTAAAATGTGTAGGAGCTCCACGATGAATAAAAAATGGGACTAAATCATTCCGATGAAACCCTGTATGAAGCTATTTTTTTTAAATAAATTTTCACGTTCAAGTATTCTTGGTGTTGTCACAATCAGGGTGAGATTTGGTCTTAGTTGTCAACCCTGGAACTAATTGTAAGTATATCTATATTAACAAAATCCTACGATGGTTGGGTGGCATAAAATACTTCTTTTAATTTTACTTCGTCTCATACTATATTTGAGGGCTTTGTTGCCGCTTGATATAGTATGTGGTGTAGTCTTTTCAAAAGAAAATTCGTAGCGACATAGTCCATCTTATTTTCTTTTCATGTCCTTTCATACAAGTTCTTTAGCTTAGATTTTATTTTCTTGTAATGATAGCGTATCTTATCGTGTCGATATGAATGTTACATCAAACTTCCTAACATTTAATTGCAAAAAAAAACTAATCATATTTTAGGCAATAGTCCGTCAATATTTAACGTGTAGGTACCCTACCATTAAGGTAAGCAGCCAGTAAGTATTCGAAGCTTTCATTAGAGCATCGAGAGCTTTCGTCAGCGGACAGACGCCGCCTGCATATTAAGTGGCTACGGATGCCCTGCGAACTGGGCTGAGTGGGAGGGGAGAGAATTCATCCATGCTGAGTTGGGTATGAAACTGCCAAAGGGAGTTGGACTCAATGGGAAGGGGAGACTTCTTCTTGTTTCATCATACTAAGTTCTTGGTGAACAAAACCATGTACAAGGAAAGGGTCCACCCTGTTCAATGCTCAATACTTTATTGTATAGATTATCTAGTTACAGAAGGTGTTACAATTTTTGTAGGTGAACCGATTTTTATTTTAATAAATTATATTACCTATTCTATTTACCTAATAAAGTTACTAAATTTCGAGACGGTAAATTAATTTGATATTTATTACATTATATTATTATGTCCATCAACCCGCATTGGAGCAGCGTGGTGGAGTAAGCTTCAAGCCTCCCCAATAATGAGGAGAGACCCGTGCCCAGCAGTGGGACGTAAAAAGGGTTGCAGCCATACTACATAACAAACATGTCGATTGTCAGGATGTATTATTTTGTCAAATGTTTTCTTACATTCTAGTCATTTTTGCAGTCAAATAATTTATTTAGAGTGTAGAAACATTTTTCTATTAAATAGTTTCTAAAAAGTTTGTTTTTTTTTCTTCAGCGATTTTTCGTGGTAGTTTATTAAATATTTTTAACGAAATAACGTTTGTACTATCTCGTTGCATTTTTAATTTTTAATTAGGTTCTTTAAATGTATGTCATACATGTTATATTGTTCAAAGTTTATTACGTCTTGATTCTTCGATAAATTTTTTAAAGTACATACTAGGAGTATTTGTATGACAAATTAACTTATTTCTAGAACATAAATTGACATCAATGTTAGCATTTTTAATAAAATATGATTTGCAACTTTCAGGTTCTTTAATATTTACTAATATACGGATACATTTTTTGGCAGATAAATACGAGTATCTGTTGTGCATCTACGCTTTTTCCCCAAAGTATAATTCCGTATTTCAAACAGGCGTATGTTCACCTCATTAAACAGACTTCAGTAGATGCTCTTTACATTAGGTATATCAGGGAACAATTAAATGTTTATCATGAACTCCTGTTCATTAGCAATCCACTGGATCCCAGTGGGTCGCTAAGAAGAAGGATATCATCCCTAAGTACTGGACTGAAAAGAAGACTATGCACATCTTCATTGAATATAGTGATGTATCTTTTGTGAATGAGAGACGTAGGTTCAGCCAATTAGTACCTTAGATCTCTCATTAGCAGATAACTACCGCCTGTGTATAAGAACTATATACCTAAGCAGACTGTAATGGATGCCTTAGGAATTTGGGTCGTACGATGAGGGCTTGCACAAGGTGCGAATTTCCTCACAGCCCACTGAGAGATATTTATTAATTCTGAAATACAAAAGCTCCCCAGCTCGCCAGAGTTAACCGTACTCCAATAGTTCTTCAGGGTACCGTCTGAAGGTTTTATCCCAAATACAATAAAGTGGTGGTAATATAACCGCGAGCATTGAGCAGCGATGGCCTAGTGGTAAAAGCCCGCGGTCTCCGACGCGACCGATACCAGGTTCAAATCCTCGGAACGCACCTCTGACAAAGAAATTTGTAATGTGCGCATTTATCGCTGCTCCACGGTGATGGAAAATATCGTGATATTTAATTGATTAAGATGTTCTCCATCGCCGTGCATGCCTGACAGAAATTCATAATTTCTCGAAAGCATGACGTCCACCAATCCGCACTTAGCCAGCATGGTGGACTATGGCCTAAATCCATCTCAATTAATGAGAGGAGACCTGTGCCCAGCAGTGGGACATAAAAAAGGTTGAAAAAAAAATATAATCGCGAATCGCTGACACAACCTGGTTTGCGATAGGAAAATTGGGCTAGGCACAAATCAAACATAACATACGTGAAAATTCAAAATAGCAGAAGTTGTAGATATACATGTATATGAAAAATTAACATAGAAAACCATAACTTTTTTAAACAAGGACTTCTATGTGTACAACGATTAGCATTAAACGTCGACTGTTAATGGCTTTAATTACCCATAGGTCCATTCCCATGGTAGTTAATTTGTCACGAGCACGGTACACTTTTATGGGGTATTTATGACCCTAGTTTTGGGAAGTCGCGACGCAATCGTTGCTTAAGAGTTTCTTAGACGAAGTTAGGGCGAGGATACATTTGTGTCGTATTATCCTAAATATATTTTTGTAATAAAAACTAATAACTAGTTGATTTAGGCTGAATGAGGATTGTACGGCAATTTTGATATACCTATATGGCGAGATAGTACAGAAGTTTCTATCGGTCTAGGGAATCAGATATAAACGACGGTTTAAATAGATCATTTACTGGGCGCCCTTCCTTCTAACCTTCCCCACCTAGCCAAATAATAATAATAATACCCAAACTGAAGCACAGCCTAATTAACCTATATCGAACCAAATGCCATCAACCTTATCCGATATAACTCAAAAATACAACAAGAAAATGAAAATAAAACAAAAACATAATATCTATTTTCTGACTTCCCGTCAAAACTCTTCTTAATACTAATACTTTGCTAATGAACTATTTCTTTATTTTTTTGTTTCAAAGTTCAAAGTTTGTAATATAACCGACTCTTTATTGTGATTGGCCTTTATTCTAATAAGCGTGTGGCAGAAAGACTAGAAAGTAGCTCATTGGCAGTAATAACGCGCATTATGTTATTAACTGCAAGACGCCATGTTGTGGTTGCTAAATAAATTAGACACGAGCTTAGATCTACTTTATTATAGCTATTTATTTTTATCGGCCATAAAAATAAGCACCATAATTATCAAGTTAGTCGTGCAGTCGGTTGCGAAACTTTTGCTTTGAAATTCCTAATGCGATTTTGTTGTTTAAAGTGATGCAAAATCGGTATACCAATCGAATTAATATCAATGACCACATTCAACGGCTCAGTAGAATGTAGATAGAAGTTCACTAATCCTTTCCCAAATTAAATTTCATGCTCAAAATAACGCGAATGTCCATAATAGCCAAGTCTAGTGTTGGAGTTTTAAACTTCTCTTCTTCGTCGGTTGCGAAACTTTTGCTTCGAAACTCGTAATGCGGCTTTGTTGTTTAAAATGATACAAATTCGGTATATCAGTTAAAATATCAATGACAACGTTCAAGTAGGCTCAGTAGAATAAAGAAGTCCCTTAACTTTACTTTTCTCAAATTAAATCACATATTCAAAATAAAGTCAAAGTCAAAGTCAAATTCTTTATTTGCACGACGAAAATAACTCGAATAACCATACTAGCCAAGTCTAGTGTCGAGAGTTTTTGACGTTTTAAGTGACCATGGATTACATTTCCTCAGAAATGTCAGTACAATATTCTTATTTCTAACCCAATAATGAAACATTATAGGTTATGTTCTTATAAGACATCATTATGATAGATGTACACGCACGCACGAAAAGTTATTCTTTCCTTATATTTTCTTATTTTATTTATCATTAGGTCTTTGATTTGCAAACTTACCTGCAACATAAGTTTACGAGATGGAGAGCATTTATGCGTGTTTTCAAATACTCGTATCTCCGATGAATCAGTGCTCGGGCACGATCCAAACAGACATTACGGATATTTCGCGGTATGGGCGAGTTGTACAACGATATTCATTTCAATATTACCTCTAACCGTTATTTAACAAGCGGAATGTGCAGTTCCCTTGTAACTGGTATTTACGACGTGCCAACACGGGAACATCTTCCGGTACACTACGGTCTCGGGACTTCGTGAAACAAGCCCGTAATAACCTTATCACTATTTTATACCGATGTAATAACATTTTCTCTATTTCCGTTTTGTCAGTGTAAAGTGGGTGGATTAGAAAGACCGCGCTCCTTTGAAGGCAAACTATTAAAAAGTCGTAGTTATTGACATGAAGTTTAGACATATCAAAATCAACGCCACAAAGGCGGCTGCGAGTTAATCACGCTGCTATTGTGGCAATGCGATCTCACGCTTTGTAAACTTTGGTTGTCGACGTTACAATTGTTATTCGCGCACACAACAAAACGTATTTTTTTAGTCAATAACCTATTATTATCACGTACTTTTCACTGTGAATTATTATTATCGCATAACGATATGTTTATGGTACTAAAGAAAAAAACATAATTTTGCCTTAATTTACGTTAAAGGTAATTTACGGAGCTAGGTGGTTTCTTATAATGCCAATCATCAAAAATCAAAAATTTGACGGTTGGCCTTGCTATGGTGCATGAGCCTTACAAGAAACATTTACAAACTATGAACATATGAACACTTACTTTTTAGTTATAACCGTTGTACCGTTATTGTACCGTTGTACAGTTAAAGTTGTACCGTTACAGTTAAAGCATTTTTTTATATTTATAATATTTTTATTAATAAGCGTTAATAAACATTTTAACTCTTTAAAACATTTTGGCCTTACAAAGAACGGACCCATATGAAGAATGAAAGAAATGAGATTTCCAAAAATATATTCTAAGTAATGAGATGGTGTTTAAGTAACATTCGTGGAGTTTTTTATAGATGATAAAAATATATTAAGCATTTAATGTTTCGCTTAAATAATAGAGCTTATTATGCAGTTTTATTAAAAGGGGATATAAATTAATGTTACAACTCTATTTTTAAGTTTAACGACTGATGTATAATATTGGCCTTATTTAGAGTCGTGTTTCTTGCAAGGCCATTTGGAAGAGCTTAATAAAACTTATTAAGTTAAATAAATAGTGATTAAAATTAGGTAAAAAAGTGGTACGTATGGAGCACAATAAAACAAAGTGGCTGCAACCCTTTTTACGTCCCATTGCTGGGCACGGGTCTCTCCCCATTACTGAGGAGGCCTGGAGCCTACTCTACCACGCTGCTCCAATGCGGGTTGGTGGAGATGCGGGTTAGTAGCCAACCCGCTGTCGGATGTTTTCAAACCCCTCATAAGGACACCTCAAAGGTTATATCCAAGGTCTAAAGGTCAGTGTACGGATTTCCAAATCTGCCCATCTCCAAACCATATTATCTCGTGATCATAATAATAAGCCTTCTGAATGCAACGAATTTCTGCCGGGAAGGCATAGAAAGAACTCGACTTGCAATTGCGTTTCGGCTAAAGAACTCAAACATATTGTTCCCCAAAGGTTACCGGTCTTTTCATACTTTAACTGCCTTCATTATTTCATATTATTACTATCTTCATTGCCTTGCATTGCTAAGTGGCTAAATGCCTAATTGGGAGGGTCTGGACCTGACTCTACCACCACTCTCCACCACCATAAGGCTGCTATTTTTCAATAACAAGAGTGTTAAATACAGAATGTGTCCGTAATGCACACCGTTAGCCATCCTAGCACCGGCCGCATTCGTCAACACGAAATACGCGAAATTCTGTATAATGAATGCAAGGAATCTTATTCGAGAAGAAACCAGTAGAAATGTGAAACGGCAACAGTAGTTGATATCAAAGTTCATCACACAACTTCAATGGGCGCACGATGCTCCGACAATAGTTTAGCATTGTATTCGATGTACCGGTGATTCATGCGATCGAGCATTTACTAAGAGAAACTACGGAATAGCGAGTTTACACAAGGCGATTCCAATCTGTCGGAAAATGTAGCAGTCTAAACAGATTAATATGTAATATAGTTAAAATGTAATCCCCTAGTACCTTCATTTTGTAATGTGTGAGTTTTGGAGCAACCTAGAGTCGCTAAATTAAAAAAACCGGCCAAGTGCGAGTCGGACTCGCGCACGTAGGATTTCGTACCATTATCTATTATTATTATTATATTATCTATTATTTCGTATTATTATATATTATTAATTAAATAAATTAAATTAAAAATTAAAAAAAAAAAATAGAGCAGCGATGGCCGAGTGGTAAAAAACCGCGGTCTTCGACGCGACCGATCCCAGGTTCAAATCCTCGGCTCGCACCTCTGACAAAGAAATTTGTAATGTGCGAATTTATCGCTGCTCCACGGTGATGGAAAATATCGTGATATTTCATTGATTACGATGTTCTCCATCGCCGTGCATGCCTGAGAGAAATTCAAAATTTCTCGAAAGCATGATGTCCACCAATCCGCATTTGGCCAGCGTGGTGGACTATGGCCTAAATCCCTCTCAATTGTGTGAGAAGGAGACCTGTGCCCAGCAGTGGGACATAAAAAAGGTTGAAAAAAAAAAAAAAAAAACATTAATTAAATTTCAATTTATTTTTGAAACGATACTTGCTAAATATTTCACTTGACATTTTTGCTGTGAATATTTCAAGCGTCTGATAGGTGTCGTTATTAAGACCGAGCAAAAACCAGCAAAATAAAATACGATTGTTGTATACGTAGTACATTATTCTTAGTCTAAGGTTGTATGAGACCACCTAAATATTTTTATTACTCTGTTTTTTAGTTTGCTGTATTTGTTGTTATAACGGCAACAGAAATCATCTGTGAACATCATCTGTGAAAATATTAACTGTCTAACTATCACGGTTCATACTGATAGACGGACAGCGGAGTCTTAGTAATAGAGTCCCGTTTTACCTTTTATTTATTTATTTATTTTATTTATTGCATACGAAACCCTAAAAATGTAGTGGACGTTGTTTCATGAAGTCCTTAGTTTGTCCTTAAATGTAGGTATTGCGATTGTAAATGTGTGTGTATTTATTCATTGTTATAACGGTTTTTACTCGCTTGATTTATCGGGACTGCTCGACTAGTTTGTAGTATACCTTACCGTAAAGTTTGTAGTATACCGGAAAATGTTCCCCTGTTGGCCGTGAACACCGTTTACAAGGGAACTGCATTCGGCTTGTAAAATAAAGGTTAGTCCGCTAATATTCAAATAAATATCGTTGTACAACTCGCTCATTTCGCGAAATATCCATAGTGTATGTTTGGATCGTGCTCAAGTAATACTGGCTTAACGCGTACTCGGAAACATCCATAAAATATGTTCTCTATCTCCCTAAACTAGTTTCGCAAATAAATCTTAGACCTAAATTAAATAATTTAAAATAAATTTCATATTTTTTTCATAAATAAAGAATTTAAAGCTAATAAGTAGCTATTCAGCTAATAAGTATTGTTTCAAGTAACTCATTCAAGAATTTGCAGTACAACAATAGGACACTATGCACAAAAAAAATTAAAAAACCTTACCTTAAAAAGTTTGCACTAAATCACGCTTAGAAAACAATATAATTGTTAATTCTTTTTTATACATGATTTTTATTACCGATTAAATCAATAATAATGAAGTCAATTGATTATATTATGATAAGTGACGTCACTTATCATTTTCTCATACAAAATGTATGGGGATGTCACGTTTTGACAGATCATTAAAAGTATCTCAACTGACTTGGTAGTCCAAGACCGGATTCGTATATCATTAATTCGTTTTATCTGTATGTAAATTAAGTACCCGTATGATTTGCATTGAAATTGATATATAATGTTCATTTTGCACAAAAAGCAGTTTTTTTAATAGTGATTTGTTCCGTTCCAGCTCAGCCAAATCAATCTGAAAGCATTAGATTCAAATTCCATTTGATTTTTTAGGAACAAACTATCGTTTTTAAAGCAGTTCGTGTGAATAAACAGTAAATGCGCATAAATCGCGGGTATCGCCGCGCGGCATGATCGCGCGTATCGCGATCTCACGCGATATCGCTATCGCCGCGACATGACGAGCGATCCAAACATCGCGCGATAGCCGCATCGTGCAGCCGCGATCTACGATTGTTTCTCGCAATATATCGCTGGAGCTGTTATCGCAGGAATAACACATCTTAGCGCAAATTCGTTGTTGGAGAAAACAATTGACTACCTATAAAACAATATACTTCGTAGAAAGTTCGTAGTTCTTCTTCTTCTTTAGTAATAGGTAATACATCACAATTCACAGCGATAAGCAGCCGTTTACGTTCATAACTTGCATTAGGTATTCGTACTCCGCTCAACACAATGCCGGGATGAAATTCCATTTTATTTCTATTGATCATTAAATGCTTCTGGCTGGCTGCAACCCTTTTTGCGTCCCACTGTTGGGCACTGGTCTCTCCCCATTATTGGGGAAGCCTGGAGCTTACTCCATCACGCTGCTCCAATGCGGGTTAGTGGCCAACCCGCTGTCGGATGTTTTCAAACCGCCCATAAGGCCTCCGACAAGGTTTAACGACTGATATCTATCGACAACAACCGGGACCGACGGCTTAACGTGCCCTCCAAAGCACGGAAACGCGCATGATTTTTTTTTTTGCCACTAGCGGTCTCCCATCTCACACCCGACCGCGCCCGTTTGGCTTAGCTGCGTAGATCGCTTGCGTTCTACGCTCGCCGCCGGGCCATGCGAAATGCTTCTAGGTTCACTAAATTTCAACGTCTTCTAAAATTTTATCTACATCTTAACTTATATAATTGTATTATAAAGTAATTTCTCTATAATTAAATAAGAAGGAGAAAAGGCTGTGAAAGTGTGTACCTTTTTGGCGGTGCTGTATGAGATATTTCAGCCCCATTACATATTCTTCATTTAAATGCCTGTATTTTCACCAATTATGCATATTTCTTTTATAAAATTATAAGTACCATTGTAAAGCTAAAGAACGACAATACTTCCCTTTAGCTTTGCCCCGGGTTCAGATCAAAAAACAGAAAAATTTAAGGAAATGTTTGTGGGATCGAAATACCCCATGATGCACCCTAGGGTGCATTTGGTACCTATCGATAATGCTTATTCAGTGGCTTTTCAGAAAAACTATAAATAATTATAGAATTATTATTAGTGGATAGCCACTATCATATTATTATATAACTGAAGTATTATTTCGACTAATGCAAAAAATTCATAATAATACTCGTAATGATCAATTTTTTTTCAAACAAAACACATTTTAGTTTAGTTTTCATCTCCTACATTTTCATTATAATAAACAACCAGTTGATTTATAACTAACTACAAACTTACTCTCCTACTCATAACCACCAAACGTTTCCTAATTTCTATCAACAAATACTCATCACCAAGTGTTCAGTTTGTAGTTTGGAGAGCTTCCTTAAGAACCGTGACTGGTCGTCGAGCTGCGGACAAACAGCGCGTGGGCGGCTCCATATACGCTGCTGGGCACAGAAACAGGGCTGGCAACAGAGACTTCAGAGACAAAACATTTGAACATGGATAGTAAGCCTCCATGCGTTATGTATCGACTTTATTGCCAAAACGGTCTAAACTTTCGCGACATTTCCTCACAAATCATCATGATCAACTTACTTCAAAACAGATCCCAGGAGTCTCTTTTGAGAATTCAAAGGATCATGGTCACGCTGATAAAGTCCAATTAATAGGACTTTCAATCCGGACTTTCTCGAAGTAGTTCTTCAGTACTTTTAACGTCTAGTCTAGCTATTACCTACTGTATTACTGTCGAATGGATCACATTGGTTTGATCTTGATCTTGCGTGCTCGTGGTACGTGACAGTCGCTTGTGCACCCTCAGTTCTAGTACCTACCAAAATTATGCGATCCTTTGTTCGAATAATTTCTATAGAAATATCATATAGAGATCGGTAATAACGCTCAACAAAGCGCCTGTCGCCGCCGAAAGCCGAAATTTCATACTTACATATTTTATATTTAAATGTGCCTTCAATATATGCATATTACGTAATTACCTCTTACATGGGCGATGGCTAAATATATATTTGAAAAATATCATTGTAAGATAAGAAAGACAATATTTAATAGCAACCCTGCACGCGCCCACACGCTCTAAAGTTTGGTCATCCAGTAAACAAACACGGGGATGTTTCGTTGAACGTTATTGGGCAATAATTGTCTCAACACAACGACCCGACGAAACACGAGCCTAATCAGGGGAATCGGTTTGTAGTTATTACTGTGTTGTATCTTGTTGTGACGATTTGGACAAACGTTTAGTGCTCTTTAAAAGAAGTAATATAATATAACCTCTGTGCCGGTGTCACGTAACTGCAATGATGTCATCGTAAAAAAAATATGTAAAAATGAATTGAAATAAATAAAGTTTGACACAAATTCGCATCAAAATCAAGCAAAAATCGCCGACATTCAGCACATACCTACACTTATAATATAGGTATAATACAACTTAAGGTATTTTAGCGAAAATTAAACTTTTCCATGCCTCTATAAGGTGATCGAAAGATACAGCAGTATTTTTTTTCTTCTTTACTTTCTTTTCGATCTTTTATCCATTTTGCCAGTATCAGTTTTACATTTACATCTAGTTTTTATTCATTTCTTCGGAATAGGGCAATTTAATAATAGCCGAAGTAAAGTCAGTTATTGAAGTCAGTCGAAGCATGTTTTCGCACTGTTATTTCATTTCACTTCGCTCGTGCACTGCAAGGAACCTATCAAACAAAATGCCATCAATTATGTCCTACATAAGTCAAAAATATACCAAATATATTAAAATAATACATGAGAACTACAATACCCAAGGAGTATAACAGATGGATAGACAGTATAAGCTTAATTAAGATATATCTTGTGCTCGTCATATATTTTTGTGCGCAGAAAAAGAATTGATATTTCCGTCTATGATAAAATTAAACGTCAATATATTGTACTCGTAATACAGGTAACTTGTTAACCTAAACTGACCTATTAATCATAAACCTGACGCGTTCGAACAGAAATGCAGCGGCCAAGCAATTTGCTTACCAGAAATTAATATGCAAGCCACTTAATATTGACCAGCAGTGTCAGCCGAGAAAACAGGTAGCCATTTGTTTCAAAACAATGCCTTATCGGCCATCGAGAACCACTACAACTACAAATAACCGTGAACGCACCTGACACTCGGTAAAGTGTTTAACTAGTGTCGAAACACTGGACTAAAGGCTTGGGAACGGGTAGTATGTATGTATGTATATAATTGTAACACCTAAACAATTGGGCATGTGGCGAGGCTTCTAGGATTTAAGGCTAGATATTCACGAAACGATTTTGACGAGCTTTTGTCTGTTGATAAAAAAGCTAAATAAAAGCTCGTAGTAACATATGAAAATGTTCTCGAGCTTTTAACATCACAAATTAGTTGGTATATACTACATATAGATTGGGAATGAGAGCACGATGAATTTATTCTTATCCTCCTCATTTTATAATTTTTTTCTTGAAAATTAATTGCGACTCATGCACTAATGTCATTTCATCATTCATCCATCCATCAGCCTTTTAAAGTCCACTGCTGGACATAGGCCTCCCCTAATGTTCGCCACTCCGTCCGGTCCTGCGCCCTTGAATCCAGCGGTTTCTCGCTATCTTCAGGTCGTCAGTCCACCTGGTTGGAGGGCAGCCTGAGCTCCTTTTGCCGAGACGTGGTCGCCATTCGAGAACCTTTGTTCCCCGCCGATAGTCAGTCCTCCTAACTATGTGGCCTGCCCATTGCTACTTCAGCTTGCAGATTTTGAGAGCAATGTCGGTAATCGTCGTTCGTCCTTTCGAACGACGATTACGGATTTCATCGTTACGGATTCTGTCGCGTAGAGAAATACCAAGCATAGCCCTCTCCGTCGCTCGCTGAGCGACCTTGAGCCTGTGGAAAAGGCTAACTGTAAAAGACCACGTCTCAGCGTCTGCGGTATTCTGGACGAGAAGACACTTTGTGATTTCCCGAACGCTGCACCTAGGTACGTATTATTTATATGGCGTATTAGTTATTCATTGGAAAATGCAGTGTTGTTCAATTGTGGCTGGAACAGGCAGCTTTAGGCTTCATAACCAAAACATAAAGAGTCGATAAGTGGGTGACAAAATATCGTGATATAGTAGAGTGTTATCACGACAACACCGCTATCCGTTATACTGTACCACGGCACCACGGACAAACGGACGCGCCGACTAATTGTTGGAGCATCTTGGTGCTGCGTGGAGGATGGGAGATTTATGAGTCTTCTCGTTACAGCCGGTGGTAATTATGGAAATGGAGACAAATAACACAAATAACTTACGAGATACACTCATGTACGTTTATGAGAATTTATTACTTTATCTTTTGTTTGGGTATTATTTGTGATTCATGCGCCGCCGTGGGTTTTAACCTCCGATTATTTGGAAATATTGATTGGTGATACTTTCTATTTGAGAGCCGAAAATCAACATCGGCTTACCAGAAGTTACAAAATAATTCAATACGCTCGTTAGGGCGCACAATAAAATTATCGTGTAAGTCGTAATAGCCGAAGTGCCAAGTGGTACCATCCAGTACTAATCCAGCGATTTATTAAACTAAGTTCGTCGTTTATAATGTTAAGAAAATCCGTACCGAACATATCAATTTCTGGAAACCTTCCCACCTGCGGTGATTTGTCTGCTTCTCAATAGACACAATACTTTTTCAATGAAATATATATAAAAGGTTAATCATAAAAAATGATAATTTTGTGCATTATATCAATTTCTATGTTGAAATAAAAATTATTAAAAATAGCTATTAATTTTATTATATATATGTAATATTATAAAATAACTATTAATTAATTACAATTATTTTATTGGTTAGATTGAGGCATTTTAACAGGATTTTTAGGAGGATTAGCACATAGAAGTCAAATTTTAAACTACTTAAAAAACATGCCACTTTTGAAATTTTCATATAAAACCAAATCCTATATAATTAATAGAATCAGGCGTTACTTTGCGGAACTCCGTTATTATAAAGTTAGGTAAAAATTACTTTGCAACAATCCGCAATCAAAAAATATGATGATGTATATTTATATTATATCATCTAAATGTGCATGTATTCTATGGTGGCACACACGTACAACCACCAACATGTGTTTCGCTCCAATACAGTCATCAGGGTTATTGACTCTACGACGGTTATTCGCGAACTTGTCGGTTCTGATTGCGGATTGTTGCAAAGTAGTTTTTATCTAACTTTTTAAAACCAAATCCACCACCATTCTAACTGATATTATAACTCTGAAGAGTTTATTTAAAACTACTCTACGTCAAGAACTACTCGCTCAAATTAAAAAAGTTATTTTATGTTGGATGGTCCATTTATCTGGAAAAGGTTTAGGTTATCTTAGAATTCTTAGATTAACAACTCCCTATCCATGCGGATACAGCTTACAATGAGTTATACAGCTAGTTATTATACTTTTGTACATTTTACAATAATAACATTTGTACATTTTAAAAACCGAAGACATTGAGGGCACTAAAATATTTTTGAAAAACTATTATTTGAAGACGAAAAAGGGAATCATAGAAGTATACGGTTCGTATAAGAACTCATTAATATCTCGTGTCATCAGTTCATTAGTCAAATTATTTAGGCTAGATGGTAATATAATATAAAGTATTATCTTTACTTTATACTACCAAAAAATAAACAGTCAGGGAGGAATGGACAAGAGCGTTTGTAAGGAAAAATAGGCTATCACATTGCCTCCTTATTACTTCATTAACTAACCAAAAACATTTTTTATTATGATTATAACCGTGAAATCATCCAGGGCCGCATTCAAAAAGCAAGCAGAGAGGTTATTGAAAAGCTAACTGTCGTAAATAAATCATTATTTCTACCGAATGAGCTAGCCATGTAAATGAACCGCCTACACACTTCTGTATCATAATAATTATTAATAACATTAATGGTTTTGACTTGAGAATTGGCCTCTACTACTCTAAGATGTTTACGACCGCTGAAAACGATGTAAAACCAATCTTACAAGTATCTATACTGTCTGTGATGATTATGATTGTAATGTGATGAGGATATTATACCAATATGATAACAGGTCTTTTATTGTAATAGCCAACTTGATACTTAAGTACCGTCGATCAAAAGTTATACGATTATGATGATCAAATTCAAAATATAATATTCAAATAGCGGATATCTAATGAAGCTAAATTATTTAAAGTAAAAAAATATAATACTATATAACTATTTTTATTTCATAGAGTTTGTTAGGCCCTATAAGCCCTATAAACGCGCATGACCCGGCGAGCGTAGAACGCAAGCGATCAATACAGCTAAGCCAAACAGGCGCGATCGGGTGTAAGATGGGTGACCGCTATTGGCAAAAAAATTCACGCTTTCCCGTGCTTCGGAGGGTACGTGTAGCCGTCGGTCCCGGTTATTATCGATAGATAACAGACGTTAAACCTAGTCGGAGGCCTTATGGGCGGTTTGAAAACATCCGACAACGGGTAGGCCACTAAACCGCATCTCCACAAAACCGTATTGGAGCAGCGTAATGGAGTAAGTTCCAGGCCTCCCCAAAAACATGTGAGACATTACTGACAGTTTTGTCTTTGGCGTTATATTGGTTTTTCTTTAGCTTATAAAATTGAAACCTTTATTTGTTTCTGATCAGGCCCTCTTTAGAATTTTGTACATCTGTATTAGGTCGTCGGATAGTTACTTATTCCTATATTATAACTTTTGGGATCATTTAATTTTTAACGCTGCTACTGACAATATAAATGATAGCTTTAAACAACATTATATGAGTCAAAGAAACTTACTCTAACTTGGACAAAAATCCTTAAACTTGAATCTAAAGACATCCAAAATAATTATAAAAGAAGAAAAATGAAACATAATAATTTAATAATTAATTAAACTTACTCTAACTTGGACAAAAATCCTTAAACTTGAATCTAAAGACATCCAAAATAATTATAAAAGAAGAAAAATGAAACATAATAATTTAATAATTAATTAAACTTACTCTAACTTGGACAAAAATCCTTAAACTTGAATCTAAAGACATCCAAAATAATTATAAAAGAAGAAAAATGAAACATAATAATTTAATAATTAATTAAACTTACTCTAACTTGGACAAAAATCCTTAAACTTGAATCTAGAGACATTCAAAATAATTATAAAAGAAGAAAAATGAAACATAATAATTAATTAAAGAAAACAAATGACAAAGAGAAAAATCATCCAAACCTTTACCGTACCAATTAAATCATCTAACAAAAGGCAATAGAAATGAACGTTTCTATTAATTTCTATCATTTATAGAACATACGACAGCTACCAGGAAGCCGCGCCGGCACAGTTAGTCAATAAGCGAATCTGCCGCGAGGTCCCGCGATCAATTAACGGATAGGCATCTTAATCGCCGCCGCGAGCCCAGCCTGGCTAATGAAGCCACTGATGTATGGACACTGGTCTTTGTAACTGGTGTAGTTGAACTTATAATCCAATTCTATAAGTCAAGCTGCTTATCGAATTCAAAAGAATCGCAGTACACAGGACATGTAATGTGCGCATTTATCGCTGCTCCACGGTGATGGAAAATATCGTAATATTTAATTGATTATGACGTTCTCCATCGCCGTGCATGCCTGAGAGAAATTCATAATTTCTCGAAAGCATGACGTCCACCAATCCGCACTTGGCCAGCGTGGTGGACTATGGCCTAAATCCCTCACTTGTGAGAAGGAGACCTGTGCCCAGCAGTGGGACATGAAATAAGTTGAAAAAAAACAGGACATTTTTCTCTTTAGTAATAAATGTTATTGCTTGTATAGTCATACAATGTTTTGTCTTACTTAGGCAGCATCAGAGTAACGCTTCACACTCATAACCCCACAGTAGGGTAGATATACCCTGTGTCGTGGGTACCATGGACACACGCAAACAGAAACACAAACACCCAGTATGAGAACAGAAATTTAAACTCATATTCCTGTTTCGCCGCTAATCGAACCCGGGTCCCTTTGATTGGCAGTCCGGCATGGTAACCATTGCGCAACGCAGGTCGTCAGAGCAAAACAAAACAGTTAATAGTTATTAGAATGTTATTACGCCGTTTATTAATAAAGGGGTAGATTTTCGATTGACGTTAAGTTTTAAAAACGCATGCTTAGTCTTTTACGGCCAGTACACACTAACCACCAGTACTTGTAGGTCGGTGATCAGCGATTGGGTAGTAGCGGTGCACAGCATATGGGTAGACCTAACAAACTCCAGATAATTATGATAAAGAGATAATCCCAATTTAGAAAGCGGGCATTGAATCCATCTGACACCTTCAAGAGCTTCATAAAAACATTTAATGAACAGCCGAGGCACGTCATCGCACCCACGCGCATTTTTAGGGTTCCGTGCCCAAGGGGTAAAGCTGACCCTATCGCTAAGACTCCGACGCGACGTCCGTCCGTAAAGTCTCTCTGTATATCTACCTGCCGTCTGTCACCGAGCTGAATCTCATTCATGACGGTATAACAACGAATTCTAAAAAACAAAATAAAATAAATATTTATGGGGCTCCTTTACTAAAAACGAGAACGAAAGACGAGAAACGAGAGAGATTCTTTGTCGTTTTTTATAGCTAAATGATAAAATTGACACGTGTGGCGCAACGCTTACCTTGCCGAACTACCGATCGTCGGTCCCGTCCCGGGTTCAATTCCCGGCAAACTAGTGATTGAAAAGATGAATTTTAGTTTCTGTTAGCAATCTGGGTTTATGTCTATGTGTGTGTCCATGATACCCACGTCACAGGGTATATCTAGTCCACAGTGGGCCTATAGGTGTGAATCGTTATTATTATTCCTAATCGTTTCCGTTAGCCTTCATACGCGAGTCTGACTCGCACTTGGCCGACTTTTTAGGGTTCCGTAGCCAAATGGCAATAAACGGAACCCTTATGGATTCGTGATGTCTGTCTGTCTGTCCGTCCGTATGTCACAGCCACTTTTTCCGAAACTATAAGAACTACACTGTTGAAACTCTGTACGTAGATGTATTATGTGAACCACATTAAGATATTCACACAAAAATTTATTTATTTATTTATTTATTTATTTATTTATTTATTTATTTATTTATTTATTTAATAAGCTTAACGCTAACATTACAGTATGAGTACCAATGCGTTAGCGTAGTCATAACATTTAATAATATATATGTCATTCATTACATTATTACACAAAATAAAAATAAAATAAATCACATTTGAATTCATGCTTTAGTCGTCTAAAAAGTATATTCTTAACTTAATTTAATTTACTAAATTCAAAAATATATTCATTCTAATTATGTCAATTTAAAAAAAACAAATAAATGAGAGTAAAATAAAAATAATAAAAAAATATAAAAAAGCAATAAATTTTGAGGGTATACTTAGAACTGAAACCCCAAATTTTGTTTTTTCATCAAACCCATACGTGTGGGATATCTATGGATAGGTCTTCAAAAATGATATTGAGGTTTCCAATATCATTTTTTTCTAAACTGAATAGTTTGCGCGAGAGACACTTCCAAAGTGGTAAAATGTGTGTCCCCCTCCCCCCTGTAACTTCTAAAATAAGAGAATGATAAAACTAAAAAAAATATATGATGTACATTACGATGCAAACTTCCACCGAAAATTGGTTTGAACAAGATCTAGTAAGTAGTTTTTTTTAATACGTCATAAATCGTAAACCACAATTTAACTTTCATTCAATTTTAATGCAATGATTTCTATGGATAATCAAAGGCAATGATGTATTTCTGTTGCCGCTATTGTTATACAAATACTAAAAATGTATGTAAATGTAGTATGTATTTATATAATATGTTGGTATGTATACATTTACATATACTTACCTAAATGTTTGACTAAATTATTAGAATTATTGTTAGTTACTTTCACTTAAAATACCTTCTCGTAGTATTCCTGGCATTCCTGCCTACCTTAAGTTTCTCACCGTCACCCAGGGTTGACTGGCAGAGAATGCCATTAGGCATTAAGTTTAACCCTGTAACACTTAGTTAAGGTGCTACAAAAATTAAATAAAAAAAAAAAAAATTAAAATAGAATAAAATAAATGAAGAAGAGCGGAGCCTCCTACTACAGGCGCTCTGAGCTTAAAGGAGCCTCCCTTTAAGCTCAGAGCCACTTATTTAAGTAAAAATACTTTGTGAAATGAATAAAGAATTATTAAAGAATAAAGAATTATAAATATTTAAGGGGGCTCCCATACAAACGTGATTTTTTATAGATAATGGTACGGAACCCTTCGTGCGTGAGTCCGACCTGCACTTGGCCGGTTTTTTATTATGCAAATCAGTGCCATGCGCCGCCGCTGTGGGATACAATATTCCTGTCCTTATAAATGGACAATTTAACTGAATGGAAATAAAAATGAGAAGAACAACGAAAGCCAAGTTATTAATAAGATGATAAAATAAGGCACCAATTTTCTTGATAAGTATGTTGTTACAGTAACTAAAATGTTAAAGAGTAACGAATAACTAAGTTAAAGAGTAACTTAGAGTAACTACACTTAAAGAACTTGGCACTTAGAACGTACGTCGAACTTTGTTACTGTAATAACATCTCTTTATGGAATCGCTGGCCTGCTCCAGATTACCTACAATGACATTATATATATTTTTTAATATTCTTTTTTTTTTCAATATAGGTATCGCAAACTCGACGCATATTGTCAGCGTCAAGTATAATTTTTACATCACTCAGTAGTCATAGAAAAAATCACTATCCACTAGACAAAATCAGTGAGTATTCATTCAGTCTATTCAGCCAGACGTTAGTCAGTAAAGCGATGGCTATTTTACCAGAACGTGTCCGATGGAGTTTTGGAGGCAAGCTGAAAAAACATGTTTTCGCACTGTTATTTTATTTCACAACACTCGTGCACTGTAATTAACCTATATCGAACAAAACGCCATCAACTTTACCCGATATAACAAAAAAAACTACTGTAAGATACTTTAGTTTGATTATTGTCCTCCAATGCATAATGTCCTCCAGCTTATGTCAGCTAAAGCCAGATTTTAGGGGCCTCATTCTGAGTGGCTATAACATAAATATCTTCCTTTCTTTTAAATAATGTTACCAACAAATGAGTTTCCAACGATGAAATGTAGATTTTTGTTGTCCTTTGATTGACGAAATTTTGTGAGAACCACGAGCCAGTCTTTCAAACGTCAAATCAAAAGTTAATGGTCTATTCTGAAGCGATTAACGAATTGTTGGGTTTAGAAACGACATAAAGTTGAAATAATAGGTGGAAAATTAGGTAATGGAAAGAATTCCAACACTTCTTCTTGTAAGATTTCAAGTAGGAAGCTCATAAAAAATCTTCTAGGCCAAGATAAAGAAAACATGAACTTGGGCAATGCACTGTAGTGCACTAGCAGTAATCGTTACGAGCAATCCGGTCCCGGGTCACCGGACACCTCCGTAAATAACTGGAATATTCAATTTTGACACGTTAACGGCAGCGGCCGGTCGCCGTAAAAATGACCATAAATCTAACCGCTTGTCCACATACGGACGGCCGGCTGATGGCGGGGTACACCGATGAGTTAGTGCGCTCAGTAATTGTGGCCGATTAAAAAAAGCAATGAACTGTGGTTTGGTTAATTTATTGAAAGGTTTAAGGCGTTTGCTAATCGTTATTATGATACTAGTCGCTAACTAAGTAAAGCTATTTAAAAGAACAATGTCCGTAAAGTATAAAATTCTCGGGCCTGCCAGAAAGAAAATGTAATTTAAATACGATTAATTTATTGATGTCCATTGTGTATGCTAAAAAAGATATAAAAGTTTGTATGGAAAAACTTTTAAATCCATTGATATTTTTTCCTTATTTTCTTATACGTTCTCAGGGGTTGATTTTCAAAAACTCTGAAGTAACTACTGACCCTTAATTTCTATCAAAGAACCTGTGCTCAGAACTTAAATATATCCTACAAAGAAACTATTATACCATATTCTACCCCATAGCCATCGACTTCTATAGTGACAAATAAGCAGTATTTACTGATCATACCTAAAAAAATGTGTTTATTTCCTAATGCACACGTTGCAGTCGGCCCTACCTACCTTGCTGCTTCACCGAGTTTTCGTAGTGAGCCTGCGAGTGGCTCAACCAGAATTAAGCATAGTTGCCTTCCAATTTTAATTGTGAAAAGTCGGTTTTAACATTGTTGTACTCTATCTCTCTATCCATTCATCCATCAGCCTTTCATAGTCCACTGCTGGACATGGGCCTCCCCTAACGTTCGTCTCTCAATCCGGTACTGGGGGTTGTCTATGGAATGAATATAAGTTATATCAGTAAAAAAGTTTTGCGGTGATGTAGACACATACAATACAATTAATACACGCTACACAAATTATCACTTAAAAATTTTGCTTCATAATCCCGAGTTACCTGACCAGATTTGTTTTAACGATTGTAGCTAGGTAATTTTTTACATCTTTTTTTGGCACAGGTATACTAGGTGTACCAGAAACTTTTTTCCGGATTTTTTAATGAAGAGTCACATAATTTAAAAAAATGTATAAATGGTATTTATTCAAAGTATTATACCATTTGATTCTACACATTTTGTCTATCTTTCTGGCAAATTATGAATGTCATCCCAAAAGAACTGCTTGTCCTTTGAGCGGAACTATTCAACGACCCATTTTTTGACTTCTTCGAAATTTGCAAATTGCTGCGCAGCCAGTACTTGCCCCATTGACTCAAAAAGGTCATAGTCGGACGGAGACAGGTCCGGAGAGTACGGCGGGTGTGATAATACGTCCCATCCGTCCGATTTTAATACGTCTTTCACCGGTTTTGCTGTGTGTGATGGTGCATTATCCTGTAAAAAAATCACTTTACCGTGTCTTCGGGCCCATTCAGGCCGTTTTTCAATCAATGCATAATTGAAATTGATTATTTGTTGTTTGTAGCTATCAGTATTTACTGTTTCACCAGGTTTTAGAAGTTCGTAATACAGCACACCACCCTGGTCCCACCGAACACAGAGCATTGTCTTTTATCCGAAGCGATCCAGCCTCGGAGTTGATGGGCCAGGTTGGCCAGGCGATAACCACGATTTTTTACGTTTTGGATTTTCGAAACCACGTCTCACACGTTTTTACGCTTGGAGCATGCTCTACGTAAGAGTTTCTACCAGCAAACGATGACTTTCAATGGCCTTTTTCTTTTGATGAAATAAGTAAAGCAATGCATGCCGCAAGTGCTTTTTGTCAGGTACGATATTCGACATGTTCACAAAGCTACAAAACTATGAGACTATTATTTAGTCAGAATGAAAATGAGTAGTTTTTGAAGGTTAATGACAGTAGAATAAAATGCCATATATGCCAAATTATTTTATTCAATACTGATGGCTAGCGGCATCTGTCAGAAAAACCGGTAAAAACTTTCCGGTACACCTATATAAAATTACTTTAAAGGGTGACCCAACCCGTAAAACTATGTTACAATTATTGTTGTTAAAAAAACTACTTTTCATTTTCATTTTCATTAAAGAACTGAAAAAAATTCTTTTAGAAATAAGCAGTACCCAGTACATATTTCTCTTCTGTTGTCGTGTCTTACGATTTCTTTTTGTACTAAATAAATAAGAAATTGGTATTGAAAAATAACGTCTCACCGCTGGGCAGTGGGCGCCGCTCATAGCGCCCGACTTTGACGTGTAATTTGAATGATAAGCGCTCTTCTAGTCAAAAATTCAACTGATTAGAATCCCTATTTACGTAATTGGTTAACTGCTATCGTTAGCGTATAATAAACCTATAACCCGGTGTGGTCGGGACCGTCGGACCGTCGCATACACAATGTACGTATGTACGTTATCAGGTTACCAGCGCCGGTGGTCCCCCCACTCCAGCGTATGTGACCTTTCATGTCATTTGTTAAATCATTTCCCGTAATGAGGCCGATACGATACACGGGAAAATGAATGTTCTTATCATTGTACCTGTTTTTGATCATTATTTTGAAGTGAAAACTTGTTTAGAGGCGTTGTGCAAATATAATACTGATAATGAAAGCAATTCGTGCCAAATTATTCCCACGAATGAAATGGAAATGAAATATGGAATGGTTATCCAAAATGTCAAAAATGCACAACGTTAATATTCAATTTTTCACTTCTGCCGGCACTACTGGAGTGCAACCCGTCATTTTTATTTCTATTTAACTTCAATATGACCATGACGTAATGGTTACCATGTCGAACTGCAGATCGGAGGGTCGCGGTTTCGATTCCCGACGAGACAGTTGAATGGTCTGGGTTTCCGTTCTTGTGTGTGTCCATGGTACAAGGTATATTTAAAAAAAATATATGTGAAAAACCTTAAACTAAGTTTTACAAAGGGTTAAACCTAATGCCTCTTGGCATTGTCTACCGGTCGACCCTGGGTGATGTTGAGAATGCGAGGTAGGCTTCTAAAAATAAACAAGCTAAAAGAACAAAGAATTAGGTAAAATGACAATATGTAATAACTATGTACAAATCTACCTTACTGTAGGATTATCAGTGTGAAACGTTATTCATTTATTTATTTATTACAGCTTACTTAATTGATGTTTAGTTTGAATGCTATAGAAGTCCTTTAAAGAAAAAAATCTGAATGTAGAGTCTACATTGTAGACTGACTCATTCATTATAGCAGAGCCTTGCTGAAGCTAGAAACATGAAATTCTAACTGAGGATTCATTTTACACTGGCATCGTTGTATGTACTCGTACCTACATCATTCCAGCTTCTTCAGAAAGGACTGACAGCTTGCACGCCAAGTAGTAACTATTGGCGCTGTTTTATCGCACACTTGAAATTTTTACCAAGTACCACATAATGTGTCTCTCTGTGTCGTATTCACGCCTAAACTACTAGGTATATCAATTTTAATAAATTTTGGTACATATATAAAGTAAACCTTAATTAGGTAAGGATAATTTTTATTCCGGAAAAATATACCGAAAAAATAACCCAAGTGGAGCTGGGCTGGATCACTAGTTAACTATAAAATAGCTGAATCTAGAGTACATTATAAGTTCATGTATCTGTCACAGCCATTTGGTTAAATCAGCCAATCAATTCAAAGGCTAGCCCTTTCATTATACGCCGGCATTTAATTCAATCCTTAGGCCGATAGTTGATTGAACGTTCAACTAGTTGGCTTATTGTAAACTAGCTCTTTGAAGATGGCTGGCGTAAAATCAGGCAGGTAATTTAAATTTAGTTCACATCTCATGTTGCTGAGCTGATGATGGAAGGTACTGCAACAGTGAGGAGTTGAAAGCAAATTCTTTCAATAAATAGTTTTTTATTCCAAATCTTACATTCCTGAGGTGGTCCAAGTGTCACCAAGTCAAAGTCTGATGAGGGGATCCCAGAGAAATCGAAGGGAACATTCAAATTTTATAGCACAACAAATGATTTTCATATTTTTACTAAAGCAAAACAGGTATTTGTGTATAAATTTCACTGCAGCACTGGTAGTCACCAAAACAAATATGGCGTCAGAAAGCTCGTCAAGCAAGCAATGTTTTTGAGTTTGTTAAATATTAATTGTGATTAATGATTATTGATAGAATAAAATGTGATAATGGATTTGTATAATATTACACCGCAGTTTTTAACTAACTCAAACAGTTTTAAATTGATTTTTTACTAAAGTTGTTTGCCATATTAAATAAATCGAATCTTAAACAATTAGTTTCCTTTTTTATGTCAAGTAATCATTTAAGTTGTGTACTGATAGTCATCCTAGCCATACATTGCAAAGTGGTCTATCTATATTCCATTTAACAAAACGGCTGAGTAACGTTCAGCCAAGTTGAAATAGAAGAAGTAGAGTAAGTAAACTAATTTCCTAGGAGTGTCCTTAGATACTCACTTTAACTGGAAAAGTCACATTGATAAAATTAATAATAAAATATCTGCCAATTGTTATGCGCTTTCAGTATTAGTGGATGCGTCAACTCTTGAAGTAGCTAAATGTTTTTATTATGCAAATATTTACCCCCTTCTAACTTATGGCATTATATACTGGGGAAACTCTGTCAATGTTAGTAGAACATTTATATTGCAAAAACGCAGTCTTAGAATAATGTATGGTAAAGCGAGCGATGAATCTATTCGCTCATTGTTTTCCGAAGAGAAATTTCTTAAATTAACTAGTCTATACATATTGCAGATTTGTACTTTCGTTTTTAATAACATAAATTCATTTGAAAAGCAAATAAACATGCGCATAAGAGATGTACCCACGAGGCAGAAAGATACTTTATATTTACCTCGATTGAAATGTCAGATTTTCAAAAACAGTACATACATATTTGCTATTAGAATATTCAATAAATTACCCATACATTTCAAACAATTATCAGGTAATAAATTTAAAATAGAACTAAAGCAATGGCTTATAAAAAGTACACTATAGTATAAACGAATTTTTTGATGACAAAACTTTCTAAATCGTGCATTAAAATGGTTAGGGGAGCTTCCGCGTAAAATATTAACTGTAAACAATGCCTGACAGTTTTTTTTTCCGCCGGCTTTTTTTCTCTCATTGATCCAGTGCTGGGTAGGCATCAAAAGCCGATGATCCGTTAAGAATATTATTAGCGGATTCTTAAAATGAAACTATTTTACTACTACTTAGCTACTTTAATTTTAATTAGTAATATAATATTAATAATAATAAAAATAAGTAGACTGTTTAAACTCTTATAATAATTTTAAACATCTAACTGTATGTATGTAAACATTCACCAATAAAGTATTTTCATTTCATTTCATTTCAAGTCGTTGGACGTTACATTTAACAACTTGGCTGGTTTTCATTTTGCCACTTCATTGAATGCCGGCGATTAATGAACGGGCTAGCGTTTTAATTGAGTGGCTGATTCAACCAGATGGCTGCGACATATCCTCCTCATTCCATCATCCCATCGTATCAGTATCGGCGCAGACCACCCGTCCGCTATCTCGTTATAAAAAACCCGCCGATAAGGGCAACGAGCCGATGGGCTGCCACGCCGTCGAGCCATTGTGCCTCGTCAACCAATTACGCGGCGAAAGCTCACCGATTCTGTAATGGGATTCAGCTACGATAGCTACAAATAGTTTAATTTACTCGTTTGTTGCGCACAAACATTCGAGGAAAACCGGTCCCTACGGTTTAATTTTGGTTCAAATATAGTCGTGTTCTACTAATTTCAATATTTATTTATTTATTTAGTTGCACCAACGAAGTAATCACGTATACAAACAATATTACACTAACATACAAATATTGGTAAGTGTTACTTCACTTAAAGGTAAAAACAACATCCAATTAATAACGCAAAAATAATAAATTAAGAAAAACATAACATTATTGAAATTAAAAATTACATTAAATATACGATTTAATTAATTTGAATGAATTAATTGATCATGACCTAAACCCCTCTGAATTCGAGAGAAGCTGTGCTCAGCAGTGTGACATTAAAAAAGATTGAAAAAAAAACATAATATCAACTTAGTTTAGCTTAGCACAAAAACCGTCGCTTTTTTTATCGAATTCTCCTCTTTTTAATATTGGTTTCCTACATATTTTTAAATACATATAAGCCAAAAATGCTTATAGTTGCCTTATGTAAGTCTTCTAACCACATATTTGCAAAACACAATTTTAGGCCTCTTTTTCCATACTTTTTCCTGTTTCAAGATCTTTGTACACTATAAATACATAATCTATACTAATATATAAAGCTGAAGAGTTTGTTTGTTTGAACGCGCTAATCACAGGAACTACTGGTTGGAATTGAAAAATTATTTTTGTGTTGAATAGTCCATTTACTGAGGAAGGCTATAGGCTATATAACATCATGCTATGACTCATACCAAAGTCCGCGCGGACGACGTCGCGAGTGGCCGCTATGATACAAACGAGGCCGGGCCGTGCTTTTTCACCTAGATACTGGGTGCAGCGCGGGATACGTATGGGTGTCCGTGCTCCAACTGATAATACTATGAGACAACACATTGTACATTGTGTTTATTTCGTATTATTGTTTTATACTTCTCCAAAACATTTGTAGCAAATAAACGTATAATACCTATTACCGTAACGTAGTTTAATCCGAATAAGGTACAGGTTCAGCTACAGACATAAATCAAGAGACAATCTAAAACAACATTTTCTTTGTGACCCAAATCGAATCGATAAAAACGTAATCGAAAGCAAACCTTTATATTTGTTATCTACATCTAAACAAACGCAAAGATCGGGCGATACTCGCACGGACGAGATAAGCGAAACCCATTTAACATAAAGAAAAGAACAACAGTCTTCAACCAAAACATCCGTAATACTCAATCGGGCGAACAATACGCCACAGTGCCGCAATGAAGAAACACTGCCTTTTAAATTCTTATCTGGCGGCTGATCACGAAGACCAAATTACAAGCTGGACCGTGCAGCGCCGAGGGGGTGGGAGAGGGGGGATGTAATTACCAGAACACAGAACTGACAACAATGGTCATTTGCTATAAGATATTATAACCATGATTTGCCAAAATTTCCAGTTTAATCCATTGCTAGCAGATAATAAAAGTTAAGATAAAATGTAAAGTTAAAAAATAAAACCTGATTGCAGGATACACAGAAAATATTTAAATTAAAAACGCTTCGCCCGTCACATGCTTCTCGCCACAAGATCCATGTCTACACGAGCCTGATTGGGCGCTTTCTCTTCGCTCAATATTTGGCGAGAGCTGTCATAACAACGCCTGCCTGTCTGTGTTCCACCTGCACCCACTTGTTCCCTCTTGGCAGATGAAAACAAAGCAGAAACGACGCTTATAGGCTGATACACTCGTACACCTGTCTTAATGTGACTCGCTGTTTTTCTCCACCGACTCTTTTCTTTTAGCTCTACTCAACGCCCATAAGGGCACCAAGAGCCGATGACCGCGAAAAGATTGACGTTCATTAACAGAATATTCGTTTTCCAAAAATGAATACAATATTTTTTATTTTACGTTATTTTATTTTAGGTACTGCGCTGACACTCTGATACTGACTGAGTAATATTGTATCGTTATACCTGCTAAAGGAGAAGATTTTACAAGCAAGGAATATCAGTCATGTTCTCTTTGTATACACAGTTTTATTGTTCAACACACATAAAACTGTGCTAGGCTAGGCTAGGTGTACAAAAATTTGCCGAAAGGCCGAGAAGCGTGTAGCTTCATGATTAAGAATAGAGCTACGGTATCCCCTGTCTGATTGTAAGAGGCGACTGAAAGGGGGTTTCCGGGGTTGCAGGCCGTGAGAGTGGGAGCTCGATCCGTCCAGCCAGCAGCCCCGGGAAGGATGGCGGTGTGTGCGTGGCCGCATGTCGCCATTAGTATCGGAAGGTGCAGTAGGGCACATCTGCCATCTGCTCTCTCAAAGATGGACCCGTTCCAGGGCGCCGCGCGTGGAGAACACCGGTGCGTTCCACTGGAGATCCCGGAGTACTCCCCAAGCGCAGATAGAGGCCACCGAGGAGGTCCGGTTTGAGTGCGGTCAAATCCTACATAACCCGGTATCCTCTCCCAAGGTGGCGGGTACCTATTGAATACATTGATACAAAAAAGGTGTTCAAAAGTTAGGTTTGAATTTCACCAGGAAAAACACTGAAATAAAGAAATCGGTAAATTTTAATGGTATTCGAGGGTTTGGTAACGTGTTTCAAAGGCAGACTTTTATTTGCACAAATATGGGTGTATACAAAAGGTGTTTTTATACCTTTGCTTCGCCATATTTACCTTCATGAGGTGTGAAAATATTAAACTGTGTTTATTATTTGTAATGTTTAAACGTGTCTTTCTCATCTTAAAATTTTAATTGCATGGACACATTTAAACAAACAATCCTGATATTGCTTCAGAAAAAATAATAGTAATAAACGGATATGATATATTGCCGTGAATTCTACCTCATCTCTTGAGTAAAATACTGCTAAACTGTTGCAATGATCTACGGCTCCGCCAAAGAACTCACTTCAAGAAATAAAAAATATCACCAAAATTTTAATTGGACATTTTTCCAAGCCCTTTGGTAGGAATGTAAATTGTTTTAATAATTTATTGACAATCCATTTATGTGTAATGGATTTCAGTAAATCTGCAAACATAAAAAGAGAATAAGTCGATCAAAAGATCGATGCGAGCTCGGTCTCCGAATGCCGCCTCACGGGAACTCGAGCGGACGGCGGACGGCGCACTCAATTATGAAGACGTGCCGATCAATAAAACGGTTTACAACCCGCGAGGAGGTCCACGGGGGGCCTCCCATCATCAATAAGGAAACCCATCCATCACGGCCTCGCGTAATTACGTCGTGACCGCGGCTGACCAATTAAAGGCTCGCAATCGTTAGTAATAGCGCAAATAATTTACTATTAATTCTCTACAAACCTCGCAGCGCACGTCCGCTCCCCGCGGCACGCTCGCGTCGACTGGCCGCCATATTTCTTTCTCGATAAGGCCGCGATTACACTTGTAGATATATGCGCGGCCGTAAACAGAGCTTTGTCCATATTCGAGAACGGATCTTCATTCAGAAAATGCATTTAAGGTAAAACGTTCATGCGGAACTTTATCATTTTGTGTAAAGCGCTCCATTTATTTCAGCCTAGACTCCCATTGATTCACGTGTCTCGATTTATCCCTAAATGGAGCTTAATCGATATCTACATTGCTGGTATCTGAACAACTTAAGCGTGTATCACTTAAAACCAGTTAAGGCATTAATAATCTACGGACTTGTAAACTTAATAGCTAAATAAGTTTGTAGCTAGGAAAATTAAGCTTGCCGAGCTTTTAGACTCCTCATTATCGAAGTAAAAATCTACGTACATTACATATGTACGTATGTTTAAACAAAGTGTTTAAAGCTTTATTTTTCGTGATGTGAAATCCTACAAAAGATGTATCTGTTAAGAGAATAAAGTTATTATACGTAATCGTACGTAATACGATAAAAAATATATACAGTAGGTGTTACAATTAGATTTCTCTGTGAGGCTTTACCTACAAGTACTACCACATAGTCCAATAATACCAACAAGTCCTAAGTATGTAAGTACCAACAATTACTTACATAGGACAACCACTACAGTAATCCTACTTATATCTGAATTAAGTTTCTTGCCTTATTAGGGTTGATTAACCTTCCTAATAAATAAAAATGTGGTTTTCATTTTTTAATTACCTAATTCGATTTAAATACGTCGTCAAGAGAAATTCTAGTAGTGTTATAGAGTTAAGAATAGAATATAAAAAACACGTAGCTTTTTGCCTCTTATCTCCCAAACCAACCGAATAGTGTGTGTGCATTTGATTGCATCGGCTGTCATAGGTGTTATAAAACTTTCTACCTTATCCGGGTCACGAACCAAATGCATTATTCGGGACACTTTATAACCCTTCGGCTTCGATTTTCCATTAACGGTAACAAAGGTACGGGTGTCAGTAAGGTCCTCTACACACTTTCCGAAAAGTAATGTATATCGTTTTCTAACAGCTCTAATCTATCTAACAGCGATATGAGAGTAGTTTGTAATTTCTTCATTTATCAATAAATTACTCTTTGATAATATTGCGTCTCTGCACGGTCTTTCACCGCACTTTATTTACCACATGTAATAACTGATTCGCTACTTGCGGTCAGAGCTCAGAGCATATCGTACCGCGCAACACACAAGACAATTCCGCCAATGTACTCAGTATCATTTATATCATCACACATAAATGTATATATATTAAGTTTTTATGTCATTTATTAAATTTACTTTTAAACTCAAATATCGTATCATTCACAACTATCGTATCAACTATATTGGTGCAGAGGCTAAATTTAAGCCTAACATCGCGACAAGACCTAAAGAAACATAGCTGACTGATGGAATAGTTAATATTCTCATACTGCGATAAAGATTAATTTTCGGAAAGTAATATTTTACCAGTGTGACGTAATATTAATTAATTAGCACTTAGAGAACACTCGTAATATTTGGTCTATGTCTCTCTTTGTCTTGATTTTTTTTTGTTAGCACATACGGTACAAAAACTTTGCCTTATTTAATTCACAAAATTACATGTTATTCTATCAAACGAAACCAATAAAATGTATACAGATAGTTACAGATAATATGTTTTACTTAAAGGTACTAAGGCTAAGAAGCCGTTCATTAATCACATGAGGCTAGAAGGGAGGGAGGGAAGTGTTCCATAAAAAAATCACGAAAAATCACACGGGAGGGGGGGGGGGTGTAGTAGTAGTATTCAGTGTAATACATGCGTCAAAATTGTTTAATCTCGTACGTTTTGCATTAAAACAATGACTGTGAATGTCTAAACTAGGTGATCTGTATAAGTACGTACTCGTATTTGCAGAGTATAAGAACGGAAAAAACCCTAGTGTGGCTCAAAAAGAATTTAATGAAAATAGTTGGCTAACGCGAAATAAAATTATACTTTAATAGAAGAATTTATGAAGTGAGCGAATGATCTTTTACAAGATAGCGTCTAGCGACTTCTTCCGCGTGGAATTTAGTTTTAGTATTTCTCTAAAATAAAAATAGCCTTAATTACTCCTTATTACATCAGCTTCATCCAGTGAAAGTCCCGTCAAAAATGATCCAGCCGGTTCAGAGATTAGCCGGAACAAACAGACAGACAGATAGATAGACAGACAGATAAAAATTGTGTATTTTGGTACCTATATGTACCGTATATAAATTCATATACATGTAAAATAAGCAGTTGTTTTAATATTACAAACAGATACTCCAATTTTATTTATTTGTATAGATTACCGCCGAAAGCATCAAGCAAAGAAGTCTTCCAATATTCTCGTTTATTGTTCTAGGTGGTGTTGAAGAAAGTCTTGTTAAACCGTGGGCCGAAGACATTGTTAATGAAAATGAAAATAATTTATTTTCGCAAATATGGTTATTACAAAAGCTGTTTTATTATATGTACATTTATAAGTTCGCCATATTTACCTCGGCAAGGTATACAAATTTGGAGGACAAAAATAAACGTTAATTTAATGTTAGTAACTATAACTAAACTACTTAGGTATAACTGAATTTTATTACAATTGAAGTCAACACTGATTTTATTTTAACCCAATTTGTGATATTTTTATTGTGTTGTTTTATCAATTTTACTTTAATTAATTTAATTATACCAATTGATTATTTTTAAAAGAGTTTTATAGATTTCGAACTATACGATATATTAGCAGATATTATCGGATTTCACCCAAAGTCGGAAAGCGAGAACGCAACCTAACGAACCAGATGCGACACTTATCAGGCGTTTATCGTGCACTAATCGTACGTTAATCGTGCGTTAATCGGCGACTGTCCAACACGCTGGAAGTGTTAAGTATAAGCTTTTGGGAATAAAGAGTAACTTTACGTGGATAATTACCGCTAGTAGTCATTAATTGCGTACGTGAGCTTCTTAGGAAGCTTGGCTTCTTAGATTTCATTGGAAACGGTAGTTTTTGGTTCATTTCTTTTCAATTTAAATGCATCGTACTTTCTCCTTGCCATAAAAATAAAATCGGATATTACCCTCAAGATAACATCCAACGTACAACGAGTACTTAGGGTGACTAAACGTACAAATGCAATTAAATTAATGTATTTTGATAGATCTGTGTAATGATTACACTACTACATGCCTTTCTTTTCGTTTGGTTCACGGTTTAAATACAGCCTTGAAAATAGGTCCTATTTTATTATTAACTAGCTGTGCCCGCGACGTCGTCCGCGTGTATAAAGACTTTTATAAAATGGATTGATTAAAAATTAAAGATTATTTATTTGCATTGATAAGTAGTAGGTAGATTATTCTTACATATAGTGAAATCACTTATAATACAATGTTCATATGTTCAGAAGAAACCTAAATGTATTTTTTCTAAATCCTTCAAACCTAAAACAGTACGGAATGCTTACTGTACTGATCTTACTATCCACTTTTCTCACGTTTCGCTTTTCTCGCGCAATCAGATTCTCTTTACAAATATGTACCTCGTTTATTAAAGTTAAGAGATACTGCTGTACCCGTGGCTTCATCTATGTTAAAAATAATATCTTTAGTAAATTGGGTGAATTTATACTGCAAAGAATGTATAGACTCATTCTATATACATAGCTTTAACCTACTGCAGAAAAGAGGTGCACTATACAACTACTTGTAGTTGGGAGATAAAATTTCTAAACATACACGTGCTTAGGATTAAACAATCGGAAAAATAATTGTAAGGTCAATTAATAAACTTTAGGTTTAAAACTTGCGGACAGCAATTTGATCATAAGTCATAACTCATATAACATTGTGAAAACTAAAGCAGAAGGCAGGGTCTCTACACAGTGTGCTATCTGTATTTGGAAATAAAGAATATTTTTATAAAGAATCTTTAAAGAATCCTTAATATCTCCATCAATCAACGTGTGTGGATGAGCCCTCAGCCCGTACGCAATAAAGAGACGCAAAAAATGAGTTAAGTTATCATTGGTCCAATTAACAATGTTCAGCATCATACGTATACCTACCCAACGATGGGACAACCTGCGTGGCGCAATGTTTACCATGCCGGACTGCTAATCGAACTGTCCCGGGTTAGAATCCGGGCGAAGCAGAAATTTCAATGGTGAGTTTAAACTGTTCTCGGTCTGGGTGGTTGTGTTTCTGTCTCTATGTGTGTTCATGGCACCCGCGACACAGGGTATATCTACCCTAATGTGAGGCTATACGTGTGAAATGTTATTTTTTATTTTTTTTACACTATGTACTTACTTTTATTAGACTTAAGGCTTTTATTTGAAATTATCTCCATCGATTCACTTTGGAGAAGAAATGAATATTGCTCAATAACGCCATCTACCGTATGACATGTAAACTTTGTGGTTGTTAGATCGAATGTCAAATTACCAAATAGGTAGATATTGAGATTAACAGTTGGTTCACTAAAAGTTTAACTATTCGTCACCTAGATGTCTGCAGTAGTCTCGTTTTGTTAAGGCTTTGTACATTATGTATGAAGGTTTAGATTCCGTATCTTACAACCTTAATGCTGGATTCATGCTGGAGATTGTAAGATATGGATTTCGGTTCATCGGAGCTTGAGGCCTCCTCAATATTGGGAGAGCTCCATGCTCAGCAGTGGAATGCTAAAAAGGTTGCAGCTTGATATAATGTAGCGATAATAATCGTTTCAGCTGCAGCCTGTTCAAAATCTTCCACCCCAAAGGAAGACTAATAAGCTGAGCCACTAACTCAATGGAGCCTGTGATGTAAGGTTCGGCGGCGGTAAGGCTCGCGATGCGCTTATTAGTTACCTATAGTCTAGCTATACTCGGCCAACGAAAGAAAATACAGTAAGCTGATCTAAGTATATTTAATATAGTCGACAATATTAGTGAGAGTTCAAAATAATTTTACTTAAATTTAAACTTTTATTTATGGTTTTGAATGGGCTGTTACCGAAACTTTCATACAAATTCCCCAAAGTGCCTTTTAAGTATATGTCGCGTATTGTGTAAATGAAATACACACTAATGTTACGGAAATTCATTCAACAATAAATCAGTAAACACATCATTCAAAGAAGGGAAAAGAATTTGAGAATGAAATATTAAGTTAAGGTTAATTATTGTACGCTTGAGATACCAACTTTCGAATCCACTTTATTTGCTATTGAGGGGTAGTTTTGAAAAAAGCTTAAATAGAATTCTTACTATGTTAGTAAAGATTACAAATACAAAATTATAAGTATATTACTCTGCACAAAAATATTCTATACATCAAGTTTCGACACTCAATTTTCAAAGAGTTTCAAAGAAAATTGACATTTAAAGGGTGAATTTCGGGAAATGCTGAAATACGTATTCTTTTATTTTGGTTAGAAAATATTTATACCAAATTTCAAGAAAATCTATTGAAAAAATCCAAGTTTTCCATACAAATTTTCATCGCTCATTTCACACCCTTAAAGGGTGATTTTTAAAATTATCTATAGCCTAAATGTTAGCGAGGACCAATATATACAAAACAAAAAAAGTTTCATCAAAATCCGTCCAGTAGTTTTTGCGTGAAAAGCTAACAACAGACAGACAGACAGACAGACAGACAGACAGACGGACAGACAATAATTTCAAAACTTATATTTTTAGCTTCTGTTACTTATAAAAAGACCTCTAGAAGTATTTTTTTAAATTTATATGCAATGTACAGAATTGACCCTACTTACAGTTTTATTATATGTATAGATGTTATTCGAAAGCAATTTACTGACGTGAAACAGGTAATGCCCGATTTTCACAATATTATTATGCATAGCTTCCGAAACTATTTACACAACCTACATAGTAATATTGTTGATCAAGGACAATGACAAATAATCCTTTAACGTCAGCCTTTACGAGGGCTATGCTTTGTATTTCTCTACGGGACAGAATAACAAAATTATGAAAAACGTGGACTAACGTACATATGTTACCGAAATCAAAATCTGCAAGCTGAAGTGGCAATGGGCAGGTACCGACGAATGACCGATGGGGAAGAAAGATCTCAAACTGAAAATTATGCTAATACCTAACTGCGATTTTTTTAATTTTTTAGTTTCAAGAAAATTTAGTGTAACCCAAAATATAACCCGCGAACTTTCTATAAAGAAAGCTCAAAGTCAATGTTTATTTTATTTTCTTTTCTCAACATCTTTATCATCATCATGTCACGCGTCTCGTTGAAATTCAGATCTTGTCTTCGTTTTGAAAACAAGCGACTGCAGCGTTGCATGAGAAATTGCCTCAAATTGACCCCTAAGCGGTCTGATACGTGGAGATGTCTCTGATAAGGGCTTGGGGACTGAGAAAATACTCCAGCTATATAATTTACAAAATCTTTCCTTGCATCTCAATTACTAAGTACCCTGAGGAATTAATTTGTGTAAGCCCGAGTTCCTAGTGGACTATAACATGGGATTCTTCAAGAAATCTGTAAAAAGAGCTCTTCTCCAGAGGCAATGCTCGGGTGGCTCCCCTGGGGTTGCGCCCGTGTCCATAGGCGACGGTGATCGCTTAACACCACGCGGCCCGTCTGCCTTTTTCTTCGGTTTACATATAAAAAAAAACAAACTAATTGTGGCTTAGATTAGCCCAGTACTCTCATACTTACCCCGTAGCGCAGCGACTGATAGATCTGATCCCAGACGACATTTCAACATTTTTTTCAGTCCTGTGTGGTCTTTTGAGATATTGATATGTGATATTTGATCTGGATGTCGTGCATTGCCTGTGTTTTAGCGATATTTGTGTAAAAATTAAGTATTTATTTTTGTAGGTGGTAGGTATAACTTGTACGGTTTGCATATTAAGCTGCTGTGGTGTATCTTCTGAAATCTTCTTCTCACATTTATTTATTTATTTATTTATCAGACACAGGTTTTCTGCAGCCCTTATTCATAAAAGCGAAAGGAGAGGTGGTCAGGATCTTTGTCTAATTAAGTAAGATTATATACATTTTCTAAAAAAATGATTCTTTGATTAAGGTAGGACAGCCTAGGCTATAGCTATAGTAACCAGGTACGTTCCGCTGGAGATCCCGGAGTCTTACCAGAGGCAGGTCAATAAGAGAGTTTTAGCGCAATACAAATCCCATATAAATCGTTATAACTATCTCCCGAGCTGCCGGGTATCTTGTAGTAGTTGTAAGCACTATTTACGTATCGGCGGCGTATTGTAGGGTTCATTCTGCTGGCGAATCCGACACTATACCATACTACACTTCTAATAGTAGTATACTTTAAGCGCCGCAGTAAAACTTATCAAAATAACATTTTAAAGAAAATTTTAAGTAAGTCTTCCAACAGAAACTGCTACCAATTGTTACAATTGCACCATTTAAACGTACCGTGACAGATCAATCTCAGTCAAAGCAGCATTTATAAAGCATGTCGTGACTCCAAACATGCCCCATCAGCCGTAGTTCTTTATCTGCAGAATTACCATAAGCAGCTGAAGTAACGGCCGATGACTTACAGCCGCCATTAGCGACGGTTAGTATGCTGGCTGCATCGGAACGAGGCCGCTAAGAAACTCCTCTCACGTACTTAATTGCTCCTGACTGTGCTAACACGCCTAAAAAATATTTGAGGACTTGCTCTACCATCAACGGATTATGCGAAAACATAAAAAATATCATTCGTTTTCATTTCATCTTTGTGCTATAAAAAGGAGTAACTATATAAAATAACACATCAAATGTGACATGTGGTGGTTCCAGTCCAGTTATCTACAAGGGTTCAACTCTTTTAGTCATATGCGGCAGCCTGGCAGTACATTAATTTAATATCACCTTTTCCGTTAGAAAGTGTTTGATTATAATAGTATTATAGTTAATGTTTCCAAAAACTATTTTAAATCAGAAATAATATTACAGATAGTAATTGTTTTAAATTTAATGTCACAGCTAGAAATATATCAATACTAGTAAACATATGTACGTAACACGGCGTATGACTAAAAGATAAAAAAAATATTAAGACTAAGTCTTAATATTTTTTTCTCATCTAAAACTACAATGACGTAATTACAATTTGACGATTTTTCAGGACAAGCATTTAAAAGTTTGAAGCTAAGAATATTAAAAATGTTTATTAAATTGCGTAATTTATGTTATTATTGGCATACATTGGTTTATTGGTGATAATAAAATATAAAAATAAGTAATGAAAGCTTATTAAAATCGATATTAAATTAGAAATTTAAAAAACCTGTGCCCCATTTGTGACAATTTTTAAGATAAAATAATCTAACAATACAATTATGACATTTATAGTTATATCGCGCAGATAGGAAAAAACTTGAAAACAAACTATTAGAGTACGCATTAACAGTTTTATTGAGAAAAAATATTATCACTAATATTATTTGTGAATTATAAATTTGATTCAAAAGTACAAAGGTCTTAGAGAAACATTTTACTTAATTTGTGAATCCGAATTTTGTAGGGTAAATTACCTATATTATAAAAATACTTTTACAAAAATGAACTAATGTAGTTCAACAAAAGGAATCAAAATATTACTCTTAAAACCATACAAAAAATCTTTGTAATAATAAAAAGGTAACAGTTATAAAACAATGTCACATTGTAATACTGAAAAAATAATTTCTTTCGTACACAAAAATAATTAGATAACTTATCTGTCTATGGCATAGTATATTGTATTTTACTTCTTAAAAACTTGAGAATTTTTAAAAATCAACAATAGTCACAATCGAATAATCTCACGTTTTACTTAATCAGTCTTCTTACTGTTTTTACGAAAGTTAGTCTAGTCAAAAAAGTAAATTATAAAATGGCTCATAATACTTTCGTACAATATTCGAATTAATTAGATGAAGTAAATCATCTTTTTTACGTCCTGAAATAGGATTTTTTAGGACTATTGCTGTAGGCTGACTTACTTATTGCGTCTAGTAGAAATAGTAGTTGGTGAATGTGCAAGGTGAGATGAGGAAGAAGACCTGCTGGACATGGGGGACAAACCAACATTTTGAGAACGACATTGAGGTGTGTGATATTCTTCACCACTGTCAACTGCTGAAAAGTCTAAGTTAGCAGCTCTTTCCTCGTCTGACTCCGTATGCGGATTGTTTTCTTTATCTATAATTAAAAGTAAAAAAATCTTATATCATAAGTGGAAAGGATCTCAAAGCATTATGTATTTTTTAAAGTAATATGCACCAAAAAGGAATGCAGTATTTATAATATTGGGTTATTCTAGAATTTGAACGTCATCAGTTAACAACGAAGTGAGTTTATACCATCACGTTTAACATCTAAAAACATTATTAATAATTACAATTATATTTTCTGATCAATTAATAAAATAAAGTATTTTATCTTTAGTTTTAAGTAGGTATATTTTACTGTTTTAGTAAATATTTATATTTTATTGTAAATAAATGTACCGAATTGTTGAACAATGAATGAAGTAAATTATTTACCATTTTCAATAGGAATCAAATCTACTCGATTCTCTATTTCCATTGAAAAATCTGAATTTAGTACCGGTGGTATTCACCATGCCTACATCCGTATCATTAGCCTTTCTTAAATTGTCTACAATAGTGGGTGATGACGTAGATGGTCCTAAAAAGCAATTAGGTTCATAATTATATTATAAGTTCCGTGTAATAGCATGAACAATCATTTACTGGCTCTTAACCACTTACTTTTTGGTTCTTCTGGAGTGTTAGATGAAGAGGAAGAATCTGATGAGGAAGACGATGAAGAGCTGCTACTGGAAGATGACGAGGAAGAACGTTTCCGTTTTATAATACCACATTGAACTGGTTTTTCATCTGCAATATTTTTTTAGGTGACAATACCTATTACATAAAATTCGCTTAAGTCTGTGGCTGATATCTCAAAAACATGTTCATTTTTCATAGCTTCTTTAGTAACTGCAATATGCGGAATTGATGCAGGTTCTTCGTCTTTCTCGTCAATATGAATGTCCTACTTTATACCTAGGTTCTGGTTCGATATGATAATGAATTGCAACAAACCTGTAAAGAAATAAGGTATTCGTATACCTAATATAAAAGTTGTGTAAAAAAATACGCAAAATCACAGCTAAGCTGTGTTTTTATGTATTTTTTTCTTTTTATGTAGTTTTATGTATTTTTTTGGATTTTTTATGTAGCAGAATAAAATATGTACACAAGCAGCAGCTTTCAAAAGAAAGACTTCGGCCCAAACAAAGGTACAAAGGTACTGCTTATTTCTCTAAGAAATTTCTTCCAGCAGACCTTAACATACATAGCAAAATAATTTATACATAATTTTACATAGATACACCTACATAATACTATACAAAAAATATAATTATAAGAACCTGTATCTTTAAACCAAAATTAACTTGAAAATGTAAACTATTATCAGAGTAACAACGGTATAATTGCTCAATTGCGTCATTGTAACAACAAATAAAAGAAACTGAGAAATATTATTGGCTTAACAACGACACAATATTCTATAATGTCGTTAATTCCATATGGGAAAATAATAATGTTTAACGTATTTGGTGAAACAACGACATTATTGACAATTGTGTCGTTATTTCCCCTATCAAAGGAATAATGTTTAACATATTTGGTTAAACAACGACATAATTGACAATTGCGTCGTCATCTCCCCTATTAATAGAAAAATATTTGTCATAACTTACATTTGCGTCACTGTAGGTCTAGACACGTTTGCATTCCACAGGGATCCCCGCACGACTGTCACATACGCCAATTTTTCTCCGAGTTAAAGCTTAAATTTTAACCGATTCCCTAACGACATTCGTACCCTCTATCGATAAATTTTAGAAGTATAATTGTGACGTTTTTTTCTTAGATAGAATACCCAACAACGGTAAATATGACATCAGAATGTCAATTTCGATATTTTTGCAATTACGTCGTTGTAGTTTTGGATGAGCTACTTGTATTATTCGTGCCAACTAATATACCAGTATGCTAGAAGTGCCCAATTTTAATAATTACATACTTTCTCTTTTAATAGATGACACATTCAATATTTTTTTCATTTCAATAAAGTATTTTCATTTCATTTCATTTCATTTCATTTCATTTTCATTTCATTTCATTTCATTACATGCCCAGCAGTATAATTATTGCGGATGATGATATTTTGTGTTTTACAGCTCACATCTTACTACACTCCGGTCTGACCAGTCCCTGAAAGTCAAACTCGTAAATTCGCACCGCATAGTAAACAGGAAAACTGGGCGGGTTTTAAAGATATGTTGTAATACTTTACGAGTAGTAAAGCATTGAGATGGACTCTTTTAGCGAACAACATAGTAAAGAAGGACCGTCTCATATCTCAGGGCTTTTCTCATTAACGCCTTGTCTAAGACCTCCGAAGGACTGCGAGGAGTGAGTTAAGGCCTCATTACGGTTGAATCCAATATAGTTTCATTCAATGAAAAACGCAATTGGTAATGTATGATAGTGACTTGGAAAGTTTTGCCCGTTCAATATACACGCTTAGGTAAGTGCGAGAGTTAAAGGCGGGGCTCACCTTGCGATGTACTCGTATAATGTATTGGAGCGAGATGTCTTTTGTGATCTGTAGGTATGCAATAAAGTTTTAAAGTTTTCATTCTTTGCACTTTTTTATTATTTTTTTATTTATATTACAAAAATCTCCCCTGGCATGACCAGAGTCCTTAATTACTAATCATAATAATATACAACTTATTTTATCAACACAATAAATTCCATAATATTTATATGTCACGAAAATCAATGATAATTAACTTCATTCCATCGTATAACAATAATTGATTTTATTTTTTATTTGACAAAAATAAATTATAAGTATTACATTAATTACATTCACATTTTAACATGTCCCAAAATTTCCATAATTTAAAATTTTAATGCGTATTAAAACTTACTTATTAACTGTATGTAGTTACGATCGATCGTATTAAATTGACATTTAAAGCCACTTCACTGTACTACCGTTTCCTCGACACACTTTGTCTGTAACGATTTGACAGAAAGTTACGAAGTGATCTGGTTCTTTTATTATGCAGCAGTGTCCGAAGATTGTCTGCACTCACAACAACGTTAGTCTTATTTTCAAGGTCTAAGCGTTGTGATGCAAATCTTGGACACTTTGTCAGTACATGTAATACGTCCTCCACTATATTATTCTCACAGACGCACCACGGAGTGTCGCGCAGCTTCATCCTGTGCAAGTACTGACCGAACCCACCATGTCCCGTCAAGACTTGGGTCAATAGTTTGTCCGGCCAATACCTACGTGCATGTTCATATGCAGTGGAGCCAACCATTTGCACTGTTGTTTTAAGGTGAAAAAATGTAGTAAGTATTTGTTACTAAGTATGTAGAATCGAATTCATAAAAAGATTTTAACCCCACGTGTCTCCTACGTGTCCTACTCATGAGACCTCGACTCAAAATCTTTTTGGATCACGATGATAGTATTTTGCAGCACAACTCTTACCACATGCCGGTCTGACCAGTGCCTGAAAGATAAACTCATATATTTGCACCACATTTCATAGTAAATAGGAAAACTGGGCAGGTTTTAAATATATGTCATGTTGTAATACTTTACGAGTATGTGACGCTCTCATTGAGGTCTCTTATTGCGAACAACATAGTAAAAAAAGCCTCATATCTCATGGCTTTTCTCATTAACGCCTTATATAAGACCTCAGAGGAACTGCGACTAGTGATTTAAGACCTCATTAGGGCAGAATTCAATCACGTTTTGAAATGATCAGTCGGCAATGTATGTTAGCGGAACTTGGAAACTTTTGCCATTTCAATAGAACACGCTTAGGTAATTGCGAGGTTTAGAGAGCAGGCACCCTTACGATGGATGTATTGGAGGGAAATATTTAAAATATTTTTTGGTTTGTAAATAAAGCTTTACAGTCCTTATCCCATTTGATATCTACTGTTTATTGGCATACAATTTCTACAATTTTGTCGGTTAAGACGGACAAGTGTTGTACAGACTGCGTTCGTCCCATAGCTTTTCATAGTCCACTGCTGGACATAAGCCTTACGTTTGCCACTCCATCCGGTGCTGCGCCTCTTGAATCATCTGCAGTCTTCATCATGTCGTCAGTAGTAGTCAGTACATTGCACTTGGCTGAAATAAGACTTGTTTTGCCGAGAGGAGGTCTTCTATTTGTATTGTATTCTTTATTCACTGTACGGTTCATTTACAAACTTTTAGTGAACGTTATTTTTTTTTGTTCTGTCTTGGAGATGGTGAAAGAGGCCCTCAGACTGATATAATTACTTTTTCCTTTAAATGAGCTCCTGTCTCTCTAGTTACCCATTTAAAGCAGTGGAATCCAAAAAAAATGCATTCAGTAAGGGTATTCACGTGATAATTGAACAAAATAGGTTCAATCGACACGTAAATACGTGTTATGTATTGTAATAATGTGATTTGAAAAACATTTTTATTTTTTTTTATTTTTAGAAGACTTCTACTGAGAAGTTTCCAAGATTACTTGTAAGAGGGATTCAACAACAACATTATTTTACACTGTTTGAGACTGTCACGGTTGTTCATATCTGAATTGTTACTTACGGGATAGGTATATACCACGATTCACTTTGTTTTTGAGCTCCCGATATTTCGCCGCAGTTGCATGCACCATAATCACGCATGTGGATCACTGATCGGGAAAACGGGAGCTCAATGCAAAGTGATTCGTGGTATATATCTCGTAAGTAACAATTCAGATAACATTATTTTATTTACATATCAAAAATATATCGTTTCACAATCCCAACGTCATAAATAGTTTTCCTAGCACCTTGAAACGACTAAGATAGATGGCGTCTCGAAGCAGTCATGAATCTGCGATGGAAGGTTATAAATGATGTTCTGCCTTCTGAATGGTTCAAATTGTTTGTTGTAGCGCACTCAGATATACTGATTATTTTATGAATTTTGTAGCTCAAAAAACGCAATCATATAAGAATTATCTTTTGAAGCCGTCTGTCAACAGCATTTTACTTCTGAACGCGTGATCAGAATACAGTAGAATGCCGATTAACCGAATAGCTAGTTACCCGAATTGGTCCTAAGCTTTCTTACTGTTCTTATTTTTGCTACTATGTACCTACCTCTAATATTATTGTTGTTTGTATTTTTGTTAAGGTCTGATGAGTTTGCTACTTAATCTAATCGAGATGTTTGGCTGCGACCCTTTTTGCGTCCCACTGAAAGTTTATTCTATGTGTGACAATTCGTTTTTCTTTATTACTAGTCTATGTCCAATTATCGGAATTTTCGATTATCCAATTCGAACCCGGTCCCAGCTAATTCGGATAATCGGCGTTCTATTATATTATCTAATACTAGCTGTGCCCGCGACGTCGTCCGCGTGTATAAAGACTTTTATAAAATGGATTGATTAAAAAATAAAGATTATTTATTTGCATTGAATAAGTAGCAGGTAGATTATTCTTACATATAGTGAAATCACTTATAATACAATGTTCATTATGTTCAGAAGAAACCTAATGTATTTTTTCTAAATCCTTCAAACCTAAAACAGTAAGGAATGCTTACTGTACTGATCTTACTATCCACTTTTCTCACGTTTCGCTTTTCTCGCGCAATCAGATTCTCTTTACAAATATGTACCTCGTTTATTAAAGTTAAGAGATACTGCTGTGCCCGTGGCTTCATCTATGTTAAAATAGTATCTTTAGTAAATTGGGTGAATTTATACTGCAAAGAATGTTTAGACTCATTCTATATACAAAGCTTTAACCTACTGCAGAAAAGAGGTGCACTATACAACTACTTGTACTTGGGAGATAACATTTCTAAACATACACGTAATTAGGATTAAACAATCGGAAAAATAATTGTAAGGTCAATTAATAAACTATAGGTTTAAAACTTGCGGACAGCAGTTTGGTCATAAGTCATAACTCATATAACATTGTGAAAACTAAAGCAGAAGGCAGGGTCTCTACACAGTGTGCTATCTGTATTTGGAAATAAAGAATATTTTTATAAAGAATCTTTAAAGAATCCTTAATATCTCCATCAATCAACGTGTGTGGATGAGCCCTCAGCCCGTACGCAATAAAGAGACGCAAAAAATGAGTTAAGTTATCATTGGTCCAATTAACAATGTTCAGCATCATACGTATACCTTCCCAACGATGGGACAACCCGCGAGGCGCAATGTTTACCATGGCGGACTGCTAATCGAACTGTCTCGGGCTAGAATCCGGCAGCGAATCCGGCAGAAATTTCAATGATGAGTTTAAACTGTTCTCGGTCTGGGTGGTTGTGTTTCTGTCTCTAAGTATGTGTGTTCATGGCACCCACGACACAGGGTATATCTACCCTAATGTGAGGCTATACGTGTGAAATGTTATTTTTTTTTTATGCTGGATGCATTGAGATTGTAAGATTTGGATTTCGGTTCATCGGAGCTTGAGGCCTCCTCAGTATTGGGAGAGCTCCATGCTCAGCAGTGGAATGCTAAAAAGGTTGCAGCTTGATATAATGTAGCGATAATAATCGTTTCAGCTGCAGCCTGTTCATAATCTTCCACCCCAAAAGAAGACTAATAAGCTGAGCAACTAACTCAATGGAGCCTGTGATGTAAGGTTCGGCGGCGGTAAGGCTCGCGATGCGCTTATTAGGTACCTACCTATAGTCTAGCCATACTCGGCCAACGAAAGAAAATACAGTAAGCTAATCTAAGTATATTTAATATAGTCGACAATATTAGTGAGAGTTCAAAATAATTTTACTTAAATTTAAACTTTTATTTATGGTTTTGAATGGGCTGTTACCGAAACTTTCATACAAATTCCCCAAAGTGCCTATTAAGTTTATGTCGCGTATTGTGTAAATGAACATAACTTTTTTGTTTATCACCCGATTGGTATGAAATACACACTACTACTATTCTGTATGCATCCGTCCATAAGTTCTAACATTTTCGGAATCATTTTTGGCATATTTAGATACTTTATTTTTTCATGAATTTAAAGATTAACGTTGTCATTGATAATATTAAGCCACTGAATGAATAATATTGCTAGAATTTCATCAGTCTTACTTAAAAATGAGACCCGAAAATTCAATAAGTTTCAGATACGGGCGTACAGAGTAGCCTCCCAGGTGTCATGTTAACTCGACCGAGTAGTAATGTTACGGAAATTCAATCAACAATATATCAGTAAACACATCATTCAAAGAAGGGAAAAGAATTTGAGAATGAAATATTAAGTTAAGATTAATTATTGTACGCTTGAGATACCAACTTTCGAATCCATTTTATTTGCTGTTGAGGGGTAGTTTTGAAAAAAGCTTAAATAGAATTCTTACTATGTTAGTAAAGATTACAAATACAAAATTATAAGTATATTACTCTGCACAAAAATATTCTGTACATCAAGTTTCGACACTCAATTTTCAAAGAGTTTCAAAGAAAATTGACATTTAAAGGGTGAATTTCGGGAAATGCTGAAACACGTATTCTTTTATTTTGGTTAGAAAATATTTATACCAAATTTCAAGAAAATCTATTGAAAAAATCCAAGTTTTCCATACAAATTTTCATCGCTCATTTCACACCCTTAAAGGGTGATTTTTAAAATTATCTATAGCCTAAATGTTAGCGAGGACCAATATATATAAAACAAAAAAAGTTTCATCAAAATTCGTCCAGTAGTTTTTGCGTGAAAAGCTAACAACAGACAGACAGACAGACAGACAGACAGACAATAATTTCAAAACTTATATTTTTAGCTTCTGTTACTTATAAAAAGACCCCTAGAAGTATTTTTTTTAATTTATATATGCAATGTACAGAATTGACCCTGCTTACAGTTTTATTATATGTATATAGATATAGATATATAGATGTAAGCATTGAATTTCAGGTCTGCAATCCATAGTCTCTATAGCCTGGGATTAAGAATTTATTTATTTACAAAAATTATTCATTCATTCATAACATGACAGATAACGTTATCAATACGTTTATATAGTTTTTTTAAGAAACAACCCTGCCGCTCTGCGAAATACGGTAGGGGATGGAAAAAAGTCTACTTCTGAAACCGAAGCGTTGTGCATTGTAGGTAAGTGCTCGGACTACTAGTCCGGGACTAGCGATGACTCCCTCACAAAATGAAGTCGACACGTGGGCACTGCGAATAGATCGTGTCTGCGAGCTCTTTTGTATTTCTCAGGGACATTCAGGGCTACCAGCTCCAGTACTGTTGGCTTATGTACTCTGCTTCTAAGAAGTTTAAGGTAGACTCTATCTAACCTACGTGCTATAATAAGAATAAGCCTACTTGTCCCCTACCTTGAATAGGTAGGGGACACGTAGGCTCATTTCGTAATTATGATCGTAACAGGCGACTAAAAGGTGCCTTCCGGGGTAGTGTGGCCCGTTTTTGAGCGTTGCGTTATTTTTTTATGTAAATATTCATTCAGAAAGTTTTCATAGACATAGACGGATCGAGTTGTTCGAGGCAAAGGAAAGAGTCATTCATATGAGTGCCCGTGTGTTATCTCTGTAATGTGGCTTACTTAGAAGATAATGAATGATGCGAAAATGATGCCAACTAGATTGATCAATAGGTAGGTAGATAGCTACTACAAGTGGATAAACAGCTATGCAAATATCAGATTCATGTACGAAATATTTATTAGTAGGTCGGTACAAAAATATAATCCAGGCTTTTTTGTTAAAAAAATAAACTGAAGCCGTACCTCGGTAATGTTTCACAAACAACTGCAAAGTTTTGTACATTATAGATAGCCTCTTTTTTGAAGTTACTTAAAGATAAATTTGGTAGTGAAATAATAAGTACCTAGGTATCTGTAAGTAGTGGACTACTAGAACCGCTTAGAACGATGACCAAAATATTTTCAACAGACTTCTGCCGATAGTAAAGTTCGCCGATAAAGAAGATTGCAGCCAGCCTAATGGCAGTATTGAAATGGAAGAGGTGATATACTAACATTTAAAATTAAAACTATGTAGGTACCGTCCGCTAACCAGCCCATTTTGAAGCTCTTAATAACCGTATTCCTTATAAGTACTTATAATCCATTATGAAATGCTTACTAGAGCAAACTTTTAAAGGCTAAAGATCACGTTACACGAAGCAAAACATTGCGAAAGGAGCGCTCGATTGCAACATGAGCCAATAGAGTCACGTTTCAGGCATTGTGTGCCTTCACCATTGTTCTGACCACTGCCGGCTCCCGGGGCGGCCAATGAGCTTTCTCCAGGCCCCGCCTTAGTGGGGCCTCCGCCCCGCCCACCCCGTCACGGTCTACGTGACATCCTGACCCCTGCTCGGATGAAATCTTATCTCTTGCGCAGCCTGCCTCTCCGACACGGACTAACGGTCGCATAATTCTAGATAGCTAGCTGGACTTCATACTTAATTACGAGAAACACGTTCCTGCAATAAAATCCTGTTCACGATGATGTTTGTGGGTTGTTTACTTGGCTAGATGTTGGGTTATGTTGATGTTACATACATTGTAATAAATAGAATAGTCCGGTAAGTAAAACCTAGTTATAGACGATAAAAATGGTTCGACTGGGGAAGCATCATAGCTGCACCTATTTCTACCGGAAATCAATTCTGTTGACTAAGCCAAAGTCTAAATAATTTGTAGATTGAATACTCGTATATCAATACGATGCTATTTACCCTGTGTTTTTATTTTTATTTTGTTAAACAATTCTATCGTGTATCGATCAAAGATCGAATCTTTCCGTTCAAGCTTGGGAAGGACTCCGGGATCTCCAGTGGACCGCACCAGTGACCTCACATCACGAGGAGAGCAGATGTGCTCTCCTGCACCTTCCGAGGCTTACGGCGGCATGCGGCCACGCACACACCGCCGTCATTACCGGAGCTGCTGGCTGGACGGATCGAGCTCCCACTCTCACCGCCCGCAACCCCGGAACCTACCTGTAACACATCTGCTGGTTAGATGAACTATTCAAAAAAATCGTTACCTAATCCGTCCTAATAATAGGTACGTCTACTTAAACTCTTGCTACCTGATTGAAAGCATATTATTATTTATTACAATTTTCTGACAAACGTACCTTTTTGATTAGGTATGACCCCATAATCTAACAAAAGATAACGCCACATTTCTGCCACAATAAACACGGCAGCGGAGCAAAAATTTCCACAAACTGAAGATGTGGAATTGTTTTCATTTGTAGATTATAGGTGAAGATAGTTTAGTTCTCGAAACTGCCAATCCGTACGTAAGGCGCTAGATAAGCGGGATTTATGAGAGCAGGATGGCTGGTATCGCATTGCAACACGCGAGCGCATCCCGGCCCAACAAATGAACCACCAGCACGAACGATGGACAACAGTGCCGGACTTGGACAATGCCTGCGGACAAATGCCGTTGGTTTGATTTGATTTAACTTTTAATTTTCACTTTTTAACCCTTTTTAATATCCCATTGCCGGCACAGATTGCCTCTAAATAAGAAAGGATTTATGACATAGGTACTCTACCACGCTACCCGCCACGCTTATTGGTGAATATGACAGGCCATAAAAAAAATCTATAACTCTGAACATACATCTGAATGTATATCGCAATGAAACTATTTTTTTTATAAATAATGCGGTCATAATTTTTCACAGTTATGTAAAATTGTGACTTATGTATCACTATAACAATAATTAAGTTTTAATAAAAAAACAAAATGGTATAAAATATTTTTTAAGTAATTAACATTTTATACTTTTGCTTGCTAATGTACCCTACTTGTGCTACTACCTACTCCACAATCAAACTGTGGCCTGAGCTGCAAACGTTCAATAGTCCTATTATGTTGCTATTCATCGAGACTAATCCGGATATAAGGAGAGATGATGCTAATTGAAATGTGTTTATAAAATGAGAAAAGAATCGATCTTACTATGATTTAATTGATTGGCTCATGCCAATAGCCTATATTCTTATTATATAGGATTTACAAACAAAATTTTAGAACGATTTTCTTTTTTCTTGAAATACTTTGAAAGTATTTGCATGAGGAATGAGTATCCCTGGAGTGTAATGCAGTATTCTGTAACCATGATTAGTACTCATATACCTTGATAACGCTTCTCGAATTGAGAAACTATTGATGGAAACTTTCTCCATGTTTATCACTTACCAAATCAACCCGGGATTTCATCCGGGAGACACCGATCAAATCCCAGTGTAAGAAATGGATTTTCGATGTGGTGTGAAGCGCACCAACTTATGACAAAGATGGAGGCGAAAGAAAGAATCATTCATATGAGTAAGCACGAGTGTGAACTATGCCTTACATATGTCTTACTCAGATCGTAAAAAATGATGCTATTTGAATACCAATGTTTCGATAGTCCCTATTATGTTACTATTCATCTCGATGAATGATGATGATGATGAATTAGTCAATCCGGCCCTGGGACAGAAGTGTTATCAACGACATTACAGTTTAATTCTGAGGCCTCCGAGCGTGAACTACGATTTGTTTTGCAGGCCTGAGCGAAGACGACTGTATCTCTGGCACGAATATTTGTTGGTGTTATACTTAAAGGTATATTTAAGAAAATGCAATGGGCTATTAATATTATTATTATTATTATTGAATCTTAATTGCAAAAAGTAAATGGAAGAAAATTAACCACTGTGTATTCAATTACAAAAGTAATTTGAATAGCCCCAAACACGATAAACACCTTACGTAGCTTAGCAAACTGAACCATTTTTATCTTTAAGTCTATGAAAGACTTCCTTTGGCCTACCTCAACGTCCTCAACTGTTCCTAACTTGTTTGAACTAATTGTGAAAGTATATATCGCAATGAAACTTAGTCATTTTTTTAATAAATGATACAGTCACAATTTTTAATCATTTAGCTATGTAGAATTGTGACCTTACCACCACAACAAAAACACGTCACTTTGAAGATGTGTTGAATGTAAAATTCAAATAGCTATTAAATCTATTGATCTAAAATTGGGCTTAAAGGCTCTTTATAATAGTAATAAACGTGCAATAAATGCGTAAAATAAAATTCGGAGCTGTAATCACTCAGTAGCTCCTAGAATGCGCTATTCATCGAGACTAATCCGGCCCTGTGGCACGAGTGTTATCAACAACATTACAGCCGTTTAATTCTGAGGCCTCCCCGAACCTTGTACCAATCAGGGAGCCATCAGATAGCTGAGTGTGAACTACGATCTCGCTCGCAGGCGTGATCGAATTCGTCCGTACCTCCAGCACGCATATTTCTTGATGATAAATAGTACTTTAAAATATACCTGCTTAAGAAACTGGACTACAAAGGTCAGCATTAAAATCTAATTTAAGCACTAGGAGAAAGTTTAAAATTAGGGCCTGTTTGCTCTAAAATACGAAAGTAACACCAATGTAATAACAAAGTAGCTAGTTAAGAATCATTTTGATTTGTACTAGTCTTTGAAACTCATTTTACGAGTATTTTACTGGATGACCTGAATGTCGCTGTGAATAGTGATCGGGTTTGATACTGATCGGAGTTTTTCAGTGGCAACGTTGGTGTGCTCTGAGTTTAATTTCTAACGGTACCAAATCCTAATGATTAATTTAGATTTTTTAGTGTTCTACCACTTTTACGCGCTTTGTTTTGCTCACCATACTTAACCATAATCGGGACCTTTTCGCTATCATGCCATGCTGTTTTCATATTATTATATTTATAGAGGCATTTTCATATATTTATAAAATCCAGGCTGTTCCACCACTAGGACTGATGGTAGCCATGTAAAGAGAATAGCTATGAGGTAAATAAAAATATTGGTACTTACTATAACTATGTCGTTTTTCGTAAGAAACGTAACGTAACATAGCGTAAAGTAACGACGTTGTAATATGGTAAAAACACTTATTAGTAAACGTAAATTAGTTTTAGTATTAAATGACAAGTCTTTTTATTATCTTTCTATCTTATTTTCAAACAACACTTCCCGTAAGAAAATAGCTAATCCTTGAAAAAAGGAAGTAAATTGAAGCGGTTGGATTTGCGAATAAAAATGATTGTTTATATGCAACATTTATGATCGTAAGTAATTGACGTCACGTCATGAGCTAAATAATTCAAATTATTTCTATGAGGCCAAAACAGTTCATTGGAAAACATTTACTATTATTTCACGATCATCTCAAGCTATAGGCTTTCGCTAATAGGTATATCATGCTTGTCCTAGTTATTCATCGCTTACTCTGCGAAGTGCAAGTCGCTCAGCGGGCATCGCGGCGTTCGTGTCGCGCAATAAGTCGAGATGGCCAAACGATGCCGGGGCACGCCACTATTGGTTGTGAACAATGGGATCTTCTTCCGTGTTAAAGAAGCTTAAATAGAAGCCTAGGTCTGTATGAAGGCGTACGATAAACATCAAATGTCTTACCCCGTATTTATAGACTAGTCAAGTTCTTAAGTAATTTCTTACTTGATATTTTTTTTCTCTAAATTACAAATTTTAGACTTAAAAATGTGAAGTTGTTCAATAAAACATAAATTAAATAATTGCTAATTTTTTTCTACCTTTTTATACACCACTGCTAGATACAGTCATGTCTCCTTCTGATAAATTAGAGAGACGGAAATTGTGCCTTAGTCAAAGATATTGTAAAATGGCCTTAGTCCACCACGATGGTGAAGTGCGGATTGGTGGACATCATGCTTTCGAGAATTGATTGTGCACGGTGGTGGAAATCACCGAAATTACTTAAATATCACATTATTTTCCATCTCCATGGAGCAGCGAATCTTTGTCAGAGGTGCGCGCCGAGGATTTGAACCCGGTATCTTCGTGTCGGAGAACGCCGCGGATTTTACCGCTCCGCCATCACTGCTCCTTAAGATTAATTACTAATCTAGCAAATATAATATTGTGCCCATAGATTGAATAAACAAAACGTGCCATTAAAATTGTGTCTATTTCTTAAGTACTCGTAATTACTTCACTTGTCTTATTACCTGTTCCTAATTTTAGGCGAAGACACGTGGAAGCACTGAGTAGTCACTGTAGAAATTGGAAAGTTACACGCTTCAATTTGCTTTAGCTTTTGTAAATTTTCCTCAATCTATTTTTAAACCTAAAAAGCCAAGAACTCACTTGTGAGAGCTAAAAAACCTAGTAGTCTCTCGGCGGCAGGGCGGCAGGGCGTAGCGCACTAGTTCCGGCGCAATTACACATCACGGCCCGCTAAAGCCTTTTTCATTTTGCACCACCCGACCCTTGATGGTGACCATGTCGTCCACTTCTTTAAGGACTTAAGGCTATTTTAATGAAATGAAAAAGTGTATTTACATCCTAGATTATATACCTACATTTGACGTTTGTCATTGTACTTTCATCGGCTGACCATCATCCGCTTTAGGTACGCTAAGGCTTATATGAGCTAGGGGAAAAATGCTGAATACGGATTCCTTCCCTTTATTAATCACTTTGTTGTTCTAAGAAAATCACTTACTATCTTCGCCTTTTTTTCAACCTTTTTATCTAACTATAAAACACTGCTGAGCACAGGTCTCCTCCCACAATAGAAAAGAATTTAAGCCATAGTCCACCACGCTGGCCAAGTGCGGATTGATGGACATCATGCTTTCGAGAAATTATGAATTTCTCTCAGGCCACGAGATTTTCCATCACCGTAAAGCAGCGCTAAATGCGCATTATTGCGCATATTACAAATTTTCTTCGTCAGAGGTGCGCGTCGAGGATTCGAACCCGGTGACTCGCGTCGGAGACTGCGGTCTTTACCACTCGGCTATCGCTGCTCATCTACGCCTGCTGAAAAGAATTTATTTCGCCGCCATTTCAAGCCAATTTTTTCCGGTTAGACAATAATAAAATGCTCTCTATCAAAAATCGTCATTACTTCCTATCCCACTGCTGGGATATTATTATGTGAATCTCATTTCTTATAAAGTCCATCTCCCATTTACTATATTAGGTCACAGTCTGAGTATCACGTGGACATTATGCAGTTATTGAAATTCACAAGACATCTCACACATGATTACGATGTTTTCAAGTAGAGCAAGTTATTATGCTCACAAACCACATTTGTGTCATGTTAGATACATGTTAGAGATGAACATCTGGATTTCAATCCCAAACGTAATAGTCCGGAGGATCTTAACCACTAGACTATTATGTAACTGCTTAACTAGATTATTATATAACTGCTTCATTTTAAAAATGCTTTTAGCGCTTTTGATTTCAATGCATAATCATTTTATTACGTCATAAGCTTAGAACTTGAGGTGCGCATGGCTCGGCGGCTAGCGTAGAACGCAAGCGGTCTATGCAGCTAAGCCAAACGGCCGCGGTCTGGTGTGAGATGGGTGACCGCTAGTGGCGAAAAATTTCATGCGCGTTTCCGTGCTTCGGAGGGCACGTTAAGCCGTCGGTCCCGATTGTTGTTGATAGACAACAGTCGTTAAACCTTGTCGGAGGCCTTATGGGCGGTTTGAAAACATCCGACAGCGGGTTGGCCACTAACCCGCATCTCCACCAACCCGCATTGGAGCAGCGTGGTGGAGTAAGCTCCAGGCCTCCCCAATAAGTGGGAGAGACCCGTGCCCAGCAGTGGGACGCAAAAAGGGATGCAGCCAGCCAAGCTTAGAACGTCGTTGTTGTATGTCGCTCACGTAGGTACCTACTCCTACTCGTATGTCAGTTAGAAGTTATCTTCTCTGCTCTGTGGTTAGAAGCTAGTTGATCAATTGAAGGTAATCAAAACCTCTACCCTTTAACAAGCCGCTTTACTTTGAATTTCGTCAACTTTAGAGTACAATAAATATAATCGAAGAATTTTATTGTCTCGACAATTATTACATTTACAACCCTTATATTTCAATTAACATAGCTATTAGTTTTATCTTCCTTAATTTAAGTACACATTTTAGTTTCATATTTAATTTATGTCGACTGCAGTCAGGCCAAGGCTGTCTTACTCGTCATAAATTCAACTCCCTCCCTCCCTCATTTCTCAACACTTAATGACAAAGGACACCATAAAAGCCTAATTAGTGTAATTACACTCGGTTTTGGTGAGGTCCAATCAAATACAGCCGTAAACATTGAGTTATGTTTAGAGTTTCGTTGATAGTTTGCAATAAATAACTTCAAGTCATTAATTTGACCAGTGTATTCACAGGACAGAGGTTAACCGTATATTGCTAGATAATAAAACAGGTAAATAGATATAAATGATAGTCGGATCAAACAACTCTTCGGCTCAACTCAAACTTTAAAAAGCTATGTATGTGTTTCATATAACTTTGTATTGCGCGTCTTTGAATTAATGCATTCTCGTATAATTTTCTTCTAACACTTAAAAAAAACACCTCTAACTGTAATCCGAACGTTGTAGATCAGATTTTAGTGTAACACAGACGGGGCCTTTGATCGACTCTTGCTATAGGTCGGTACTTCTTTATAAGCTTTAAATAGTACCAAAGGTACCAAACTTTTTATAGTGTACCACTAGTGGACTTCAAAGTCAAGGTATTTTCTCTTAACTATAAATTTCCTATAATCATATGTTAGTGTGCCGATCAAAGGTTGAAGTAAAAAAAATACATATTATTATTATAGCCAAACACTGTACCACCTCCTTTTTGTAAGTCGGTAAAAAGGATAGATATTTGATTAATACGAAATCGATGTTTTATTTAGGTAATTTTTAACTTACTTATTCAGAAATGAAAATGAAAAAAATTAAAAGGAAATAATAATATATCGTACGGGTTGTTTCAAACTCTGCACTCTCTGGCGCCCAGAACAGAGCCTACTGCTCTGGATGCGCTTAGGCAATGCTGAGCTGAAGAAAAGAGCAGGCGGAGAAAAGTTCAACTCGGTTTAAAAATATTTTTAGGTATGTTATACATTAATTAGCCTATGTAAAAAAAAACTGTCCTCAAATATCCAGAAGGGTGCTCATCACAGCGACCGGGCCAGACGAGCAACCTCAGAGGTCGCGCCGACTGCAATCTGTCACGGATGCTGCCTCTGCCTAGTGATGTACCCGTCTATAAAATGCATTTCATCTCCGGAGCGGATTTTCGACTTGAGTAAACCTTTTTGGGATTCGAGCATGGTTTTCTTTAAAGAAATAATAGATCGTTTAAATAACATTTAACAACTTATAAGTTAACCAATAAAAAGTCATACTTTTCCAATTTTTTTATAGTCAACGAAACTTCACTGACTCTAAGTCATAATTTATAGACAAGAGCTATAAATAATACGATACTGACATGTAACAAAATTAAAATAAATTTAAGTATTTAAATATATCTAACTTATCATATATACAATATAATACAATAAAAAACTTAAATAATAATAATAATATAAGGTAGTAATTAAAATATATTATTAAAAGGAGTCCCTTTAGGCAAGGTTCCGAAGATACTGGCAGCGTTCCCCCTTTGAATTGCTATACTAATTAATTGCCCGAGGTAGCTGCCAGCTCTTCGGTCCCCTGTGACGTCGACTAACCTTTTTGCTATTTCCTTATTTTCCTGCATACGATACTTACATCTAGATGTAAAATAAGATACATCTTGATGTTTCTGCTTGTGATAATACAAAAAAGGATACTAGTTTAAAAACAATTTCAAGCTAAGAACATAACTTTGTTTTATGTAGTACCACAGAGAAAACTGGGGGGGTGCGGGTTATTTGGAGCTCTGTGTGTATCACAAACTTTTGAAAGAAGAGTTTGTCTTTGAGCACCCCAAACAATAGAGGTACATTAATTTAATAGGTCCATAGATAAAGCAGGTCTCTTTACTATTGCATACAATTCTATACAGCTAGTTGTAAAGTAACAAAGTTCGAAAAACGCTTCGAAAATAAAAGAGGCTCTATTTATAGCATCCTGCTAGTGGATGATGAAGTGTTCTCGGACTGCGGCCTGGACTGACCGTTGAGTTCCTTTTGCTATCGAGTTTTGATACACGTAACACGTTGCATAAATACAGAAATATTTTATTGTCGGTTCCGCTTATCACGCTGACGGACAGCTTGGTGGTAGGCAGGCCATATTTCTTATTTAGGATTATAAAACTTGCTCGATCTTTAAGAAACTTATTGTTTTTACTTCAATTACATTATATTATAACTAAATATTAGTGCCGCTTCTTAAGTTAATTCGTAAGTTAATTTTATACGCAGCAATTAAAATGATGAGTTTCAGTTTCAGTTCTCCGTCTGACAATTTGTATTCATGCATATGTGTGTGCCTATGATACCCACGACACAGAGTACCCCACAGTGGGGGGCGCTGCCGCTGAGTGTGTTATTTTTTTGTTATCAAGTATATAATCTATCTATGTTAATTGTTTCGCTTTGAATTTTACCTACAGGCAGGGTTGACAATCTTACGGTGGTGTCTATCGTACTGGGTAGGTACAAAATGGGAGAGGTCATCGATCTCTAAAAGTATGACAGAGAGGCTACTATGGCGAAACCCTGTTATACCCCAGAAATGCCTAAGACAGCCTCATTACCTTCCAAAGACTTATTGTCCCGCCCGCGCCTCCCAAGTAAGCGCCTATTTGTACCATTTTACATAACTACGAGTAATTTCGACAATGCAGTATACAAAATATTCAGATAAGCTACCGGGTACTAGGCCCCAGTGCAAGATGAGATAGAGTTAAGTACCTATATCCAGCAGTAGACTTCTAATGGCTAAACGATTGGATGGACAGAATCTCGCATGAATTTTCTGATTCTGATTCAATAAACAAATGACCTTCAAAACATAATTGTAATTAGAAACTTTCTATTCCTATAAAATCACTTAATTCCTAAATATATCCATAGTAATGAACAAAATTTAATATGACATCAATAAAAATGCTGTAGAATTGTAACCGTTTACAGCACAGTGCCCACGCGTGGGCGTGTGCTACCCGCCGCGCTACCAATAAATAAATTGATACACTCAGAGCAACGAATGTAATGAGAACAGTAGTGCCAATGAATAGTAAACGAGTATCTGTATGTAGTCATGTATGTATGTATGTATGTATTTATGTATGTATGTTTTATGTATATATTTATATATGTTGGTATGTATAAATGTACATATACTTACCTAAATGTTTGACAAAATTATAAGAATTATTAGTTACTTTCACTTAAAATACCTTCTCGTAGTATTCCTGCCTACCTTAAGTTTCTCACCGTCGCCCAGGGTTGACTGGCAGAGAATGCCATTAGGCATTTAGTTTAACCCTGTAACACTTAGTTAAGGTGCTACAAAAAATAAATAAATAAAATAAAGGAGTATATTACTCCTTCCTGCTCCTCCGTCTCCATTTTCTGTTTAATATCAAATTTGCTGTGCCCAACGATTTCACTCGAGTTAGAAAGGTATTCCCTTTTTAAAGACTTGAGACTACGTCGTAAGAACAAGGCTGATCGCTTCACAAATGTTCTCTGTGGATCGCTTCATAAGTCTGGCTGGCAACCGTACCTATCCAAAGAAACATGAACATATTAACAAGAAAAAGCAGATTATGTCATAAGCGCGCGCGCTGTGAAGATTCAAACACGTCCCAATTGGGACGTCTTGTATGGGACTTTTGCGTCGAGCGCAATCAGAAGCGTACCGCATTTTAGGTTGCGTAGGTAGGAAGTGCAACCATTAAAATTATAGTTATCTCTTTCAATTGCGTGTTATTTCATATCTTTTGTTTTGCTTATCAGTAAATCTTGTCAATTAGTGCAGTTTTAGATTGCTCGGAACAGATTTAAAACGTAAATTACTATGAACGTAATCTCTATATTATAATATCATTGACAAGAAAACTTGAATGCAGCGGCGGTCCTTTCTGGGTCGAATCATGCCAGTTCTTTCTACCACCTCCTTCGGATATTATGACAGTTAAGAAATGATGAAATTTCACAATACCTACATTATTTAAATTTCGGTTGTCTGAACGTCCATAGATAAAATAAGCTTTCAGGAACGTTGCTGAATAACCTTATTGTTTCTCTAATGTGACCTTTTTAAGAACTTGAACTACTGCACCGCTACTTAGTGTTCGTGACATAAATTAGTGTTTAATGGTGGTCGCTCGTGTCGTTCACGGAGTTTATGTAAATGCAGCTAAGGGCAGCGCGGACGCGCTCGCGAGGGTGCCCACTACAAGTGCAGCTTCAATTGGCGGTGCGGCTCGGAATTGGATTTGTATTTAACGGTAATAATAAAGATTGAGGTTAGAAAGTCGAAAGAAATTGGAGCAAACTTGCTTCGTGTTCGATTGAATGTTTTTCTATTATTATTTAATTTATATTTTATACATACGAGATGTTCTGATATACTATCTAATAATGATCTTCTTGCGGGCTTAGAATTCGGATAGAACTAGTGATACGAGTATTTTCGATATATGTAGGCTATTTCACTGAATACTAATTTCTCGTTTAAATATTATTCTTTCTAACGAAATAAATAAAACCCCGTTATATTTTTGTAAAATTTGTATTATTTACAACATAAAACGATGTTAAAGTTTAAATTCTCAAATTAGCGCCAACAACGCTGCTACTTTAATGGCAGCTGCTATATGATTAATGTGACGTCACCAGTGACAGTCACATGCAGGTTTAGTTGACAAACAACCAATATCTCTAATCTCTATACATAAAAATAGAAACGACTTCAAACGGTAAAAAATAAAATTGTTTAGTTAAAAACTTAATTAATTTCACTCTTTTTCTCTCAATTATCTGCCCATAAAATGGCGGAAGTGTTTCGAATATATACAACGGCGAATACTTCGATTGATTAAATCATAATTTCATTAAAAAAACTTGTTTCACTTTTTTTGATATTGAAAGGCCATTTCCTGTAAGGACCAAATAAAAAACAAATCGTCTTTTCATACTTTTAAGGCAGGACAACGTCTGCGGGGTCCACTAGTAAAATATAATGGTGGATACCTGGTCTGCTTGTGACGTCACCCGAGTTGTAACCAATCTCAGAGCGTTTTGCTAGTTCGTAAAAATTAAGCATATTTTGAGTAGTGTCAAATAGCCTATTATGTGAAATTTACGTTAAAAGGACATTAACTTCTCGCACCATTGTTCTCTAGCCAGGCTGCCTATTCAGAGTACCGGGTTCGATTCACGGTGATGCAGAAATTTAATTAATAATAAATAGGTCTCAGTTATATAGCGGTGTCCATAAGTAATCAGGTTGACTGTCATCTGGTTTAATATTTTGATACCGAATTAGTCTACAATTTCTATGTTTGCCAAATCCATATATGTATGGCCTCGACTCATTAATTAAGTTTAAGTGCTTCTTTTAACTGTTTTCCAAACGGTCCTTGATTGATGGACTTCATAAATCATATTTCAATTTTAAGCATCATTAACAAACATAACATAAGACAGCTATATCAGTCCGAGCCACCTACGGGTGCTTCTTTAAAGTGCTCTAAACACGAGATGTCCTAAAGATTAGTTTCGTAAGTAACCGTTACCGGGAGGTTTTTAATTACCGTTAAGCAAACATTACGAAGTCTAATTCATTAATGCTTGTCACGTACAGACACTTCGGGCCATCTGTGGTCAGAGCTATGAGGCCACTCTCAACGTATCCAACATCTTTAACAAAACAACAGATAATAAAAAAGTGCTTACCCTTATGGCGAAACGATTACAATGCAGGACTGTCAATCGAGAGTTCGATTACCGGCGAAGCAGAGATTGAAATGAAGCGTTTGAATTTCTATCTCGGTCTGGGTGTTTGTGTTCATGTTTACCTATATGTGTGTCCATGGTACACGACACAGGTATACCTACCCTACAGTGGGGCTTTGAGTTTGAAACGTTATTTATTTATTTATACGTCATTTTATTTTAAGTGATAAAATTTTATAAAACTTCTATAAGTATCAAAAAAAACAACGGGTTGTACTCCGGTATTTTGGAATGGTTAGGGAATAATTTCGCACAAATTGCTTTTATTATCAGTAGTATCTCCTGTCACTAGCGCATCTAGGGGGCTAGAGGGCTCAAGACCCCCCCCCCTAACCCATTCGGGTTCACCCTTAACAAATGCTAATTCTTCCGAACTATAATCAATCAAACCAGGTGCATTTTTTGAGCTCCTGCTAAATAGCCCGCAACTGTCCCAAACGAAAATCAAACATCCCCAAACTGAAATCTTTGATCCACTACTACCTTTTGTAAATGTATAATGTTCTGGGACCAATCAGTTCAGGTGTTTATCGTAGCAGTCCATAGCCCCCGGAGACATTACGAGACTTTCCAGCGATAGAGTGAGACTGTAGCTGTTCCTGACGGTCACGAGCTCGTTAGTAGGCGGACATGAAGATGTACAGCTAACACCGCTGGATCGGCTTTTCTGCTTTGGACAAATTAGATTTGGATACGAACATGCTACGTATTACTTACAGAAGGAAAATCATTCAACTTTAAAACAGACTGATTTTATAAACAAAAATATCTTTAAATGCTGTGAACGTGGAAATAATAAACATAGTTTAAAAAAAACTAAAAATCAGTCCCCCCAAATCCATCAGTCATGCGTAGAAGGAAGGCGAAACAAGCCAATTTGGGACACCTCTTCCCCCAAATTTCTTAATGACCCCCCAAAATTGAAGGCTGCGACCGCGCCTGCATCAAACAAGGTAAAAATAATTTAAAATAAGCTTATAACAATAATGAACGAAAGTACTGTAAAACTGGGTACTATGGGAAAAACAAGTGCGTTTAAGTAATATAGTTGTCATATTTTTTTTCTTGTTAAGTTATAAGGATTCAGACAAAAATATTTAAAACAATATTGGATGAAATAAAAAAATAACTAGTATTTTCATGTTTCACATTTCCGTATTTCTTAGTTTTCGAAAAAAATCTTTCTTCCATTTATTCATTAGTACCTGGACGACCGAGCATTGCTCGGATAAAAACAAGTTATTTTCTTGGTTTAGTTTCAAACGAAACACTCATTTGCTTAGTGTTACTTAACAACGCCATCTGAAATAGTTCCTAATAAAAAATAGTTATTTTCATAAAAATAAAAAAATACACAATAATGGTTTTAATTGAGGTTTAAACCCGGGTCTCTAGTTCCGCAGTCAGCTCACGCAACCATTCGACCACGGAAGCTTTAATTCAATGTACGAAATTTTCATAGAGCTCTTTCAAATCGACATTGTCATTTCTTTGAACGTCGGATTGGCAGATGGTAGTAGCGGAGCCCAAGAGGGGATTTTCGGATTTACTCGAGCGCGTCAGATTAAGATATGGGGTACACCTAGCATCCTAAAATAAAATAGCTAAATTTCTTGGCATTGAAATCGACTCAAATTTAAATTGGAAAAATCATGAAAAAAGTTCTATTCATCACCCAGGGTTGACTGGTGGAGAATGCCATTAGGCATTAAGTTTACCCTGTAGCCCTTAGTTTTAGATAGTTACAAAATAATAAATAAATAAATAAATAAATAGAAATAGTATGCCAAAGACTAAATAAATTCATATACGCATTAGGTACACCATCTTTCAAAAGTAGCAAATCAAAAAACAGAATGGATTGCTTATCACGGATACGTATGTTCGGTCCTAAGATACGGATTATGGGGGAACTCAACTGACTTAAATAGAGCATTTATTATACAAAAGAAATGTGTTAGGGCCATTTACGGTGCGGGACCTATGGAATCCTGTAAGCCAATATTTAAAAAACTAAATCTCCAGCCATTGCCATCAATGTACATCTATGAAAGTTTGATATCTGTCAAAAATAATCAAAATCGATTTGATACCAAAGATGATACATTCTCGGCATCGGGGTCCATTGCATAGATCATTATCTTATACGGCATGCTATTCGAGAAACAGCTTTGTGATGTGCATCAAACTTTATAATTTGCTGCCATCTCGGTTAAAAAATCTAACATTAAATCGGTTCAAGGGCTTTATTTTTAAATTATTGATTGAATACTGTTTTTATTCCACAAAGGAATTATACAATATTGTCATGCTGGACACCTCAAACGCTTGGCTAATAAATTATAAATTTTTATTCAATTATGCAAATATTATCATTATTATTAATATCTTATATTATTGTTATTAAATTATTATTGTTATTATTTAAAAAAAGACATGTACCTTCGGGTATGAAATTGCATTTAATATCCTTAAATTAAAAAATGTAAATTAATGATTTAACCTATTTCATTTCCTGTTGAGTACTGCCACGATTAAAAAATACCTTCTATATAGGTACAATATTTTTTTATCTTACTTCCGGATGTCAAAATAGTCACATTAGAATACCCCGTTACCACTTACCGTTGAACCATGAATTTTAAATAATAAAAATCTCTCTCCACTGGTTAAACGCAAAACGTCATAAAATATAATAATATTAAATAATATACTATTTTAAACTTCCTACCACCCAACCTATAAAAAGCACAAGGTCCTGATGACGCTTGAGGAAATCCACAATGAGCCTCGTGGGCTCCCCCGTTTGACAGCGTTTACGCCACAATATTATTAATAGTCTCCAATAGATGTCAGGAAGAGTCGTATTTTTCAGTTTATATTTAAATTGATTATCCTTGAAAATATTTTTATACAGTTAAAAATTTCTAACAATAAAAATTATGTGGATCGATTTATCACCCTCGAAACCAGGGTACTAAATTTCATCAAAATATTTGGAGCCGTTTCCGAGATCCAAAAAATATATTTAGATACATACAAGAATTGCTCGTTTAAAGGTTAGATTATTTGAAACTTTCCAATTGAAATGTATACATTTTACGTAAAAATAAAATTTCTGCATATTCCTAACTAATTAAAAGAACGAGGTAGAACCAAGGATGTAAGCGCTGTAAGCGTTTCATGTTCTGTGCCTAATTAGCCCAGCGGTTTAGTGTTACAGTCCGCAGTCCACGGATATGTTGGAAATTCCTAGCGACTGTTTTGTGGCTTGTGGCTCTGGAGAGTGTAGAATGGACACTGTGGCTGTTTCTGACGGTCACGACCTCGTTAGTAGGCAGTGAAGCAGACATGGAGACGTACAGCTTACATGGCTGGATTGGACCAGCGACCCTTTTGAATAATTAGACAAATTAGTATTGGATACGGACATGTGGCGTATTACTTAATGACATATGCGAAAAAGGATATTTAACATTCAATGTAGTAGTACAATCCATTTAAACCCCCTAATTTATTCTATAAACAAGTAATATATGTAGATGCTTACTATAAGTACTTACTTGCCAGTTAACAATAACATTTTAATCCTGTGAACGTATTATATATACTTACGGAGAAGACAGTTTGAAGATGAGAGTGTTTTTTTATATAAATAAACAGAACAAAAAGGCAGACGGGCCACGCAGTGTTAAACAATCACCGTCGCCTATGATGACGAGCAAACCCAGTGGATCAAAGATCCTTCCTGGTCTTGGTATTTGTGTGTCCATGGCACCCACGCACGACACTTGGTGTACTCCTGCGGGGCTATGAATGTGAAACGTTATTTTTTATTTAAATTTAACGCTGAACAATATATAATTTCATTACAATCAAGGGTTCGATTTAGATATCTGCTACGGTCTATAGGTCCTAATGCCGGGTCCAATTAGCCCAAGAACTAACGGCGTTGCATGCGGAAGGGACAGACGGACGAGCATGGGCAGCGGGCGGCGACCAAATGCTCATTTGATACTCCGTACAAATATAAATAGAAAAAAACTCGCATAGTTTCTGTACATCACATAAAAATTTCAATTGACTGAAGTCCCAGTGTTTAATTGGCGATTACAGACTTGAATCAGCATAAATACCTATAATGTACATAGGTCTACTTACGAGTAGGTACACAGGTACGTAAACTAATGTCGTCCAGCGGATGCGAATTACTAAAGCATCATAAGCTCTAATTAGCCAGCACTAGTGTTTGCATGCGGAAGTTACAAATGAACGAGTTATGGCCGTCACGAACTTTGAAAACGTTTACAATGAAAGTTTTTAGGGGTGCGGCGATGCAATGAGCCGATTGTGGTAATGCTTTTGCATCAGAAGATTTAGAAGTCGGTGTCATAGGCCCAACCCAGTATTAATATATCGAGCGTGTAACCATCAAACTGGATAAATCATTGTCTTGTTTCACGCCCCAAATTTTCTAAAGAAACACGACGACCTGCATCAGTGGTTACAGTCGATGTTACAAAGTAACGAAGATCGTAACCGTGACATAGAGCTCAAGCACTTTGTTTATTACTTGCATATGTACAACATCGTTAGGTATTGGGATAATTTATTTCCAAGTAGGCCAACATTCGACGTCATGGTACACTATGACCTATGCATCTACAGATATTTAAAATTTCCACAGACATTCTCTCCTCTCTCCTATCAGGTTTTTGTGACGTGCAGCAGAATATTGGTATTATTCTCGTATATTTAGGTATTAATAGAGATGATGAATCGATATTTTTTTACAATGATTGCCTTAAAATAACGACTTTGACTTCGAGCATTCTAGAAGTCAACGTCACGTTACATATCATGTACCGTACTTACTTTAAATATTGAACAGTAAGGTAATTTTATGAATGAATACGCATAGGAAAGAAAAAAGCCAATCAATATTCATTAGATCAGCTTTAATGGCCGTGAATGTAAAAGTCAGTAGCTGAAATTAATGAAATAAATTGGAACTGCGTATCGCATTACGTTGGCTCCAAATTGCCCGATTGGTCACGACTCCGGCCGTCGCCTAACGGTAGCGTATAAATCGCTTTCGATATCTGCCCGATAATCTATTCCTCTTGATGAAGCGTTAACCGATACGATTTTACGCTGCGCCGCACGGATAAATACAATAATCTGTTAAATGAATAAAAAAGATACGTTTCGCGAGGGTTCATCTTTTGTGATGGGGGTAATTGATCGCACATGCGTCGCGTCACACAAATTTAACCTTTATTTTGCGACAGAAAGACATTAGAATCGTACGGCTTAAAAAATTGTGACCCGATTTAATCCCATTTTTGTTGGAATAATGAAGCGATCCACTTGTGCAGCTGACACTATAAAAAACCTGTCCCGGTTGCTCACGACCCCCGGGCTCGCTTTTGCATCACAATAACCCATCGCCATACTGCCCCTCACCCTTGATAGGATTAATTTATAAAAGCCGCGACAAGTGGGCGGCGAACAATCAACAAATGTTTGGAAAACAGTTGGATTTTATTGCGATGCGGTTGATGGCTCAATAACTAAGTACAATGGGCCAATGTTAATATTTTTATCCAATGGGCCAATTTTAGTATTTAGGTAAGTACACGAGTTGTAGTTCGCTTGTCATTGAACACTGTCTTGTTCAGTAACAAAATAGGCTTGGAACAGACCGATCAGGTAGAGCTGTTTGCAGGATCCATCCCTTAACTTATATTGTAAGTTTTACGGGATAAGATCAAAAAGTGCGCGTGGCCCCGTGACTAGCACAGAATGCAAGCGATCTACGCAGGTAAACGATACAGGCACGGTTTTGTATGAAATGCGTGACTTTTAATGGCAAATTTAATGCGCATTTTTGTGTTTTGGGAGGCACGATAAGCCTTGTTATCGAGATAGCAGTCGATCAACGTTGTCGAAAATTTTATGGATGTGTTGAAAACATCCGACAGTTGGTCATTAACTCGCCACCCACATTGGAGCAGTATGGTGGAATAAACGCCAGGCTTTCCCAAAAAGTACCCATCCTTCATTGTAGGTTGGTGGAGAAAACAGATAACGTAGCCTTTATATTAGCAACCATTCATTAATTATATGCACCTATAAGTTTTTAACAAAGCAATAAAACCGACTTCAAATCGTAAAAAATAAAATAATTCAGTACTTGGCATATGATACTTTTCCTTGCTAATGGCAGTGACTCTTAAAACTGTTTTGGAGTAGGTGCCCATTCAGAGCAAAAGGTACGCCATTGTACTAAAATACCCGCCTCCAAAATAGCTGTTTTAAGAGTCACTACCATTAGCAAGGAAAAGTATCATATGCCAAGTACTGAATTATTTTATTTTTTACGTTTTGAAGTCGGTTTTATTCCTTTGTTAAAAACTTATACCTACATATAATTAATGAATGGTTGCTAATATAAAGGCTACGTTATCTGTTTTCTCCACCGAAAAGTGTCATAAGTGGTATATGATACTTTTACTTGCTTGGCAGTGGAGTTTGGGAAAGAGAGATCTCCCGCCGGGCGATGTGGTCATGCCCAGGTAGCGGCTGCGCTCCAACTGACTGACTCGATTTGGGGCTTGTATATTCTTATGGTCGGATATTCAGAACACTATGATGGCGTGATTCAGAATACCCGTGGCGCCATCTCTTGACGAGTCGCCTAAGTCGCTTCACCATGTACTGAATAATTTAATTTTTACGGTTTGATGTCGGTTTCATTTTTTTGTTAAAAACATATAATTTCACTCTTTTTGGTACTTTTAATTTAATAATTCTGTAAATAGTTACCGGACACGAATATTCTGTATTGGTACATATTACAAGAACAACGTCTGTGTCTGTATTGTCTAAGTATTTTCCTCGATTTCAATAGCATTCCATCATTCTGATTCTGATTCAGGTATGGTGGCAATGAGACCACCTCAGGAGAGTAAGCTTTTGAACAAAATTTCCTTGTGAAAAAGAATTTCTTCTCAACTCCTAACCGTCGTAGTACAATCCATCATCAGCTCAGCAACATGAGATGATAATAACTACTTATACACAAATATGTGTTTTGCTACAGTAAGCATATGAATATGAATATCTGTGCCTGCTATCTGTGCAATTTTGAGAGATTTCTCTAAGATCCCATCGTTACATCCAAGTTACATCGGACAGTTTGACCACCTCGAGAGTATAAGGTTTCCAAAAAAAAAACATTTATTGAAAGAATTTATTCTCAACTTCTAACCGTCGCTCGTAATATCAACTCAACGACATGAAATTATGATTTCTACTACCTACTTGTTCTGATTCAGAAAGTATAAGAAAATCAAAATGTGTGCCTATAAAATTTGAGAGTTCCCCTCGATTTCCCTGGGATCCTATCATCATATATTAATTTGGTGAAAATAGTATCATCTCGGAAGTATAAGCTTTCAAACAAAAAAAATATTTTTAAAAACCGGTCCACAAACGGCGGAGTAATCGGTGAACATACGAGTATACATATTATATAAAAAAAACATACAGCCGAATACACTGCCTCCTTCTTTTGGAAGTTGATAAAAAGACATTTCAAGTAACCATTGCAGGTTCAATAACAATAAATATTAATTTAAAACCAGATAACCATCGCCCGAAGATAACTGTGTGACCTTTAGCGTTAAAATGCGACCCAAACGTTTAACATGGTTAACCTATGGCCTATTGATCATATTCACAACCTTGGCGTGCTTTGGAACCCGTGGTGCCTTTGTGGATGGTGAATGAAAGATAATTGGTTTTGGTAATTGACAAAGAAAATAATATAATGTAACGAACGTGTCAGCCAGCTAGCCAATCGGAGCCATGCCGTCATGACGTCTTCCTTAAGCCAAGCCAAGCCCTAGCCAATAAGAAGGGCGTCGTCTCTTATATTTGCCAGCCTGTGTCATTAAAGTTTGCTTGTCAATAAAAAAATGCAGAAGCTCTGTCCGTTTTATTTCTGGTCGTAATACTAATGAATGTATGTCTGAAATTAGTTTGTTCAGCATAGACAAAGTAATTAATATTTTCTAAGCTGCGGGCTTAAAGCAGCCGTAATTTTTATTTTATTTCATTCCCATGAAAATATTTACCTCTAACATATTATGAGGGCAACCCTTTTTGCATCGCACAACTGCATACATCACACAGGGGCTCTAAGTTCGAAGATATGCATATTTTTCAGCACATTTTTTACCCTTTACTGACCTATTTAGTATTTGTGGATATATGACTCTAAGTATAGTAAAGATATCAATAATATGGAGCTATTTAGGATATAACACCTTTTACAATCCTTCAAACTTTTACAAAATGTTCTCTCCAAAATACACGATACTTCGGTTCGGAATAGCGGGGAGGCCTGGAGCGTACTCCACCTGTTCCAATGTGACTGTAACTATATAGAGAGCTTTAATTTGCTGAAAATAAATGTTATATAGTGAGAACTCTTCTAACGTAGGTAATGATGCGATGATTTCCCCCAAAACAATTTTCATGTAAAACGCTGTCAAGGCATGTCATTTTTGCACTTACTTACTTAGTAAAAAAAACTTTTTAAGAACAAGCTTTAATTAAAAAGGTTTAAATTATTATCAGGTTTCAATTATTTTTAACTATTTAGTTCTTTTTTTAATAAAAGCTTGGTTTTAAAAATATTTTTTCTTTTAATTTTATTTTTATCTTTTTAGTATTTTTGATGCTAGTTTGACTACGGGGCTGTGTCGTTTAATTACCGAATTCCTATGGCCAACTTCCAGCTCCAACATTAAGACCGTGGTTACCATCTAGCACCAAAGTCCTACTCGTTAAAACGAGTCATACTGTTGGATTGCGCCGTTTATGTACGGAGTTCTTATGGCCATCTTTCAGATCAGCTCTACGTCATAATAATATTGCATTTTCATTCGACTTATACATGCATGCAAAATTTCAGCTCAATCGGAAACCGGGAAGTGGATCAAGTTTAACTTGCAAGATTTAATTACAGACCGACAAACAGAAAACGGGACAGGTGAAAGTAAATAAAAGCTTGTATGAAATAAAAAGATACCAAATCTCATGTGGATTCAAGTCCCTAAATCTATACGTCTTAACACTTGCTACCCGCATGGCGGGTATTACGTTATTTGCAATACGAGTATTTGCTAAGTTAAGTGATATTTTGTTCTAAAACTTTGCCAGGGGTATTTGACCACCATTTACTAACGATATTTGTGGTGGTACTTGAAATTCATGAGGATACATAAGTTGTTAAAATAAAGCATTTATATAATGTCAATATCCCGCCAGGCGGGTACAATTAATCACAGGTATTCAGGGGTCATCAACAGTTGGCTCAGAATTTTTTGAAACGATTTCTTTTTTTTGATAAATTAGAGATATTATTGCAACTTAACATTTATATTTGTGAAAAACATTGTTCTTAGTTATTGTGTCTTTGCGAGCCGTGTTTATCGTTATTATTATTTTGAACAGTGTGTCGTCGCAAAATTGCAAAAATATACTGTTAGATTATATTCTCTCGCGACATTGTAAGGTTTCGAAGGATTGTGAACAGTAGCACATTGTCAAACGTGCTGATAAAAGTGACAAAGATGAGCCGCCGCATAAACCGCTCTCGTCTAATTCTTTGTGTTTGCCGCCCGGGTCGCACCGTCGCACGCGTCGCTATAGTTCATTCGCGTTAAGAAAATAGTGACTCATCACCGACTGCCGGCCAAGCCACGCCCCCTAGCCAATTAAAACGCTAGAAATTAGTAAGGCGAGTTCACAGTGCTCAGTTGAAGTCAGACCTTCGAACTGATCGGTTGTGTATTTTGCGTACTACTTGTTTAAAATTAAATTAACGGGAGAATCTAGCGATACTGATTAGCGATTTAAGTACTTAGTTTTAAGACAATTTTGTATTTTTTTACTTAGTACTTATTTTATTACCATTAATCCAAATATGTGTTACTCTACTAATATAGCGTTTAAGTTGACATTAAAAATTACCTTAATAGGAATATTTTAACATGTTTAAAATCATTGATACTTTATTATTTTTCTATTAAACTTATTTAATATTTTGAAAAAAAAATGTTTAATTTTTTTCTCCATTATGAATACACCCTTACCCTGCAGTTGCACTGATGAGTCACTATTTTCTTAACGCGAATGAACTATAGTGTCGCTACAGTAATGTTATCAAACAATAATACGAGTCTCGGTACGAGTACATCATGTAGTAGCAACTGAAGAGTTCCACTAGGAGTATCTATTTATGTGCATTGTGCACCAAGTTTAAACTATTGCACTCCTCAAAACGAATCAAATAATTTATCAGAATCAAAATCTGAATATATTTTATATAACATTTAGATAGACTTTCACGTCTAAACTCGATAACATATCACAACATATGTATGTATGTATGTATGTATGTATGTAACGGAATCTTTTAACTTCATTTTCACTTACTTCTAGGAGTCTGATTAACTTGAAAATTTGCACAGGGGCCAAGGGCCGATGACAATACAATAATCTCATAACTTTAAGTCCTAACTAGGATCATCAGAATAAAAAAAATATACGAGGGCCGGCTGATAAGTTCGCGGCCTAAGGTAGGTACTTAATGAAACAATTATAAAGTTTTATATTTTTTGTAACTGTGCTATAGCTGTGTAATGGATTGCTGACGGTCACTGCAGCATGTAGAGATTCTAGAACCGTCTGCTGAATGCTATGCTAATAATAACATCTACTGAAATTGCTATTTCATGTATTAGGATATGCAACATCTGTAAGCTATACAGCGCAACTTTAACTAATTGTCGGGCACTAAATTTTCACTTAATTTTAAATTCCCCCAATCCAATATAAGGTGAGAAACGTGCCGATGGATGAATGGCAACAGGGTGATTAAAAATATCATGTCGCTAGCGTCAACCTCAGGGCACCGGGCACACCCTGTTGTATAAGAGTCTTACCCTTCTATCGGACCTCTAGGAGGGTTGACCGTTTAATAGTCCATTATTCGTGGGAACAAAAATGAAAAATGAAACTTCAACACAAAGAAAGAGGAGATTGGAGAAAAAAAGACAAAAAAGAATAGAAAAAATTTCAGAACCCTCAAGTGTTGAACTGATTGAGAGAAAACAAAAAATGCGACTGTAGGTATATGAAAAATCATCGAGCCTTACAATCGGAAGAAGACAGAGCTGCTCGCTTAGAGCACATGCGGCAACATAATGCTAAACTTCGAGCCTCACAATGAAAAGAAGATAGAGCTGCTCGCTTAGAGCGTATGCGGCAACATAATGCTCAGCTACGAGTTTCACAATCAGTAGAAGATAGAGCTGCTTGCTTGAAGCACATGCGGCAACATAATGCTGAACTTCGAGCTTCAGAATCAGAAGAAAACAGAGCTGCTCGCTTGGAGCACATGTGGCAACATAATGCTGAACTTCGAGCTTCAGAATCAGAAGAAAACAGAGCTGCCCGCTTGGAGTACATGCGGCAACATAATGCTGAATTTCGAGCTTCACAACCAGAAGAACACAGAACTACTCGCTTGGAGCACATGCGGCAACATAATGCTGAACTTCGAGCGTCACAATTAGAACATATGCGTCAGCATAATAGAGAATATAGAGAATTACATAGGGCAAGTAAAACAGCTTTCATACAGGCAATTAATACGTTTTGTGATAAGACTTGCGAAATTTGCACTAAACGTTATCCACATCAAATTTTGAAATGGACAGTAAACATAATTATAGCACCTTACTTGCCTGATGAACTTAAACATAAAAATTGCTTGATTGTTTTGTAGTCGCTGCAAAGCTCATTTAAATTCGAAGAAAAAGACTGCGCCACCTAAATCTTATTGGAATAATCTAGATCCAGAACCCATTCCAGAAGTCATTACAAATCTGTCACAGACTGAACAGCGTCAAATTTCGCGAATCATTCCCTTCATTAAAATCATTAAGTTGAGTGGCGTGTTTAGACAATTTAGTTTTCGGGGCCAGGCAGTACTGTTTGCTCAAGATGTCTTTGAAGTTACTGATAATCTTCCTAAAATGCTTCCAAGAAACTAAAATAATATTGGCATAGTCGTCGTTACTGAGCGTCTTGAAAATATTAATGTAACACGACAGTTTTCGATATCTAGACAAAAAGTATATGATGCATTGGTTAGTGGCGAACAATCCACTGTATAAAGATGTCACTATCGTTAATGACATAGCGATTAATGAAAAAGATATAATAAGAATAGAAGAAGTTCCGTCTCAAAATGTGGATGAAACGAATGAAGGACCCACAGAGAATAGTAGTGCTTACATGAGAATTAATAATTCATCAAAAATTTACGCGCTTCATGGCATCAAGCTAATGAACATATTTTTATGTACGGGTTTGCAGGTGTACAATGTTGTGCGATGGTATTGGCAAACATTGTATGAGCTTATATTCTTCTACCACAATGTTGATCAACAAATATTCTTAATTTGAATATGATTGCAGGTGATCAAATCTACGCTAATATCAGATTTCAAACGGAGAAAAATTTCGCGGCTTATCTTATCCAAAATGACGGATATTAACTCGTACGAAATTTTAACGTTATTAAAAATGATCTTGTTATATTCAACAAAAGATTTGAAATAAGTTTTGATGATGAACCAAGGTTATTCGGAAGCCTAAAGGACCAAGTAGTTAAATCAATCGAACTTTGGACTCACACTCCGGCAAGCTTTCGAAGGACTTTTTATGAACCATAATGAAAATCTTTTGGAGTAATGTACTATAACTATAAATATTACTTCAGTGATTATCAATTATGTGGTCCAAAAGATGCAAAGGCGAAAGATAACGGAAAAGCTTGTATTATTGAGTGCGATAATTTAGACGAGTTCATGAGGATATGCAAACGTACAACAAGTAACAAAAATGTTCAATTTACAATTGACTACATCGATGTTGAAGTTTTTGACATACCGAACTCTATGGAGCCAGAAAATCAAACACAATTGAGTACTGAAAGAGTATTAACTCTCACAGCAGCGACTGACGAGTCAAACAATTCCACTGCAAACGTCGGTAATGGCACCTATTAATGTTTTGCAACCTAATTTAGAAGATGAAATACAAGTTTCACGAAATCTCAATGAAATTACTCGTAAAACGACTGATAACATTGTAAATATAGCTCATGAACTAATTTGCCTGGTTCTTTCTATTTCCGTTCGGGAAAAATGGGTTTAACGAACCAAGACCAGTTATTATAAAACCACTAGATTATTTTCAGTATAGAATTTTAGGAAGTGACACTAGATTTCAACGCAATGATTGTCTTTTATATACATTATCGTTCTTTGAATATTATCGAGTAAAAAGTAATATATCAGCATGTGGGAAAAAAATTGTAATAAAGATGGAGTAGTGGAAGATATTCATCTGTATGTAAAAAAATTGAGATTTGCAGCTTATTGGAGATCAGGTTTGAATGAGCTTCTGGCCCAAATTAGATGTTTAGGGCCTCCAACATACTCTTTAACTTTTAACTCAAATGATCTCAACTGGTTGGATTTGCGAAAGGCTTTACTAATAGCTGATGGTAGACCTGATGTAGATCCAAGTACGCTCGATATTTATGAGACACAAAACCTTATAGAAAAATATCCAGTAATATTGAGCCGACAATTTATGTGAATGCTTTATTAAAATATATTAAAAATAATCCAGATATTTTTGGAGAAATTGTAAAAGATTATTGGTGGCGTATCGAATTTCAACGTCGGGGTAGTCCGCATCTTCATACGGTACCTAATATATGGATAGAGCTAGAATCATCCAGAGTTTGATACAGGGGAAGGAAAACATCTTATTGATCGTAACTAGTTACGATCAACTGTTCCTGTGAAATGGTTACAGAAAAAGAAGATCCAGAACTTCATGAGCCATGAGCTATGCATAGTAGTGAAGTAAATTTAAATTTATTGTGAAATGTGGAATATATATCAAAAATCGGAGCATTCAGTTGTTTTTTTTTTTTATTGCCGTCTTGAGACTAAAAATTCAGAAAATAAATTATAGTTTTAAAAAAACTAAAAAAAACACGCTTTAATAGCAGTCGAACTAAAAAGTAGAATATAATTTTTGATTAAGATAATCATATTATTATAATTCTGATATTCCAAACAGTAACTAATAAAATGATCCTCACGTTCGATATCAAGCACCCCACGTACCTCGTACAATCGTTCTCGTACCTCGTATGGCAGGATAGAAATCTCGTAATTGTACGAGAAATCTCGTACGGTTGGCAACCCTGGTATACGGCCTCCTAATTAATTCTACACTTCACTTAAAATTAGTGGTTTCACTGTTTCGCTACCGTCACGAAAACATTCCTTACTTTTGTGTATTGCAAATAGCTGGTTTCCGATGTAAGGAAACAACCCAGCCAAGTCTAAATAATTCATTTCGTTTTGTAATTTCGCTTAAGGCAGCGATTTGTCATTTTTTTAATTCTTCAGATTAGGATTCTGTTACACAGCTAGTGAACACGCAGTGAAGAAAGTTTCATCTTGCACGCATTACATGGAGAATGCCTATTTTTATTGCTTAATTGCTATTATAACCATGGTAAAAAAGAAGTGGTTTAATGGAGGCAGGAAAGAATGGGATGTTTGTGGTAAATAAAAAGCAGAAATAGTGTTTGTCTATAATATATTTCTATAATAAAGATTATTTCACACAGGCGACATTGAAAACTAGTGCACTACAGTGTAATAAGTCAAATTATACGACAACAATTAATTCTAATAAAATTTTACTAAAACACGTTACACTTAAAAAAAATAACTTAGATCTTTGCTACAAATAAAAATTTAAGCGTATATTGTGATGAATAAAATCATGTAACAATAAATAAACATTGCATTAGTGGTAACGTGTCTCTCACTGCGACATACAAAACATTTTGAACATGACATGATTACATCAAATCTTAGAGGGTACATAAGGAAACTATAGAGCGCGCGATATCGAATATCAATAGTGACATGGGTATGAACAGCCTCTTAAAGCAGCAGGCAACCAACTCGTGTTTGTAATTTTGGGAACTACCTTCATCACATATACCTTATACGTCTGTACGATATCGAAGTTTACATTCTTATTCGGTACATAAATATTTAAAAATCGTGCCCATAGCCTTTCTTAATCTTGCCATTAACACTTTAGTAGCACCATTTATGGGTGGTTAGCATCACTCGCACTCTATAGCTTACTCTTGTATACTCTAAGCATCAAATAGTATCCTATACATACATGGTACCACTGGCAAGACGTTAAACTAAGAACAACGCAATAATAGGCTTTCAGCCGTTTTGTACAATCCACTCTTTGGCTATAACACCTCTGGGAAGCGTAAAATATATCTCGTCAAACACCATAAACTATTACAAAATAACTCTGTTTATTTGCAATATTCAACTAATTCAATCAATATATATTTAAATCTGCTACGTGTACGTAAACTCCATAATAATCAACAGTTTGTGCTATGTCCATTTGTGTATATTTATTTTATGATATCTTACTCACAACAGGAGACGGGAAGAGATGTTTAACTAGAGACGTACAGCCAGTTACTCTGCAAGCGTACGTCCGTAGTTTTGCATGTTTTGTGCGTCTATTTAACACAGGTATAAGAGTGTAAGAAATCTCACTTTACACATTAAGCGCGTTACAACCCACACTTCCACTATTACTGAACTTACCATCAAGGTTATCATTTTGCCTTATAATCTGTAATATCCATCGTTTCCTCTCGAATCATATTCGAAAACATTATTCACTATAATATTGCCCCGAATATTGCAAATAAACTAAAAAACTATTCTCTAATCATCTGACGGATTACATTTATAATTTTGAACTTGTACAAGCAATAAACGAAGAAATGAAAACCTTGATATGTCAAGTTACATTTCGTATATAAACAGCTAATATTTTCAAAATGGCGTCAGATTTGGGAATTCAAGTGAACATAAAATCAATATGAAATAAAGCAACATAATTGGTAACGTAGAATAGGGCAAATGTTCTTAAAGGAAATTAGGGAAATTCAAGTTATAATTTCTACAAATTGTATACTACAAAGTGTACAGTGCCGCTATCTTTCTCAGTATAAATTCAAATTTATTGACCTGGTTGTAACACTTATTAGATTTTATTAGAAAGTACCAATTGAAGTTATAAAAAATTAATAAAACACCATGAGTACACAAAGAAAAATTTAGACAAAGCATCATCATTTACAATGATTCCATATTTTTGCATTGTGCCAAGCGACACCGCACAACACCATAATTTAAGTTGTACAGCTAAAGTAAATGGCTACCAACAATTTGAAAATTTCTGAATGAAATACAACATAATAAAGTCAAATAATTCTGAAAGTTTACTTACGCATCATGCCATCTATAAGCGAAAAATTACTCAAGAATTCCAACAATAATGTATTACACATTATTGTTTTGTTAATCTTTTGATTACAAAGCGTCGTAAATGCTCAATGCGTAAGTTTTCTAATAGACAAAGAGATTCAACTAGCATTTAGAAATAATATATCTATCTATCTTTACATATATCCTTATATTTTTGAATATTTGTTGTAATATAAAATTGTGACGAAGGAATATATTCAGAATTCAACCTTATAGTCAAAAAAGACAAGTCATTACTATGTTTTCTTTGTTGCTATAACTTAAGAAGATCCTTGGTTCTTTAATATTAAAGATCTTAACATAGCATTTTGTAACCATACACCCTGAGATACATAAATTAAATCCATAACGAAAATAAGGCGGCTTTGCTTGACTAAATCTCTTATCGATTAACGTTTTTAAAATTAAGTTCTCTGTTCCAGCAGACTTCAAGCATAAGTAAAGAACATTTGTAACCGTGAGATAAATCAAAATCATTACAATAACTATGAGAAGTGGCAATAATTTCAAAGCACCGCGTGTAGTGGGCGGCGTACATTACAAATTAAATACTAAAAAAATATTTTGGCACCCTTCAATACGTGGCCATTTACACGTGATACTTTTGTATGTTTTGCATATATCTTTTAGCGGCTTATTTAATTATGGAATTTACACGTCACAAAAACGCGTTATCAAATCGACATTCGCTATTACCTGAAATTCATTTAAAAAAATTAAAACGTCATTGATCTATTGGTATGGAACAAATTGCCTCTTCTTTTTATTATATTTTTTCTAAACCAACATATTTAAATAACACGTGTAATATGGCCTCTAATGTCTATCATTAGATTTCAACAATCGAAGAACTATCGATATTCGTACTTGTAAAACATTATCGATAACTCAAATCAATCGATACATTGAAACCAAGTGATACAACATTTTATCGATTTTCAAATGATTGTATATAATAAAAACGTACGTACAAAAGGAAAGAACGTATAGAAGCACAGAAAAGATAGACAAGTACAAAATTATCAAAACTACGTAAACCATTGTATAACGGAAGGTCTCACGTGTATAAAGTCAATATAACAAAACAATAAGTTTAAAAATATGTATAGCACAACAGATCATATATTATTATGTAACTATTTAAAATCTCGTGTCGACATCGCGCCTATTATAAAAACTGTACACTAAAATCTGTTTAAAATAACATTCACTTTTTGAATGCGCGGAAACGGGCCTCCGCGCTGCCGCGAGCAGCCACGACTTTACAACGGCGGGCCTAAATATACTCTCATAGATCTATATCTCAGTAATATTTCTTTACATGTACTATGTATAACGGGACTCCCTTGTACATAACTTAGCGACGCATCTATAACACCTGTACTTAACTAAGTTCACTCCGTAAGCTAAAAAATATAAAAACGAATAAATAAATATAATCTCGAGTAATTTCAGGATTTCTCTTTACATGTTTGTGATTATATCAGATCGTGCATTGGAGATGGAGATGTGCGCTCCCCGCTACACCCTGCAGATGAAGCCGCGCGGAAGGCCGCACCCCGCGCCGCGCGCTGCCCGCACCGCTGTTACCCGCCTTAACGCTTCTTCTCAAGAGACTCTTATTCAAAGTTATTTTAACTAGTAATTTTAAAATAGGAAGTAGGCAACTTTTTCCTGCAAGGTGTTTTGTATAACAATATTACTCAAAAAATCTAAGCTTTAAGTGAGTAAGACTAAACATCTCTTGACCACTTTACGTTATCTTCGTGACTTTGATAAATACTTATTTTATTAAAATAAAATATATAAACCATTAAAGCCACATGTCCACGAGATGGACACCCTGGTACTTCCGTGATTTTCCAAAACAGCCTATCCAGGCTGAGGCACATAAAAAAAGACCGTAATTGAAAAAACATTCAGTAAAAGTGGTATCCTTTCACTTCAATTTAACAACACTTGTCTTAAAAATGTAAAAAAAAGTAAATGATAGTACGGTTAGTAGTGTAAAAAGTTTAATTCTTGCATTATTTTTGGAAATGTGACGTTTTACTAGAATATGTAATAATCGGTGAGCAGCGGCGCGCGCAGCCTCGGCTCCGACACGCTGGCGGCCCTACATCCCTACATACAACGCTGTATTTAGGTACGTTTGGATGTCGCGTGTATTTCACACCGTCCGTGCCCGGGACATTGTCGAAAAATATCGAGTGTTACCAGTGCAACAACACAAAAACTTCTACCTAATTTATTCGTCTCCACGCATTTTTGTAATGCAAGGTGCGCTCGGCGACACGATGACGCAATGAACGCACACACGCACACGCACACGCACGCACACAGCCGAGCCCGCGCCGGACGCGCACTGTACATGCACACGTCCCTGCGGCCTAACGCCGCCTTCAATACGTCCGCACGCCGAACCTCCTAACATATACCTTTATACCTAAACATCGGAACATTCAAACGAAAACATGCACGATACGAACGTGAGATCCTACTTACAAGTAAACGCAACGTCTATGGGAGCCTACGGGCGCGATACAAAAGTACTCCACCATCTTCGACTAGCGCCGACCGACGCCTACTAACGCCGACCGACGCCGGCCTCCACACGTAAAGGCACGGAACTCGCCTGAATCCGGCGCGGGCTCCGCACACTCGAACTAACCTAACACGTGTATTAGTACGAATCACATCAAAAAATTAATACCGCACAAACACTAGTTATAGAGAACGTTCAGAATATAATTATTGTTTTAATGCAAGCGCATACAGTCGGCGGCAATTAACTGTGTACGTTTTAAGTTTACAGATTTACAACAATACAATACATTGCAAAATACAGCACACGAAGTTCTGTTTCAAATTATGTTATTCGTTAAATTATGTTACAATAATAGTTACATTTGAATGAAAAGTGTTAAAAAAATTCTCATTTATTATCAACCATTTAAACATCGATCCGATTCTAAAACTTGCAACATTACGATGTGTTATTTTTTACAATTTATCTGGCTGAATTTTTACTAAAATCTTATTGAATATTTTAAATGTCGAATATAAAAATCTAATAAAAACAATTAAACAAGTCTAGGCGTAGTGTTCCGCACTCCAGTAGACACAATGTAAGATCAATTCAAAAACAAAACCTAAATGTTGCATTAAATTGGATTGCTTTAAATTGGTCGAATACGTTACTTGGAAGTGAAACCAAGTCTAAGTTTTTTTTTTTCAATTATGACATCGCAAACTCTGTGCATACTGCCAGCGTCAAGTATAATTTTTGCATCAAGTCTTTGCCAGTTTCAATTAAACTGGACGAAGTAATAACAAAGTCAGTAAGTATGTCGTCAATAATCAGTCAGTCTAGTCAGTCCAACACTCAAGTAAAGCGATGGCTACTTTACTAGAACGTGTCCGATGGAATTTTGGAGGCAAGCAGAAAAAACACATTTTAGCACTGTTATTCTATTTCACAAACACTCGTGCACTGTAATTAACCTATATCAAACAAAATGCCATCAACTTTATCCGATATAACTCAAAAATACACCAAGTAAATGAAAATAAAACAAGAGCACAATATGTCTTTTTCGACTTCCCGCCAAAACTCATCTAGGTTTTTTTGTAATGTATTGTATGGATTAAAAAAAAATTAAAACGTATACATTTAAGTGTCGCTGAGTGTCGTAGGGTAATCACGCGTCACCGCGCTTGCGGTACAACTTAAAATTAAAAAAGTAACGTCCAAAACGTCAGATTATAGTATTACATATCAAAAATAACCAACACGCAACGGTGAGTGACGCTCGCGCGCCGAAACGTATTACTTATACCGACCATTTAATTTATATTTCATTTATTTATAATTTATACCGATATTATACACTAACATCTACATAAAGCATTACATTTGTGCTCTCCGCCGCCGGGGTGACGACGCTCCGCTAATACGAATATTTCGATTGATCGAACATAAATTTAATTTAACCTTTGGTTTCCAAATTAAAATTACACCTATCGAATAATACTAGATTTCAGAAATGCGCTGGGCGTGTAACGTAACATTCGTTAAAATATAAAACGTAACCTTTCCAGTAACCTCGATCAAACTAACGCTTAAACGAGATAATATAACCTATAATAATAATTAATTTCCTAACTTAACTTGCACACAGTATCTGCGTTAATATAGACAGGAGAAGTGTAATAACAAAAGAATACGAAACACTCGAATACGTACCGAAAATTAACATTTACAAAATAATCTCAAAGAAAGTTGTACTCAAAGTACTCAGTATCAAATACTTGATAAAAATGACATAACCAAAACAATACAAACGAAGTAGACAGGTGTAGGTGAGCTCGTACACGTGTGGGATAGTATACTTTGAATTAGTATTTTAATACTAATTAATACTTTAATATTTGGAAAGAAAATCTGTACCTAATGTTGTATTATGATAAGATTTCAAACAACATCATAGTGCCTTGGGTTGCAAAAATGACAACATTATTTCACTGAATTTAATTCCTATTTTTCATTGTGATTATGTTAAATAATTCTAACCCGTTACAAATAAACGTAGTATACGCTTGTTAGTTATACAGTGTTTTGTCTTGCTTTGACATACGTCATTGTGTGCGTGTCAGAGTAAGACAAAACAGTGAACAACCACACCATTTATCAGTAAGACTATAAACGATACCATTTATCCACACTCACACAAGTTACCTACACCAGATAGATACGGAAATACGGGGACCCAACCATGAGTGTTGGGGAAATGCATCATTCGATCAACTACTTCGGCATATGAACCACAACACTGCAATTAACTATAATAAACTTACAAACACATTTTTTTGCACTTTGTTGTAGGCGTTGGCCAGAAAGTGGAGAACGACAGACGGACAGTGTCCGAAAAGAATTCCATTTTTTTTTTTCGAAAATTATACCTTTGAAATTACATGTAAACTTTTCCATCTTATGACAATAAAAACGACAGCCAATAAAATGTGACTATGAATATAAATAAATAAGTTATTACGACTATGAATTTATATTTGTGGCAGTGCTGTTGATCAAATGCTGTCAAACAAACTAAATAAAATAACACAACGCAGGACTAGAAGATAACTCATGGAAACTGTCTTGCAACCTTGATTGTTCTAACTAAATTCGTAACCCTGACAACGAGCATCTTATCTATAGAGAAGTAAGTTCAAAAATCTAACAAGAGCATTTGAAGTAAAAAACAAGAATAAAAGATCAAAACGAAAAAATATTTTAAAATTGATTGTCTTATATCAGGATTGTGATGTGTTTTGTACGAATATGGACAAGAAAACAAGAGGAAAATCTAAAATAAACAGGTGGATGCATCGATTGAGACTGTCCAACGAGTTAATTGTAATCGCTCTCAATGTTTCTAATAGCAGGAACAGCACAATGCACGTGGTAACTCTATGTGGGATTCCAATAACCCATCATATTGATAAGCAACAAAATCGTAATGTCATAAGCAACTCTGTGCATTTAGTAATGAGGCAGCTATTTCAAATTTAAAAAAAATTCGATCTAGGAACAACCTCGAGTGGTATAAGCGTTTGCGGAGACCACATTAAACTTATCTGTAAAAGCTATTTTTACAAAGATAAAATTGCTATGTTGAAGAATCTTTACTTCTCTATAGATTAAAAGACTCATAGTTCGTTAAATAAAGCTTAACTTCGGTAAACAATGACAAACCAAGTTAAACTTAGCACTAGAAACCAACTCATTTGACTATTTCATGTTTACCTTGCTTGTTGTAAGCATTGAAAATGGGTGACTTGGATACATTTAAGATATGGTAGAGAAAACATATTTGTACTCTGAAACACAGTAGTGTATCAATCTTTTATACACTTTATACATACAAAGAATGTCCAAGGAAATTAAGACGTATAAAACAATCAAACAAAAATCAATAATGTATGGAAATATTGATTTTGACTACATTTATGTCGCTCGGTTTAAACGAAACTGGAACAAATGGCTTCAAAAGTTATAATGGACAGTGGCAACATGCACAGATCGTGTGTCGGCGTTAGTGAAAGGAAAAATAAACATACCTTAATAACTACAGGCATCTTTTTTTCTAACCAGGTCACCACTTTCAACACCTCATTAAAATTAAATAATAGAAGTGTATCGAAACGGATATCGCCTTCGACCCTATCGACGTCCCCGCTCAGGCAGCCGCACACACTCACACACGAAGTACAATAATAACACGCTACTATGCAAATGGGGTTTACTCATTTCTCCGCGGACTCCCCGCTCCCTTCCCCGGTGTTGCCATCACGCTTATATCTACTACGAAGTTGTCCGCGATCTGGCAACACTGGCGTCCGCTAGTAACCTTACCATATGCGTTAAATTTTTCAATATTTACAACAATCAATAATTGCTCTAACCTCTTCTCAAATATATATTACTTTAGGTTATCTCAAGAAAACGAATTATCATTACATTATATCACCGAACTAATTAAACGTTTTTTCGTTTTTTTTTTCTGTTTTACGATTTTTTTAGTTTTTGGTGCGCAATCGTAGTCGTATGTGAACGCGTATTTACGATACTTTAGCCGAAAATAATAAGCACCCGTGCCGTCCCGTTTAATCCACTGTAAGTTTATAACGTACTTCAAAAACAAATATTTCGTTTAACAAAATATTTTGAGGCCTCGATCACCAACGATTTTATGTCGGTGTGGTCATCAACCGGCCGACTAGTAACTCTTTAACAACATTATCATATTATTTTCGAATTCCAACAAGCGTCTCGGTGCTCGACAACATAACATTCTGGCTAGTACTCGATACATGGACAGAATCTCATAAGAAACAAACCGTGTTCATAAAAATAAACATCACCTAAACATTTGGCAACGTCCTTTATACTCTGTTACAAGGTATTTATATAACGTATAATATATCTCTTTACTGATTACTGAGGTAATCGCACTACTACGACATTATGCGGTGACGCAGTCGGGGTAGCTACTCTGTACGAACGAAAACGGAGCGAGATAGACAGAGGTAACAATTAATATAAATATTAGTCTAGTTAGGGATTACAGAATAGGGACCCCGCGGTTCTACGACTAAATGAGAGAGTTCGAAGAGGACCGGGCCCTCGAAGCCGAAACGCCTAACCTACGCTAACTCTAAGAGACAGACATTCAAACAACTTACGGAACAAACGAAAACAAAATAATACTTCGACAAGTCAATACTAATTTAAATGGCGAGGGACCGAAGATCGACGTGACTAGTACATCGGCATTGCACTTGGTACGCACTGACGGACAGAAGCGGACTACGTTTTTATGTACTACATCACACTACCGTTAATTACAATTGCATGCCCTTTAAATGAATCCTACTCGTGCAAGACAAACCTCATCGGAGGTCCATATTTAACAGGCAAATATGAAATCGAGTCACAGTGGATTCATGTGTACAACTGACCTCAAGAATTACAGAGTTCTACTCTTATAGGTATCAAAAATGATATATCATCAATACTCTTCCTCTGCTTTCACTGTGACTCTTCGTAGACAAAACAAAAGTGGACAATCTTTTTGCACGTTTGTATCCGGAACATTTTGACCGAATAGTCGATTCATCGACTGAGCCGATATAGGCCGATTATCGAAAGGTGGGCGCGTACTCGCCACTTACATAGCAAGCACGTATGTTGTGTACACAGACAGACACACAGGTGTCAGTAGTCGAGCGAGTGGGCAGTGCAGTCCGCTGCTGGCGGTCAGTGGGCGAAGGTGGGGGCTCAGGCCTGCGGCAGCTTGTCCAGCGACGGCGAAGGCACGTAGTCCTTGTTCACGAACGAGAAGCCTTGGAACTCCTCCTGTAACGAGAATACAGTTTGGGTTATTCTTGTAAATGTGTCATGTTGATGTCAAGCTAGGAACGGAAAAAACATATTTTATTACTCCTACGATTGTTAGAAAACATGTTTGAACAGATTATTTTCTCGTGACTGACATGTTTGTTTAAAAACAAAACAAGTGATATAATTAATAGAATCAGGCATCACTTTGCGGAACTCCGTTGTTATAAAGTTCCGTTGTAAAAACTACTTTGCAACAATCCGCAATCAGAACGTACGATAGTGTATACTTTTTCATGCAATAGCACCTCCCTCCCGCCGACACATGCACATGCGAGAATAAAAAATATACACCAACATACGCACATGTTTCGCCCCAAAACAGGGCATCATCAGGGTTTTTGTTCTATGTTGGTGTACATTATTTTTTATTGTCGCTTGAGCACGTATCTTATGTAAGTTACTTTTTAAGACGACTTATCAAACAGCCCTCGTATTTTGAACGTTTTCTTTCAATGAATCTCGATTCAAAATTAACTAATGTAAAATAGGGCAAGGAAATATAAACCTTATTTCATAGTCGTGGACGTATTTAATAGAACACACGTGTTATAAGTTTTCTGTTTTCTATGGCAAAATCTTGTAAGTGAAATTACTGTTAAACAAAAAATTATCTTACGCCCATAACTTTAAGGTCGCATATTGAATATCAATCATACTGTTATATTGTCAAACAAATTTTTAAATGTGTGGCCAATTGTATGAATCTTTTTTATTTACAATATTGTGCACAGCTTTTGTGTATTTGGATTCTGATGCAAATAGCAGGTTATAACATCTCTATTTTTTTTTTTATCTGTGCCTGGAGCTTATCACACCATGCTACTGTAACGTGAATTGATGGAAATAATGTGAAGGCATAGTGAGCCAAAAATAACATACTAGGTTTTCGACAAGATTTAACGACTGCTATGATTGATAACAGCCAGACGATTTGGCATATTTTTTTTTATTTAATTATTTATTTTATGTAAACACCTTAAACTAGGAGTTACAAAGGGGTTTAGCCTAATGCCTATAGGCATTGTCTCCCAGCCGCCCCTGGGTGAAGGTGAGAATGTGCGGTAGGCTTTAATTATGAGAAATAAAATTTTAGAGATAAAAACAATATACAATAAATATATGTAAAGCAAGACAAATTATACAAAAGAGGAATAATAAGACTACTACACATACACAAACTATACATACTACATACATACTATACTTATATAATAAATATATAAATATATATATATGATTTATAATATATGTACATATATAATGATATATATAATATACATAGATTTAAATTGTAAACAATATAATATTAACAGATATGACTCTTCGATAAAAAAAAATATAATTTTATTACAAAACAAAACAAAAATTAATTCGTGGTACTCAAAAAATACTCACGAACCAGTTTTTTGAATCTTAACTTGCTCGGCACGTTTCTTATATTTACGGGCAAGACATTCCAGAGTTGTATAGCCTTAACTGTGTGAAGGAATGATGGAAGAATCCGCTTTTATGCGGCGGAAGGGAAATGCTGAGATTTTTGGAAGAACGTAGCCCTCTGTTGTGGGCAGAGCAGAGGTACTGAAAGTTTTCCTTGAGATATTCAGGAGAAGTTGGATCATGCAACACTGAGTACAGAGCCAATAGAATATGAGAGTCACGCCTTTGCCGAATAGTAAGCCATTGAAGCGCGCATGGCCCGGCGGTTAGCGTAGAATGCAAACGATCTATGCAACTAAGCCAAACGGGCGCGGTCAAGTGTGAGATGGGTGACCGCTAGTGGCAAAAAAATTTCATGCGCGTTTCCGTGCTTCGGAGGGCACGTTAAGCCGTCGGTCCCGGTTGTTGTCGATAGATAACAGTCGTTAAACCTTGTCGGAGGCCTTATGGGCGGTTTGAAAACATCCGACAGCGGGTTGGCCACTAACCCGCATCTCCACCAACCCGCATTGGAGCAGCGTGGTGGAGTAAGCTCCAGGCCTCCCCAATAATGGGGAGAGACCCGTGCCCAGCAGTGGGACGAAAAAAAGGGTTGCGGCCTAAGCCATTTAAGCTGGCTTCGAAATTTAGAGACATGATCATACTTGCGTAAATTGAAAATAAACCGAATACAGTTGTTGAGGAGGCGTTCTAACTTATCTAGAAGATCTTCAGTGAGATCAGGGTAAGACACATCAGCGTAATCGATTATGGGTAGAACAAGAGTGTGAACCAATGTAAGTTTAGTGTGATATGGGAGAAAGTTTTTAAACCGATATAAGGCCTGCAGGGTTGCGTTAACCTTACGGCAAATTTCAGTTATCTGTGGTTGCCAATTTAAGCAGTTGTCCATTGTAATACCTAGGTTTTTAACAGTCTTACTTACCGCAACCACATTGCCATCATACACGATTGGAGGTAGGTTTGAACTGTCAAGTTTGGCTAATAATCTGGAGCTACCTACAATAATGCTCTGGCACTTCTGAGGGTTAACTGTGATTCCATATTGTGATGACCAAATCTTTACAGCCTCCAGCTTGCGGTTGATAGCACTGATAGCCTCATCTAATTCTTCAAGGCTAGAATGAATATACAGTTGGAGGTCATCAGCGTAAAGATGGTACGAACAATCAATAACAGAGGTGACCGAGTTGATAAACAACGAAAATAATAGAGGAGAAAGTATACCGCCTTGTGGGACGCCAGCATTAATGTTCGCCCATTCTGAACATTTTTGTTCTTCACGAACTGATTGCTGACGGTCACGAAGATAGGAAGAAAACCACTCAAGAGCTGTTGGGGTGAACTGAAGAGAGGAGAGTATGGAAAGGAGGATTTGGTGGTCGACTGTGTTGAAAGCATTCGAAAAGTCAATGAGCACCAACACAGTGATTTTCCTATTATCCATTGCGTTACGAATGTCATCGGTGACTTTAATTAAGGCTGTGGTGGTGCTATGACCAGGACGGAACCCAGACTGATATACACTCAGTAGGTTATTAGAACAGATAAAAGAGGAGATTTGCTCATGAACACAGGCTTCCAAAACTTTAGAGAGGAAAGGAAGTATTGAGATAGGACGAAAATGATTGGGAAGCGTGGGTTTTGGGATTTTTGGGAGAGGTCTAACAAATGCTTTTTTCCACATTGTTGGATATTGACCCGACAATAAAGAGCAGTTAATAATATTAGTGATTGAAGGTAGAAGGCTCTCTACTATCGGAATTATCATTGACCTTCCAATGTCATCACACCCAACCGCCCTTGACTTAATTTTTGAAATAACCTTCATTACTTTCTCCTTACTTACAGTGGAGAAACTGAAGGTTGAAGTGGAGAGTGATTGCAATGTAGCAATTGAAGCTATAGTGTGACATCTGATTGCAGGGTCTAAAGAAGAAGTAGAGACAAAATGTTTGTTAATGGAATCAAGAGAAATGGAAAAGTTGCAATCATTTGATTGTGGTTTTGCAATTCCTAGTGATCTGAGAAACTTCCATACATCCGCAGGAGAAGAATTTACAACGTTTTCATGAAAATATCGGCGTTTTGCGGCTCGTACCATTTGATTACACCGGTTTCTCGCTATCTTAAAAGCTGACCAATTCAGGTCAGTGCGATCTCTTTTAAACTTTCGAAAGGCCAGGTTTCGTTTCCTAATGGCTATCAGGACTAGTCTAGTTAGCCATGGGGCTGGAGGACGCTTCAGTCGGACACTGTGAACTGGAGCATGGGTGTCATACAGTGTAAGTATGATTTTATTAAGTTGGGAAACTTTGCTGTCCACCATAGACGCTCCCATTACCGGAGAAAAATCTACATTATTTGCGTCGTACCTGAGCTTCACAGTGTCTAACCTTCTAAAATTTCGAAGAAATAAATTGGTAGCCTTGTAACTTGGAGGTTTTATTTTATATGCCACATATAGGAGGGCATACCCTCAGAAGATCTGAATGCACGTGGAATTTGGCATTAGCTTGCATAGATAACTTACGTTCTACGCCAAGCACAGGACTATTCGTGTTTCAAAAAAGACTTAATTTGTATGTTGTTGTCGTTTTCTCTTTCCTGTGTGTGTTGAGTGTGTGTGTGTGATGTGTTGCGGCAATAGCGTACCTGGTTGATGGCGCGCACGACGTCGAGCGGCACGGGCGTGAGCGTGGGCTCCTCCTTCGTGAACTCCGCGTCGAAGTTGGCCGCCTCACGCTTGCTCTTCTGCAAATGTTATGCAAATACATTAAAATGTAAGTTTTATAATGGTAATTTAATAATTATATCAGGCATTGATCTGGCAGAGCTTTTCAGTTTTATTATAAAAATATACAGTTGCGTTGGTACACCTCTCTCGTCTCAGATTCTTGGTGATGATCGCGTCCAGTCAATGTAGCGGGCATTTCACCTTTCTGTTGAAAAACAATGTAAAAGAAATAGAACAGAACAAAAAAAACCAGCTCCATTTCTCTCCTCCTGATGGGTCAGATTGGGGTGTCGCACGAGAAGGACACCGCAACGGTGTGTTCCTCTGGAGATCACGAAGTTCTCCCCAAGCGCTGCGGCAAGCCACCGAGGATGTCTTAGTACAGTAGCAATCTAACATAACCCTGTATCTCTCCTTAGGTGTCGAGTGCCTGTTGAAGATTTCCCCCGAATACGAGACTAAAGATGGGATGGAGCGGTCCACCAGGGGGCGGAGAGGGCGGATACGCACCACCTTGGGGCGGAAGGGCGGACGCAGACGGCGCAGCTCCAGCGCGGGCCAGTCCACGTCGCGGAAGAAGGCGTGCGCGCGGATGCCCTCCTCGCCGCCCGCCACGCCCAGCCGCCGCGCGGGGTTCTTCGTCATGAACCCTGCACACATACGTACATTGCTTTACTTCAACGTCTCACTTATCCAGAACTAACCTACAATATTAGTAACAATACAACAGTAACACAATGCAGCTGTCACAGCAGAGCTTTATCCCTCTATAGTTAGGTGCAACGTATTTTATGACGATTCTGTAGGTAGACCCTCTGAAGCAGAAAAGGGTTGATATGTACAATTGTTTTTGTATTTGCAGCTAGCTAGTTATAGGTCTTGTAAATACTGTGTGTTTTTGAAGTGAAAACTTCTTTAGTGGTGTTGAGCACTTTTGTGGGAAGGGTAAAAACTGTGAAACTCGCGTCAGGTCACGTGTGCTGATCGAAAAACCGTAAAACGGTTGGAGAGTAGTGTTGTAACATCGAAATCGATTAATCGAACAATCGATTTTAATGTAATATAATGTACTTTAATGTAATATAAATTGTAATGTTTATGTACGATAGCGCAATAAATAAATATTGTATTCTACGACATAAATGATAGTACTTTTATATTGATAATAAAAGCAATTCGTTCAAAATTATTCCCTAACTATTCCAATAAATCAAAAATGCACAACATTAATAATCAAGTTTTCACTTCTACCGGCACTCTCGGAATGCAACCCGTATTTTTATTTATTTTTATTATTTACTTCTTTAATACACAGTTTTCCAAAAGAACCTCCCTAACAATAACAACACATAACAGTATATTGTAAAAACATATATCTGTTTTATCTCACAGCTATAGAGGTGTGTGCACAAACTAAGAAATAGCCAATCGGACAGTTACATCCAATCCTAAAAGCCACGCTGGTTCCTAGGATTACTAATAAGTAGTCCTTGTAGCTTCAGGATTAAAAATAGAGCTAGAGTACCTCCTGCCTGATCGTAAGAGGCGACTAAAAGGGGGCATCCGGGGTTGAGGACGGTGAGAGTGGAAACTCGACCCATCCAGTCAGCGGCTCCGAGAAGGACTGCGGTTAGTGCGTGGCCGCATGCCGCCGTAAGCATCGGAAGGTGCAGAAGAGCCCGTCTGCTCTCCAAAAGATGGACCCATACGGGGCGCCGCGCGTGGAGAACACCGGTGCGTTCCACTGGAGATCCCGGAGTCCTCCCCAAGCGCAGAGGCACCAACTAGCGGCACGCAAAACGGTCGCAGCCTACATACCCTTGAGTATGGAGACGGCGTCCTTGGAGAGCCACACGGGGTAGAGCACGTCGTCGTGCAGGATGCTCTCGAACAGCTCGTCCTCGTTGTCGGCCTCGAAGGGCGGCTGGCCGGCCAGCATCTCGTACAGCAGCACGCCCAGCGCCCACCAGTCCACCGACGCGCCGTACTCCTGCTCCTGCAGGATCTGCGCGCACACACACAGCCGCATACACTCAACACTGCTATCACTGTTATTACACTTTACGCAACCATCCCGCCGGCGCTTCACGGGCGTTGGCGTTCCAACTTTGTCGCAACTTGACGTCGCGTCAACGTGTCGTCGACGTTTTTGGCAGCCGGGCGGAGGCGGAGCTACAGAGCGAGTACACATTACGCGTTTTGAAGCGCGCGCTTTGGTAACGCTAGTAGTAAGATCTACGAGGTCTGATTGAAGTGCACACATGTAAACGCGCTCTTCGAAACAAGCGCGCTTACAAATTTTCCTTAAAACGCGCGTTGCGCTTCAAGATATATGAACAGCCATATTGTTGTACATTCGAACGCGCGCTTTCGTAAAGAGTAGCCGCACGTTGACGAAAATGGAGAACGATCATTATCCAGTATATTCGTCCTACTACCGCTCGTCGAGCGCGTGCAAAGCGCGGTGTGTGTATGCTACCAACGCGCGTCAAACGCAACGCCGAACACCCAATGTGTACTCGCTGTAACGATTGGTTGGACGCATTGGCCGTATTGCTTTGCGCACATGCTTTAAACGCAACGTCGCGTTTGTGCAACGCCAACGATAAAGAAACGCCAACGCACATAAAATGACAATGGGATAGCGGCCCTACACTCATAACTCCACGCTAGAATTTCCTATATCAAGGTTATTATGGACACACACAAAGAGAGATCCAGATCGAAAGCGAAATTGATCTTCAATCACTGTTGAAACAACTTATACTGATTTACATAGGCGTATAAACTGACACTTGGCAAAAAAAATTGCCTTACAGAAATTTTGTAACAACATTTTGGTAATTATCCATGTAATATATCTAATACAAGGCATTTATATACTCTCGTCAAGTTCTTATGTAACAAGTTCATAATCTATCTATTCCTCCTTAATGTATGATTCTATAGCTTACCTCTGGAGCTATATAATCAGGAGTACCACAAAAAGTTGTGGTAGTCGCTCCATCTGAAAAGAAAAAAGAAACACCATTAAATATAAGCCAAGCCAGCCTCTAAAGTATAACCTAAATTACAAAAATATAATGTTATACTTTAGAGAATAAAAAACCCAACCTAGGTACTTCTTATTTCATTTAAATTGAAACATACCAAACTACAGCTGGGCTGTCTTCTTTAAGTATAAAGAGAATCTAGCCTAAAAGTTATACTGTGATGAAAAAAATCGCAACCAAATATTACAATATTGTCAGAGGTGGGCTGGGGTTAAAAACTCGCGACTTCGTCGTCGGGGGAAGTTATCTATCGTTGATCTATAGCTTCTCAAAGTAATAATCATATATTTTAACATAATTGTAAACATAAAGCAAAGGCTCACCAATGATGCCCTCCTTGCACATGCCGAAGTCGGCCAGCTTGCAGTGGCCCTCGCTGTCCAGCAGGATGTTGTCCAGCTTCAGGTCGCGGTAGATGACGCCGTGCGAGTGCAGGAACTGCAGCGCCAGCGTCACCTCCGCCGCGTAGAACCTGCAATAATACGGCCGTGAGTGTTGGGCGTTGTGTACAGTTTCATACTGACGTGAGTCGTATACGGTGTCGTACGTGCAGACGTCGTATATCATCAGCGCATAGAATGCAAAGTACGTAGGATTTACAGATGTATCGAACCCTTTAGATAAGTATAAAATTGAGAGCCATCGTTAAATGTTCGGTCAAAGTTTGGGTTCTAATTTGGGTTAATCAAGATGTTTCTGATTTAAATGCAGTCCTAAAGACACGCCCCAGGTTTATTTAGATTGAAAGTTTTTTTTTGTTATAGGGGTTAGTATTAGGGGTATTTTTTGAAGGGGGAAACCTTCAGAAACTACTGAGCTCGACGGGTTGCCTGATAGGGTGGGACCACTTCTCCAGTGGGGAGGACCGGTATCCTCCATACTCGGTGTCACAAACCTAGGGAGAGCGATTTAGATCTTATATATCCTTAGGTGCTTACGACGATACGCACCCACGCGACGTGAACAAAACGCCGAGTTTTTCGGAGGCACAACGGTTCTCTTTAAGACGTCTCTAGTGATCAGGTCGGCTGGGGATCCTGTAACTCATATATGTATTTAATCCAGAGCTACATGGACAAGAAGCTTGACCTTTTTCAAAAGGTACCCGCGCACCTTGGGAGGAGGGATACCGGATTATGCGAGATTTCTACAGCACTAAAACTCCCTCGATGGCCTGTCTCTGCGCTTGGGGAGGAAGTCACCGCGTGGCGCCCTGTACGGGCCCATCTTCGGGGGAGCAAATGTGGTGAAGGGACCCACCTGGCGCGCGGCTCGTCGAACTTGCGCGCGCGCTGGATCTGGAACATGAGGTCGCCGCCGTCCACGTACTCCATGACGAAGAAGAGGCGGTCGGGCGTCTGGAAGGCGCAGTGCAGCGCCGTGAGGAAGGGGTGGCGCGCCGCCAGCGCCAGCACGCGCCGCTCCGTCAGCGTGCACTCCACGTCGTCGTCCTGCACGATGGCGTCCTTCTTCAGCACCTTCACCGCGTACACCTGCGCGACCACGACATGACACACGCTACAAACAAGCCGCTCGAGATCACCCTCGTTCTGAAGCTAATATGAAGAAGAAAATGAATAATGTATGAGATTGATCTGTCAATCCCAACATTTTTTGACGTGACAACGTCTTATAATTCGATGGAGCCGGCTGCCCGCACGAAAAAACGTGAATCATGCGGCGTTACCTCGCTCTGAGGCGTTCCATTTAAGGCTTGCAGTACAAGCGAGAGCACGGAACGAGCGACAAAGAGGCACAATCGGCCTCCGCGTTCGGCAGCGTTCGACATCTGTCTCTCTCCTACTTGAGTGAGCGATGCGTCCGCGTGGACAGCTGCTACACAATAATACATTTACATGTTTTCGTCAAGTATGAAGTGCAGTGAAAAGTAAATGTGTGTCAATTGTTTATAGCAACAAGTATTTTCTTATGACGTTGTCACGTTCAACTATCGTCAGTAAACCGACTTTACAGACAATTTTTTTTTATTATTATATTCTAACACCACGATAGTCGAATGCCACTTATTGAGGCCCGCAGCCGTAATCAAAATATCAAAATTTATATTCTGATCCAAGTAGGCAAAAATTCAAGTAGAGTATTCAGAACACTATTACAAAATGTGGAATGTTCCCAACTCATTTTCGGGGCTTAGTTGCCCGGACCTAATAATAAATCGCAATAATTTGTGTAGATGTGCAAAATGTCAGCTGATTAAAATCTGAAAATACTACAATGTCTAATAGTTATACGTATACCTGACTACTACTCAATAGCTTATAAACCTTATATTATAATTCGTTGCCACGAAACATACAGTCTCAATGGATGTATCATAAGTAAAAACTACCCCTCAAAATAAAATGCTTCCCACATGCATACCTTTCTAACAATGGGCAACAACCCTTTTTGCGTCCCACTGCTGGGCATGCGTCTCTCTCCATTATTATGGAGGCCTGCAGCTTACTCCACCACGCTTCTCCAATGCGGGTTAGTGAATTCCAACAATTACAGTTATTTTTAAATTACAGTTTTCATGCCCTTTGAGTGTGTTTGTAAAAGTTCACGTAAGCTACAATCGATATCAAGTTTGTTCAAAGGATTACCAATAGTTAATTGCTGTCTCCGCAAAGGATTCTACTCGTACAGAAAGTGACCCATATTTGTATACTTAAAAAAAACTATCCAAACTCGCTCAAAGGATGCTAACCAACACAAGCTCCAACTCAGAGAAGTGATGTAACTCATAATTCTTTGGCTTTTTCTCTTGCATCTCGAAAAAAAATGTAGATTAAATATAATACTAATAGGTTACAGGAAATTAAAATATAAAAATCTCAATTTTATAAACCTAAAAGATGACCTTGACATGGGGACAGCGTTAGCTTATGTCTTTAAGTACTTTGAATTTGATCATTTCTTTTCTTATATATAAATACATAAGGGACAACTGATCTATCCATACTAATACAGTGGAACCTCGATAAGTTAAAGTCCAAGGGAAACACAAAATATTTTAAGTTATAGAGGTTTTAAGTTATCAAGGGTCTATGTTAGGGATAGGTTAATATAGAGGTAGGTATGTACATATGTATGTATGTACCTTTGTTCATATTTTTACTGAGTGTTGTTAGTTTCTTTTTGAACTCATTTTAAGCCAGTTTTATCACACAGTAGGTAAAGCGATGTTTCCAGGACAATGATCAAAAACTTATGATCCAAGAGCCGTTGTCTTAAGGCTAACCGCCGCAAAGCTTTAAAGAATTTCGAAGGAGCAAACAATAGGTGACATATGTATTGTTTACGTTAACAATTTAACTAGTGAACACGTGAAGTAATAAATACCGAAACCTTTTGTTTTGCACACTTTCAAAATGACACATTGACAAACAATTTTATTTTATAGAGGTTGTGGAAACATTTCTTTAAGTTACTGAGGGCCACTACAGAGATTATTTATTTAAGTTATAGAGGTTGCATTTTTTAAGCTATAGAGGTTTTTGGCTCTGGACGTAGTTTGAGGGTTGGACATTGACATATAGGCTACTTTTTACCCGGGAAAAATATCTCATTCCTATGGGGAAAACGTGTAGCGCACGCGGGGGAAAAGCTAGTATTGATCTATGTACAAATTTTATAATCGTTTTTACTGCAAAAATACTCAGTTCGTCCTGAAACTAAATGATCCCTTCCTCGCATGATTCCACGGATACTTATTACATTACTTCTCTCACACCACCTCGTCATGCCCAGTCGCCGTCACCAGCCCGCAACTACGACATACCTCGTCGGTGCCCTTCTTCTCGGCGAGCATGACCTTCCCGAAGGAGCCCTTGCCCAGCACCTTGATGAAGTGGAAGTCGTCCAGCGTCACCTTGTCCAGGCCACCGTCCGCGCCCCCGGCCGCGCCTGCAACCGACCCAGGTCCGTGCTACACCCGACTTCACCCAATTTACCCCCTTCCCATTTCACCCACTTGCATAGCTACGCCCGACACCACAAGCTTACCAGGCGGACTACTTTCTTGTTAGTTTTTCAGTTTTTATGAACACTACCAGCGTTGGCTTACAGTTCTGTACCATTTTACACCCGTACTCCACAGTCGATATTTAATAATAGGGAACATGCATGAACTTTTTTTATAGTATCTATCGATTATATTTAGCATAGTGTTCTTAAAGGATCACAATTGACCACAGCGATTAGAGCACCACGAAAGACAGAAATATGAGTCAAAATTAAACCTCACCAGGTAGCGTTGAAAGTCGCACATTATAACGTGGCAAAATTTATGACTTAATAGCTGCTGAACGCAGTACCAAATACTATGTGAAATACAAGTGATTTGCAACTTTAACCGTTGAAACTGCGTTTAAGTATAAGTTGTCTATTTTTTTTCTTTTTAAACTATAAGTATTCCGATTAAATATTTAAAAAAATATTGGATGAAATAAAAAAATCTAAAATATTGGCTGCATATTTACTAGTTTGAAAAAAAAACTTTTTTCATTTATGAATACTGTGTACATATTTGCAATTTTTCATTTAAAATATGTACATATTATATTAACCGTTAGAATAAAGTTCATGCATGATCCCTATTACGAATAAGCATGTCGACTGGACTAAAAGCGTACGAAATTCCCAAAGGTGGTACACACTTTAATGTTGTGGATGATTCCCTAATGTATGCATCTTGTGGTTAACCTGCACTTGTTGTACTTCAAGCATCTTCAAGCTCTTTTATCTAAGATTTATAATTAGGTTAATCTGTCAGTCACTGTTGAAATGCTGAGATATAAGAAGAGAGGACCTTACATAATTATTTTAAAGTGGTATCGGCTATCCCCGTATAAATGTGTCCACGTTTCAGAATGTAATAAACGTTTTTTGAAGTCGGTATTAAGGGTGTCAACAGGACGATATTTATATACATACTGTCTGTCCAGCAGTCCGTCTGTAAGCAAGTCAATACACCTGTTTTGTTCTAAGCTCAAAGGCAAATAATGTTATTGAGAGAGGTACCCTCTCTTGTTTAAAGAATACATTTAGCATAAAGAAGCAGAAGCAGTACGATTATACTTGGTTCATGTGCTCGTGTGATAGAAGCTGTCCGTTAAAAATGATCGTTACAAGAACCTTGTTTACACCCAAATATGTCCTCGAGATCGTCCCAGTGCGTCCGCCAGGGCTTGTCCTCCTTCCGCTCATCTATTTAAAATCATTACCATCATTCAAACATCACCATTGAATACCACAAAAAATGCATATGAGTGATATTAGACATACTTATTCCTGTACAGGTTTTGAAAAAAAATGCCTTGTATTCTTAAAAAACTTCCATATCATTTGCATTTTAACTACAAGTTTGTAAGCAAATTAGCAAGATTATGTAGAAGAAATATAATTCATAATTACCACTTGTCGGTAAGGGAATTACTCTTACAATAATTCTTCAAGCAAATTCTTGTCCAAAAACATTCATTTAAAAAAAGCACAAAAAGGCTGACGAGCCGCATGATGTTAAGCGATTATCGCAACGGACGACTCCTGGGAGCCACCTGTGTCTTGTAGCTTTAAAATTCATTTATCACAGCTGATACTAGAACGTTTTGGCATTGGGCTTCAAAGTTGTCCAACTGATACACTTGAAACTTGGTGTGAACATACTTTAATAAAAAAAGAGGGGACACCTGTTTCAGCATTTTTAGAAATTAAATTTAAACCTTTTAAATGAACCTTAAATTATTCATCTTAATGTAGAAAGTCAAAAATATAAGAAAATAAGATCGCTAATACCACGCGGCCCGTCTACCTTTTAGTTCGGCTTAGTTAAAATAAAAAACAAAATTATATTATTATTTATTGACATAAGGACTAAAAAATAAAAATTCTACAAAATGTAGCTTGCAACAATAACTACATGCTACTTTTCAATCAATACATAAATAAATAAATTTGTTACACACAAAAAGCTTTCGAATAATAAAAAAAACATTTTGAAATAAAAAAAACATGCATACAATCTGCAACCTACATCTCCAAAACAAAGCGATATAAATAGCTGATAATAAATAAATATTATGATAACGTGCTTCTCATAATAGCAATCTAAATATTTTATTTAAGGAAGTAGTGTCTAGAGCGTAAAAATATAGTAGCTGTAAAATAAGATTCTGCTCTTTTCCCTCACAATTATGTGTAAGCTTTTTGTAATGATAGTTGATTTTTTGTGAATTAATCATAAAGATTAATACAACTTTTAGCCCTTTTTATATTTAACTGTTGAGCACTAGTGAAATCGAGAGGGATTTAAGACAGAGTCCACCATGCTGGTCAAGTGTGGTGGCCATCATACCTTTAAGAAACTTTGTGTAAATCTTACGCGCGTCAAAAGTTACAGAAAGCATCAAAATATTACTATATGATGGGGCATCACCCACTGAAGGTTTTTTCCGTTTGTTTTTTTATCTTTGCCCATGTCAGTCTTAGTGCACACTGCACCTAGTGTGTAAGTGGTAAGTGTATATTATTTACCCAGGATGTTTCATTTCATCATAGAGCAGCAGTAAATATGTACATTATTCTTAGTCAGACTGGAGTTTGAACTTGGGACCCCCCGTTTGACAGACCAAGGTCACATTCACTTGTCCATCGTTGCGTCTTCTAATAATACTCTTTTAACCAATTTCTCCCAAACATTAAAGACTAGACAAACGTTCCCTAGCCAGCACTGTCGCCCACCGCGGTACGGCTACGTGCAGGCGGAGTGCGGAGTGCGGCAGAGGAGGGCGGAGGGGAGGGCGGAGGGCGGAGGGCGGAGGCGGAGGGCGGTACGCACCTTTGTCGAGCAGCTTGTCGGGCAGGTCGGCGGGCGGCGCCAGCTCGCCGGGGCCCTCCAGCAGCGCCGTGTTCAGGTACTGCGCACACACAACATGACGTCACGCTTCGGGCTAAGGGTGCCCTGCCTAGCTATACTGTGGAGTGTGGACTGCACTTGCTTGTGCCAAACGAGAATACATTCTATAGAACAAAGTGGTGTTAGTTACTCCATTTGTAACTCAACAACGGTTTGATCAATTTTTATTATTTTTGTGTTTTTCGATTTGTCTTCGACGGAATTAGGATGAATGTTATATAAAAATATGATATAAATCTCATTTTTAATAGTAATCCCAGTTTGAGACTATCATCACAGTTGTTCACTACATCAGAATTGTTACTTACAGGATATATACCACGGCTCACTTTATTTCCGAGCTACAGATATTTCAGCACCATTACATGCACCATGATCGTGGATGAACTTCCATAATCAGTGGTTCAGTAATAGTTCAGTGATATATGTCCCATAAAACCTTAGAGCAGCAAAGTTACTGACTCACCCTTCTGTAGAGACTGCATAGCGTGTTGCCTCGATACATTATTTTTGTGCCAAATCTTGTGCGAGGGACGCACACGTTTTAATTTTATCACACATTCACAAATCTTTCATCGCTACAGACGCATACATTTCTGAATATGTCAATTTCAAATAACAACGTCATTTTCTATGCACCGACACACACAGACACACTAGTTGTATAACTAGAAGGCACATTGTGCATGGACGTTGGGACGAGGGGTTCGCCCATAAAGGCCACCTTCATACCTTGTCAAAAGGGTGCTCTAAGCATAGAACATTTTGCCAATGTCAAAACTGAGGCGCCATAACTCCACTTTAATATTTTATTTGACACTAATAACTTTCAAGAATGATAAAGTCACCTTTATTATTTCTTTTGATAAATTTTTTGTACTTTGAGAATTTCCTAAATAATGAGTTTAAATTAACTGGATCTGGATATGAATCTGTAATGTGATTCTTGATTTTCTTATATATATTTTTTTAAGTTTTTTACTAATGTTAATGTTTTAAATACTCTAAACTTGATTATTTACAATACTTTAAGACAGAACAATGTCTGATGGATTTCTAGTTTATTTATAAAAATAATGTATTCAATTTAGAAATAAATGTCTTAAACCAAAATAAACAATTCCTATTATAAAGCTCCAACTAAGTAAAACATCAAGAACTTTTTTTAACACGCTTTTATTAACTTGACCTGTATGTATGTAAGTATGTATGTATGTATGTAATGGAATCTTTGAACTTCATTTTCACTTACTTCTAGGAGTCTGATTAACTTGAAAATTTGCACAAGGGTCAAGGGTCGATGACAATACAATAATCTCATATTAAACTTCACTTTATATTAAAGTCCTAACTAGGATCATCAGGATTTAAAAAAATATACGACGGGCGGCTGATAAATTCGTGGCCTAAGGTACTTAATGAAACAAATATAAAGTTTTATATTTTTAAAACGTCTAAGCGTCTGATTAACTTGAAAATTTACACAGGGGTCAAGGGCCGATGACAATGCATTAATATGAGAATAAAAATCCTACTAAAAAATTAAAAATAAATAATGTAGTTTAAAAAACTAAAAAACACGCTTTTGTGAAAATACGAACTAAAAACTAAAAAAATAAGAAGAAAAGAAAATGTATTTTACTGTACAAAAAAGCGTGGGGTGGTTTTTAAGATACTATTGACACCATGCACCCCACGCTTTTTTTACAGTAAAATACATTTTCTTTTCTTCTTATTTTTTTAGTTTTTAGTTCGTATTTTCACAAAAGCGTGTTTTTTAGTTTTTTAAACTACATTATTTATGATATATTGATAACCTCAACTTTTTTCACCTTATTACTTTAACCTGACAATCTCTCCAAAGACTATGTAAGTCATTCAATGATTGGGCAACATTGGGACTACACCGAAGTAGGCAAAAATTATATGACCTTTATCATGAGAGGTCCTATAACCATAGTGAGTCCTTTTGTAACCATGTAAAAAATTACTCAAAAGTTTTTAAGAAAGTCTGTATCGCGGCCAAGTCATTGCATATTAAAAATCAGATTAAATTCAGTAACAATAAAATAAAGACGACTTGGAACATCATTAATGCCGAAACTGGAAGAGGCAAGGACCGTAACCATGATTTTAAACTTATTGCGGATAATACTGTGGTCAAACAAGATGAGAATGTAGCTACTATATTTGAGAATTTTTTTAGTGACATTCCAGTTTCGACAACTAAATCGCTTAACTCTTCCCCCGATGTTGCTGAATTGTTGCTCAAAGAAAATGTGAGTGAATGCAAATGTAACTTTAAATTCAGACCCATAGACGCCAATCATATTGTAAAAATATTCAGGACATTAGATGTTAAGAATACTACTGATCTTTGGGGTATTTCTGTAAAGATTCTTAATTCCATAATAGACTTAGTTGCTCCACACTTAGCCCTAATATTTAATAATTGTATAAAAAGTGGTGAATTTCCTGACTTAATGAAACATAGTAAAGTGATTCCTTTGTACAAATCGGGCAGTACTACTGACCCCATGAATTATAGACCAATTTCTGTTCTCCCCACGTGTAGCAAAGTATTCGAAAAAATTCTTCTTAACCAGCTATTGTCTTACTTCACAATTAACAGACTCTTACATAAGAACCAATTTGGCTTCACTAAGGGTCGTTCAACAACGGATGCAGGTGTTGAGCTTTACACAGTTATTATAGAGGCTTGGGAGAGATCACAGGATGCCCTGGGTGTATTCTGTGACCTATCTAAGGCATTTGACTGCGTTCAGCATGAAACCCTTATCAGGAAACTCAACCACTATGGCATTAAAGGTACCGCGCTCAAACTCCTGTCATCCTATTTGAGGGATAGGACTCAGAGAGTTGAAGTGAATGGTAAAAGGTCGTCTGGGTCACCTGTAGAGATGGGGGTCCCGCAAGGTTCCATTTTAGGACCTTTTCTGTTTCTGTTGTATATAAACGATCTTCCTTTCATGGTTGAAAACAGTCATGAGATTGTATTGTTCGCAGATGATACTTCTTTGTTATTTAAAATCGATAGACGAATTTCCAATTATGACGATGTGAACAATGCTCTCTCTAAGGTAGTTCAGTGGTTCAATGTAAATAATTTACTATTAAACAACAAAAAAACTAATTGCATAAGGTTTTCACCCCCAAATGTTAGGAAAGAAAATGTAAATCCTCAATTAAATGGTGAGGATCTTGCCATTGTTGAAGCAGCTCCTTTTCTGGGAATTACAATAGACTCGAAATTACAGTGGGGACCCCACATCTCTCAGTTGGCGAATAGACTTAGTTCTGCAGTTTTTGCGATAAAGAAAATTCGTTCCCTCACAGACATTGAAACAGCCAGATTAGTTTATTTCAGTTACTTCCATAGTTTAATGTCATATGGCATTTTACTGTGGGGTAATGCGGCTGATATTGAATCAATTTTTATTTTGCAGAAAAGGGCTATTCGCGCAATTTATAACTTAGGTGTTAGAGAATCACTTAGAGAAAAATTTAAAGAGATCAATATTCTTACATTTGCTTCGCAATATATCTACGAAAACATAATGTATGTACGCAAAAATAAAGAGAAATTCACAACCATATTGGACTTGCATAGTCCTAACTGTGTCTCAACTAGGAACGGCCACAAGCTGGCATTTCCGAAATGCCGGCTCCATAAAAAAAGCTCTTCTTTTATTGGGATATCCATTAGGATATATAATAAAATCCCAATAAAGATTCAATCCCTGCCTTTAAAACCTTTTAAGAAGACAGTCAAACAAGTCCTCTGCCGCAAGGCTTACTACAACACTAAGGACTATCTTAATGATAAAAGAGCGTGGGAATGAATCTCGCCCACACAAAGCTATTTCTAAATGAAATGTAATATATAGTTTTAGTAATTACTCGCAACTGTGAGCAGCTGGAAGTGGGTTTATAGTGTCTCATACGATCAGCTGTCACGTGTGCCCATTATGGACCCATAGCCATACTGTTATCTCAATTATATATGTACTGTTTTTTTTTAAAAGAGTGCTGGGAGTTTTTTTCCGCCGCCTTTTTTCTCTCAGCTCAACATCTAGCCCAAACGGGCACTTAAAGGCGATGACCGGGAAAAAATGACATTCATTAAGCGAATATTTTGTATTCCTAATATGAAATAAATATTTTTCTTTCTTTTTTTCTTTTCCTAGATTTCTAGTAACTTATATGACTTTTGATGCAATCGACATTTACTGTTTACTAATATTACTAATTTTCAGAACAAAATTAATTAAGAATAAGTTTGAACAGTAGATTAACAATGAACAAATGGTTGGGTACCTTGGAAGCGCGCGGGCGAGGGTTCTTGTCGGGCGAGATGCCCATCTCGTTGAGGATCTCTGCCATCGCCTTGGTGTTGATGCCGCAGTTGTTGGCCACGTTCTTCTGGCACCGTTTGTGCACGTTCATCGAACACACTGCAAGTACAACGGCGTCTTTAGGACGTGTACGACGAATTATACTCAAAACTTGGGAAGATGGTTTGACGAAACACTTCAGAAAGTGTCACCGCAAGCAGTTCTATTGTTTCTGTACTGTGGGCCCAGATAAGTGGCATTCAACTATCGTAACTTTTGTAGAATAGAATGAAAAATGAATGGGATCGACATTAGCTAACGAAATATCACGTGATCTCGATCTGTCATTCCTGTACAAGCGTTACTATAGTTACTGCAGTCGACTGCCACTGTGTCTGGGCCCACTGGTATTTGTATTTTTTGTGCTCGTGAAAAGGTGCGATTTTTTCTCTTCAGTAATGGAATCACGTGATCTGTGCATATTGGCTTATGCTAACAAAAAGTAAAGTTGAATTACATGTTCACTGGGCGAAACCAATAATTTGTCAGTAATCAGTGAGTCAAGTTAGGAGGCTAGGTATCCGGGCATGTCTGACAGAGATTGGAGACAACCCGGGGAGATGTTTTTGCACTGTTATTTCATTCTACAATATTAGAGCATTGTAATTAACCTTTATGGAACAAAATGCCATTTAACTAAATCTGTTATAACGAAAAAACGATATAGAAAAAATACGAATAAAGTAGAAAAAAACAAGAGCATGTGATCTGGTGAAGTAATTTTAATAATTAATTGGCATGGCGACGTCGCGCGAGTACGCTCATATATGTATAGGTGCACGAATGCGGTAATGATGACTAAAGGGGCACTACCTTCGCACTGCAGGCCCTGCTTGATGAGCCCGTAGAGCAGCGAGCCGCAGTGGTCGCAGAAGGTGAAGCGCTTGTAGGAGTGCACCACGAAGCGGTGCGGCACGTTCACGTTGAAGCGCTGCCCGCCCGACACGCTCACGCCGCTCTGCTGCTGCTGCAAGCCGACCTCAACGCTCATATACGCCGTATTGTGTGTGCTGCAGCCCTTACTGCATCCCACTAGTGGGTGCGGGTCTCTCATAATTGGGAAGGCCTGGAGATTACTCTACAACGCTTCTGCAGTGTGAAGATGTGGTTTAGTCAACTCGCTGTCAGATGTTTTCAAATCGCTGAATAAGACCTCCAACAAAATTTACCGACTACTACTATACTATTTATAACAAACAAAAGGGTTTGGCCGGGGGTAGCACGTAGGCGCGCAGAAAATTTGGCACTAGCGGCGGAAACCACACCCGTTTCACACATATACATGAATCGCTTGCGTTCTACGGCAGCCGCAAGACCAAGCGCGGTTAACACACGATATATTGTAATATAAAGATGTTGTCTAAGATACATGATATTTTAACACAGGGCTGATATCATAAGAGCATAAGAACATCGAATAAAAAAAGTAAATTTCCCAATTACAACATTCTCTGTAAAAAAATATGGACTTTATAGTACAACAATCTTATTAAATATGACATCGTTACCTACTATACAAAGATGTTCTTGGATTTAACGAGCCATTTAACATTGAAATAAGAATCAAAATGAAATAATCTGAATTATACAGTAAAATGAACTAAAAACATTAACTTCAAGTTACCTCCTCCTTCATCCCCGGGCATTTGGTGACGACGGACGAGTGGCATCTCTTATGCACCACACATGTGCACACTGCCAAATAAGAACACATGACTTATTACAACATCCAATCATATTACAGTGAACTGAAGACCTAACAAATAAAGTGCACTCTCTGTTTAAGAATGTTATATACTTTCTGAAAGAAAATTGCCATGAGCGAATCGAATTAACAAACAGAGAATTTCTTGCAACCATGAAATTTTATATAAAACAAACAATATGTATTTTATAATCTTAATAAAAACAAATTCATGATTCATGACATGATGATATGATCTAGAATCAAACAAATCTTTAGATCTGTATTTAAGACAGTACTTTTCATTATTATTTGCATTAGAAATGAATGCCTAAATAGTTGTATCTTTTGATTATTTTGATACAAAAAGATGTTTTTTACGCTTACGTTTTTAGTCTCTTAAAAACAAGAAGTTAAATTTAGCTTAGTACAATTTTTCATATTAATAATAATTACCTTGGCACTGGTAACCTTGCTTGCCGAGACCCCTGCAACAAGAAAATGTACATTAGACTTGTTCTGTATTCTGAACTAATCAAAATTTGCATTACTTCTAGATAATCTTGTGACTGGAATACCAACTTACTAATATAAATAACATAAAGGCTAAGTGTACAGCTGCACAGGGAAAATCATGGTGATTTGCACAAACCAAAATGGTATGCTACATTTTATCAATAGATTTTTCTTATTTAAAAGTACTTATGTATGGTTGGATGGTTCCATCAGGTTGTGCTATTTAAGATGGTGGTATCTATAGAGCTGCAGTCATTCTGAATGATGCAAATTGTAGGTTACATTTAGGACAATCATTAACCTATAGAAGGTCAGCACAATCTTATACAACCACAGACAAGACTAGAACCTCGCTTAATATGTAGGTGTGTAGATAACAAAAGTAATTAAAAAGATGTAGTCAATGTAGCTTGGGACTGAAAATATGAGCTACAAAATCTCCTCAGCATCTTGATTCATCCAGTAAGCAGTCCCGGAAAGGATGGTGGTGTGTGTGAGGCCGAAGCACTGGAAGGTGGGTATTGGGTCCAATCAAGGTAAAAGAAATCGTTTAATTTTTGGAGTTTTGGTGGGAAGTCGAAAAACACAACTTTTTCTTGTACTGCGATAAATGCATTCTACCTATTTAACATAATAATTTCAGTGTACAAACAGTACTAGTGAAGTTTGTATTCAGTCATACCTTTTTCTTCCCAAATAATGTAAGGATAGAAACAGTCCCTACATATTGTGCTCTTGTTTTATTTTCATTTACTTGGTGTATTTTTGGGTTAGATTGAATAAAGTTGTTAGCACTTTGTTTTATATATGTTAATTACACTGCACAAGTGTGAAATAAAATAACAGTGTAATGCGTTTTGTTTGTTTTGCTTCCATTTCATTGGACATATTCTGGTAATGTAGCCATTGTTTTGCTAGAATATGACTACTGACTGGATTCACTGATTATTGACAATTTACTAACTTTATCCATTATTACTAGCGGCCACTCACGATTTTGTCTGCGTGGACTTTAGTATTACAATTTTTCTGAAATAAAAGTAGCCTAAGTTACTTCTTGTTACATCAGCTACCTGCCAGTGAGTCTCGTCGAAATCAGAGATAAGCCAGAACACACAGACAAATAGACAAAAACTGTAACATACATATATACATTCTTATGGATGTAGTAAAATGTGGTTATTTTAATATTTCAAACAGACACTCCAATTTTATATATTTGTATTGATATATTTAGCATTGTCCGGTTTCAACGAAATTAGCAAAAAATAGATAAAAGGTACACGTATATCTCTCACCATATGAACTCCCGGCAGTGGCTGCAGAAGGTGGGCTGGCGCAGGAAGGTGGCCATGAACTTGTGGCCGTTGACCTGGTGCACGCGGCGGCGCAGCGCCCCGCGGCGGCGCGCGAAGCCCGCGCCCTCCTTGAACTCGCGCCCCGCTCCCCCCGCTCCGCCCGCCCCCGCGCGCGCCCGCCCCGCGCCCGCGCTCGCGCCGCCGCCTGCACGCACGCACACGCTCTCATTACGGAATTTTAATTTTAATCTATATTTATTGCATAGATATTATAACCTAGGGTGTATGTTATTGAAACACTGATCAAATTAAAAAGTACATGGTACTGGAGGATAGAAAATTAATGACTCCCTGTATTCTGAAGTTCGATAGCTTCAAAATACCCTGAAAAAAGTAATGTACTCACCAAAAATTTCCACTAACCTTGAGAATTCCATTTCAGGTCAATTTTCAGATGCAGCTTTCCTTGAGGCTCAAGATCCACCTATGAACAAAAATATGCATAGAAATGCCAGCATGAAAATGTGTTTGTCTACTTGTTTGATTATTTATACTCCTTTACGTTGCAACATTCCAAAAGATTGACCTGTTGTTACCCGACTGCGCCAGAAGGAAGGTTATGTTTTTCGAGAGTATGTATGTATAATTGTTTGGCACGCTCTGCAGCCTAAACGGCTTGATGGATTTTAGCTTGAGAAGTTTCGTTAGATTCGTATTTACTGTGAGAGTGACACTGGGTATATCAAAAAAAAAATGAAATAAAAACGACAATTTAAAAAACTAAAAAAATATGTTTGTGTAATTTGGAAATGTAAAAACCCTAAAATAAGAAAGCTGTCATACCCGATTGCACTTAAATTATAAACAAACATTTTAACAAAACAGAAAACCAATTTCAAAAGAAAACTATTTCAAAACAAATTAATTACAGTGGGCCCCCGGTAATCTGACAAACGTTTTGCAGGGCAGTGTCAAACTATCAAATTTCTTTGATTCAAAATCTTTTTAGATTTTTAGTGAATTAGAAGTGCACTAACTAATTTGTTTGAATATGAGTAGGCTTACTAAACATGCTGCTCTTATGAGACAACACAGTTTAAATGCAACAGTTAGAAATTGTACCACAAATTGCACCCCTACTGTAAGCTGTTAAGGATTTACATTGATCATCAAATTCAACTACAACAATTACAATGTTATGGTAGGTGACTCAAATATCCGGATAGTCTATAAAAGATTCAGTCCAGCATTGATAATTTGCTCCTAAGAATTGAAGATTTCCATTATTTTCTCACGGATCCCATAATCAGAACCTAATCAAACTATTATCAAACTACCCTTGAAGTACGTCCTTAAAATCTGTTCACCCTGTCGATACTTCTGAGGTAACAAACATAAAAAAATACAGTTGAATTGATAACCTCCTCCTTTTTTGATTCAAGTTGGTTAAAAAATCGACTAATAGGGGTAGGTATATTATAGAACAGGAGCTCATTGTATATTTAACAATATTTTTAAATACGTTAGTTCGTCCTGATGCTATTTACAATGTAAGGCTTGTGGAACTATCTTATAACATTATAAGATTTTGATATGGCTGTTTTGTGATGGAAATGTTTTCATACACACAGCTATTTATTAAAAATAGCAAAAATAGTTCACTTGTATTGTATTTCATGAAAAAATACATGAAACAGAGTTTATTGGCAAGGAAATATATATAATAGGTTATTGTGTTTATATTAAAAAAACTTCTATCTATAAAAAAAGTTAAACAAAAGCTTTTGCAGTAACAAAAAAAGATTTATTATTTTAACATGGATGATAAGCTTAGCTTGTGGCTCTGCCTGTGTGGGCTACATATTTATTCCCATAGGAATGAGAATTTTCTCAGGGTAAAAACTAGCCTACAACCCCCAAACTATCTTTATGGTTATGGTTAAATCATAGCGACATGAAAGGACACATACTTCACACTTATATTAGTATGGATTTACAACTGTATTTTTAGTATCATTTAAAAACAGGAAAATGGTAACAATATTTTAATAGTGGATTAAAGCAATTGTTAAAGCTTTTGTCAGATGAATAGCAATACTAACTCAACAGTAACTATACACTTACTAGACTGTTTATTTACAAAACATAATGATAGTAGATAATCTCTCAAAATAAACACTGATCTGTTCTCAAACTGTTTCTAGGCAAATCATTAGATGAAATCTGATAAATGTATTTCAGTCAGTTTAACAACACACTTAGCAATGTAGATTCATCTAAACAGTTAAAACTATACTTACCCAAAAATCTGTGGCTTCCTTATCTCTATGTATCAGATCTTCAAAAGGAATTGTGCAGTTTGCAACAAAATCATCTGGAGGTATGGCAGCATCGTGGAAAACGGTAATACCCAAACTAAAACAAACAAAACTTTCTTTATCATAAAAACCCAAAACAGCTGATGCTATTTAACAAGAGGTGGTTGTACATACCTAGTGACATTGTGCACCTCGTGTATAAAGGTTTCATTCCACACAGGATCAAAAGTTTTAGGCTTTGTGGTCGAACGGTCTAGATGGTGCTCGTCGGCGTCAATCGAAACGTAAGGGTCTATCGGCTGATCGTCTGCAAAGATATCGCGTATTTACAAATAATAGCAACACCCATTTTGGTAAACATGTAATGCGTTTTTATGAGTAAATTTAAAAGCGTGCTTGCAGCGCCCTTTCAAAATACTTGTGCAATTATTTATTCTGGGATTTCCTGGAGTGATTAATGTCTACGGAGGAGGCTCACCTGGCTTCCCGAAGGTCATATTGTGCCTTTTCTGAAAGTCGGTCGGCCTAAGACCCGTCGCCTCGCACACTTTCACGCGCACAGTTCCGCTGAACATGGTGCAGCCGACCAACAAACCCTGTCACCAAGACCGCGCCACCACACGATCACCTTCACACTATAAACTCACATAAAATCATTGAAGGTGCTTCATATTAGAAATAGAAATAGAGACTTGACAGCGACGAGATCGGCCATGGATGGATGTTCTCTATACTCTATGCTAAGAAAGAACAATAACTATAGGCATAGAAGGAACTTTACGACATTTGAAGCGTCCACTGTCATTGACAAAAGAATATTAGCTAGTGAAGTGACTATGCACAAAATGAATACCGATATCGATACTGATTTCTTTCTCTATGGTATCGCCCTATGAATATTTAAATTGTAAAGTTGATGAATTCTTAAAAATATTAATATAAACAAAAATAATGCAAAGCAGATTTAAGAGAAAGGGCATCAGTTAAATTTGATGTTTGAAGTATTAAGGGCGTGGCGCTCTCAAAAATAAGAATTACTGACAAACTAAACTATTTATTTATATTTATTTTTTATTCATAAAGCTATGGTATTTTTGTCTTTCTAAATCCTAGTTTTTGCGTTATAATAGTTTTCTGTAGTTAAGGACGGCGAAAGTGTAAAAACGGTCACATTTGCTATGATACATCGGTGCACCATGTTTTATAATGTAATTTCTAAAAATACTTAAGTACCCGCTAGCTTCAATCGTATGTAAGCATATTTTTGATAACTTGTTTGTTTTATGACAAAATATTTGTTAAAACCCCCATCTTTTAACTGTACTTAGCTGTACTACTACTATTACAACAGCCTGTGAACATCCACTGCTGGACGTAGGCCTCTTTCATGTGACATGCTTGTGACAGTTTATACGTGAGAAGATTTGCCCTTAGTCACCGTGCTGGGCAGCCGGGTTGGTGACCGCAGTGTTTTGATTGAAGAGGTGATACTTTTAAATATTTGAAAAAACTGTTGAATACCTAAATCTAAATACGCTAAGGTGAAAATGAAATAATAATTTCTGGTCAACTCATTTATTTATAAATAAACACCACATAATACTATTTCACTAGTTCCACTAATTCATTGTAGGTAAATGTTTCACCAACAAATTACAACATACAGTATTAACTATATTTCAATAATCTGAACTAGTATATTAATTGTCCTTTAAAAAAATGTAATTATTGTTAGAAACGTTCTTAGTTTTTTTTACAGGGGAAGTTAATTCTTTTATGATACAATGAATTCGAATTGTTAAATATTCTTTGCTAATCAATTTAATCAATAAATTTCTATGATCATCCAATAAATCAGTGTCTGACTGAATGTTCGAGTAAATCATCAAAAATTGTCGTTGGTAGCAATATTTTCGATATTTTACTTATCACTGACAAAAAACACTTGGGTTGTCCTAAAACTTTGGAACCTGCACGAATTTCGTATTCTTGCAGTATTTTTTTCTGCGATTTTATAGACTTTGCTAACCCCATCGAAGGGCTTACCTCTATCTTTCATAGAAATCAAGGAAAATGTTGATTGACTGAATTTATTTCCCAAACATTGGACACATTTTTCGCACTTTATTTCTTTTTTTATTTTCCGCACTACATAGCCTACTGCATAATGTACGACGTGATTTCTGATGTTGTTTTTTCCATTCCCAGTTATTACGAGTAATAGCGTTGATCTATTTTTGCCTCATATCAACATCGGTGGGAAATCTGAAAATGACAAAATAAAACATTACCGCACGCTGATTTTTACCAACTGTCATTTCAAAGGTAACTATGGCATTATTCGCTCGCAAAACTACGAGTGAAGTAAAATAATACAATAATTTATGATGCTTGTTTGACTATCGATATTGACATCATTTATTAGAATATGGCTGTCCATATCAAAAATCTTATAAAGATTGTGGCAACGTTGTACCGTAATTGATGGTACAATAATTTGATAGAAGAATTGTTGATGCCACATGGAAACCTGCTATAGGAAATAGTCTTCGTTTTCTTATCACTGTCCAATTTATAAGTAATTTGCTGCATAATACATATCCAAATTATACTTCAAACACCTAAATACAAAGAAATACTAAAACTGAAACTAAATCACAACCGCCATCTTCAAATATCACAAATCGAATTTTATCGATAGTTTATTTTTCGAAGCACTATTGCAAAAAATATATACGCCTGTTAAAAACCTATAATTACCATATAATCTGACTATAATTGCACAAAATATTCATTTGCATAACACTACCGTGTACACTTAGCTCGATTCAACTGAAAAAAATATAAAATATACAACAAAGAGAATGCAAAACTGACAAAATGGCCATATTTCATTACTTACCGATGAAAGCTTATGATTTCCATATAATTTTCTGTGCTGGACGGACGTGATTTGCATCCCACTACAATGCAGGACATTACTTAATATTTAAGCTTTGCTATTTACACTATAGCACTGATAATTTTGCACTTTTTTTATAAAAATACGTAAAATTACCGGAGCAACTCAACTCACAATCGCGCTTATGTATTATACGACCAAATTATGATGAACAAAGTCATAGACGATAATCTGAGACGTTTAGTAGCTTTTAAATTTGGTGTCATTAAGGTAACCGAAATATGCAAAAGGTAACCAAAATGGCGTCTGCCTTGTGGACATTTTACATTCTGAGCAACCTACATCCGTCTCGTTCTAATGCTGTTGTAAGTGCATAAGAAAACAAGTACGACTATATTGGTTGAAATTTCGGTTCCTTCTATGCTTTAGTTATTGTTCTGAGACTCTATGGCATATGTAATGGATTCCCCTCAGAACAATAACTAAAGCATAGAAGGAACCGAAATTTCAACCAATATAGTCGTACTTGTTTTCTTATGCACTTACAACAGCATTAGAACGAGACGGATGTAGGTTGCTCAGAATGTAAAATGTCCACAAGGCAGACGCCATTTTGGTTACCTTTTGCATATTTCGGTTACCTTAATGACACCAAATTTAAAAGCTACTAAACGTCTCAGATTATCGTCTATGACTTTGTTCATCATAATTTGGTCGTATAATACATAAGCGCGATTGTGAGTTGAGTTGCTCCGGTAATTTTACGTATTTTTATAAAAAAAGTGCAAAATTATCAGTGCTATAGTGTAAATAGCAAAGCTTAAATATTAAGTAATGTCCTGCATTGTAGTGGGATGCAAATCACGTCCGTCCAGCACAGAAAATTATATGGAAATCATAAGCTTTCATCGGTAAGTAATGAAATATGGCCATTTTGTCAGTTTTGCATTCTCTTTGTTGTATATTTTATATTTTTTTCAGTTGAATCGAGCTAAGTGTACACGGTAGTGTTATGCAAATGAATATTTTGTGCAATTATAGTCAGATTATATGGTAATTATAGGTTTTTAACAGGCGTATATATTTTTTGCAATAGTGCTTCGAAAAATAAACTATCGATAAAATTCGATTTGTGATATTCGAAGATGGCGGTTGTGATTTAGTTTCAGTTTTAGTATTTCTTTGTATTTAGGTGTTTGAAGTATAATTTGGATATGTATTATGCAGCAAATTACTTATAAATTGGACAGTGATAAGAAAACGAAGACTATTTCCTATAGCAGGTTTCCATGTGGCATCAACAATTCTTCTATCAAATTATTGTACCATCAATTACGGTACAACGTTGCCACAATCTTTATAAGATTTTTGATATGGACAGCCATATTCTAATAAATGATGTCAATATCGATAGTCAAACAAGCATCATAAATTATTGTATTATTTTACTTCACTCGTAGTTTTGCGAGCGAATAATGCCATAGTTACCTTTGAAATGACAGTTGGTAAAAATCAGCGTGCGGTAATGTTTTATTTTGTCATTTTCAGATTTCCCACCGATGTTGATATGAGGCAAAAATAGATCAACGCTATTACTCGTAATAACTGGGAATGGAAAAAACAACATCAGAAATCACGTCGTACATTATGCAGTAGGCTATGTAGTGCGGAAAATAAAAAAAGAAATAAAGTGCGAAAAATGTGTCCAATGTTTGGGAAATAAATTCAGTCAATCAACATTTTCCTTGATTTCTATGAAAGATAGAGGTAAGCCCTTCGATGGGGTTAGCAAAGTCTATAAAATCGCAGAAAAAAATACTGCAAGAATACGAAATTCGTGCAGGTTCCAAAGTTTTAGGACAACCCAAGTGTTTTTTGTCAGTGATAAGTAAAATATCGAAAATATTGCTACCAACGACAATTTTTGATGATTTACTCGAACATTCAGTCAGACACTGATTTATTGGATGATCATAGAAATTTATTGATTAAATTGATTAGCAAAGAATATTTAACAATTCGAATTCATTGTATCATAAAAGAATTAACTTCCCCTGTAAAAAAAACTAAGAACGTTTCTAACAATAATTACATTTTTTTAAAGGACAATTAATATACTAGTTCAGATTATTGAAATATAGTTAATACTGTATGTTGTAATTTGTTGGTGAAACATTTACCTACAATGAATTAGTGGAACTAGTGAAATAGTATTATGTGGTGTTTATTTATAAATAAATGAGTTGACCAGAAATTATTATTTCATTTTCACCTTAGCGTATTTAGATTTAGGTATTCAACAGTTTTTTCAAATATTTAAAAGTATCACCTCTTCAATCAAAACACTGCGGTCACCAACCCGGCTGCCCAGCACGGTGACTAAGGGCAAATCTTCTCACGTATAAACTGTCACAAGCATGTCACATGAAAGAGGCCTACGTCCAGCAGTGGATGTTCACAGGCTGTTGTAATAGTAGTAGTACAGCTAAGTACAGTTAAAAGATGGGGGTTTTAACAAATATTTTGTCATAAAACAAACAAGTTATCAAAAATATGCTTACATACGATTGAAGCTAGCGGGTACTTAAGTATTTTTAGAAATTACATTATAAAACATGGTGCACCGATGTATCATAGCAAATGTGACCGTTTTTACACTTTCGCCGTCCTTAACTACAGAAAACTATTATAACGCAAAAACTAGGATTTAGAAAGACAAAAATACCATAGCTTTATGAATAAAAAATAAATATAAATAAATAGTTTAGTTTGTCAGTAATTCTTATTTTTGAGAGCGCCACGCCCTTAATACTTCAAACATCAAATTTAACTGATGCCCTTTCTCTTAAATCTGCTTTGCATTATTTTTGTTTATATTAATATTTTTAAGAATTCATCAACTTTACAATTTAAATATTCATAGGGCGATACCATAGAGAAAGAAATCAGTATCGATATCGGTATTCATTTTGTGCATAGTCACTTCACTAGCTAATATTCTTTTGTCAATGACAGTGGACGCTTCAAATGTCGTAAAGTTCCTTCTATGCCTATAGTTATTGTTCTTAGGGATTCCCATTGGATTCCCTGGATTTATAAAAAAACTTAAATTATTTATGGCACACATAAAGTTAAAAACATACTATTTCAATCATAAAATATTAAAAATACTAACACCAAGTTTGAAGCAATTCAAGGGTCACTTTTTAGATTGGTTCACTATTTAATTTAATTCCGTACTGGCAATGTGCAAAGATAGTGCAATGTTTAATTAATTATCATTTATTCATGGCGATACCGACCACCGATACCATTATGGAAAGAAAAAAACTGCGCTGTCATTGTTAATCTGAAGGCTCCTCTACACAATCGGCCTAATTATCGGGCCCGTTTGGCATACATTGCTGGTTATCTTGAGTATTTTATTACAATGTATTCAGATAACCAGCCGTGTACACCGAATTGGGCTCAATAAATAGGGCAGTCTTATCGCTCCTTACGTTTCTTGCCGAGCACAGAGCAGAGGTAGTTTGGGCTGGTCTGGTTTGAGTTGTGCTTTTTTTTTATTTTATTGATGTATTTTTGAGTTATATCGGGTAAAGTTAATGGCATTTTGTTCGATGTAGGTTAATGACAGTGTACGAGTGTTGTGAAATAAAATAACAGTGCGAAAACATATATTTTCGGCTTGCCTCCAAAACGTCATCGGACACGTTCTGGTAAAGTAGCCATTACTTTACTGACTGATACCTGACGACTTACTGTTTTTTTCTATGACTACTAAGTAATGTAAAAATTATACTTGATGCTGGCAATTATGCGATGCCATTATTAAAAATGATAGGAAAATATTCAATGGCTGAAAGGATTTTTATCCAATGCTGTAAAACGAATTAAAAAAACAGAGCAGATGTCAAGCAGTCTGTAAAAATTTGCCAGATCAGGAGATTCTCTCTAAATTTGGGGGGTTTTTAAAGCAATGGGGTGATATTTGGAGGAATTAATTTTTGGGGAGAAAGTTTATTTATTTATTTTTAAAGCTGTCAACGTCTTGCTTACAGTTAGGAACCAATTACAAGAGTGAATAAATTTAATAAAATTAATTAAGTGTATTAAAGATAAACTATACTAACTAAAACTATGTACTTGTGTTACTGCTGCCAGCAGTAAGACCCTCAAGGTAATGTGTCGCAGCTTTGCATATCTGGTTTACGGTACATATAAAAAATACTCTCTCTCTCTCTCACACACACACACACACACACACACACACACACTTATAACTTTATTTTTACAACTTAGTTTTAATATAATTTTATCTTTTATTTTTTATATAGATGTAAAATATATCGCTACATTTGTAAAGTGACCACAATTTCTAGTACTGTTAATATGTTGCATCAAAAAACTTACCGCGGGAGGGCACTGGTGACCTGTAATACAGGTTTTTATTTTCCTACATCAGGCACCAGGTTCTCACTACGTAAGGTTTAAGATCTATTATAATATATTACCTTGTTGTCATGTTACCTAAATTAAGACCTTATTGTGAGGACGAAATAAATGCGTTATTATTATTATTACAATATCCCAGTCTGCATCCTCGCTTGATATTTCATTAAGGAGTCGTAATGACCTTGGGAGTAGAGCCGAGCTGTGTAACGTGGTACGCAAGTGAGGTAGTGTAAACAAATTGCGAAGGGTGGCACGTGCGGCGCCGTGGTGGGTGGGAACCGTGAACCGCACTAAACTTGTGACAAACGCTCTGGATTGTATGTCATTCCACGCACTAGCCGGAAAAAGTAGAGGACCAGTGAAATATTACTTCGAGTAATACTAGTAGTACTTCGAGCATCTGCGTCCCGACCGTACCTAGGAAGAAAGATACAAGTAAAGTTGGTGTAAAAAATCGCATTTGGAGAGGTTTGGTGGGTTTTATTATAAATAAACCATAGGTAATGTGAGAATAATAATAATAATAATAATAAAATACTCTTTATTTGTACACCACATACAATGCAATTAAGAAATAATGAAAAAATAATAAGACAGCAGTGGTGACCAAAAGGCGGTCTTATCGCTAAACAGCGATTTCTTCCAGACAACCTTTGGGTAATAAAACATGGTAGTCAGATAAAGAAATAGGGTAGGGGTGTACAGACTTACAGTATATACAAACAAATATATACATAAACAATAATGATGGAAACAATAACATACATACAAGATAAATGCATTATACATACAGACCCAAATAAAATAAGAGAGAAACATAAATATACTACACTATTTTATACTACACTAAATATTATTATTGGGATTGATATAAAAGTCTTTAAGGTGGTTTTTAAATTTACTTACTGTCTCTGCTTGCCTTATAGAAATCGGAAGCTTATTCCATAGACGGACAGCAGTGCAAGTAAACGATTTTTTATAAAAAGTCGTTCTATGGACCGGAGTAATCAGAGCGAGGCTTTTTACTGTCCGAAGTGGACGATTTGGTGCAGCCAGGTATTCAAATCGCTCTTTAAGATAGGCAGGAGCAGAAGGATAGTGCAATACACAGTAGAGAGCAGAAAGAATGTGAGTATTCCGGCGAAGGCGGATTGGGAGCCACTTGAGCTTAGTACGATATTCAGAGACATGGTCATATTTGCGAAGTCCAAATATGAACCTGATGCATAAATTTTGAAGACGCTCAAGCTTATCTAATTGCTCCTCTGTGAGGTCAAGATAGCATATATCGGCATAGTCAAATATTGGGAGAAGTAGGGATTGAGCTAGCGTAATTTTAGTTGCAATTGGAAGAAAGTTCTGCAATCTCCTAAGCGACCCTACAGCAGCAAATATTTTGCGACTGACCTCATTAATTTGCGGCCACCATGAAAGTCGAGAGTCTATTATGACCCCAAGATTTTTAACCCGGTCACTGTATGGGATATGAACATTATTCAAGTATAATGACGGTACACTGGAAAGATCTACTTTAGACAATAATCGTGCACTTCCTACTATCATGGCCTGAGTCTTTTGTGGATTTACTTTAAGGCCGTAGGATTTGCACCAGTCAGAAATACAAGTCAAATCCGAGTTGACACTATCAATGGTCGCTGGAAGATCAACTACAGAACTAGAAGTATAGATTTGGAGATCATCTGCATATAAGTGGTAGAGAGAAGATATACGAGAGGTTATAGTGTTAATGAAGATAGCGAACAGGAGAGGGGACAACACGCCACCTTGCGGGACGCCAGCTTCAACAGTAGTCCAAGCAGAGTATTTGTCATGAACTCTCACCAGCTGCCGGCGTCCATACAAGTAACTTCGAAACCAATCAATTACGGCTGGAGATATGTTAAGAGTGCGCAATATCGCCAAAAGGATGTCAAAATCGACGGTATTGAAAGCATTGCTAAAATCTAGCAGTGTCAACACGGTAAGCTGTTTATTATCCATGGCATATCGAATGTCATCAGTTATTTTAAGCAGAGCTGTAGCCGTACTATGGCCTGGACGGAAACCTGATTGTAGGGAATTTAGGAGGTTGTGTTGGTACAAAAAGGAAGATAATTGGGAATAAACTAGTCGCTCGAGGATTTTGGAAAAGAAAGGGAGTATGGATATTGGTCGGTAATCTGAGAAGGTTAATGGATTATTCTTTTTGGGCAGGGGAATTACTTGGGCGTCCTTCCAAGCCGTAGGAAAGGAGTTGGTAGAGATGGAAAAGTTAAGGATATACGCAATTATAGGAACAAGGATATCGAGTATGGGAATGACCATATTACGGCTAATGCTATCGTTGCCGACAGCATTCGATTGAATGGATAGGATGCTTTTCTTAACATCACAGTCCGTAAAATGACTAAAGACGAAAGATGGGAAAGTAGGAGCAGAAATCGAAGAAAGAAGATTTAATGTTGAGAAATAGGAATAAAAAATAATTCAAATCATTACACACATTCAGAATATAACCACAACATTGTACACGATGCTAAATAACTATTTTGATCTAAGCTTGGTAGTTGAACCCATGACGCGTCGTCCTTACCGCCAGAAAACTTAGATCGAACAAGATATACCCGAGTTACCGAGTTAGCCCTGAAGTCTGAAGATGCCTTCCACCTGTACTTTGCACTTCTTCTTTGTACTTCTCCAATACAATAGTGGAACGAGCCTTCACCATAAGATTAAATAATAACTAGAACGGAGTCTTCTTTGACCGCCATTGAAACCCCGCGATTTATATACCTACTTCCCCGTTCACCTCGTTATGAGATAGCGTTAGGCCACAGAGGTCGCCCAGGCGTGTTGCCAATAATGCTTATGTCTAAAGATAACATCGCTAAAATATAAGTTTTTCATTTACTTAAAAATCAGGTTTAAAGTTAGTGTAGGTAGGTTTAAAATAAACGAATTATATGCGCCACTGCCGCGGCACCGCGCCATCACCGTGCGCGGACGAGAGGCAAACAAAGCAAGCGAGAAAGATTCAACGACCGATGGCGGGGTGCACATTAAAGATTTAAGATTAATTTGGCTACATGTTCAAATGCTGTATGTATCTAACAAAAATTTTCCAATTGGGTGAATGTGAAACAACTGGCTACACAAAAAGAGCTGTTCATGTCTTTTTTTTTAAATTAGGTACGGAAATAGAATAATAATTTAAAAATATTAATTATCTCGCATCATCTTTGGGCAAACTAAAAAAACTCAAATGTGGCATTGTTTTTGCATTGATTGTAAAACCAAACACACCACCATAACTTCGCGTCATTATTGTATTTGACGCGCGGGCCGACACAGCCCGTCTGAGTATTCTGTTTAACGGTGTAGGCTAATATCGAGACCTTGAGCCCGTCCGGAGCGGGAGTTTCCGTTCTACATATTATGTATTATTTATTCTTATGCCTACACCTTAAGTCTTTATAATTGACGACAAAATGTGTGAACTTTTAGCCTAAAAAATAACTCAGAAAGAATAGAAAAATATAAAACACTGTTTGATAATCGTTATAATAATTCAGATATAGAAAAATATATGCTATAAGGGTTCTAAAAATGATCCTGTTTTAATATAAACATTAAGATTATTAATATTTTCAAAAAAATATAAGTATAAAATATTGCAATCGGCCATGTTATCTGAAACGCCAATCAGAAGGAATGACGTCACGTCTCAGCAAATTTCATAACGTGTGTAATGATTCAGCAGTGACAGCATCTATGTCTGAAATGTTTTTCAAATGTTTTTTTAACGTTATATGTCACTAATATGTCGATAAAAGTGTTTATATTATTTATTTGTATTTCATATGACATGTAAACAAAATTAATTCCGTTTCCATTTAAAAACTTTAATTCGACACACACGATAGCTGTCTCGTGTGCTCCTTGTCACCCCACAGTTATGCTGCATAATGAATACCCATTGTACCTGAAAATTTATTTAAAACACGGCTGGAGTTTTTTTCCGTCCGCTAGCCTCCTCCTCCTCCTAGCCCATATATGCCTTAACGCACCCAGAGCGGATGACTGTCAGCTGATGGCCGTACAACAATGACAAACATCAAGTGTATATTATTACCCAGGATGTTAATAAACTATTTTATTTCATTTAAATTTTGGGGGATTTTGGTGAACGCTTGGGGGAAATCTTAGAGCGCCATCAGGCAACACATGAGTCTGATGTTCTGTCAAGTGTCAAGCATGATTGGCAAGTCAATCAATGTCAATCAAGTCCTATGCAAATGCAAGTGAAATTAATTATTACCAAAATAAATTCAACTTTTATTGTACCTATCTATTGTGATTTTGTTATTACATATTTGAATAATACTATTGAGAATATTTCCCTTATGTTTATAAATCTTCTGTAATCTTAATCTCTATACTCAAATTCCACTTCATATATTTAACACTCAGGTTTTTGTTCTTTATACTTACCTTTGACTGCGACTTCAAAATTTATTTGAAAGAAATGTAAATGCTCCCGATAACGAAAATAATTCAATTCATTTTAAAGCAATTTGTTTGATAGGCGATAAGAAAAATGGGCTTTCTAACAATCCTAAAGAAATTACGACAGAAGGAGAAAGAAATGCGTATACTCATGTTGTATCCTTTTTATAGCTCGAAATTCTGGTATGTATTCATAGCAAAGTATTTAATATGCCGTGGAGGTGTTTTTAAAAATTAAAATAAGTAATTTAAATTATGTCTCTAGAACTACATTAGCTAGTAATACCTTAATTTCACAGGTTAGTTATTTGTTTTGTTTTTCTTCTACTTTAGCACTAATAACTAAACAAATTGTACGATTATAACTTAAAAACCAGCAGCAGCATAATTAGAAGTGCAGCAGCAATGTAAACATTCTCAGTAATGGATCCAAGCTCCTTCCTCCCAATAATTCAGGCCCAACCTTGACAAACCTCAAAATATACAAATTGGGATTTGGGATGTTATTGTAAATCCACATTCTAACCACAAACCAATGTCAATGTTTCATGTTGATAAAGATACCCCATTTTTAAGTCAAGCCTGGGGTTCAATGAATCATTGCACTAAAATTCTATATCTGCCACGGGACAATCATTAAGTAATGACGAGGAGGAAGAGGCAACACTATGCAAAGAACACAATATAATGTGTGTTTGTTATGTCAAGCCATTGATTCATGTTGATTTTGATAAACGCATAGTAGCATACTTGACTCAAGTATTGTCTATGAATTCATTCAGATGACACTATGAGGTGGCGAGCACTCAAGAGACCTCAGTGTTTATGAATACTGGTGTTAGGTAGTATTATTGAGTAGATACAAAGTTCCTTACATTATACACCCAGAGGTCTAGATAATGCTGGCAAAACAACAATCTTGAAAAGATTTAATGGAGAACCAATTGACACCATTTCCCCAACTTTAGGCTTTAATATCAAGACCTTGGAACATAGAGGTTACAAGCTTAACATCTGGGATGTTGGGGGACAAAGATCCTTAAGGTGAGCCTAGTAATACTTTTAACAACTTTTGATAGGATACTGAATAATTATTACATAGCTTACTGAAACATTTCTTAATGATCATATCACAGTGGGTAAATATTTGATCCACATGGCTGAAAGGTATAGTTTCCTATATTGATATTGATTAAAAATATATATATTTCAGGTCATACTGGAAGAACTACTTTGAGAGCACAGATGGCGTCGCTTGGGTGGTGGACAGTGCAGATGCGCGACGGTTAGCAGACTGTGCTCGCGAGTTGCATTCATTGCTGCGAGAGGAAAGGCTCTCCGGGGCCACTTTATTAGTGCTGGCGAACAAGGCAGACTTGCCTGGAGCTCTCACCTTGCAGGAGATCCGAGAGGTAGGTTAACTATAAAGAAGAGTTGCAATTGTTGAAGAGAAGAGGTTAGTAAGGGCAACTTTACTAAGGGTTGATTTTTTAATCCCCAGATAAAGTTATTACTCAGTTAATATTATCACTGTCCTTTCCATGTCATAAGAGTAACAATGACAGCGCTAACTGTTACTCAACTAATTCTTATAGCTGAGGATTAAAAAATCAGCTCTTAGCCCCTAATCTAAATGTCCAATTTTCCTAGTTATATAATCTTGCAAGAGATTCAAGAAGTAGATCCAGTCTACTGTGAAGGCCCTTACTGTAGGATGTGCTGCATTTTTTTACCTATTTGTATTTATCATTCTCTTCTATTAGTCTTGCAAAAAACCTTTAAATTGTTGAAATGAAATGAAATATTCTTTATTCACTGTGCGGTTCATTTACAAACTCTTAGTGAACGTATTTTTTTTTTGTTCTGTTTGCTCTGGGTGTGGCCTTAGGACATTGCCTATATATCAGTGAGGCCTTGAGGTTATTCCGCCACGCTGCTCCAAGAAGGACAGTTGATGGAATTATGAATGTTAATAATTTAAAATAATTGTAAAAATATAAACTTGTTTGGATAGGCGCTAGACCTGGACAGCATTAAGTCGCACCACTGGCGCATCGTGCGCTGCTCGGCCGTCACCGGTGAGAACCTGCTGGACGGCATGGACTGGATGCTGGACGACATTGCCTCCCGGATATTCACCCTTGATTAACTCCGCCTATCCTAGCTTTTAACTGCTTACCTTATTTTTTATTTATTTAAATGGAGTAGCAGATTTATGTTGTGTTGTCGCTGCAACCTATGGACCTATGTACACACAATCTCAAGCCTGAGGTTGTCTGCTTCTCCCAGAGGCTGACAGTAGTCACATGCCAATCTAGCCTTACCATACCTTTCAAGAGAAACACAATAAACTGCTTAACAGAAATAGGTAGGGGACCTTCTAAAGTGAAAAAAATTCTTTCGTTTTTCAATAGAAAGGCGCTGTTGCTAGCACTATGAACATGAGTCTAGTCTCTTAGACTATGCAGTTGTTATTTCAGCAAAGTTGACAGATTACTGCTTACTGAAATACAGAGCTATGAGTCTCAAGAATTTTTCAGTGCTACATGACTCATTTATTGCTGATCTTAGTAGATTTAGATGAGGACCAAGAGCAATACCAATATGTGTAGGTTTTATTGTGGTCTATAGAAAAATTCATCATTCCACTGCATTATAATTTATGCAACTAATATCAAACTTCAATGTTTACTTTGGCCTTGATTTAAAAACAAGCCTTATCTTTCAGCAGCACTAATTTATTAATGTTACATTAACTCATGTACTGTATATACATATTTTATGCTTCAATGTAATGTTTTTTATAAAACCAATAAAAGTCTTGTGATACTTGGTAGTTTTATTTGATGTTGATTGGAAATATGTATGTTATATTTCAACTATTTTACTTTATTCTATTCAGCACACACTAAAAATTGTAGCATCTAAACCTGAGTCTGGAAGTTTGCAGTGTTTTTATTTTTTTTGTATATGTACTATTTTAAGCTTCTCATTGTTTGTAATATTGCCAGTTTTTTTTCTGTATTATCTATGTTAACTATGGAAACATGGTTTAAAAGGAATAGAGGGGCTTTTACATGGTGTTAAAAGTGCAATCACTGTAAAAATATATATGTAAATGATATGTGTAGATCTTCTGTATCACGAATGTGTATGGTACCATGGTAGTAAGTGTTTGCAAGTGGACTTTTGTGTGCAGTATCTAAGAAGCTGTTAATCATTCAGTCACACAACAGCTAGTTGTCCCTGCGACACTTGCGAATAACTATAGTAACTTGCTGGTGACTTTAGTGACTGTTTTCTTAGTAATGCACATAGACAATGTGCACAAACCTAGATCCCAATAACCGCGGTAAACTTGCATTCGTGAGATAAAAGAACTGTACCATGTAATTGACTTTGCTAGTGATGCAACGGAAGTGTCTTAGCGGAACCAGAAACGGAAACAGATGTCTTAAGTAAATTTTAGCAGAAACGGAAGTGTAAATAATATGGAAAAAAAAACAAATTTACAAATATAATTTTTATAAAGTATCAAATACACCAAATCTAAATTAGAAATAGATATATTAGAAATCTATTATAGAAAACAATATTGCAACTTTGCAACTGAACATTTTATTAATATTCAAAATTTAGTAGTGGCAAGTTATATTTTATAAAAAGTATGTAATTTGGCCGCTTTTGCACCTAACAATCGGTGTTCTTCGTATATAAGACCAGCTCCGCTAAATAATTGTTTAAAAGTCCGCCCTTTGTACCTTATTTACGTGCAATAAAGAATAAATAAATAAAAATAAAAATTGTTCACTGGCGACGCTGCTGGGGGGTACCGACAAATATTGGCGCACTAATGGCAAAAGATTACGGTATTTGTGTGAATTTAATTTCCACCACACAAGAGAATCTTCATTTAAAGGTCTTTTCTTTTTTTTGTTACACACATGACACAAAAGTATTGACACAAACAGCAGCAGAAAATATTACGCGCTTACATTCACAAAAAGTACGTAAACAAACAAATGTGACAAGTGCCTGCGCAGCTCGCTGACTGACCCCTCCCCCGCGCGTTTTACCGTCCAGCGACTCGCACGCGCCTCGTGCCGCGCATGCGTAACTCTCAGCCGTCGGTTGTAAACTTCCGTTTAAATCTCCGTTATAAAAGTTGCGGAAACAGAAGCAGAAACGGATGTTGAAAATCGCGCGGAACTTCCGCACTTGCGGAAACAGAAACAGAGATCCGTTGCATCACTAGACTTTGCTGTATGATTTAGTTTCCTGACTAACGCAATTAACTTTCAACAATCCATCATTTTAATTTTTCATCACCAAAATACTTATACCTTAACAATTACGATTTTATGATTATAATAGATATAATCATTTTGGCTGGTTTCTATAGTCATTGAATCTGAATTTATTATCATTTGGGTTTCTTTATAAACAAGTAGATAAAACATTATCTATCCAGGCTCAAATTTAGATCTAGATGATTTAGAGTTAAAATGGTGGGGTGTGAGTAGTTGTTAGGAATGATCTGAAGGCTCTGTGGTGTCCATAGTTTTTTCACTATCTTCGACTGTGTCATTAATTGCACTTGTGTTCATTGATTCCTCCTTAACCGTAATGTCTTGTGCTTCTGTGACATTGTCTTCTTTTGTATCCTGATCTGCACTTGTATTTAAGTTACATTCTTCTGTATCTGAAATCAAATTACATGTCAAAATATTCAAAATTGCAGCAAGGATCAAAATTCATTCATTTATGCTTTCAAATCAGTCCTGTAATTCTCTTTAGTATAGATTAACTTCTAGGGAATCCAATATAAACAAGGGGTGAGAGTACAATAGATTGTTTACTGGTCTCAGTGGCCTAAGTTTTATATCCTAATATATAATAATACCTTTTTCTTTAGTTTCTTCTTTTTCGTCTTGTTTATGGTCGCCATCCTCGTCATGGTGATCATCTCCATCACTTTCTTCTTTATCCTTCTCATCAACATCCATAGCAAACTTATCCCGTTTTCTACCTTTGTCTTCCTCCTGAAAATGTTTTGTAAATTGATTAGTTGCTGCCGATTAACTATTTTAAAGTTTACAAGCCTTCCATATACAACTTCCATGACAGCTGTTTTCGTAAGTAAATCCAATAAGAGAAACCTGCAAGGTGTTACAAAAACCGCGTATTTAAAAAGTAGTTTCAAACCCGCGTATTTAAAAAGTAGAGCGCGTTTAAGCGCTGTAGGCGACGCGAAACTATTATTTTTTATAATAGGAAAACCTCTAGGGTAGCGGTGTTATCTATTTTTGAAAAATAGTACTTTTGGCATTATTTGGAAATGTCAAGGAAAAATTATCAGTATTTCACCAAAAATTATTAGTGAAAATTTTCTAAGTTTCTTTGAGTTTCCCATATGGATGCGATCTTTTTGCCGGACTGGCACTGGAACAGTAATAAGCGCGTTTCCCGTAACGACCGCATGCGCGCCGAAATATATGCCAGTTTGAAACCGCACTAACAACTGTAAAATGCTGTAGAAACCTCTGGTACAGTACGGTTCACGAAAGATGACAAATGCATGTACACTCATGAAGAAAGTTCTTAAGACAAAATAATATTTTAATGTTAAGAAACAAAATGTAATATTGTAAATGCTAATGATGAAAATAATTCACATTCATCCCACACATGCGAAGGGATCTAAAGATGGCCTCTGCAGTGCCTGATGAAATGTTATATTAGTAAGTTCTTTAGTTTTTGCATCCTGTAATTGGGAAGGCTTTGAGCCTACTTCATTAAACTACTCTAATATGGGTTGTTGCAGATACATATGTTTTTAAAGCACCCATAAGGCCTCTGCCAAGGTTCAGAGACTGCTATCTATTGATACCAGGCACTGACAGCCTTAATTCCCCTTTACTACCTACTAGCTCTACAGAAACATGCAAGAATTTTGTCACTAGCTGTTGCCTAGCTTACACGGGTAGAGTGTAACAACCACCTCTTTGTCTTGGCTGATATATGATATAGATTGCTTGTGTTCTATGGTAGCCACAGTTCTATTTTACCTTGATCTCCACCTCGCTGTGGTTGGGCTGTGGCTGCGGCTTGTCCTCGTGGCTGTCGGGGTCGTTCTCCTTGGCGCCGGGCCCGCGCGGCCTGAGGCAGCGCTGCTCTATCCGCTGCAGCTCCTCTTGCAGCTGCTCGCGCTTTCTGGCCAGGCATTCTGGGAAATAGGGAATATGCATAAATTTTATTTTAATGTAAAATGTATATAGGTAATAAATGTATTTCAATTAGAAAATTGCGAATAATTATGACAAAATGGAAAAAAAGATTTTTTTTCGAAAACACTAGGAAATATGTAAATTTGAAATAAGAAAATTTTCGTTTTTTTTTATTTCATTCAAGAATGTTTTAAATATTTTTCAGAATCCATAATCATAATCAGTCTCTACTATAGTCACATAGTTCTTATAACTTAACAAGAAAAAAAAATGTAACAACTTGATACTTTAAAAATGTGGTCCTTTAAGAATATTTGATACCTATTACTAATAAGGATTGTTTGATACAATAAAAAAAATCGCAAGTTCCCTATTGGAGGCACTTTAATATAAGTGACTTCTTTAGTAACAATTGTATAGTAACAAAATCTATTCCATAAGTGCCTTAACATGCACTTTGCTTATTGGGGATTACATCCTTTCTTGATATCCTTACAATGTTGAAACATTCCAACCATTGCTACCTACTTCAAATTCTCACAATCAGCCAGGGCTGGTAGGCACTGGGTAGAGAATGCCTCTGGACATTTTTTTTAAAGTTGTGTCAATAAAGTATAAATAAATAAATAATAACCAGAACAGAAAGGTTTTCAAATTGAGTCTTGGACACTATGCACAGAAAATTTCAAAATGCATTTCTTAAAAAGGCCACTAAACCACACTTGGAAAGCAGGATATTATTGTAAAATAATTTTATACATGATCATTATATCAATAAAAAAATCTTTAATTGATTATAAATGAGTTGTGATGTCGCAAATCATTTTCTCATACAAAAGTATGAAAATGTCTTGTTTTGACGGCTCATGAAGAGTATCTCAATTAATTTGGTTTTCTCAGACCCAATTATGGTAAATTTGTATTTGTTGATGTGTGTTACCAAGAGTAAGTATATGTAAAATCGAAAATTAAAGGCTTACATAAAAACATGCAAACAAAGTTCATTTCCTCCTAGCCTGGTCACTCTTAACAACATCAAAGCTGTGATTTTGAATGGCAAATAGGATTTTATAGCTGGATTAAACATTGATTTATTATAAATTGTTTCACTGTTAAATTACTTACTCTGATTATGTTTTCTTGCAATTTTTGTAATTCAATTTATGGCTATTGTATCAAAAATACAAAATTATCTTTTAGCAATACTACCACATAAAATTAATCTAAAAATTAAGAACTGAACTTACTCTCATGGTACTTTCTGCTCGAGTCCAATTTCTCTTGTGCCTTATCTGACATCTTCTTGGGTAGCCAGTAAATATGTGGCTTGGCCTTGGTTAAAATGAAATTGCCAAGTGTCTTCTGAGACTCTTCCCACTTTTCAAACTCCTGGACCCGACCCATCTTGGCTTCCAGGGCCTTTATGGTGGCCTTTTTGTGTTCTCTCTCTGCAAATAGTGTTTTTCTTTCCTTCTGCTCTCTTTCCTTTTCTAACCTGGCTTGCTCTTCTATTTTTCTTTCTACTTGAGCTTTTTTTTCTTCCTGCAGTTACAGAACAAAAAAATTGTTAAAATCATATTCAATTAGTCAATAAGTCAATGTATTCTACTATTATCTATTATTATATTGATACCTTAGTCTGAAGTCCTATCTCTTCCTGCTTAAACTTTTGTAGTGTACCAAGCAGGGAGCCAAATATCCTCCTGTTGCGTTTTCTGGCCTGCTCGTCTCCACCTTGGGCCCGGAGCACAGCCGCTCTCGTTGGCAGCTCTCGACATACTGCTGAAGGGACTCTGGCTTTCTTTGATCCAGGGCCATCATCCTCACCATCACTGTCATTGGCTCTTGCTGATAACCTAAAGGATTTATGAAGAAATTTTTTATATATTTCGTGGCCTTGTATTGTAAGATAAAATAACTAAAACACTATTCAGTATTTAAGTTACTAATTTTTTTTTTTAAAAAGAGTATTAACAAAAAATACATGCAGGGTAAGGTTGTGCCCCATAGATCTCTACATCCAACCTTGATTATGTTTGTGTTTTGTTTTAAATCTGTGTATGTGTTGCTCCTCTTGACGCTCAGTTACCTAATGCCGTAGTTGTTGGCGCAAAATAAACACTGTAAATAACTATACAGTATCATATGAAATTATCAAACTAATTTTCATTTTCATGGTCAGAACATCATTGTTGGGTGTAATCTAAGTTTTAAAATGTTCTTTCACACAGACATTAACAGAGCAGTTTGAATTATTATTCAATATAAGATTTATGTAATGCATTGGTAATTAACTCACCGACTAAATACCGTTTTTGTTTCATTTTTACGTTTGCTGAATAAATCATCATTTTTATAGTTTCCGCTTGTGTCAGGGTACGAATTCCGTCCTTGTCGTGAACCTCCTCTAGCAAAATCTCCCGAAGAATTAAATCTATAAGATACAACACATTATTGCAATACAAAATAACTATTAGAAAGAGCTCAGTCAGTACATTGATAATGTTATCGAGACGAAAAGCCAGCACTAACCTATCATTTGAAAATCGTCCTGTTGTTTGAACTATCTTTTTGATGTTTTCATCTATTTTATATAAACTACTCTTTTCAGTTTCTAACTGAGCCCGTAGCGTACTAAATGAAACAGCAATTTCTGTGCCCATTATATGAGAAACCGTCACAAATAAATACAAATAAGCAGTAACACTTCACAAGTTTTGGTTTTGGTAGATCGACCTGAAACATCAATGATGAAATGAATGACATTGAGGTTGCTAGAAAAGAAAATTTCAATCAAAATGTTTGTTTTTCTATCAATCAATTCACTGTTTGTCTAACTAAATTAATCCATCAAGCAGCGCTCTTGAGTACGAGCAAAATTGTCTAGATCTAGATTTCAGAAAAAATGAACTAAAAAAGAAGTAAAAATAAATTATACATAATATTTGAAATACAAAGGGTATTTTTTAGGGTAACATCGAAGTTTAACAGATAAAAAAATAATAACACATTTCGTTTTTCATAACTTTATCTTAATTTTACATTTAATTTACCATTGTATTAAATTTTCCGCATTTATTTTTGGATTGATTTAAATGCACATATTTATCTGTGCTATATATATATAATTATAAAAATTGTCATCATCTTATTAAAAATTAAAAATTAAACATAAAACGCTACTCAGCGCTAGATGGCAATAGCGAACTGTTTAAAGTTTTTCACTAGATGGCGCTAGTGAGTAATTCCTTCAGTCACTCTTTCTTCCGCTAGATGGCACTATTTAGTAAAAGTAATGAAACTAATACTTAATATTAAATAGGAGATTTGGCGGGAAGTCGAAAAAGACATATTGTAGGGCTAACTAGATATCTACATCAAGCCCCCCCACCAGGCATCCCCCATCCATCATGCAACAGCCACCTCCTCCCCCTAAACTGAAATCCTGGATCCGCCACTGCTTCCAAGGGCTCCTCATGGCCGTAATTTCCCAAAATCTTACTTAATTTACTCTTAACTTATCCCTAGGTACTTAATATTATAAATTCGAAAGTAACTCCGTCTGTCTGTCTGCTACGCTTTCCCGCTTAAACTGCATAGGATGGTGTTTATCCTACGGGAACCTATAAAACGGGTCCACGCGGGCGAAGCCGCTGGCGGAAGGCTAGTTTATATATTTTTTTAATACAAGATGGGAAGAGTGTCGTCCCTATCCCCCATTTATTTTTACTGCATACAAGGAATGTCAGAATATTTTGGAAATTTATAATTTAAGTTTGTTGGTTGGTTGGTAGGTGGTAGAACTATTATGGTTCGCCCGGGGAAGTACCACCGCTGCACCCACTTCTGCCGTGAACCAACTCTATTGTGTTTCGGTGGCAAGGTGCAGTCGCCGGTCACACTTACATGAGGCGACAACCAGCCTCCGGAGAAATAGCGCAACTGCATACGACCTCAGACAAGACTTACCTATGCTTGCTTAAGGTTGTATGTAGATGTCCATGGGCTGCAGCGACGGGGGATGTTCCACAGAGTTTACGTCCAGGTCGTATCCCGCGGTAACGTCGCGCTTGTCCACGGTAACGCAGTAGCAGGCCGGCGGCTAAACGACTCTGTGCTTAGATTGCGATTAGTGCGCCCATTTGCGATTCCCAGTGTCTCGAGTTGTTCCTAGTTGATCCCTGCTACCTGGCTGTTGAGGCTTACTCCGATTTCAGGCTGAGCGGGCAACTAGGCTCTCGCTGCGCTGAAGTAATTGTTTTGTGTGCGTCGTCAAGTTCCTTGTGAACTCGATGGAGGGTGAAGACCCTTTTGTTAGGCCTTCGGAGCCTATCTCCAAGGCGGAGGATTTGCAGGTCGGCGCTGGTGACGCTAGTCGTCCCAGCAGTTCTTTGTCCGACAGGGTGGGAGAACGGACCCCGAGGGTGGAGCGTCACGGCTTCCACTCTCCGGGAGCCGTTATTTTCGAGAGGGTGATTTGTCCGATTCATCGGACACTTCGACCCTAACTGACGAGGGTGGTGTAACAACCCGCTCTCGATTCTTACGGAAGCGGAAGACGAGGGAGGAGTCCGGTGGCTCGGACACCCCTTCCGTAAAGTCGGCAAAGGCCTCACCAACGCGTGGGCCTTCCACGTCGAGCCGAGGGCATAAGCCAACGGCCGGCCATTTTGTGGGCCTCTCAGAGGCAGCTGCTGAGCTGGAGGAGCGCGCTGCCGCGAAGGAGCGCCAGGATCGTCTTGCTCGTGCCAAGCACGGTTATGGGCCGTTGCATTATCACGACAAGAGGTGGCGGAGCTAGAGGCGATGGTGGCGGAGGCGGCCGCCGAAATCGCAGAGATCGCCTCGAAATGCTCCAACATCAAGGGCACCCTCCAAAAGGCCCTTAAATTGCGGGCCTGCAACATGCAGGCTATAATGCAGGAGATGGCCAAGCGCTCTGTTTCTGAGGAGACGCAGCGGCTGCAGGCGACCGTCGACCGCCAGCAAACGGTCATCGACGGTCTGCAAAAGGAGGTTGCCAGGCTGAAGGCTGCCGGCAATGCCACGGCTCCTGAGACACAGGTGGCTGTGGAAATGGAGGTGGCCCCGGACGCTCAGCCCGCTCTTCCCACCGACCTTATGTCGGTATTGAGGAAGGTCCTCATGGAGGAACGGGCCTTTACGAGGGCCTGCTTTGCGAGCATTGAGGACCGCCTCCTGCCCGAAAAGCAGGTGCGTCCGCCTCTAGCGGCGGACCAAAAGAAGGCAGCGGCCGTGAAAGCTGTGGCTGGCGTACCCCTGTCCAACGATGGCAGGGGAAAGGGTAAGGGAAAAGGAAAGGGCAGGGGCAAGGCCTCTGAGGCCGTGTCACCGGCCACTCCCGCTCCTGGTCCCTCAGCACCAAAGCCCGGCAAATCTTATGCCGCTGCTGCGGCTCCTAAGCAGAGTCAAGCTAGGGCTAAGGAGCCCAGGGCTGGCTCTGCTAAGGTGCCGGAGCCTAAGCCCGGTCCGTCGAGGCCTCCTGTGCCTCCACAAGAGGACCTCATGCTGCCCACCACCACGGCCACCAACGACCAGTGGACAAAGGTGGGCAAGAAGAAGAGGGGGAGGAAAGGAAAGGCTGCCGCAGCTCCTCCTCCAGCACCCGCGCAACCGACCTCTAAGCCGGCCAGCAAGGGGAAGAAGGGAGCCCCGCCGACTAAGGCCCAAAAGGCCAAGAAAATGGCTCCCCCCAGTACCGCGGCGGTTGTGGTGACTATTTCACCGGAGGCCGCGAAGGGGGGGCCACTTACGAGTCGGTCTTGGCCATGGCGCGCGAGACGGTGAAGCCTCGAGAGATGGGCATCGAGGCCGTCCGCTGCCGCCAGACGCAAACCGGGGCTCGTATATTCGAGTTCCCGGGCGCCGAGCGTGAGCGGCATGCGGATCTCTTTGCCGCAAAAAATGCAAGAGGCCGTCTCCGCCGTGGCCAAGGTGTCGAGGCCGGTTAAAACGTCGCCCCTGGTCATTTCTGAGCTGGATGACTCAGTCACCAGGGACGACGTAGTCGCTGCAATCGCGGCGGTGGGTGGGTGCAGCGCGGAATCAATCCGCGCAGGCGGAATAAGGCGTAGCCGAGGGGATCTAGGTGCCATTCGCGCGGAGTGGCCGCCGCAAAAGCCGCCCTCCTCAAGGGGCGGCTATTAGTAGGTTTTAGTTCGGGTGTGGTCCGAGCGCCTGAGGAGCAGCCTATGCGCTGCTTCAAGTGCCTCAGCATTGGTCACACTCGTCTTCGTTGCCCCTCGAGTGAGGACAGGTCGGAGCTCTGTTTCCGCTGTGGCCAAGCGGGCCACAAGGCAAACGCCTGCAGCGGCAAGCCGAAGTGCGCGGTGTGTGCAGCGAGCGGGCGGCCTGCGGGTCACATCATGGGGGGCTCCAAGTGCAAGCCCCCTGCCAAGAAAGGCAAGACGCAGGCCCCTCCGAAGCCTGCCGGTGCGCCTGAGGCTGGTCCAGCCCCAGTCGAGAGTGGTACAATGTCCGAATAATGACCCAGGTTCGACATTGTACCACAATAATGCAGGCGAACGCCAACCACTGCAGAGCCGCCCGAGACCTATTGTCCCAGGTTATGGCCGAGTGGTTGGCGGAAGTGGCTGTGGTCGCTGAGCCGTATTAGGTCCCTGCCAACTGGTTGGGGGACCATGATGGCTTAGAAAAACTTTCGAAAAAGTAATTTTTAGTAGACTAGTTAACTATATGAACAAAAATAACATACTTAGTGATTTTCAATTTGGATTCAGGCAAAATAGATCTACCTCTTGCGCTATTTACAGGATGCTTAAACAGGTTTGGAGTCATATTAATAATAAAGTAAAATGTGCTGCTCTGTTTGTTGATATGACCAGGGCGTTTGACTGTGTTGTGCATAACATACTTTTACGACAGTTGGAAAGAATAGGTGTTCGCGGTATTGCATACAAGTTATTACAGTCTTACCTAAATAATAGCAAGCAAGCGAAGGTACTAACAACATTTAACAAATTGAACAATACATTAGAAGAGGTACAATCAAAATTCGCAATTAGTAAAATTGGTGTCCCTCAAGGTAGTGTTCTTGGTCCACTGTTATTTTTAATGTATATAAATGAACTACCCGCCATAACTAAATACCCATGTGTAATGTTCGCTGATGATGCTACAATTTTATTTTGTAACGATAGTATTTCAGTTGAGGATTATAGGCATGAAATAAGAAGTACACTATTAACTATAAAAACTTGGCTAGACACAATGAACCTCACGGTCAATTTAAACAAAACTAAAATTATGCAATTTAAAAATTATAAACAGAATTTAGAAAATCTAAATATACAACTAGATTCAGTTGAAATAGAAGAAGTAGAGCAAACTAATTTCTTAGGAGTGTCCTTAGATACTCACTTAAACTGGAAAAGTCACATTGATAAAATTTATAATAAAATATCTGCCAATTGTTATGCGCTTTCAGTATTAGTGGATGCGTCAACTCTTGAAGTAGCTAAAAGTTTTTATTATGCAAATATTTACCCCCTTCTAACTTATGGCATTATATACTGGGGAAACTCTGTCAATGTTAGTAGAACATTTATATTGCAAAAACGCAGTCTTAGAATAATGTATGGTAAAGCGAGCGATGAATCTATTCGCTCTTTGTTTTCCGAAGAGAAATTTCTTACATTAACTAGTCTATACATATTGGAGATTTGTACTTTCGTTTTTAATAACATAAATTCATTTGAAAAGCAAATAAACATGCGCATAAGAGATGTACCCACGAGGCAGAAAGATAGTGACGCTTTATATTTACCTCAAGTGAAATGTCAGATTTTGCAAAATAGTACGTACATACATACATATTTGCTATTAGAATATTCAATAAATTACCCATACATTTCAAACAATTATCAGGTAATAAATTTAAAAGAGAACTAAAGCAATGGCTTATGAAAAAAGTATACTATAGTATAAACGAGTTTTTTGATGACGTGCATTAAAATGGTTTGGGGAGCTTCCGCGTAAAATATTAACTCTAAACAATGCCTGAGAGTTTTTTTTCCGCCGGCTTTTTTTCTCTCATTGACCCAGTGGTGGGTAGGCATCAAAAGCCGATGATCCGTTAAGAATATTCTTAGCGGATCTTAAAATAAAACTATTTTATACTTTAATTTTAATTAGTAATAAGTATAATATTGTATGCCAGAGCATGGTAGACTGTTTAAACTCTTATAATAATTTTAAACATCTAACTGTATGTATGTAAACAGTCAAAAATAAAGTATTTTCATTTCATTTCATTTCATTTCATTAGTGGCCATCGTTCCGCGGCCCTCCACGGATTCCCCACCCCTCTCGCTCATCGAGAGGGGTCATGGATACGTGGCCGCCGCGTGGGGGGAGATTGCCATTCTTGGCGTTTACTTCTCCCCAAACCGACCGTTCGCGGAGTTTGAGAGGTTCCTGGAGATACTGGCAGCCGTAGTCCTTGGACTACCGCCCCTGAAACTGTTGGTCCTCGGCGACTTCAACGCCAAATCGGTGCGCTGGGGCAACCCAGCCACTGACGTGCGGGGAGCCGCCCTCGATTTGTGGGCGGCATCTATCGGTGTGTCCCTCCTTAATAGAGGGACAACACACACGTGTGTGTGGCGGCAGGGGGGGTCAGTGGTGGACGTTTCGTTCGCCGCCCCTGCACTCGCCACTCAACTTGTGAGCTGGCGGGTGGATTTGGCGGAGACAATGTCTGATCATCGGTACATCCGGATAGACTTCTCCGCCGAGAAACCGTCGCACACGCCCCGCACGCGGCAGTCGCCGTTCCCCCGGTGGGCTCTCACCCACCTGGACCGAGGGATGGCCAACGAGGTGGCGTTCGTTCAGGACTGGTTTGGTGCGCCCGCCAGTACCGACGTCGACGCGGCTGCGCTGCAGCTTCGAGAGGCCCTAACCGAGGTGTGCGATGGTAGCATGCCTCGGTCCCTCAGGCCGCCTCCTAGACGCGCCGTGTATCACAGGTGTGTCACAGGAGCTCGCGGACCTGCGGAGAAGCTGCATCGCAGCCAATAGGGAATACACGAGGAGCCGACGTCGACGTCGCAGGGACCTCTCAAACGAGGACCTCCTCTATGCCTCCTACCAGGAGGCAAAGTGCCGTCTTAAGGTGGCCATTGCCGAGGCAAAAGACCACGCCAGGGCGGAAATGCTGGAGGGTTTGGACAACGACCCGTGGGGGAGACCGTACAGGGCGGCGCGTAAACAGCTGCGCCCCATCGGTCCCCCGGTGACGGAGACCCTCCAGCCGGATGTACTGGATGGGGTGATCCGGGTTCTGTTCCCGGTTAGAACGAACTTCACCCCACCAGTGATGAATCCGCCTGTGGGCAGCAGTCCGCCGGCAGAGGACTTCGTTCCCCTGACGCCGGCGGAGTTTGAGACTGCTGCAAATTGCCTCAGTGGCAAAAAGACGGCACCAGGCCCAGATGGAGTGCCAGCGCGTGTGCTCGCCATCGCCGCCAAACACATGGAGGAGCGGTTTCGGGACCTCTTCGATCGGTGTTTTGCCACCGGGAGGTTCCCGAAACCCTGGAAGGAGGGACAGTTGTGCCTCATTCGCAAAGAGGGGCGGCCAGTGGACTCACCGTCGGGCTACCGCCCCATCGTGCTCCTCGATGGGGCGGCGAAGCTGTTTCAGCGGGTCATTGCGATCCGTCTCAACGAGCACCTGTCGTGGACCGGCCCGGATCTCTCCGACGCTCAGTTCGGGTTTAGAGTGGGCCGATCCACGATTGACGCCCTCAAGAGGCTGAAGAGCCTCACAGTGGAGGCCGCGGAGCGGGGGCAGGGAGTCCTGGCGGTGTCCTTTGACATCGCCAACGCTTTTAACTCCATCCCCCACTCCACGATTATGGAGGCACTTCGGTTTCACGGGGTGCCTCTGTACTTGAGGGCGTTGCTGGCAGACTATCTGGGCTAACGGGAGGTCCTCTTTGTTGGAAAAGACGGCCGTCTGCAAAGGCGTGCCGTCGAATCCGGGGTTCCACAGGTCTCGGTCCTGGGTCCCTTGCTGTGGAACCTCGGATATGACTGGCTGCTCCGGGGTGTTCTCCTGGCGGGCATGAGTGTCATCTGCTATGCGGATGACACACTCGTCACTGCCCGCGGGAGAACGTACGGAGAGGCGGCGAGGCGGGCCTCTGCAGGTGGCACGCTTGTCGCTCAGAGGATTCGCCGCCTCGGCCTCAAGGTGGCGCTGGAGAAGACCGAGGCCCTATTTTTCCCTGGGCCCGGCAGCGCCTCCCTCCCGACGCCCACATTATTGTGGGCGGCGTGAGGGTTGAGGTCAAGGCCCGGCTTAAATACCTGGGCCTTACCCTGGACAGCCGGTGGCAGTTCGGCGCACACTTCGCCGGGCTGTCATCCCGCCTTATCCGCGCAGCGGACGCGTTCAGCTGGCTCCTGCCGAACCTTGGGGGTCCAAGCTCACGATGCCGGCGTCTTTATGCCGGCATCCTAAAGAGCATGGCGCTGTATGGCGCCCCTGTATGGGTGGACTCCCTGCATCGGCGGGAGAACGTGGCCCTCCTCCGCAGGCCCAACGGGCCATTGCACAGCGGGTGGCGAGGGCCTACCGCACAGTCGGGTACGCGTCCGCATGTGCGCTCGCGGCGACTCCTCCATGGGAGCTGGAGGCCAGGGTGCTGGCCACCGTCTACGATTGGACGGCAGCGCAAAAGGCGCTGGGTGAGTGGCCAGCCCCTGAAGAGCGCAACGCGGTGAGGCGGGATGCGCGCGAGGCTATGGTCCAACTGTGGAGGGAGGACCTAGCCTCCGCGCAGTTTGGACGACGCACTCTCGACGACCTCGGTCCTGTAATCGAGGCGTGGGAGGAGCGGCCGCACGGATTCCTCACTTTCCGCCTGGTGCAGGTACTTTCCGGACACGGATGTTTCGGCAATTACCTGTACCGAATCGGAAGGGAGGAGTCCCCGTCGTGCCACCATTGCGGTGCGGCGGAAGACTCGGCGCAGCACAGCCTTGAGAGTTGCCAGGGCCGGGATTAACAGCGCTGAGTCTTGTGCACTGTTGTCGGCCGGGAACTTTCGCTCCCGAGCATAGTTAGGGCCATGCTCGGAAGAGGCTGGAAAGCTGTTGCCTCCTTCTGAAGGAAGTAATCTCGCAGAAGGAGGCGGCGGAGCGGGAGAGGGAGGACGATCCGTCCCAGCCCCCGCTCCGCAAACGAAGAAGGGGAAGGAGAAGACGGCAATACGACCGTTCTCTCCCTCCCCCCGGTGGTGGCCTGCAGGATGGAGGTACGGGGGTGCCTCCACCTGCATTGCACAGGCCATCACTGATTGACAGGAATGACCCGGCGCTCCCGGTCATTCCTGTAGCCTCCCCATAAGGGGAGCGTATAGGGCCTGCCAAGATAGGCAGGCAGTCGCCGACGATGTTGTGGAAGCAAAGGCTCTGCCGATTTCCCACGACATCGTCACGATGGCGATGGAGGAGCGCAGTAAGGTTTAGTGGGTATACCCCTGCCTCGTAACGGCAGGGGGGAGTCCCACATACCTCCCTCTGTCCCCTCGACAGAGGTCGAGACGGTGCGTAATAGCATTCCCTACTTAAAAAAAAAATGGGCTGCAGCGACCACTTAACACCTCATGGCCTGCATGCTCGTCTACAAATATTGTAAGTACCTGCCTACCTGTACCAGCCTAAATATTTTTAACATTGAGCATTGCAACCTAATAGTTAACCCCTAAAATTCTAGTTCTATTTTTTAATAGATTGATAGATTTTATACTAAACTAGTGGATTCCAATGCCAATAAATCATCTGTCAAGCGTCCGGTGGGCGGTTTAATTTCACGCGTGCCCGACCGCGGCGCCGGCGTCGCTTTAAACTTTCGCTAGCTCTATCCATTCAATCATCTCCTTGACGGCATGACGGGGTGTTGACATGTAAACATTAGATGATGACAAAATGCCTAGCTTCCTTCACAAAAAGTTCTTCTTAACGTCTCACCACTGGGCACTACCTGCCTTCAGGGTTGGAAAGACATGGAGCTTATTATCTACAACTTATAGTACCAATGAAAGAAAGAAGGAAAAGAAGAAAGAAAATATTTTTATTCACTGTACGGTTTTTTTACAAACTCTTACGGACGTTATTTTTTGGTCTGCTCTGGGTGCGCTTAGGTAGTTCTGAGCTGAAGAAAAGAGCAGACGGAGAAAATCTTTAGCTCTGTTTTGAAACACTGGTATTGCATTGCATACAGTACTTAGTTAAGTATTGTATACAATATTTATTCCGCAAATAAACTTATTTACAGAGTAGCTATGGGCTATTAAGCTTATTTACAGTTTAGTTCAACGCTATGCATGATATACCTAGGTAAGCATAGAATTACAATGTACCGAAGTAGAAATTCATCATAATCTATGTATCACCAGCTGTTATGTTCATTTATGTACTTATCATCGATCTACGCATCGACAAAATCTCATATGAGTGCTGGACTCACATTTTCTCGGATAGCCAACCAGCAGCTATCTTGGCTTTAAAATTACTCCATACATAAGTGAAATACCGAACGTGGCTTACAGGCAACAAATAACGACGAACGAGAAGCAGGCGCGGTGGCAGCCTTCAATTCGCTCGGGTCGCCAAGAAATTTTGGGGGGGTCACTAAGAAATTTAGGGGAAGAGGTGTCCCAAATTGGCTTGTTTCGCCTTCCTTCTACGCATGACTGATGGATTTTTGGGGAGTCATGTCCCCTGTGACCGCCCCCCGCCCCCCGGCCCCCCGGGACCGCGCCTGACTAGAAGCCAGGAACAAAGTTCTCATGTTCAGTCCATATGATTAGTTGACATGGCTCAAGATGGGGCAAAGTAAAAAAGAAAGATTGAAGAACTATCTTTCTCCATAACATACTCAGTCATTGCTGGGAGATGACGTTTGAGGAGCCCGGACGGGCAAGACTCTGATTGAGCGGAAATTTGCTGATTAGCTGTTAAAGGTCAGCAGACAATATCAATGCATGTGCGGTGTGATAGGTAGACCTGTGTCTGTCCAAATTAGGACTTAGCTCAACCGACACGTGCACGTAACGAGTAGAACGAAACCAAGCCACCTCTTAGAACTAGCCACATGAAAGGTGTTACTGCCAGATGAAGTCGAAAATATCGCCACCAAAGGCCTCTCTAGTTCAGGGTAACTGGATAGCATATTGTGATTTAACTATGACCTCAAACAACTTGAAAATTTGACGTGCGTTTAGGCTACACAAAAAATCCACCAAAATTATGCTTCTAGTAAACAATATCGGTTCTTAAACCCACTATCCGAACATTAATCGTGTGAGGAATGTGGAAGGAACTCACGATTCCCCCGAAGCCGCCACGACGCCGCACCGCGACGCTGCAAGACGGCGTGACCGCGCGTCAAATACAAAAATGCGTGATGAATACAAACAGGGTACAGGCGCGCACGCGTGTGTAAATACAAATGTGTCAAATAAAAGAGAGCTAATATTATTTTTATTTTATAGAGTTTTATATTTGTTGTAAAGCTGTACCTGTCTATTGGCTTTTCTGGTTTCTCTGCAAGCGTCACTTAAGCTACTTTATATTCACGCATGACTTAAAATCCGATAAAAAACATGACTGAAGTAAGTTATATTTAGGGCGGTCGCAGCATGGTGTGAAATGAAAACTAATAGATTTCTAAACTTTTAATATTTAAATTCTACTTTTTCTAATTATCTTAAAATCTAGCGATTCGCGACCGATGTTAGACCGGAATGTCTGTGCAGCTGCGGGCTTCTTCTTTCCCACGCGCCGTAGTCCTGTGTTGAGGTAGGTAAGCAATAAACTAGTAGTAGGTAAAAAAATAAACATTATAAACAAACGTTATCCCGATAAGTAATGCAGTTGAAGTATTTTAGAAGACCAGTTTAGTAAACACTTGAATGAAATACCAACATGTGTGTTTCGTGTTTATTTTAAAATGTGTTTAGGTGCACCACATACCTAATCATTTAATTTCCAAACAATTAACGCTCCAATCTAACATTTTCATAAAATAATTTACAGTCCGTACTAAAATAACATTTTAATTTTCGATTCTAATTCGGTAGCACTTGTATCCGAAAGTGTACGTCGGCCATTTTTCATAGCACGCCTGAACGCTCGGCCGCCGCCCGGATTTAGCCGGAGACAGCATTTCAGTTAATTGCTTTTTTCAGGCCCTCATCGTTTCTCCCGACTCCCGACACTCTGGAGTAAGGATACAGTAAGGATGCACGCTTGATCGGGTTTACGCCCTACTAGTGTGTAACTTTGAGTATGACGTTAATTGTTGTTTTTATGAACATGAGTGTCAAAAACGTTTAGACAACTATCTGGTTAGTGTTCATGGTTTCTGAATGCAGGAGGAAACTACAGTGTTTCTTAAGGCGCCTAGTATGCTATGATATTGTTAAGGCTATGGGAATAATGACAAAAATTAATACGTATACATAAAAAGTAAAAATAAAATTGCGTATTTTTCTACAATTTAATAGTTAATTTAAATTTTCTTTTCATCAATATGTAGGTACGATCTGTGTTTAACATTATAATGTAGGTACAATTATTGTTATTTTTGGAGCCGGTGTCAGCTAAGGTAGGTTTGTAACTACATATATAGTTATAGGTATGATATGCTTGTGTAGCACGCACGACTTGACGAGGCGTGAGGCGAGAACAGGGCCGCGGCGGGCTGTCAAGTGGACACGCTGATAGGCTCTGCAGCACAGAGTACATTTTTGTTGTCTCTGCAGGCTCTTATGAGACAGCGCCGTTTAAATAAAACAGTTAGAAATTCTGTCACAGATCGCACCCTTACTGTAAGCCGTTAAGGAGTTTCATTGATCATCATATTCAACTACGACAAATACTTGGCCATAACGACGTTTCGTTAGGTGACTCAAATACCTGGATAGCCTACAAAAGACTCGGTCGAGTATCGTTTCATTGCTGATAAGAGTTGAAGAGTTCCGTTATTTTGTCGTGGATCCCATATTCAGTGTGCTAAGTGCGAGTTTTTATCACCTACTCGATCGCGTCGTCCGTGCGATCGCGTTTGCGTTTACGCGATTTGTATGGAATCGAAGCAGCGCCATCTAGCTGTAGTAATATGAAACATTTTTTGCGAGTGCAAGTTTTTTACGTCTTCGGTTTCGAGCATCAAGTGTCAAACGACACTCGATAGTGACGAGGTCAGCGCTCGTGATTGGTTGATTATGTGTTATAGCGAGTGCGAGTTTACATTTTTGACACTTCGCACACTCGCATGCTTTCGATTGCGTTTGACGTTTATTCGATTAACGCGATGGTAAAGTAATTCGATTGGTTATTTGAAACTCGCACTCAGCACACTGAACCTAACCAAACTCTTATCAAACTACTCTTGATGTACATCCTTTCCAATAAAAATAATAATAATCGAAATCGGTTGGCGTGATATTGAGTTATTCGTCCATTTGTTGCGCAACTACATAATGCGAATTTAAGACTTATATGGTTTCCTCATGAATGCCAGTGTCAGAAGGGGACCAAATTAAAATGGGACCACCCGGGAAGCATCAGCTTTCAAATAAAAAAAGAATCATCAAAATCTGTTCACCCAGTCGAAAATGCTGAGGCAACAAACAAAAGTTACAGTCGAATTGATAACCTACTCCTTTTTTGATTGAAGTCGGTAATAAAATGGAATTACATTACAGACACGTAAATAAAGCTGAGACATATTTTTCTAGGAATATGCCTCAAGAAAAGCCAATAGACTTTTGATTGATTAAATAAAGATAGACTCAGGCGCGGTCGCGGCCTTCAATTTGGTCGCCAATAAATTTTGGGGTCACTAAGAAATTTGGGGGAAGAGGTGTCCCAAATTGGCTTGTTTCGCCTTCTATCTACGCATGACTGATGGATTTTAGGGGGGGAGGTCATGTTCCCTGTGACCCCTGGATAGACTGCAGTGTTACTTTAGTGTCTGTTAACTGGCAGGTCGTAGTAGTAATTTATACGACTCCATTCAATCAGAGTTGCGGGATTTTTTTTAAATAATTCATCTTCATGCCATATATACCTAAATACCTTGGTGCTTCAGTCTACAGTTTTACCCTTAGTATAAATCTTATAAGTTTATGGTTTAACCTATAGATTGCACTTAGACCTTTCATAATTCTAAGTACTTTCATTTGTCACTCGTCATAAATAGAAGAACCACGTGACAGTAAATCAATACGTCAAGTGGATCAAAGACCAGCGCGTGTTGGTCTGTTTGTCTGTCACTCGCGATGGAGCTGGCGGAACCGCGGCCCGAACAAGCCCAGCTAATAAAACGTTTAGGCTGATTAATGGACGACGCTTGCTATAAATATCAAAGTGAATATTTCAGTGAGCACTCAGGCGAGGAAGAAGAGAAAAGAACTGTTTCAGAAGAAGGTACAGCATCTAATTAATATCTAAGTGAGATCAAATGTTGCCTTTTATTAATTTTTTATTTGAATGGAGTTGCAGATGAGAATGCAGGCTACGTAATGCTAGGTGATGGCTGCATGCCATGAAAATCTACACACAACCTCAAACAAGCCTTATCTGGTTATACCTACTTATGCCGTTGCTACTCTGAAAGCTGCCTTATGTACCTAAGTCTGGCCGGCAACTGCTGAATGCTGAGTTTCTTTACGGCAGAAGTGAATGCAGTGGTGGGACTTTCCCGGTCTATCTATCAATGTTCTACGGTTCTACCACCTACAGTTGTTAATTAATATGTAGTATCTACATACTACATATTAATTGGTATACCCATGGGCGTAACGAGGGGGAGGCAAGGGTGGGGCCAAGAACCTAAAAATTTGCCTCCCCGTGACCTATTGGTCACAGGTTATTACCTGGGTACGCCCATGAGTATACCCACTAGTTTCTTTGAAAGCAGCATAATTTTAGACTTTGCTACGCCTTTATATGAACAAATTAAAAATAAATGATTAAGGCACTACTAAAACTAAAGGTGGTTGTCCAACTTTTATTTTTGGATTACATAGCTCAAACGGAAAAAAATATTTTGGAGGTTCCAAATCCCACATTATTTGTACGGGATTTGTAATCGATCATAAATAATGCAAAAAGCAAGTGCATAAAAATAACTTTCCTTTCACTTATAGCAGGTAGGTATATTGTTCATGAATCTACCATTTGTCGCTTGTCACAAGCAGAGATGCGACACGACAATGAATCAATCCGTGCAGAGAATCATGCGCACTCCACCGCGATGAGCGTGTTGGTCTGTTTGTCTGTCACAAGCGATGGAGTTGGCGGAACCGTGGCCCGAACAAGCTCAGCTAATAAAACGTTTAAGCTGATTAATTGACGACTCTTATTCAAAAATATCTTAAACAAACAAGGACTAAGTACTGAAGCAAAAAGAAATCAATGTTGCCGTAAAATGTGTCATAAAATGCTTTGCAACTCTTTATAAAATAATTTTGGCATCACGCCATTAAAAATTATGTCGTCCATCTATGTTGAGCAATAAAACACAAGGTAAACATGAGCTATAGTAGACCGTTTAACCGGTCAGTCCTTTAGCTAAGCGAAAACGGGTGCGGTCAGATGTAAGATGGTTGACCCATAGTGGCCAATTGCATGCCCGTTACCATGCTTCGGAAGTTCTAGTCAATATTTTGGGTACCATCGACTCTGGATTCTGTTTTGGCGCTGTAGAAGAAAAACTCCAAGCAGCATAGCTCCAGTAGCTCTCTCCCTGCTCCGGCTTAGACATAACATATCTACTTTGCTGTGTTTACCTTGTCCGGTCACAATAACAATATAGGTAAGTATAGCTAATATAATATAAGCTGGCTTTGATTATGCGACACATATTCAAGCGATCAAAGCATATTGTATTGTCTTTTGATAGAGTCACACCGCACACGTCTTCGAGAAGTAGGTATGCAATGCAACCCTTTTTTGCGTCCCACTGCTGGGCACGGGTCTCTTCCCATTATTGGGGAGGTTGGAGCTTACTCCACCACGCTGCTCCAATGCTGGTTGGTGGAGATATGGAAGTATGTGTAATACTATTTTTTTAATTTGGAGCTACTTCCGTAGATGGCGTTGTTAGACAACACTAAGCCAATGAGTTCTTATATCCGAGGAATTATCGGTCATCCGGGTACTAATTTATTTAAATAGTAAAGTACCCGGATGAGCGTTGCTTGAATAACAATAATTTATTTTCTTCCGAGACTCATTAGTGAAGCTTATAATCTCATCTACTGAAGTAGTTCCCAATTAAAACAAAAAACAGAATGACCTATATACATATACTCGCTAGTAGATGTCAGGAAGATATATTTTACAGTTTATGTTTAAGTTAATTTTCGCTGAAAACACGGATAAAACACCATTTTCGTAAAATAAAACCTAGCTACAGCGATTTATTGCCCCTGAAAACCCCTGCATACTAAATTTCATGAAAATCGTTGGAGCCGTTTCTAAGATTCTGATTATATATTATATTTACTTATAGGTATATACAAGGATTTCTCGTTTAAAGGTATAGTATATTTAAAGATTGTAATTGGGCACAGAAATAGAAAAGGGCATACAAGACATCAATTATGTGTGACTCTATGGACTCTATCAGAAAATAATAAATAAGTACAATGTGCTCCGAACTCCCCTCAAAAGGTGTCATTACGAGAAAACTCATTTGAATAATTTCATGTGAATGTATACTAATAAAAATAAACACTGATCTATACGATGCCGGCACGCTCTGCACGGTAGTTGGGTCGCAGCAAGGTGTGTCGGCGCGGCCCACTGCAGCCCACCGCGGCCCATTGCGCGCTGAACGCCGGCAATCGTCGCCGCGGTATGTCGCCAGTTAATTACACGCACAACTCGGCTTATATATCAGCTGGTGCTCTTGCCAAGGAGATTTTTAGCGGCATGTGACACTAAAAATAACTATAAAATTGTTAGATTTATTGCGTCTATGACAATTGTTACTCAACCGCACCTGGTCAGGTAGGCGGACGATGGCTCCAATCAAATCATCTTTAGATTCATAGACACCCTTAAGAGCGCGCGCACAGCAGTGGGACATAGTGTATCTTATTTCTATTATTATTCGTATTTCAAATCGTGGTACAATTTCTCAAGGAACAATTCAAACCGATATCCGATATGATGATCTTGTTCTTGCATAATAAATTTTATATGTATATTCAAAATCTCAAACTTACGCATTTTAGAAATTTGCCAGGTCTCCAGACATAATACGGGTGTCACAATGATAAATTAGTGGAAGATTGTCGCATGGTATCAAAGACGCCGGCTAGGGTGATACCTTCTTCGTCAATGATTTATACTTACCTCTCGTAACTAAAACTATTTGAAATTCTTGGCAATAAATCTATTTCAGTTTTATTTTAGCACTAATTTGTTAATAATTATTTAAAATGTTTAAAAGTTTTTGTGCCAAATATTACAAATCGAATAGCTCTTTACTACGAGTAGGTATGTATGTCTTCTTCGAAAACATGTTTTTCTATAATAATTTTAATAAAACGTGAAACATTTATAGTACCGCTATTTTTGGTTGCGCTAAAAATCATTTTGCACTTTTGACTGACGGTCTCCGGTTGTCGACAGGGCGCGAAGACAGGATTACATGTAGTTCTTTCATCACATATTAGCCGAGTAATTAAAATAAATTATGTATCTGTACAACAAGAGCGATAGAAGCGTTTGTCGAACTGAAAATTGGCGAAGCCTGGTTCCCAGTAGCATGGGTTGCGGGCGCTACATGAAAGCGCGGTTCCCCGAAGACGCCACGCATCGCCTCGCGTCGCCTCGCGTCGCCGACGCGCGACTGACGCACGCTCTTCCTAGCGGTATTCATAGATGATAAATATTGCTATTTTAGCTTTAATGTGCCGTTCTAATATTTATAACTCTTTTGAGGATTTCTGCCGTTTTATGTGGTCTTAATTTTCTGAGTTTATATACTTAGTAATATGTGGTATTTTAAACGAAATAGATGCAATTGATAAAACTATACCTACGGAAAGAATATTGTGATATATTGTGCCCGTCCCATTTGTCCCAAGTGCCATGAAATAGTTCAACTTATTGTGCGTATAGAGTACCTATCAGTTATTGGGTATCAGTTACTAAACTAATACATATCTACCTTCCAAAAAATCTGATGCCTTGATGTGCACAAAAGGAGGCATGGCCAGGTCGGCAAAATACAGTACATTACATACAGTCAAAAATTACGCGCGCTAGTAGTCATAGTTTGTATTAACTGTTAATACAAAATTTACTATCAATTAGGATTACGTGGCAGTGGAAATAGAATAGAGTGTTTATTTAGAAGAGCACTTCTCCATTTCTAATACATTTATTTATTTTATTTATTTTCATTGATTAGAACGGATTGCTCCAGTTACACTAATCAGTTAATTTAATTACATTTAAATACTAATAATATTATTATTACAATTTAAAATAATTATAAAGAAATGTCAAACAAATAATTCAATAAAAATAAAAATAGGTATGTCGAATTTTAACTAACAAATAAAAATTAAATATAAAATTATAGAGTAAATCAAATTTAAAATTAAAATTAATTACATCAAACAAATTAAAATCAAATGTCAGATTAAATATAGAATAGAATAGAAATTTAAAATAAAGTATAAAATTACAAATTAAATCAAGTTAAAAAAAAATAACACACATCATACATCACGCATTCATTTCACAGAAACGCAGGCATTCTATCAGTATCTTTTTCCAGTCATCCGCAAATATATCACACTGAGGTGCGGCGTCAAGGAGAGCATTGAGCGCAGTAAGTGTCCGCGGTACGGGAGATTTTGCACGAGCGATCGTACGACACCTTGGCACAGCAAAGGTCTCGTGCTTCCTACCTCGGCGGTAGTTGTTGGGGGCAAAAAGTCTGAGCAACTCTTGGTTTAAATCTGGGGCATCCACTATGCCTCTCAGCATCTTACACATAATTAACAGTTGATCCTTAAATCTACGTACCTGCAAAGAATTATATCCACGACATCCCAAAAGAAATTTAGTGGGATACATATAAGGATAACGCCCATATATTCTTTTGTACAGGTATCGCAGAAAAGCTTTTTGCACTTTCTCTAAAATAAGAGTATATGTGCTCTCGTGAGGATTCCACACACACTAGCCTCCAATTTGCTGCGAACGAAGGTGTTAAAAAGTAATTTTATGACTTGTGTTTCATTAAAATCTTTACAGTTGCGTAAAACAAATCCCAAGCGACGAAATGATTCTTTTGCTACCGAAATGATATGGTCATGAAACGTAAGCCGCCGGTCGAACGTGACACCTAAATCTTTACAGCTATCAGATCTGGATATAATATCTTTATTGAGCATATACTGGATTGCAATTGGCTGTTTTATACGGCAAAATGTTGTTACGGAGCACTTAGATGGATTGAATTCCATTTTATTCTCCAGGCTCCATTTATAAATTGCATCAATGTCACGTTGTACTAATAAACAGTCTTCTTTAGTCCCACACATGCATGTACTGAGTCATACGTCTCACACTAGAATCTCATATTTATACGGTAGAATACTTTAATGTGTCGTGACGGTGACAGGAACATAAAGATTGAGTCCATTGGATGTGAGATCAACTGCTCACTTCTGGCAGGCGGGCTGCTATAAAACTTCTCTCAAATTAGCCCATACATTACATGATTATAATAAAGTATAAATAACAGCATAGCTGATAATATTCGCGAGGAGTACAGTAAGGAGTGTTAATTAATGACTTTACGATAGATATAATAATATCTAACAAACAAAACATCCTTATGAAATCTTCTTATTCTAGACTTATAATAATATGTAGTTTCTTCGTGTGTAAGGTCTTCCAACTAGCATATTTCTAGCGTCATGGATTATGTCTTACATGACTTCTCGATCCGTAGGCAGGACACCGAGAGGTTTTAGTGCGGTACAAATCCCACATAATCCGGTATCCTCCCAAGGTGCCGGGTACCTCCCCCCCCCCGGATACAAAAAGGGTACAAAAGTTTAATGTTCTCCTCGATTTCCCTGGGATCCCATCATCAGATCCTGACTTGGTGATAATGGAACCACCTCAGGAGTATAGGTAAGCATACGAACAAAAAAATAATTTTGAAAATCTATCCACCATATGGTGGAGTCATGGTGGAGTCATCGGTACCTAAAAAAATACATACAGCTGAATACAGTACCTCTTCCTTTTCGAAGTCGGTAAAAACCCTGCTACATAAAGTTGATGAAAATAAAATAACTCCGCAAATATTAAAATAAATATTTTTGCAAATATATTTGCTGCACGTTGCTAGCGTTGCTAGTTGCACTTTTCTAGGGTGTTGAATTATGGACCAAATCCTTCTTAATTCTTAGGTACATGATAATCTTCACAGCAATTTGAAAGTATTTCAGTCGCTTGACCAAATGTAGGTAACATTTAGGCATATGATATCAAGCGTTTAAATTCAATATTTTCTCAATTTGATAAGTTTTTAAACCACATACACAGATGTAGATGTATCAGGTAGAAGCACAGATTTTTTATATTATTATATACTTCGTACTTATAGCAAAATCATAAAAAATCTATGGGTAGAAGTGAATTGTGATACTTACTTCTAGTTTTGTGAAGGCGGCCCTTGTAACAACAAATTAGAATAAACACGTTCACCTTCTTTTTATCTCATGTATAGTTGTCAGCGAGGTCGTTTGAAGTGACGGCCACAAATCAGCGGCGGACAGCGCTTGGCACGCCGCTCCCTGCTGGTCAGCGACCACCTCGTTTCAACTCTCACGTGATGATTCCAATAACTAGTGATATACAAAGATAATTCATTAAATTATCTTTGATTAAAAAGTGAGCATGAATTTGCAGCTACTGGGCACCTGCACAGTAGTAGTACATGTTGCAACTATGCGTTTTTATACAGGTATAATTTTTTTAAATTTCATCATTGAAATAAATTATAGGTACCTATCCTATGTTCCACATAATAGATTATCGTAATAATCAACTGATTAATCAGCCACGGGGCACAGTTTTACAAGTCTTACAAAGTATTTCCAATATGTTTCTAATATCTAATCCAGAAACAATGGAATTCATTAGTACTTTACTTAAAAACTTGACTTTGTTCTAAGAAGACACTATAAATAATTTGCATAGCAACTGAAATATCTGATCTGATGTTCACCTAATTTAAACTTATCTATACTAATTATAAAGAGGAAAAATTTGTATTTTTGTATGTTTGTAATGAATAAACTCAAAAACTACTGATCCGATTTCCAAAATTCTTTCACCATTAGAAAGCTACATTCACCCTGCATAGGCTACTTTTAACTGCGGGAAAATGCTAAATTCCTACGTTAAAACGGGTAATAGGGTCAACGCGGTTGAAGCAACTGGATAAACGCCTATGATTTTAATATACTTAGCAATGAAATCTGGAAGTACATAGGCTATTTTTTATCCTACGGGGTCCCATTAAACGGGTCCACGCGGGCGAAGCCGCTGGCGGAAGGCTAGTCAATAATATCAAGCTGAAGAATTTGTTTGTGAACGCGCTAATCTTAGGAACTACTAGTTCGAATTAAAAAATCTTTTTGTGTTGAATAGTCCATTAAAAAAAACTAAAGTCCACGCGGATCAAGTCGTGGGCGGTCGCTAATATGAATATGAGCAATATGGCAATATTAACTTTCCAATACAAACTAAAAAAGGTGAGAATAGCAGTAATCCTTCGAAACATAGAAATTCCTGCCAATCAAACTGGAAGGAACATAGCATCTTGCTTGTCTTATGGTTTTGCTTTTTCATTTTATCTTTTTTCTTTTTCTCAGCAAAAACTAACCAGTGGTGGATGTAGGTTTCAGTAGCAATATCATTTGACATTTGATCTGACATGTCTGTATTGCTGTGACACTCATAATATTACAAGCGAAGACGGCGTCGGCTAATAAGTTACATGTGTCTGTCTGTTTGTAGTGTTGTGCATTTATCTATCGAATGTTTGTCTTACCTACGCACGTACCTACGTGTAATACGGGTAATAACGGGTACCTACGGGTAATTTGAAATGTGCTTCATCATCATCATAATTGAAGGGGTGAGTGGACAAAGGCGTCACCTGACTAAAATAAAAAATCTACTTTTTTTGCATGAACATAGGTTTTAATTGCCGATAAAACCAACTGATGAACTCAAAAAATTATAACAAAAAAACTTTAAAGGAAAACTATTCCAAAACAAATTAATATGCACTTAAAAGTAAAATTATTAAGAATTATTACCGGATCCCTTTGGATTTGGTCAACGGAACCACTGAGGCCACTTGCTTGCAAAATTCTTGGAGAAGGAGATGATGAATTTTTATGATGAATTCGTTCTTTAAGAAGAGGCCACATCGTAAGTGGACTTGGACAAGTCCTAACAGTTCCACGAAAAGCGAGATAGGCTTCATTTTGGCAGACAAACGGCACATATTTAATGATGTCTCCGTAATCAACAGCTTGAAAATCGGAAGTGATCACCGAATGGTACGAAGCACAATAAATATCAACGAAGAATGCGAGTCTTTGGATAAATACACCAGGATGGTACAAACCGTACACAAGTTAGGGTCCAAGTTCTTTAAGGCTCCCTCTAGTAGAAGACCGAGAGGTGCTCTCTGAACAAACCCTCGGTCTCATGAAGGAATGGCGTGAACTATGTGTCCGGTCCCCGTCTTCAATGTTGAAATACAGGCAGCTCTCCAAACAGATTTCTTGCTGCAGATGACGTGGTTTGTATGCTCACAACACAAAGCGGGTCAAAAACACTACTGAGTGGAACCAAGGCACAAAAGTGTTCACAAGAGATCTGAGTCCAGTTAACAAGATTAAGGACGGAGTCTGGCGCTGTAGTTTCGTCTAAGCCTGAAGAAATTGAGAGGTACTACGGGAGGTTGTACAGCTTCTCAAAAGCTTCCGTTACCAATGTGATGAACGATAAGAGAGCCAAATTGACCCGACACTATACCGAAGATATCCCGGACGTCAGAATGTACGAAATTAGGCCCTTAATCAGCTTAAAAACAACAAAGCACCTGGAGATGGCAGTATCACATCAGAGCAGCTGAAGGTTGGAGGAAAACCCCTCCTAGTGACGCTTCAAAAACTGTTCGATACCGTCATCAGTAGCGGAATTGTTCAAAAATGGTGACAAAGCCTTTTTGAATAACTATAGACCCATCGCGCTTTTGAGCCATTTCTATAAGCTGTTTTCAAGAGTTCTTATTAATCGTATTGCGCGCAGGCTAGACGACTTTCAGCCTCCCGAACAAGCCGGATTCCAAAAAGGCTATAGTTCCACGGACCTCATACACTCGCTGTGTCGCGGTTTTACAAAAGACCGAGGATTATAATTTACTGCTATGTATTGCGTATGAGGACTATGAGAAAGCTTTCGATTCTATCGAGACCTGAGCGGTGCTAGAGTCTCTCCAGCTATGCCAGATTGACTATTGGTACATCGAGGTGTTGAAGTGTTGTACAAAGCCGCAACTATGACAGTCCGAGTCTACGATGGAAGCATTGGACCTATTTCATTGCAGCGTAGAGTACGACATGCGGATGTATTATCCCCGAAGCTGTTTACCGCTGCACTGGAAGACGTATTCAAGCTGAAGGAGTGGAAAAGGCTACGTATTAACATCAGTGGCGTACACCTAACACACCTTCGATTTACCTATGACATAGTAATCCTGTTGGAGAATCTGGAAGAACTCAGCACTATGCTAGGTGACCTCCATTAGCGCCGCACAACAGGTGGGTCTTAAGATGAACATGGACAAGACGAAGATCATGTCTAACGTCCATGTCACACCTATACCGGTTGTTGTTGATGGCGCTACTCTCTAAGTTGTCGACGAGTACATCTACCTGAGACAAGCTATCTGTATGGGTAGGTCCAGCTTCGAGAGAGAGGTAACTAGTAAAATCCAACTAGTTGGGCAGCGTTTGGCGTGTTAAGTGTCTTCTCATCCAGAATACCTCGGTGCCTGAAGTCGAAAGTTTTCGAGCAGTGTGTGTTGCCATTGGTGACCTACGGCGCTGAGACATGGTATTTTACAGTTATCTAGACTTTTCCATAAGATTAAGGTTGCTCAGCGAGCGATGGAGAGAGCTATGTTTGTGATTTCTCTACGCGACAGAATCCGTAACGATGAAATCCGTAGACGAACGAAAGTTACCGACATAGCTCTCAAAATTTGCAAGCCGAAGTGGCAATGGGCAGGCCATATAGTTAGGAGGACCGACACGATGGTGAAGAAAGGTCCTCGAATGGCGACCACGTCTCGGCAAAAGGAGTACAGGCCGCCCTCCAACCAGGTGAACAGATAACCTAAAAAAGACAGCGGGAAGCCGCTGGATTTAGAGGGCGCAGGACTGGGAGGAGTGGCGGACGTTAGAGGAGGCCTACGTCCAGTAGTGGACTACGAAAGGCTGAAAAGCAGAAGAAAGAAGAAGAAGGAAAAGTAAAACAATAATTGCGTATATTTCTACAATTTTATAGTAAACTTACATTTTCTATTCATCAATATGTGAGTACGATCTGTTTTTACCATATAATGTAGGTACAATTAAATTATTGTTATTTTTGGAGTCGGTGTCCACTTGACAGCTCCCGCTGCGGCCCTGCTGTCGCCTCACACCTCGTCAAGTCGCGCGTGCAACACATTCTCATCTATAACTATGTATGTAGTTAAAAATTTACCCTGGCAGATAATTGCCCTCATACCTCTTTCTATTAAGACTTAATGGTCAAATCTGACTGGGGAGTAGCTATATTAGACCAAACTGTCTACGTATCGTAAATAGTATATCCACATCGAATAACACACAAAGAAGCATACCTATACATATATATGACGAGACAGGAGCCATTTAAAAATTTCTTTATTAAATGAGATATTATCGATAAGTCGCCCAACACTAGTCGCAGTTGTGGGAAGCGGCGGCTCCTTTGATATTGATACCGAGCGCTTGTCACTGCAGCCACCAAAACAAGAATCAACGTCTCGCACACAACGTCGTTCACGTACACGTACGTTGCACACACACGCACAAGAAAATTACTGAACACATGACATATTGTGTTGAGGCGCCAGTGGTGAAAATACCTAGTTGCTGAAATTATCGTGTTCTTATTTAGTTTTCTATTAAAGTTGGGTACAAAAAAGGTTGGCTCATTAAAATGTTGGTATACCTACAATATTTTACCTACTTACTAACATTATATATAACTTACCATGGATTTAATGTATCTTGTAACCAAAGGTAGGTATTTTACCTCTTCTGACACAAGGTAGACAAAAGGTTTTCTATCTGTAATCTTTTTAACACGCTTTTATTAACTTGACCTGTATGTATGTATGTAATGGAATCTTTGAACTTCATTTTCACTTACTTCTAGGAGTCTGATTAACTTGAAAATTTGCACAGGGGTCAAGGGTCGATGAAAATACAATAATCTCATAACTTTGTATTAAAGTCCTAACTAACAGGATCATCAGGATAAAAAAAATATACGACGGGCGGCTGATAAATTCGTGGCATAAGGTACTTAATGAAACAAATATAAAGTTTTATATTTTTTACACAGGGTTCAAGGGCCGATGACAATGCAATAATATGAGAATAAAAATCCTATTAAAAAATTAAAAATAAATAATGTAGTTTAAAAAACTAAAAAACACGCTTTTGTGAAAATACGAACTAAAAACTAAAAAAATAAGAAGCAAATGTATTTTACTGTACAAAAAAGCGTGGGGTGGTTTTTAAGGTACTATTAACACCATGCACCCCACGCTTTTTTTACAGTAAAATACATTTTCTTCTTATTTTTTTAGTTTTTAGTTCGTATTTTCACAGAAGCGTGTTTTTTAGTTTTTTAAACTACATTATTTACAGTAAAAACTTTTTTTACTTTTTACAGTAAAGTTAAGCACGGGTTTCTCCCCATTATTATCGGGGAGGCCTGGAGCTTACTCCACCAAGCTGCTCCAGTGCGGGTTGGTGGCCAAAGAGAATTAAGTAAATACCGTAAAAGTAAATAAGGAAGAGATTAATACAACAAACTAAGTCAGAGCTGCGCTCCAAGATTGGACACAGACTCTTTTTAGGAAAGAACGTACCTACCTAGTTTTCAATACGTACTAAAATATCACTACTAAAGATTATCTCAATAAGAAGGAATTTTTACATTGAATTAAGGAATATTTTTCAACTGCTGAGGCATACGGAGGTAAGAAACGCAAACTAATGATCCAATTATCGCTTCGGATAACTCGCATTTCTTAATTAAAGTGGCTAATTAAAGACACCGGAGATAGTATCGGCTCCGCGCTTCCGTTGTTCTGCACCCTTTGTTTTCTAAACAACCTAAAAGTTACTCCATCACAACGCAGTTAGGTTCAAAGTTACTTTTATTAATCCTCAAGTTAAACCCGCGTTTAGAGAGTCGATTGAAAATGGATGTGCTTCGCCCTTTCAAAGAAATTGCAACCTTATCTTTTGAATAGAAAACTTCAAATTTGAGTTGCTCGTCAACATGACCCACAAGAAAATTCAGTTAACGGCATGCATTTAGAAGAGGACCTTGGGCAGTGGGAATAATGTTGATATTTGGTTGGATATGGGATATGTTTGTGGGGTAGGCGGTACGATTAGAGGCGGCGGTGGAGCGTGACGCCCGCCGCGGAGATCAGAGAGCGCTCCTGAGCCCAAGGGTATTTATAGGGCGGACGTTTGACATCACACTGATGGTAGCACCCTTCGCGACGTTTATGGCTATCTCTGCCCATAAAACATTGCTTTCATGTACGCTATTGATTTATTGCCCACGTTTTATAATCTGGGGACATTTGACTAATTGTTTCAAGACACATGGTTCTCGTTGTAGAATTTTAGAGAATTTTACTATCTGTAGCAGAAACTTTTGTTCCAAGAGCTGATGAACCTTCCGAGTAACAGTTGGACTGTACCAAAGGTTAGAATTTTGACGTGATAACGTCTTTAAAATCGTTTTAGTCGGGTGACATGTTCAGAAACTTGTGTCACACCAAAACCTCACGAGCGCGATCGCAGGTATAACGAGAGAGAGACGGACCGATCTCCCGTCTCATCTCGAGCGCTGCCAGTCATTCCGTGAAACTTGTCACGCGGAATCCTCACGAGCGGAGGCTGGCATAGCGTTCGAGTGAGTGGACCGATCTTCCGTCTCTCTCACTCTAGCGGCATACAAACGAATGGAGATTTTCTCGTGTGGACGTTATCACGTAAACATCTCGATCGTAAACCTACTTTACAAACAATTTGCCGTTTTTTTCTTACTTTTTAAACAACAGTAGTTATTTCTTTTTAAGTCAATTCATGGTAGACGTATCGTAGTACGGAAGCTATACCTGGAAGCCCACACTGCCCATACCGTCAGGTAAAGTATGGTACATACCTACATAATGTAAAATTTGCCAGGCGCTGATGGAACATTGATCTATAACGTAAGTATTATGTACGAATTACAACTATGCTACGAATAAATTAGCTCTATGGAAAAATATTTTTCTTCTTAAGAATCCAATATCCAGCTCTGTCTATTGACATTTTAAATTACATTTGCCATGGTTGTTAATTGTATAACAATGTACATTCTTTCAAAGATTTATGGAACTTAAGACGTTTTTAACGTAATTCAAGTTATTCATGAATCCTGCCAAGACGAGAACATACTGGTTTGCACTGTCAAAAAGTTATGAGATCTCATGTAGAACCAAGCTTCTAACTCTACACGCCCTAACACTACAAGGGCTTACTTCACAAATTCTAAGTACTCAAAATTCGTAGATTGGCAATTTTTCTAACGGTAATAATGAGCATTAATATAAAGATTAATAGATAGGAAAAAGGCAGATTTTTGTCTACTAGAATCCTATTCAGGGCCTCGTTCACCATCTCCAAGTAAAGTGTAGATCCTGAAATTGAAATTAAAGTTAAGGATGACTTTAACCGACAATTAGCGTGCTTGTCGCTTTACTTGAAGGTGATGAAAGAGGCCCTTAGAGTTGTAGATCTAGGCACTAGTAATAAAAAACAACGCTTAAATCATTCCTATGATGGTCTTATCCATATTAATCCTAATTGTATTGTAAATTGACCAGTTGAACACCGGGAATGATTTTAGTTGTACTACAGTGTAGTTGATCCATCGGGAAAAAAATCCCCGTGGTACAACCTTTGCTCCAACTTCAACTCGCGATTCCTGTTCACTTATTTATAAGTACTACGAATCTATTACCTACTCTAAGATTAGCAGCATGATGTGATGTGTGCGATGCAGGCCGCTGCCGCCACGCTCGGCCACGCTAACGGCCCATTGGGAGCCGGGTGGACGACATCGGAACACGTCGTCACTAAACCATTTAAGATCTAGACAACACGACATTAGTCAGCTCTTGGTTCTTGACTTTGTATTGTGTAGTTGTTAATATGTTAATATAGGACGCGGAAAAGTAAATTGTGATGATTTATTTTTGAATTTTATTACCACGTAAGCGATATCATATTTGATGTTGGATTAAGATGCCCAACTGCAAAATAGATACTACTAAGGCATTAAGCACACCCTTGTATCCTTAGAATAAGGTTATACTTAAAATAAATAAAATAAAATAAAATAGATACTACTAAGATAACAGAGGACTGAAACTTTTTGTTTTAACTATAGTTAATTATTATTTTTTAATAGCACCATCACCTAGCATCACCGGCTATACCGGTTGTCGTTGTTGGCGCTACTTTCGAAGTTGTCGACGAGTACATAACCCTGGGACAAGCGATTAGTATGGGTAACTCCCACAGAACATACTAAAAGAGGTAGAATGGAAATGTGGGCGGGGCAGACGCGCCAAAGAATTTTGAGCAAACGCTCAAAATTCCAAAATCTCTACAGAAACACGCGATCGTGCTACGATATGCGTGCTTGTGTGCGTGCTTGGGTGTGATTCGTTCATTTGAAATCACGTGATTGTGTGGCGCTTAGATTGGCTAGATTTGAAATTGCAAATATGTGCGTAAGCTTCGTATTTATTTAAGTACAGATGTAATGGAGGTGAAAGGCGGGGCTTGATCGGCGACACCAGTCTTCATACGAACGGAGCATTATTGCCGTTCTACCTCTCTTAATAATGTTCTGTGGTAACTCCAGCTTCGAGAGAGAGGTAACTCGTAGAATCCGACTCGGTTGGGTAGCGATCGGGAAATTACAAAGTGTCTTCTCGTCCAGAATAGCTCAGTGCCTGAAGTTGAAAGTTTTCGAGCAGTGTGTGTTGCCAGTGATGACCTACGGCGTACTATGGGCAAGCCCCATACAAAGCCATCTCAAAACTGTTTCACACTAAAGTCGATGTTTCAAGATACATTTAGCATATTAATATTCTATCTTAAATGTAGTTTTTTTAGATATTTTTCTTTTAATAATAATTTATTATACATACCCGTAAAGATGTCTTAAACATAATCATGTTCGATAATTTGGATTTGACGCAATCCTTAAGCTATAATTCAAGACTATATTACTCAAAAGTTTTTGATAAAAGTATGTAGGTATTATACCTTTTTAGAATCCTTAGAACCTCCTCTTGACTGCTGATATTTCAAATTTGTCAATATTTGTTTAGTGAAATAAATTAAAATCAATATAGTATAAGGTGCTATATTTTAGGGTGATTATTTTTTACATGGACATTTGCCCATTGCCGATGCTTGCCGATGTTAAGATATTTGTTGCATTATGATCTTTATACATTGCTTTACCTAAAGAGAAAAAAAAATGTTGCGCTTACTTGCGCCTTTTCGAACAAAGTCCCAAAATGTAACGCAATAAAAATGAAGCTTTTTTGTACCAATTTTATTTTGCTCCAAAAATGACAAAATATTATTGTTTTTGCAATATTTTGAAAAACAATTACTATAAACAGGTTATCATAATTATGTCCTGATTAATAAATAATTTTTAAAAATTATTTAAACACGAGATGTAAACGAAAGTTCATTTCAATATGGACTTTCAACCTTACATACTTGGATTAGGAGTACGGTAATGATCTTACACATGTCATACAACTTAGGTTTTCAAAAATGGTCAGCTACTTACACCAGAAAATAAAAAAAAACAAAGACGAAAAAAAAAACTGGTACAAAAGCGCTTCAGGGAAGAAATGGGACTGCATGTCGATAAACGGCGACAAGGCTCTGGAAATAGTAATGACGGTAATACAGCTCGAAGATTTTTCCAGAATTACACTTGCTCTGCAGATATAACAGGTGTTGATGTAGAACTTATTAAACGAATATACAAAATACTTCAAACTTTGTCATCTGGAATGGCTATTGATGCGAAAAAGTTCGGCGAGTATGCGTATAATACAGCCCAACTTTACGTGACTAATTATAAGTGGTATTACATGCCTTCTTCCGTGCATAAAATACTAATTCATGGAGAAAAAATTATAGAATATTATGCTATTTTGCCAATCGGACAGTTATCAGAAGACGCGCAAGAAGCTCGAAACAAGGACTACAAAAAATTCAGACTTCATCATGCCAGAAAGTGTTCAAGAGCAGCTACTAATGAAGATGTTTTTCATACTTTATTATATACTAGCGGCCCGTCCCGGCTTCGCACGGGCATTAAACATTACATTTAGATTTGTTAATTTTAACACATTCATAATAATAATAATAATATGACACATATTCATCCCTTTTTGCGTCGAGCTCCTAAAAAAGAGTAAATAAAAAAAAATAAGAATAATTAAATTCAGATATTATTTAATGATTTTTTTGTATTTATGTGTTTTTTTTTGTATATTTTTGGGGTTTTTTTTCTTTTTTTTTTTAATTTTTTGTTTTTTTTTTTCAATTATTGAGGTCATAACCCTAAAAGAAAATACATTTATTTTGTTAGAGCTTCTCTGTAAACAATATTTGATGTTGTTTTATTTTGTGGCAGCAAAATAAATTGATTTTCAGGGGCTCCGACTCGCGATAGACCAACATACAGTTGACCATGAGTAAAACATTTCTTTCGCAGATCGATCCCTACTAATTCGAAGGTTTGGCCTTGGGACTTGTTAATTGTTAATGCGAAAGATGTTTTTACCGGAAATTGAAGCCGTTTAAATGGGATTGGCAGATCAGTTGGGATCATCGGTATCCTCGGTATATGAGCTAGTTGACCACCTGCTGGGCCAGTGATAATAGTTGCTACTATTAAATTGTCCTTTAACTCCTTAATAAGCAGCCTCGTCCCATTACACATGCTCGGAGGGTTTAAATTTCTTAAAAGCATGATTGGGATTCCGATTTTTAACGTCAATTCATGGGGTGGCAGTCCAGAAGGGTTCAACGAATTTAAAAATTCCTGTGGATAATGGACTGCATCTTCAATATTCGTTACAGTGTCGATCGATTTGTATGTTTTTGTTTGGCCGGGGACTTTTTGAACAATCAGATTGTTTATTTCATTGACAGTATCATTCTTAGGTGATACTATAGCCCGAGAACACAGCCAATGGAAGTCTCTTTCGTGCAAATTCTCGATATCAGGGTATACAGAATCTATTAAATTTTCCAAATTATGGAGTATTTGGCCTAGAGACTCATCCAGAAGAATGTCACAATGACCGCTTAAATTTGGAGTTGGAAAAATTCCTTCCCCAAGTTTTAGCAGTTGCTGTGGGAAATCGCTATCAGTGATTCCATGAAGATGAGCTCTCATATTTGTCCTTAATTTTAATGTTTCAATCGTAGTCCATAAGGGAGACGATTTCAAGCATGCCTTGATGATATCTGCTCGCGTGCCTCTGTTAATAACGGGGAGAGTCTGTCGAAAATCTCCAGCAAATACAAAAGTAATCCCGCCCATGACTGCAGAGGAGTTCCTTAGATCCTGTAAGGTTCTGTTCACGGCCTCTATATGTGCTCTATGGCTCATCGTGCATTCGTCCCACATAATCAATGAGGCGTCTTGTAGTAATTTACCAATAGGTCCATTTTTGCGGATGGAACATGTAGATTGTTGTTCAAGATTGACGGATAGTGGAAGTTTAAAAGTAGAATGAGCAGTTTTGCCATCCTTCAAGAGAGTTGCAGCAATTCCTGAGGAAGCAACTGCTATTGCTATCTTCCCTGATTGTCTTATCTTAGCAAGTATCAAATTTGCAAGAAACGTCTTTCCCGTTCCACCAGGTGCATCCAAAAAGAAAACTTTTCTTTTGTCATGAATGACGCTATCGACTATAGTTTCAAAAGCATGTCTTTGATCTGGGACTAACTTTGGCAGGTTTTCATTGACAAAAGCGGTCAAATTATTTGTATCATAGCGATGAGTTATAGTCTCTGCTGCATTGCTTTCTGTACGAACTGATGATGGTAATCCGAAATCACTTAGGCTTTTGTCATTTAATTGCAACAGTTTATTTTCTATTTGTATCAAACCTTCGTTATAAATGTCCTCATTGTATGGTAAGGTGATGTCTTGATTTTGCTGTCTGATTCTGTGTCTAATATCTTCACATAAATCGTCTTTGAAAATGTTCCATAATTTTAATGGTTCCGATGGCTGACAAAATAAAAGTATGACCACAAACAATTCTCTCAATTGTAATGGACATTGAGAAAGCGAAGCTTCTCTGAGAGTATTTTCCCAATGGTCATCGTTTTCTAGCAAACCTCTAGCACGGCAAGCAGCTTGATACGTTTCTTTCAGAACTCCGTCAACGGTTTTCAAGTACTGGAATGAAGTTGGACCGCGTACGTGGTGCAGCAACATCCTAAGATAGAAACACTCGGATTGAGAAGGATGGACACCGTAGACTCTACCTAAAGCGGAATCTTTTTTTATGCCTGGATAGCCAACTACATTCTCACCACGCTTCCTTCTGGTGAACTTATTATTGGCCCATGTGTAGTATTGCGGGACTTCGTGGTAAAGAAGTGTTTTTGCGAATTCATCTTCATTACAGAGCTCAAAAAAAGCCAGCAATGTTGTTTTACGTGGATTTTGGGCCACTTGTACAGCCGTTTCTGTGGTAAAATACACCCTTTGGCCATTTTCTAAGTGGACAGCTAACTGCAAAACTGTAGGATGCCGCTCATGGATCGGGAATTCGAATATTCGCCAAGCAGCTTCGGAAGTACTTATGTAACGGCCATTTACGTAGTTTTCCACTTCATCATTTGGGTTTCTGACGCCAAATGTAGCTTGGTCCGATCCTTTATTTATGTATTTACAAATGTATTTGATGGCTTGAACTGAGTGACAGTACTCTACATTTATGTGAGCATTAAACGTCCTGCACAAAAGTGGAGAATATGGGACAATCCAACTATTATCTATAGTGAAATTTCTGCCTCTGATATTTAGCGAAGCGCTCAGTCCTCCATTTGCGGCATCACGACGACGATAAACTGGATATCCGTCCTCTCCAGTCTGAGTTTCGTTGACTAAACGTCGTGGGTATTTTTTTGTGCAAATACCGTTTTTCATACATGGTGCTGATAAGTTATGTTCTCCGCATGGTCCGTGCACCATATTTTTTGTTACGATATCGTACAATATCGGATCGTTTTGTTGGTTGGGCAGTTCCGCAACTATGACGCTATCAATTTCGTCTGGTTGGATTTTTGTTTCTAGCCAAAACAGCAAATGACAGTGTGGTAAACCTCGCTTCTGCCATTCTACACTTGCCATGTAACATTTCACTTTGCCGAATATTTCATTTTTAACGAATAAATTTAAGAATTTCTTCATTTTCAAATGAAACACCCTTGAAATGATGTCATGACGATCGAAAGATCGCTGATCAGGTAGTAGTTCCGCTTTAATTTCAGGCCATTCGGGGTTGCACGTAAATGTGACAAATAAGTCTGGTCTCCCGTAATTTCGGACATAAGTCATCGCGTCTTGGGTTTTTTCATGCAGGTAACGCGGAGAACCTGTAAATGAAGATGGCAAGATTACGCGTTGACCGATATTTGATGGGTCAACATTTCCGTCTTGATTTAAAGCATCTCTGAGATGAATGTATTCTTCAGCCCTTAGTCTCTGTTGGTTACGACATATGTAATTCAATCGTTCCGATATCATTTTTGCCATCATATCGACAATATATTGACTAAATAAGTCCCTGTAATAATGTAATGCATTAAAACAGTTAGCTCTAACCATCAACCTAAATGCATAAAATTGCATGTACGTCACAGTTTTGTTACGCGCTGTACCTTCCTGCGGAATGGTTAAATAATAACCGTCTTCTCCTTTCACGAACATTAAGGGATACTGTAGTGGATCATACGATCGGTGTAACTCAGAGACCCTTTTAAGTTGGCCGTCTCTTCCGTGGAGCACTATATCTCTGGGGCCTTTTTCTTCGTCAACCAAGAGAACGGCTACCTCGTTTACAGCTGGAGCATTGTATCTACCCGGGTGTGCTGTCTGTGGTGGGCGGTCGGAATGAATAATTAATTTTAAATTATCCGAAGAATTGCGTTCTATGTTTTGTTTAAAGCTTCGTATATATACATTGTGGCTATTCAGTGCGGTCTGTAGTTCGTTAATTAAATCTATTTTCAGCGTTGGAGCTATGTTTGACCTCAATGATAGCTGATCTGCGTCTGAAATGAAATATACCTGCAAGTATTGTGGATTTTGGCCTGGTGGTGGTAAAAGGCTACCAATAAGATGATATACCTGTCCCTCTATTTTAAAAGTTGGCATAAAATTACCCTCTCTTATTTCTTTGGCGCCAAACGAAGTCATTTGAAATAGGCTATTGTACTTACGGATGTTGGTTATGAAATGTCTAGATAGCGAATGATTATTTGTCAAAAGATTTTTTATTGGCTGTGGTGGTTCCTGAATACTGGGGAGACTAACTTTTCCAGAAGCACAGCACATGCCATTAGTTTCATCGACCCATTTTTTGGCTGAACACTTAGGGCAGATCTTATTCATGTCGCCGATTTGGACGGAAGACTGTTGAGCATAATCAATCTGTGGATCGTATCTAAAAGCCGATCTTTTACTGTGGGCTAAAACTTGATTGCGACTTCTCGCTCTTGACGTCTGTTGTCGTTCTCTCTGATCTTGAAGGCGTTGGAAACGCTCAGAGCTTGATTCCCTAGTGCGAGATTGAATATTTCTGATATTTTGCTCTTCAAGCCGCTGCAAACGCTGAGTACTTGACTCTCGCGCATGCACATGAGAGGTTCTTAGATTTTGTTCAGTAAGGCGCTGCGAACGCTCAAGACTGGACTCTCGCGCGCGTACCTGAGAGGTTCTCAAATTTTGTTGAGCTAGACGCTGTAAACGCTCAAGACTCGATTCTCGCGCGCGTGCTTGAGAGGTTCTCAAATTTTGATCAGCTAGTCGCTCTGAACGCTCAAGACTGGACTCTCGCGCGCGGACTCGAGAAGTCCTCACATTTTGTTCAGCGAGCCGTTGAGAACGCTGCAAACTGGATTCTCGCGCGCGTATTTGAGCGGTTCTCATATTTTGTTCAGCGAGCCGTTGCGAACGCTCGGTACTCGACTCTCTAGCACGCGATTGTGCCACATATTGTCTATGAATTGAAAGACGATTTTCAGTTTCTGATGAAGATTCTTCATTTCGACGTATTTTTGATGCTCTGGCCTGGGAACTATTTCTAGAAAGTTGAGATCTTGATCTTTTAGGCATTTCAAAATGACAAAAAAAAAATGCCTTTGAACTAAATTAGCATAACTGTAAGCTATATATGCTACTATATTACAACGTACACAACTACCTACTATTTATTAAAATTAAATTGAAAATCATGAAAAATATTCAAGTAATTTATTAGGTTAATAACTAAGTGAACAATATTTTAAGCGTAAATTCCGCACACGTCCATCACGTAGGGAGCCGACCGCGCGAGTGAGCCGCGCGCAGTGTTGCCAACTCTGAAATCTAGCGGGTGGTAGAATTCCTCTAAAAATACGGTAAATTTTACAAAATTACGTGGCAATCGTCATTTGTAATTACGGTAAAATTACCTTGTTTATTTAGCAGCAAATTATAGGTCAGAGTTGTGAAAATAAACTATATTTTTAATCAAAATCAGACAATATAATAGTTTCAATATTTTATATATAAGTATATGTATATTATGTTTTTGATGCATAGCGTCACTGGGATTAAAATCAACGCAGTTTTTGAAGTGAAATCTTCTTTAGCGGTGTTGTGCACTTTTTGAGATGGGTAACAAATGTTAAACGTGCGTCAGGACACGTGGCCTGATCGATAATTCATAAGACAGAGGGGTGACAGCTGATGACGGCTCGACTGTCTATACTTGTAAAATTCGTTTATGTCAAGTATTTAAAATATGGACATTGAATAAAGTGCATCTATTAATGAAAAAAGTGACGAAGTATCTAATAGTGAAAGAAAATGAGTGATCTACCTCATAAAAATAGTAGATGAAAACCTACTGAAAATACTAGATGAAAAATAATACTGTTAATTAAAGCAATTCGTGCGAAATTATTCCCTAACCATTCCAAAATATCAAATAGGATACACAACTTTACGTTCAAGTTTTCACTTCTGCCGGCACTCCCGGAGTGCAAACCGTTCTGTAAACGTTGTAATCGGTTTCATGTTTCCCTGTCGCTGTATGGCCTGCTGCGATAAAAGATTTCGTTTGATAGATTTTGTCAGGAGTTTATTCCGTTTTTTGTTTTAATGTCATTGACTCCTCAGCATTCGAGTGTAATAGAGACAAAATGCCCAACATAAACACATTCCCACATTCAAATTTGGAAAAATATATGAAATTATATCATATATAACATATCTACAAAATGTTTAATCGATTACGATTTTCAATGTGTATTACGGTGTTTTTTGCTACCGTAATTATATTCCTACCGTAGGTGGTAGATCTATGCTGATTACGGTGTTTTTACCGTAATTACGGTGCAGTTGGCAACACTGGCCGCGCGGCAAGTTTATTTCGTGATCTTAACCCCCCTCCCGTACCCCTGCCCGAGTGACGCCTACAACGCATAGCTAGCCGAATACAGTTTATTTTTTTATTTTTTTTAACTCGTGATATCTTTTGAATGGATTGTCAGAATCGAATAATTCAAAAAGTAATATAAAGATATTGAAGCAGTCTTAAATAATACATCATTTATTTTGATAAGGGTTAATACCAAGGTACAAATAAAGAGCTTTTTGTAGCGGTGGTATTTTAATTTCTTTTTTTCAATAAAAAAACGCTTATTGTGACATGACTGTAATAGTTAGAGATATGCTGCCGCTGATTTTTTGTAGATAATGGTGTGTTCTAAAAAAATGTAGTATATCATTTTGTTCTATCATCAATAGTTTTCGCAGCGCACGCGATGTAAGGTAGTTTTTTGATATTTTTTTCACACCTTGGATTACGTTATCGTAATTTTAGTAAGGATGCCTATTTTTTTTGAAAATGAAATATAGCCTATGTCACTCAGGAATGATGTAGCTTTCCAACAGTGAAAGAATTTTTCAAATCTGCCAAGTAGTTTCGGAGCCTATTCAATTCATACAAACAAACAAACAAACAAAAAATCAAACCTTTCCTCTTTATAATATTATATAAGTAATAAGTATAGACTTCAGATCCATGTATATCTAGTTTGAGAATCCCGTCTGAAATAATATCTAAAGAAATTATGTTTTTTAAAATTTTATTTAATTTTGCTATTATTTGTAATTAAAGTATGTATATTTATTTATTTTACGTTAAACTAAATACTTAAATAATTTAACAAAAATATATAAAAATTAAATATATCTAATACCTTTAAACGAGCAATTCTTGTATGTATCTAAATATATTTTTTGAATCTCGGAAACGGCTCCAAATATTTTGATGAAATTTAGTACCCTGGATTCGGGGGTGATAAATCGATCCACAAAATTTTTATTGTTGGAAATTTTTAACTGTATAAAAATATTTTCAATGATAATCAATTTAAATATAAACTGAAAATTACGACTCTTCCTGACATCTATTGGAGAGTATTAATAATATTGTGGCGTAAACGCTGTCAAACGGGGGAGCCCACGAGGCTCATTGTGGATTTCCTCAAGCGTCATCAGGACCTTGTGCTTTTTTATAGGTTAGGTGGTAGAAAGTTTAAAATATTATATTATTTAATATTATTATATTTTATGACGTTTTGCGTTTACCCAGTGGAGAGAGATTTTTATTATTTAAAATTCATGGTTCAACGGTAGCGGCGTATTCTAATCTGACTATTTTGACATCCGGAAGTAAGATAAAAAATTATTGTACCTATATAGAAGGTCTTTTTTAAGCGTGGCAGTACTCAACAGGAAATGAAATATTTATTTGCATACAACACGGTACATTTTACGATAAAAATCTTACAATATTGTTCATGCGTGTCTTACCGACCTAGTCGGTGGGCAAATATTTATTAATAAATAAGATAAAGTCATCGTGTCTTTAGTGATAACAGTATATCCTTAATCTATAGGTTAAATCATTAATTTACTTTTTTTAATTTAAGGATATTAAATGCAATTTCATACCCGAAGGTACATGTCAATTTTTTTTAAATAATAATTTAATAACAATAATATTAGATATTAATAGTAATGATAATATTTGCATAATTGCATAAAAATTTATAATTTATTAGCCAAGCGTTTGAGGTGTCCAGCATGACAATATTCTATAAATTCCTTTGTGGAATAAAAACAGTTCTTAATCAATAATTTAAAAATAAAACCCTTGAACCGATTTAATGTTAGATTTTTTTAACCGAGATGGCAGCAAATTATAAATTTTGATACACATCACAAAGCTGTTTCTCGAATAGCATGCCGTATAAGATAATAGTCTATGCAATTGACCCCGATGCCGATTAAAGAATGTATCATCTTTGGTATCAAATCGATTTTGACTATTTTTGACACATATCAGACTTTCGTAGATGTACATTGATGGCAATGGCGGGAGATTTAGTTTTTTTTTTTTAATATTGGCTTACAGGAGTCCATAGGTTCCGCACCTTAAATGGCCCTAACACATTTCTTTTGTATAATAAATGCTCTATTGAAGTCAGTTGAATTCCCCCATAAGAGTAATCCGTATCTTAGGACCGAACACACGTATCCGTGATAAGCCATCAATGCTGTTTTTTATTTGCTACTTTTGAAAGATGGTGTAATGCGTATATGAATTTATTTAGTCTTTGGCATACTATTTCTACATGATTTTTCCAATTTAAATTTGAGTCGATTTCAATGCCAAGAAATTTAGCTATTTTATTTTAGGATGCAAGGTGTACCCCATTTTTTAATCTGACGCGCTCGAGTAAATCCGAAAATCCCCTCTTGGGCTCCGCTACTACCATCCGCCAATCCGACGTTCAAAGAAATGACAACGTCGATTTGAAAGAGCTCTATGAAAATTTCGTTTATTGAATTAAAGCTTCCGTGGTCGAATGGTTGCGTGAGCTGACTGCGGAACTAGAGACCCGGGTTCAAACCTCGATCAAAACCGTATTGTGTCTATTTTTTATTTTTATGAAAATAACTTTTTTTTTATTAGGAGCTATTTCAGGTGGCTTTGTTAAGTAACACGAAGCAAATGATTGTTTCGTTTTAAACTAAACCAAGAAAATATTTTTTAGAAAATAAACGATTTAATGTTATCTCATTGTATAAAATCTGGTGCAATAAAGTATTTTTGTATTGCATTGTATATATCCGAGCAACGCTCGGGCGTCCAGGTACTAAAGTTAATTATAAAAAGAAAATTCCAAATTTGTAATTAAATACATTAGTATTTGATGTAATTTAAATTAAAAAAGATTCAAATAAAATAATTTTTGCTTGTATAATTTTCATTAATTTTAATTTTAATCTAATTTTTTCATGAATTTTTTTTTGAATTTTATTTTTAAATAAATTAATAAAAGAGTAAATTAAAATCAAAATTATTTTTATATGACCTCATATATCTAAGTACACATGTACAAAATTTCAGCTTATTTTATAATGAAACAACTGAGATATGGAGTTTTGAGACGAAACATACACTGGTTTACCATACGCGGCGCCGAGATATGATCCTTTACACTTAGCCTTTTCCATAAGCTCAGGGTCACTCAGTGAGCGATGAAGAGGGCTATGCTTGGTATTTCTCTATGCGACAAAATCCGTGACGATGAAATACATAGAAGAACGAAGGTTACCAACATAGCTCTCAAAATCTGCAAGGATTTGAAAGGGCAGGCCATATAGTAAGAAGGTCCGACAATCGATGGGGAAGAAAGGTCCTCGAATGGCGACCACGTCTCGGCAAAAGTACAGGCCACCCTTCAACCAGGTGGACTGATGACCTGAAGAAGACAGCGGGTAGTCGCTGGATCCAGAAGGCTCAGGACCGGGAGGGGATGCCTATGTCCTGCAGTGGACTATAAAAGGCTGTAGCTAAGCTAGGTATCTATGTAAAAGAAATTCAGTTCGAAGCCACAATTTTTTTAAATTGTATCTTTCAATTAACAATTTCTATAGGGCATTCTATTCCGCGACCTAAAACGGTTATTACTGTTTAATTTAAGCCTTTTGTTGAAAGTCCTTCTATAAATCACGTCACCAAAAAGCCAAATAAGGCCGAAAACATTCGCATAACACAGAAATAAATCGGCTTTCGAACGGAAATAAAATATTAATAAGCTTCTCGTTTGTTACGAATTATATCGCGAAAGCGTTCAGATTGAAAGCGGCAGGGTTGCCATATGTTTAAAAATATATATGCATAGGACAGCACGCAGAGCAAGCTCCAGAGCTTGCAGTTCCCAGGATCTCGCATGGAAGTACTTATTTAAGGTACAGTAAGGATTTAAAAGTAGTGTAGTCTCTTTTGGTCGATTTTCGCCGGCAGGCTTCAAGCATTCGCTAAGCGTGTAACATCACACGATGTTTATATAAACAAACAATTTTATTTAAACTTCACTTCTATGCGCGACCATGTTTCGTTAACGGGAGCACAGGCTGTATTCCAACCACACCACCGTCATCGCCACTAACCACCACACCAACAACCCAGAACTAATAACCTGCAAAAAGAAAACAGCGGGAAGCCGCTAGATTCATAGGGCGCATAACATTATAGGACACCTATATCCAACATAGGAGAAATGGCTGATGTATGGATGATCGGAGGCTATAGCGTGTCCACTCATGTATCAGCCACTTAAAACGGCTTTAGGATATATTTTAGGTCAAGGACCACGATAAAATGTTTAATTTATATTTCAGTGGAGTACAAGCACCGCTGGTATGAAATGCTCGGTGCAGCCCATGGATGTCCAGACACAACCTCAACTGACCTCAAGCAAGCTTCTCGCCTGTAGTCGTATGCAGTCGCGCTGCTACTCCGAAGGCCAATAGTAGCCTCATGTAAGCAAGCCTGAGTGTTGTCTTAGGTCGTGTGCAGTTGCGCTACTGCTTCGGCAGCCGATGGTCGCTTCATGTAAATTTGACCGGCATATATTTCTCATCTCAAAATTGGAAAGGATTGACTTGATAGTTGGAAATGTTGGCAGCCCTGCGATGTCAGACCGGAGGTTAATAAATATGCTATAAAGTAGCGGGCATTGTTCGCGGGTAGCGTGGTTTATGCCCAATTGTGGGCGATTGCGCCGGTGCCCATTGTTCGCCTGTTATCTATCCTATAACCCTTTACGACTCTCTTTAATGGCGTTTTTACTTAAATTTCCAGATTTCGCTGCAGTAGGTATGTACTCGTAAATGCGTCTGATGCAACCAAATTACAGTTTTTAGATTTTTTATAAGTTGGTAGTTTACTTGCACGCCTACATTATCTTTAATATCTTTTTTAATCCGTCACTTTAACAAAAAAGTAATCATGAAAAGAAAATGAAAATATTTGATTGTTGACTATTTACATACATATAATAAAATGTTTAAAATATTATTGGAGTTTTAAACAGTCTACCAAATTCTGATATACAATATTCTTAATTTAAATGAAATAAAAATGTTTTGTATAAGAATAATCTTAACGAATCATTAGCGTTTGATGCCTACCCACCGCTGGGTCAATGAGAAAAATAAAGCCGGCGGAAAAAAAAACTCTCAGGCATTGTTTAGAGTTATATAGACAGATATATCATGCAGAAGCTCCACAAACTATTTTTATTGCACGTTTCACGATGTTTCACGATGAAAACAAAGTGAAACATTGAGACTTATTTACATTAGATTTATTGATATTACCAGAGCCCGTATGCCTATCTACAAATAGGTAATTATATGTACCTAATTATATCCTTTTTGTATTCGCATTAACACCAGATTGATTACTGTGTAATCACAGTTTTCTATACAGGTATGGTTAATGAATTTCATACTTAAAAATTGAATGGAATCTATCTGTCGAAATACACTGGAATTCAACAATATCACTTTTTCCTATACATGGATTGCAGTGAAACCACAATATCATGTAGCGTTATCATCATTTTTGTAAATTTATTCAACATTAGGAAAAAGAACTTTAACTTTCCTGAAATATTACAAAAGATTACCAACTTAATCTCGTAGCGCCTCGTAGCAATTCTCGTAGCAATGGCTACGATAGGGCTTCTAAAATACTCGTAGTCGGTAGAGATACGATTGTCAATACCTGTCTTTCCTACCTATCTCTATTTCTACCCACGAACTATAAATCGGTAACTAAATCATTTCAACATTTATACGTCTTAATCTTTCTTCTTCTTATTTCATAATATAGGTTTCATTTTTAGAATATGCCGTTTTACCCGTGTTTTCAGCGATAATTAATTAAAACATAAACTGAAAAATATGGCTGTTCCTAACATCTATGTAATACAATTATATTTTTAGTTGAGAGCTACTTCAGTAGATGGGATTGTAAAATCAATTGTTTTATACGAGCAACAAAGAACATGTTTGTAATTTCTACGTAAGTAACTTCCCCTTAATGTCTTAAAAATAAAACTGCTTCCTGTTAAACGGTCTATTTTAAATCAAACGTCACCTTTAATGAACTATCCATAGCACCTTTCTTTTCGCTCAGGCAGGACTTGTGCAAATTACAAGGTCATTTTTTTTATATATAAATAAACCGAACAAAAAGGCAGACGGGCCGCGTGGTGTTAAGCGATCACCGTCGCCTATGGACACGGGCAACCCTAGGGGAGCCACCCGAGCATTGCCGGCTTTGGAGGAGAGCTTTTTTACAGCTTTCTTGAAGAACCCCACGATATAGTCCACTGGGAATGTCTCAGCTGGAAGGATATCCCATAACCTACACGTCCATGTTAAAAAGGAGCGTGTAAAGCGGACTGTAGAGGACCGCCACGAGTCCAGATGGTGTGAGTGGAACTTTAAGATATACACGACACGAACATAGAGTTTTATCAAATAAAAAAACTATATGAAAACATTATTTTTCGAGTTGTGTCTCTAGTAAAGTAGCCGTCGCTTTACGACTACTTTGTTGACTTTGGCGAAATGCGAGCAAAACCATACTTGAAGAAGAATAAGTAATGAGTTTCTTCATACTGTTTTGTTCATACTCGTAATCTGTCGGTGCTTTTGAGTCTGTGGCGTGACTCGCATCATTTGCGCGCCATAATTTGTATCCTGGCGGCAACATGGCGGCTTGCTCTGAGGTTTTTGCGCAACCGCATTTTTGTGATAATTAACACGACTTTTTTGACATTAACTGCATATTTGTGACATATTTGCTGTAATTAACAGCAATAGGTACGCCTTCTGCGGGACCTCTGAAACTTTTTTGTGCAACTTAACCTTTGAGTCGCACCGCTACTGCATTACTGAGATGTAGGCCTCGGCCGTTTCGTTACTTCAAAAAGTAGATATTTACATAACACAAAAGTAGCGAGTACCTTCCTGACAATAGAGAAACGCCACATATTTTGACTGAATTGTAGGGTTCGTGAAGTTAGGGCTGGTAGAGTTAGGGCGCAGGGCATAGCTTAGCTCTACAGGAGATCTGGTCAATTTTCACATGATAAGCCATAATAATATGTAAGGCACTTCTTTCGGCAAAATTTTGAAAGTCAGCAAAGGTGTGAAAGAAGAACTTATGCAACTTAGGTACAAATTAAATTCAGAGTCTTGTACTTAGTAACTTACCCATTTAATAGTGAAATATACATACCTACATATTTTTTATTAATGCGATTGTGATAAGCATAATTTTATACGTATATAAAACGGCAGACAATTCACGTGAGGAATCATCTTGACACAGTTGAAAACTAGATATACTGAAAAAGTGACGTTTCTGGCCTCGAAGAAGGACTCCAAAGGACTCTCAAAAACAAAAAACCCTAGAAGAAAAGTTTCCTACAAAACTAACTGTGGTGGAAATAAGCCTGTAAAACTACTAAACTCAACCTTTTAGATACTACACATAAGTATAGTTTTGTTTAATAATCTTAATACCGTTTTTACTTGCTCCCAGCATCTACTTACGTAACAGTAATTTGTTTGTAGGCAGTGCTGGAGAAACGAGTATTGCAACATCAAACGGTAGGTAAACATTAGTAATTAACTCAGTCCGCAACGAACATAATCAAACACATTATAATACTTATGTACTCAATACATAACACATTCACATGGGGCTACTAGCGTCTAGTAGCCCCCTCTCTTTCGGGGCTTAGGCTTACTCGAGCGACGCATACCGTGTAGTCGTCTCGCTTCTGCCCAAGCGCAGCCGACCGGACGGGAAAACAGACACACTACCTCCCCCCTACCAATTCAAAACAAACCCTAAGTCCATCACAAAGAGTAGAAAATCCAACCGCGGGTAGCAGGGATGCATCAGCAAGCTTCAAATAGAACGCGACACGGAAAAAGGAAAGCGTTTGAAATGAAGCGCAGCGATTGGCGGACGCGCACCAATGGCGGCGGAAGGCGGTTCATGCGCTTGCGCGTGCGTTCACATGTCGCCGCGCGCCGGCAGAGGGCGGACGTGTTGATGCAGTGTTATGAGTGAGTGAGTGATGATGCTGGGCGGCATGGATGGCAAGGAGTACGGCGCGCTGCATGCCGCGGCCGCTGCAGCGGGGTACGCCATGGAGGCTGGTGAGTAACAGGAGATTGTTAGGGGATGCAAGTCCCCTTGGTAACACAAGATGACCTATCTAAGAGCAAACTAGTAGTAAATAGTGTTAGCTTGGAACCGACATTTTTTAGAATGTCTGCATTATTTTTAATATTTTTGTCTCATATTAGAAAAAGCCTACAAAATAATTTTTTGATTTGCACGATTGATTAATTTTTAGTTAAATACTTAAGTTTTTTTAAATGTCTGAAGGTAATATCAATTCAATTTCTCCACTGAAAAAAATACATAAATTATGAAAAAATTAAAATGAATTTTATAGTTTGTATTAGTATTCATTGTATTCATAATAGGTATATGGGCTATAAATGAAAAAATAATTTTAAACATCAAAAAAAGAAACTCTATATTTCATACAATTAATTTCAAACTTGATAATAAAATTGGTTACCACTGTATCAGTTTAGAATGATACCAACGTTGTGAAAAACAAATTTTTCGGTTCTTAAAAGTATCTACCTACTTAAAACGATGAGGTCTATGAACTATCTATGTAAATGATTTTTTTTAATAAATTGGAAAACTATTCACAATTAAATTCATTCAACTTATTTTGAAAATGACATTCGGTCGGTTCAGTAAGTCTTTCAAACTAATGCGAGGAAAAGAAAATTGCGAAGAAAAATTTTAAGAATCCTGTAAGTTATTTCTAATAAAAAAAGATTGTAGAGGAGATAATTGATGGCGATAAAGCAAGGAATGGACTATCAATGAACCACAGAACCTTAATCAAAAACAGATAATCAATCGGTGAGAGTAGGGAAGACATAACAGAAAAAGAATTTCCTCACAGCATCAAAGCTGTTGACACTTCGTTCCTCAATGAGAACTTTACTGGAAACAATCAGCAGTAATTGAATCGTAGGTTAACGTGAGAGATTTTAATCATAATGATAAACATAAAACCAAACGAGTATAATAATAACAGCAGTGAATGTGGCGATGTACGTAAATGGGCTAGTCTTGATACTACACTAAGTATTTGTAACTTGTAAAGTTTCAGCACACCTGCCACAGAGAGGTAGCTAATTATTGTGCCTATATTTCCTTAAACTATCGATACCGAAGATCTGGGATAGATAGACAATAGGCATGATGACACTATTAAAGAATCAGAGAATAAATGGTTTTACAGAAAAATATATGCTAAAAAAATTCTAAAATATGATCCCGTTTTAATATAAACATTAAGATTAATTAGATTTTCAGTAAAATAAAAGTATTAAATACAGCAATCGGCCATGTTATCTGAAACGCCAATCAAAAGGAATGACGTCACGTCTCAGTAAATGTCATCGTGTTGCTTGATGTTTGACGAGCAAGCCGACGCCATGACACCTACGAGCGTTTTCACGCATAATTCAAAATACATAGCAGAAAATATATTAATTTACGTTAAAACTTAAGTTTATTGCTGAAATAAACTTTTTTTCGAAACTAGGAGACGTGTACCTACAATAAGGAAAGGTATTTAAAAATCTGTCATCATGCCTATTATGATCTTGTTGTTACATTGAATGTTCTGAAAAAACGAAAGTCAAATTGATGATAAACAGTAAAAGGCATCGAATCTTACTTTTCTATATACTTTCATCAGCTTTAACTTAACCTTGCTAGATATTTCACTTTACGTTATTTTTCTATTTGTTTCCTTAATTTTCCTATATTGATTACAAATTACACCCTATTTGTCAGTTCCGATTTTCCACAAATCTCATAATCTGAATATTATCAAGACTACAGTGAAATGAGCAATGGAGTTATTTTCGCAGTTTTAGCTGCCCTGTGTTAAATAGTTTGTTCGTTAAAGTTTGATGAATCCTGTTTCAGTGATTTTGAAAAGACAAGGAGAATATTTACTTTATAGTAATGATCTGATGATAACTTTATAAGTCAGCTGAAACCGCGAATTTGTAAATATTTTCTAAGATAGGGAATCTCTTAAAAGTCAAACAACCATTTGTATGATTGTTTGGTACTTTCGCTGGGGGCTGGGTATTGTGAAAGTAGACGTAGCTTATGTCGGCCAACTATTGGGGCCGAAAGTACTTAAATAACGTAAAGCCGGCCAAGTGCGAGTCGGAGTCACGCACGAAGGGTTCCGTACCATTATTTATAAAAAAAACACGTTTATTGTATGGAAGCTCCATTATATATTTATTTTATTCTATTTTTATCACATCATCTGTGAAAATTTCTAGTGTCTAGTCTATGTTCATCTTCATCATGATTCTGATGATTCTGCCGCCCAGTATTGGACTTCTGCTATGGGTGAGTGCGACACCTTCACAGAAAATGTGTATTCCAGATTGCATTTGCAGATCGCTATTGCAGAATCTGCATATGGAAATTAAAATTATGTAGGTATAATTTGAACATAATAATATGCTTTTTTAGTTTACAATGACTAGTAAGGATCATTGTAAGTGGACGTAAAACGTTTTTTTTTTACATCTAACGCCGTTGATGACAATTTGTCACTGAGTGTAAAATACCTATAGCTCTGATCAGGGCATGCTCTGCGCATATTTATCCTTTGATGAAAGCCACTTCTGTGACAAATGCTAGAAATTGACAAATTTGAGAAAATATATAAAAATCGTGTTTCAACACGTCATGTGGTATCCAATACCGATCGATCGATGTATCAGGAGCTCAAAACATGCTGAGGCACATTGAGTTTTGGGAAAAATGATCTAGCAGAGACTGAGTAAAACTGAGTGAATGAATACGATGCATAATTAAACGCCTGGGTGCGGCTATGAATGGCGGCGATGACCCCTGACCGCCGCTAGACGTCACGCACGATACGATAGATAACAGCATAATTTATTGTTTTACGTCTGAGCAATTCTTGTTCATAGATTTGATGTTGTGATTTGTTGGCAAATCTCACATCTAGGAACCGCGCTGCTTCGATCTGGAGTGGTAGAGGTATCGGCTAATTGAATGTTTGGGTACTAGATCAACGAGAACAACTGGTTTATAAAAAAGTATTGCTGTGAGTTTTTCTTCTTTTCTATCAGTTGTACTCATCGCCCATAAGAATATTTGTTGCTATAACAAAATTGCATAGGGATTTTTTTTGAATTTTTCTACAAAGCCGTTGACAAGATTAATGACTCCTAATCATGTCCATACTTGATTATTTGCTGCTTAGACATCTGCGTGCTGAGCTCTCCACAAACTATTTTATAACTTTAGCCTATGTACAATGCTTTATAACTTTAGATAGGAACTTTAGTTTAGATCAGTCACCGATCATTTTGATGAGAAGCTGCAATAAAAGTAATAAAAGCGTCCAATGATAAAACTTGAGGTTTTGCAAGTTATACTCGTGAACAACTCAAGACTCAAGTAACGCAATTGCAAATAAAAGTTCTCGTTGACATCATTTCTCGCGGGTGCGCCGACGCCGCCAATATCAATATCTCCTTGTAAATGTTATGACGGCGACTTTGCTTGAATTTTTTTCAACTTTTTAATAGTCCCATCGCTATGCTCTATTCTAGAAATTTTAAGGGTCGGTGGACTTGTATTTTACCGACTGAATTTAAAATGTACCTTCCCGTTGCATTTTCGAGGCGAGGCGAGGCGTTTCCTTAGTAAGATTTTCTAACTGCTTAATAATTTCCTTTGAGCAGCGATGGCCGAGTGAGCAGCGATGGCCGAGTGGTAAAAGCCGCGGTCTTCTACGCGACCGATCCTGGGTTCAAATCCTCGGCGCGCACCTCTGACAAAGAATTTTGTAATGTGCGCATTTATCGCTGCTCCACGGTGATGGAAAATATTGTGATATTTAATTAATTACGATGTTCTCCATCGCCGTGCATGCCTGAGAGAAATTAATAATTTCTCGAAAGCATGACGTTCACCAATCCGCACTTGGCCAGCGTGGTGGACTATGGCCTAAATCCCTCTCACTTGTGAGAAGGAGACCTGTGCCCAGCAGTGGGACAAAAAAAAAAAGGTTGAAAAAAAAAAATAATTTCCTTTAAATTATACTGACCAAATTTCAACTTGTACCTAAACTGCAAGTAAACCTTGGAAATGATACTAGGGTATCTCTGATTTGACCATAGAACTCTCTCGAGAGGGAAGGGAGGAGGAGAGGGAAGAAGAAGAGAGAGAAGTGGTCTTTCTCGGCGCTTGTACGGAACCATGTGATTTCCTGTAAGGGCACCAGTGACCTCTTTGTACAATGCATAATATGGACCATTCTGATGAGATGATGACTCTCCTACACTTAGGGCCTTAGGTACATCTGTGGTTGAGGTTTAAGCTTGAACTCAAGCCTCCATTAACTCCAAAAACTCTTCTTCTTTTGATTACTTGTTTAGACATGTAGAGTAGATATGAGCTTTGGTATATACCATATCCTCTACGGTATTATGGAAGGCGAGCATAGCAATATGCTGCTATACTCGCTTTTCTCTAAAACAAAACACAATGTGGATGATTATGGCTACAAAATGAATGAAGGAATTTTGTAATGAATTTTTGTTTAAGACGTTAAACTGAGGTTATGAGAAGACTTCAATCTGGCGCTTACTGTCACGTCTCCAAACTCCTCTTAAAGTGAGGAAGACATTGGACACAGTCTCTTCGCCCTCATCAAGATCGGATCGATGGACTTTCACACCTGAACCGAGCCTTTGACGACCCATGTGGTGCAATGGTTAACTGGACTGCCAATCGAAGGGCGGCGGCGAAACAGAAATTTGAATGATGAGTTTAAATTCTGTTCTCGATCTGGGTGTTTGTGTTTCTGTCTTTGTGTGTATCCATGGTACTCACGATACAGACAATACTCTACTGTAGGGCTATGAGTGTGAAACATTTATCTGTAATTACCCTATATGATACAGCGATTTTTTAAAAGTACATTTTTGTCAATAAGCAACATTATAAAAATATACAGAGTGATATTTTCTTATGTAAACAGCATTACAGTTGTTCATAGTTATTTAAACTGATGGGCAACGCTTACTCAATCAGTTTGTGAAACGAAGCGGCAGTGTGGTATTTAAAACAGGCTCTACTTCGTGCATTAGAGCTTAGAGCCGGAATTATTGATTATCATACCTATGGGTACATAATATGTCACAGAGAAAAGTTCTGTATTACATAAAAGTTTGGGCGCAGTTATATATATATGTAGTTCAGTTATATACGAAGCCTATATAAATTAATTTCAGCCACGAGTGTGTTTACACTTTTACAATTGGTCCTATCGATAGAAAATTTAACTAGCTTCAAAAGCTGCAGATTCTTGACCACGAGTGCTGGACACCTATCTGGTATTTGCTCCGCATACTGATGCACGTATATATAATTTTTTTCTTACCTTTTTATGTCCTACTGCTGGGCACTGATATCCTCTCAAAAGTGAGAGGGATTTATGGCCATAGTCCACCACGATGGCCAAGTGCGGTTTGGTGAACGTCATGCTTTCGACAAATTGTGAATTTTTCTCAGGCATGCACTGCGATGGAGAACATCGTAATCAATAAATATCACATATTTACCATCACCGAGGAGCAGCGATAAATGCGCACATTGCAAATGCAAATTTCTTAGTCAGAGATGCGCGCCGAGGATTTAAACCCACGATCGGTCGCGTCGATGAGGACCGCGGTATTTTACTGACTTTACAAATAATACTTATATGTATTATAAATGTGAGTGTGTTTGCTTCTTTGTCCTTCTTACGCGACGCAAAGGGGCTACGTATCGACCTGATCCTTTGTATGGAGATAGTTTGGGGGTGGGGAGTGATGTAGGCTACTTTTTACCCGGGGAAATATCTCACCACTCATAGCCACGGACGATTTTTTCGCGACGCTAGTTTCTTCATATTAAACTAGCTGTGCCCCGCGGTTTCACCCGCGTTAGAGAGGATCATTAGCATAAAGTGAAGTCCCTTCTGAAGTACCGTGGACCGGCTTTTTTGTAGGACTATATAAGATAAACATTAACATCATACATTACATAGGTGTACCTCTAGCGGTTTTGGCGGCGCATGCCAGAATAGCTCGCAGATGGTAGATTTTTTCCTACTTACTTGACACTTATCGTCATATTTTGGACAATTCACACAATATCTTTATAAATTGTAGCCTATATGTTATTCTGATGTATAAGCTATATTGTGGTAAAGTTTCATTCAAATCCATTCAGTAGTTTTTACGTGAAAGAGTAACAAACATCCATACATCCATACATCCATACATCCATACTTACAAACTTTCGCCTTTATAATAGTAGTAGGATAATACATCAGTACAATATGCCCTTAACTGCATTCTGGGTACTCGGTGCCAAAGACCCTTTCAAGGCTACCCTATCGCTCCCGATCATTAACACGCGCTTAGGGATAACGAGCCAACATTGTATTTAAATATAGTTAATTGCTAATTACCTGTTTTATTAAAAACGGGCACCAAAGTGGGCAGCAGTAAGCGCTGGTTATCGAAGTCAAAGGGCGGAGGGTATCGCGCGATAAGGCCCGCGTCACTCCACCACACGCGCGATGTAAACAGTAACAAGGGACATATACGTTGGTAGGGCTTATTTGAATGGTTAGATTTGTTTTGTTAAAAAGTGAAGGTTTGATGATTGACCCGGGAGAAACAAAAGTAATTGACCCTCTTCCAAAAAAGTCGGTAAAAAATCTTTGATAATTGAAAATAATGTACAAATTAATATTTGTTAAATTGGTGATTGTACATGATGGTCTTATCCATATTATTACTAATTGGATCTTAAATTGACAAGTTGTACCATCGGGAACGATTTTAGTTGAACTACACAGTAGTTGGTCCATCGGGAAAAAAATCCTCGTGGTCCAACTATTTGGACCAACGGTTGGACCTCGAGGAACGCGCGACATCCCCCATTGGAGATGCTTTGATTGAAGCTATGGTTGGCATGTTAACTAAGTTGTGTGTCGCGTGGCCCATACTACTGTCAGACTACTGTCACATATTTTATGTAGCTACTGGGATTATTACATATAATAATGATAATCATTCATTTCGGACTTACTTATATGCGATAGGTAACTTAGAGCTTATGTTAGTAAACATAACATCACAGACACACACAACAAAGAAATCTAATTTGTTAAAATTAATTCACCGTTATAAGTGCTCTCTAATTAAATCACAGACACTGCCAAAATCTACAATCTGCTAGACCAGGTAAGCTTATCTTATATAAAAAAATATTTTGTTTAAAGAAATGGGATATTCAAAAAGTAAAATCGATTAGGTTAGTGAGACCTTCGTACTTCAAAGTTCTAGTAAGCTAGTAGGTAAGTAAGAAAATATTTCAAAAGGAATAAAGATTCAACGTATGTGACCCTATAGGAGTTGGTTAGAAAAAAAAAACTCTGAAACAAATAAAATATAGTTTCAACAAATAGATTTTCAAGCCCTATTAACCTTCGCAGCTTTACTATATATATACTTAATATAAAACAATGTTTCACTTTGTTGTCTCACGACACAAAAGAAATCAATGGCTAAAAATTTTCAGTAATTTGTGTGATGAAAGATAAGTCTGGGACCTGGGAGTTTTTTTCCGCCGCCTTTTTTCTCTCAGCTCAACATCTAGCCCAAACGGGCACTTAAAGGCGGGCATTAAGACGGGCGGGAAAAAATGACATTCATTAAGCGAATATTTTGTATTCCTAATATGAAATAAATAATTTTTCTTTCTTTCTTTCTTTCAGTCATAAAAAGCTCTAGCAAACAGTTCCCAAACAGGAAACTTATAGCTACTTCTTTGCGGAGGCTAACCTTGTCACAAACGCATTGACATTGTCTCCATTACAACTATCCGCTCGTGCGTAATTCATTACGGAGCTTCATTACTGCTATCAGCTATCACAGCAGTGTTTATGCTATAACGAGCTGTTTGGCAATTATTGGCTCGTGCGGCGTGACGTCGGCGGATAACCCGGCGACAGCGCGGCGATAACCGGCGATAACCGAGCGATAACCGCGCGATAATCGCCCGGCCGCGACAACGCCGCACAGCGCTGGGTGGCAGTGTGACCATCTCAAAATTGGCGAATCTGCCACAGACAGGGCCTAAATTCTGCCAAATCTGCCACAGGCTGGGCCAAATTCTGTCAAATTCTGCCAAATCTGCCACACTTGAGTTTTTTGGGCTATAACAGGGGGGGGGGAGGTTAACAATATACAATACTAATATATTAAAAATTTTCTTCATGAGAAAAAAAACAATAATAATATTAATGATCAACAATAATATAAATCAATGAAATGTCAATTAGATAGTTCAATAGAATAAAATTAAAGTCAGTAATAATATAATGATTGATCTAAAAGTTAAACACACGTTACCCTGTCTCGTTACTCTATGTCGTGGTTACCATGGAGACACACTAAGACAGGAACACAAACACCCAGACCGAGAACAGAAATTTAAACTATCATTCAAATTTCTGTTCCGCCGGTAATCGGACCCAGGACTCCCCCCCCCCCCCCCCCTCCTTCTGTTTTTGCACGATTGATTGATGATTGCAACAAACATCCAAGCTTTTGCATTTTCTCCTATCTATCGATCTACATTATATTATACCAAATGTTAAATTTAGAAAAAATACTCATTATACATTTAAATTATGAGATTTTACGACTCAAAATCTCGTGATTCCTAAAATCTTCAAAATCTGCCAAATCCGTCACCATAATCTGCCAGAGCCAAAATTTAGGAGTGAAATCTGCCAAAATGGCAGAAATCTGCCACAAATGGTCACACTGCTGGGTGGGACTAAATAGTTGTGGGTGGATTAATGAGAAAGTTATGTACTCGTAAGAAGCTTAGATTTTTTATCTTTCGAAATGAAATGAAATGAAAATACTTTATTGTTGACTGTACACACCTAAAATAAGATGTTTAAAATTATAATTGGAGTTTTAAACAGTCTACCATGTTCTGGCATACAATATTATTAATTAAAATTAACAAAAAATATTTTGTTTTAAGATCCGATAAGAATATTCTTAACGGATCATCGGCTTTTGATACCTACCCACCGCTGGGTCAATGAGAGAAAAAAAGCCGGCGGAAAAAAAAATATCAATCAAATTTCAAACGGACTGTCGACAAGACTTCTTCACTTTGATCCAGCAGCAGGAGTTTATTAAGTCAATATTTTGGGCGCGAAGAAATATTTTATAACAATTTTAAATATTTTCTCATTGTACTCTCTAGTTATTTAACGCAAAAATATAATGAAAAATTTAATATTTTTGGTTTAAAATGTAACTGAAAGATTTATGATAACAGTTACGTCAGTTACTACTTACGAACAAATCTTGCTTGCACTGCACACGCATGCTTGCAATGACATCGATGAAACAAACATTTTAATAAAATTGAACCTACTTATTTTTAGCCAGCTTCAAACCGGAGGTTATCAATTGAACCCGTATCATTGCAATGGAAATATTTTCAAATCTGGATATCGAGTGCAGTGTCTGGGGGTTTTCAGGGTCTGGGGACTGCGGATTTGACAGTGGATTAATTTGATTGGTTGATGCGGGCTTAAAATTTTTAATAATTAGGTACAATGATCACCAAAAATTTTTGTACTTACGTATTTTTTTCAATCAGTACCTATTAGTATTACTAAATTATATTGTTTTTCATTAATTCAGTTCATTAAAAAAACATTCACTGTAACTGAAATCCGCAGTTTTAACGTAGTTAACGCTTTAAGCATTGCACTAATCAGGCAATATTATAATGATCGTAATGTAAAGAATTATATGTAGTTTGTTTTTTGTATGTTGGTTACATTACGAGTATATACTAGTATGCTATATTTTTCGCATAGGTAGCTCGTGATTGGTCACGAGTTTATATTCACATTAGTCAATATTTTTAACATCAATTCGAAATTGAATTTTTCGGTGATGGTATTTTATACGTAAAAGGTATAAACAGCAGTGTTTGTCTGTTTCTCCGTCAGCTGTTTGTTCGGGTGGCCGCTTGAGCAAATACGCGGCTACCGTCGTCGTCGCGTCGGCCGAAAGCAACTCATCTGTCGTCTTGTGAGCATCGATAAATACTCGCTAATGTCGGGATAATATTGGCTTAAGATGGTGCCACCGTTGCCATCATATAAACTATAATACCGCTACTATTATTAACAGTACTACCAAAGAACGTCCATTAAGAAAACCTTCTTTTTCGGTAGTCGGCGGGAAACCTTCAAACCGACTCCTTGGTTGTTAAGTGAAACCTTAGCTTCACTAAACCCTCTCTGCTAACCCGCATTGGAGCAGCGGGGTGAAGGAAGCTCCAGGCCACTCCAACAACGTGGAGAGACCCGTGCCCAGCAGTGGGACGCAAAAAGGGTTGCAGACCAACCTGCTCGGTGGCCTGCCTCAGCGCTTGGAGAGAATTCCGTATCTACATAAAAAAGCACCTGTGTCCCGTACGCTCGGCGCCCTAAAACGCGCCTGCGCCTGCGCCTTCCAGTGCTTGCGACGGCATGCAGCGACAAACACACCGCATAATCCTTCACGTAGCCGCTAGATGGTTGGAGCTGTCACTCTCCCGCTTGCAACTCCGGAAGCCTCCGTTTAGTCGCAGTAAACCCACACAATAAAAAAAATTATGGCTGAATTCACAGAATCATTTCGTTAAGTTAAGATTTTAAGTTTAGTTGTAACCCGGGTTCTCTTAGTTTCCGTAAAAGCCGATATATTTGCCACTTATGTTAGACTTAAATATTTAAAAAAATAAATGAAATTAATAAACTTTAATGCAGCCATGTAGTGCAATATACCTAAGTCAGACAATAAAATGAATACGTAGAAGTTTCGAAAAGTATAGTAGGATATTAACTTGTACTTACTTACAACAAAAGTCAAAATATTTCCATGTAAAAGATATTGGCGCCTAAAAACCACTTTATCACTCTTTAAGTTAATGGTTGCATTAAGTGGATATGAACAAATGACAAGCGAACCCAAAGCGGTCGGTAAGCAGAAGATCAAACAGAGAATTATGTTACAATTTCCTTTCAATTAGGCCTGTTTGCCCCTACAATGTTTGTACTTGATTCTGCTTACAGTTTGTGCAGATTATGTAGTAAAACGGGCTTTATCGCATTAAAAATAGAGGTTAAGTTGGTCAATTTTAGCTTGTGCTGTAAACATTGTAGGGATACGGACTACTTACAAATAATCGCATTTGCAGTTTTTGCCAGTCCTCAACGGTGGCGCCTGCGTACTTTTGTTTTATTTGCTTTATTAGGAGTTCTTGATTCCTAAACTCAATGCAAATTAAATTACTTAAAATATTACTGGTGCCGAAGAGTAAACCAGATTATTCGATACCTATCTGTCGACAGTTTGAAAAGAAAAGAAAAGAACATAATTTATTTGCACAAATATGTTTATAATATTATCCAAAATTTTGATTGATTAGATTATAAAAAGAGGAAGATAATACACGAGGACATAAAATTTGGAGCGTCACGCTTAAAGCAACCTCGTGAAACAGGGAACACTCGAAGAACATTATTCTGGTACTCCGATTGTATGCATTGTTTGGCTTCTGTAGGAATCCCACCAGAAAACACCACGATCAAAACCAGCCGATATAAAATGCAGCGAGCAAGCATCTTTAAATACCGGCCGAGTAGTGAGCAATCGAAATCCGAAAAATCCATTAAAAGGACACGGCATGTCACTTTGTCGGTTTGTTTTTCACCGAGCGTGCAATACACGCTACCGTAACCAAACCACACGGTGCTATTTGTTTATTGTGGACACGGGTTTATCCTTATTTTTAAGAAAATAAATTTTCGAACCATATGATCACGGATAAATCAGTGCAAGTATTAAGTAAGTCCCTTGCAGTTGCAGATCATAATAGTCAGGAGTTTAATCCCTTAAAAATATAGGTAGGTGCTATAAGTCGTTGTATTAAGTTAAACTCAGCCTTATCTTATACTTATTTCTGTTTCACGTATAGTTTAACGAAAAGATCCGACATTGCTTAAAAATCTTTAGGATTTTGACGTTTGCACTTCAAAAAGAAGCCATAGCGTGCCATAGCCATGAATTTCTGAAGGTACCTACTTATCTACTATACTATTCTTATTCCTTCTTCTTGCATAGTTGACACATGGTTCGGAAAATTTGGATTCGGGTTTTCAAATGCTACGTTGCTACGGGGTACGCCAGCTTATTTAGGAATTTATAAATCTAATTCTTAAACTTTATTTCATCTAGTGACCAACTTCAGTACTTCATTTGCTTGTTTTACTAGGCACTGCACTATTCGCTGGGGAATGTCATAAGATGTTTCACTCCTCTCACTTGAATCCTGTATATTGGCTTTCATTTAAGTTTTGCTCTACAAAATCTCATCAGCAATTACGGAGACGGTCTCTGCCACTGATTCCCACATCGTGGTAAAACTTTGTAAACAATAATAAACGTGCTGCTCAGGGCTGGCGCAATCAACAATAGCAAAATATAAAATAATGTAACAGTTCATTAATGTGCCTAGTGATAGAATAATGGGTAAAAAAGTTTAAATGATAAATAAACTTAATAATAAACAGCGTTATGACATGCAGGTAGAGCTTGCGCAAAAAGTTAAGTTACTGCAAGTAGACTTATTCTAAGGATTTGGCTTGGCAAGTTAAAACAAGATTTTCATCCAACCTTTTACTTTTGAGCGTTAGAGAAACTTATTTCTTTTTACTCAAGTGATTTTAATTCGGCTAGATTTAACCGAAAGTTTTACGTCAGTTTCGAACTGGCCTTGCCTATAGTCTGTTTTTGTACCAACTGTATACCCTAAAAATGCTTGTTTGGCCAAATTGAAGTTTCTATCGTACGTAACGAATGAATGAAGACCTGCATGCGCTGTCATGTTAATTGATTCTCTAAGATATACCTAAGTAGACTGAGACAGCCCTGGCTGCGTGCTCGGCAGCGCTGAAGCAGTGTTTGCGCAGGCATTAGCCGCGCCGCGTGTCAACAGTGATGGCGGCAAACACCCCTCCCCTTCCCGAACCTCACCCCGCTGCGCCCGGGCACCGCTACCGTTTAGCTGTGCACCTTGGTACGATGGGAGCTGTGTTGATCGATTGATCAATCGTGTTATATGAGATTGGTGTTTGAACTACTATTGGCCAATACGTAAGGTAGTGATAGTACCTACTAGTGTTTGAATTTTCGATCATTTTACAGCTGGTGCGATGATGTCCAACGTATCGCAGTCTAATTCATAACGTTTTTCAACTAGCTAATGCTTTTAGAATATATCTTGATATACTAAAAAAAAATTGAGAATGATTTAGATTTACAATTTGGTCCACTGTAAAATGTTTTTTTTTAATTATTTTTAAGTAGTTTTACTTACCACCTATATAAATTGTTCCTACCTATCAAACTATTGTATATGTGCCGTGTCGTTCTAAACTTTGACACAGTCAGAATAATAGGGCAGTAGTATGTAAGTACATTATTCTTAGTCTAAGGCAGTTCGTTTGGTATGTCATTATTTGTTTTATATTTTTGCTTGACAGTAACATGAAATCTATTTGAAATAATAAAAAAAAAAACAAATCCAAAATACAAGCAGCTCTACCAAATAAAGGATACATTACAGATACCTAGTGTAGTGTTGACCTTGTTGACTAATCGCCTTCCACCAAAGTAATAATAAGAGGAATATAATTCAAACCATCACCACCATCACCAGGTTAGACGAACTTGCTAAATCTATTATCCAATCCTATTATGTATATTATATGGAATACGTATACTACACAACATCTCATTATATTGACATTCCCCATAACAACCACATTCTTACTGTCTCTACAAATACCAATCTGCAGTAAATTCTCTCGTGACAAATGTACGGGTCTGCAGCAGACGCAATGATAGATGTCAAAACCTCAGCTGCCCCCATTAACCCCATAAACAGTGTCAAACTATTCGACCACCATTATTCATGTCGAACTAATTAGCAAGGGCACGCGCCGTACCAAAATAGGTGCATCTACCTAAATATATTTTACTGTCATATAGAGTAAATTTTTTTAAATGTCATAATCGGCACGACCTCCTTTCAAAGTGGAGAGGAATTCAGGCCATAGCCTACCACGCTGACAAATGTGCGTTGGACAATTTATTTATTAATTTCACCGTGATGGAAGACATCAAAATAATATGTCATATAACTCGTATATTGGAATATTTTTCCTCACAATGGAGCAGCTATAAATATACATCTTAATATATATAAATTACGTGTCACGTGTTTGTCCGCGATGAACTCCTAATCTACTTAACCGATTTTAATAAAATTTGCACACCGTGTGCAGTTTGATCCAACTTGAAATATAGGATAGCTTACATCTCAATTTATAGTAGCAATATTAGATATATGTATTTTATTTCTGATACTTTAAGGCAGGACAACGTCTGCCGGGTTAGCTAGTCCATACTAATATTATAAATTCGAAAGTAACTCTGTCTGTCTGTCTGTCTGCTACGCTTTCCCGCTTAAACTACTGAACCGATTATAATGAAATTTGAAACACAGATAGAGAGAACCATGGGAAAGGACATAGGATAGTTTTTGTTCGACGGGAACCTTCAAAACGGGTCCACGCGTGCGAAGCCGCTGGCGGAAGACTAGTAGCATATAAATTTCAGCAGCGGTACGCAAGGGTTTATTTGAAATCACACCCTATGCCCACGCCCAGATCCGTGAAGGAAATAACCTTCATGCCCAGAACCCACCTTCACGTGGAAGACCGATATCAGTGTGGAAATAGGGTTAAATTAGTAAAAATTACGACTATCAGGCTAGTGCGTTACCTGGCGTTACTTTATAGATAGAGTAAAGTGAGGAAGGTACGCAAAATGTGACGAATGCAGTGGGCGCGCGGCGACTAATTTGTAGCCATGGCGGGTTTATGGGGTAGCGAAGGGCTTGATTTGTGGGCTTTGTGGTGCTATTCTCGGATATCCGCCACGCTGCTCCAGCTGAGCCGACCAAAAGCTATATAAAATTAAATATTCGCTTACGTACTTTCAAGGACAGACATTTTCGCTGTTTCCGGTCGTTGAATTTCACATAAAATTGTTTAGTACTATTCGGTTATTTGTATTATTGCTCCCATTATTTACAGTAATGTATTGCGTTTCGGTGATAAGGCGAGGATGACGATGATGATGATGACATGAAACCCAGTGCTGGATTAACCAACAGGCTGAGTAGGCTGGAGCCTAGGGCTGCGGATTTTGGGGGGCAGCTTTGGGCCAAATCTTTTTTGTTTCACAAAATTAAATAAAAGACAACCTGACTGCGTAAAAATACTTTTAATATGAACGTTTTTAAACTTTCTAGGTTTTTTAGTGAAACGTATTTCAGAGGTCAGCAGGTACATGGGGGTGCAAAAATTGAACATATTACTGGCGGCAAATTTCTAAATCAGCCGTTGCAGGAGCGATCAACTGCCTTCGTCCGGAATAACAGCGCATTGAGTTTTAATTTCTGATCTCGATCTGGGCATTGATTTATATAATGTGCCTACTAGAGCATGTTTGTATTCATGTCTTATTACCACGGTACCCACGACACAAGGAATCTATCTAAGTGTGGGCTATGAGAATGTAGTGTTATTTAATTCATTTATTTAAATGCATACCTACGTCCGCAGCTGGACTCGGGTAGCTATTGCCTGATATTGGCTCCAAAATTGCCGCGTGAATGGCGCAGACCATAAAACTTGCAGAAATGTATTTTTTCAGCGGTGATTGCGAAATACTTATTAATTAAATTACTTACTTATGAAATAATGCACTGAAAACTTTACTTCAGTCTTAAAACTTTAATTTTAATTTAAAATTGAAATTATTTCTACTATTAACATTATTTTTTACTATTATTACCTGTACTATTATGAATTCTGTACTATTATCATAGCACCATGTACCAACAAAAACAAGGACCTAATTCTGCTTAAATAATATACTTCAATTTGATATAATAATATGTAGGTATGTATTTAATACGAAATACATATTTTCAGCAATTGCGAATCGAAAAATATTATTTCTAATTTTTTCATTATTATTATTATTATTATTTTGTTGGTTTTCCTTTCTCCCATTTCTGGGGTATATTCCAATACCGCGGGTTTTTGGCCAAACGGCAATGGTATAAATGTACTCAAAAACTACTCTAAAAATTTTCTTACAATCCTGCATGTATTTATGATAACTGCTTTTTGAAGAAGTATATAAGCTGAACTACTGATATTTAATGTGTGTAGGCTATTATGTAGTGAGTGTGGTATAACTCCTGTTGACGATAATACAATAGGCACAGTCTTTACTTTTTCCACCTTCCATTGGGATTTAATTTCTACAGAGAGATCGACATACTTAGTCATCTTTTCTGTATGAGTTGTAAGAAGATTGTGGGTATTCGGTACTGCAATATCTATTAAGTAAACAATTTTGTTCTTTTTATCATGAAAGGTGATGTCAGGTCGGTTGTAGTGGACTGTTTTATCGGTTAAGATTGTGCGATCCCAGCATAGTTTATATTCATCTGTGTCAATTACAGGTTTAGGTCTATATTTGTAATAAGGTGTATAGTCTGTTATTAGATTATGATTGCGTGCTAAGTACTGGTGAATGATTGATGCTACCTGGTCATGTCGATGCTTATAGTCTGTTTGTGTAATGGTTTTACAGGCTCCGGTTATGTGTTGAATTGTTTCGGAATTACTGTGGCAATGTCTGCAAAGGTCTGATATTGTGTTTTTATCACGGATAATAAATTTCCTATAATTAGCTGTTTCAATTACCTGGTCTTGAATAGCTATCATAAACCCCTCCGTTTCAGGAAACAGTTCTCCTCTCTTAAGCCATTCGTTCGATGCTAATTTATCGACGTGGGGGCTTATTAAATCTCGGCGGTGTCTGCCGTGGAGGGATTTTTGTAGCCATTCATCAAGTTTTTGCTGTGAATGTGTGATAACTTGATTTTTTTGGGGGGAACTATCGCTGAGATTAAGGGGTGTGTGTTTTTTATCAGAGTAAGTTATTGCTTTGTGAAGTGTCGAGTTTAATGATTTGGTGTAAAAGAATTTTCTGAGTGATGAAATTTGTGTGTTGTGGAGGTTTTGTATGTCAATTAACCCTCGCCCACCTTCAGAGTTAGGTAAAGTAAGTCTTTGCGTGCATGATCTTGGATGATGTTTCCTATATTTTGTTAACATGGTATTTATTATACGTTGTAGCCTTTTAAGGTCACTCTGTGACCATTTTATTATTCCGAAGGAGTACGTCAAGGTCGGAACTGCGAAGGTATTGATGGCTTTTGTAATATTCCTACTATTTAGTTGTGTATTTAATATATTAAGTAGTCGATCTCTAAATTTACTGAATAAAGTTTCTTTAATTTCTTTGTGATGTATTTGTTGTGTTTGTGCGTATCCTAAGTATTTATAACCGTTATTACTATCAACTGGTTCTATTATTTCTTTATTGATTGTTTGGTAACTATTAAATTGTAACTTTCCCCTATTAATTGATTGAATCCTGCATTTATCAATACCAAATTCCATTTTTATGTCTGCTGAAAATTGTTCTGTAATAAAAGCTAATTTATTTATCTCGTTTAAGTTACTACCATATAGTTTTATATCATCCATATACATTAAGTGAGTGATGAACTGTGACGTGTTATTACATTTTACTTTATAACCTATGTTGCTATTATTAAGAAGGTGTGAAAGAGGATTTAGGGCTAAACAAAACCATAAAGGACTCAATGAGTCTCCCTGAAAAATGCCTCTACGAATCAAAATTTCTTCAGATTGTAAGTCTTTAAGTTTAAGTACTGTTGACCAATTAACCATAGTGGTTTCTAGAAACTGTATGAGTATTGGGTGTATATTATAACATTTTAATACGTGTATTAACCAGGAGTGCGGGATGGAGTCGAATGCTTTTTTGTAATCTATGAACATAGTGTAGATATTTCTTTTCTTAACAAGTGCTTCTTTTAAAATTACTGCGTCTATTACTAACTGCTCTTTGCACCCTTGACTACTTTTACGGCAACCTTTTTGTTGTTCTGTCATAATGTTGTTTATTTCTGAATGTTTGTAAATTAATTTACTAATACAAGCGGTTATGATTTTGTATATAGTTTGAAGACATGTTATTGGTCTGTATTTTGCTGGGTTCAGTGTGTCACTACTGTCTTTGGGAAGCATGTAAGTGACTCCTTTTGTAATATATGAAGGCAGTGTTTTTGGATCCTGAATGAAAATGTTAATGTGTCTGTGTAGATGCGGATGTATGTTTGTGTACCTTTTATACCAATAGTTGTGTAGTCTATCAGATCCTGGGGTTTTCCAGTTGTGTGTTTTCAGTATAACAGATTTTAATAGGTCGAGACTAATTTTTTCAAATTGCATTTGTGGTATGTCTTTTGCAAAAGCTTCTTTGCACCATCCACTATCTATGTGATCTTGCGCTTTTCCCCATACATTAGACCAGAAAGAGTGAAGTTGTTGAGGTGTTGGGATACTATTGTCAGGTGTGTCAGTATTTTGCTGCGCTAGTGTTCTGTAGAATAATTTTTCATTTCTAATGAATTGTGCATTTTGTCTCTTTCGTAGGGTAGTTTGTTTATAACGCCGTAACCGATTTGCGAGTAGATTGAGTTTTTGTTTTAGTGTGTCTAGAAATTGAGCAAGATCACTGTTTTCCTTTTCAAATTGGGCGTGTATTTTGTAATGTTTTTTTATTTCTTCTACTTGTTTACTAAGTTTATAGCTGGTATTGCCTCTACTGTATTCTGTTAACTTTCCTATTTTAGATCGCAAATCTTCTATCCTACGCTGCAGTCTTTGTTGCCACTTTGGATTGTTCAGACTATTGGGTGTGTTGTTCGTATCTGTGCGTATCCGAACCCCATTACACGTGGTAGCGGTGTAGGCTGCGCAATATAAAATCAGTTGAACTCGTTCATAGTCACTATCTTCTTTTAGGTATATTGGTAAAAGTGTATTATTAATAAAATGTGTTAAAATTGCTAAGTTTCTACTAGTTTTTTGTCTAGGGATATAAGGTCTTTCTGTTGGCTTAATTTGTTTAAAGTCTTTCAAAGCTTTAATGAAAGTATTTCTAATTTTATTTTCATTTTTAATTGAATAGTGCGTGTTTTCCACAGGATGTTGTATGTTGTGGTCTTGTGTACTATTTATTATATTTGTGTTTTCGTAGTATGTAGATTCTGAATTGTGTGATTCTATGTTAGCATTGTAATTTTCCTTTGAATGTAATTCTATTGCTACTTCATCTTTTATTTGCTGCAACCTTTCTTCACATATCATTTTATTGCGGATTACAGCTCTACACTGGTCTGAAATTCTTTGTTCAGATAGATGTGCTAAATTTGGATATTTTTCTATAACAGCCTTAAATAGAGGTGGTCTGTATGCGGATCTGTTATTTTCCAGACAAGTAATTTTGTAATAATTTCGTACTATGAATTCGTTAATATCATTGCTCCATCGCATTCGATTACTATTTGTTTCAGTGTATAAATCTTGACCAGATTGTCGTTCTTGTACTGTGGATAGTGTTTCAGATGTGTTTGTGTATTTTTGTAAACGTGTAGCAACTTCTTGTCGAATCTGTTCTATTTTATGTTTTGGTAATAAATAATTTCGTGTAATAGCTCTGCGTTGGTCTCCTATTCTTTGTCTGCTAACTTGCATGTGTGGGAATTGTTCAATGAACTTTTTGTGTAAAGGTGCCAGGTAATTACTTTGATCTGTTTCCATATTAGTTTCTTCATAGTATGTCCGCAAGATGAATGTATTCATTTCATCACTCCATTTCTTGCGGACACCCATGGTGACAGTAGCGGGCGCAGTATTATCGGCTTGTGCCTCCTGCACAACATCTACTGACATTGGACTTATTGTAGTGGATCGTGATATGGATGGATTTTCAAAGGAATGAGGTGATGAGCTGGGTGACTGGAATAAGCTATGGGTTGATGATAAAGGTGATGACGGGGTTGACACGATAGTTTCGGCTACCGACTGTTGTTGTTCGATACCTATATTCACCTGTTCGTTATTTCTGAGATTACGTTCAGGTCTCCGGCGACCCCCGGATAGCGGCCTCAGATTATACTTCCGTATTTCCACGGTGGAATCGAGGTTATAATACTTATTTAAATTTTCTTTTTGTTTTGTTTGCTTCATTTTTCTACCCACGATAAGCAAGGTAATTAAATGGTCCGCCTCAACAGTGACCTGCTTATTGAGGTAAGGCTAAATTACTCCTAGTTGTCGCCTAAAGCAAGGAGGGATCGTTCAAGACTGGGCTCCCCCCAGCCATTCATCTCTCAGCACGATACCTTACACCTTAGATTAGGTTTGGGACCGTTAGTTAGGGAGGGTATTGTGTGTCATAGATGGTATAGACATTATAGTTCTGCATAGAGCACAACTATGAAAGAATAAAGATGGTAGTTACTTTCAATTGATGTTCCAACTCCCTATAAGCCCCCTCACCACGGCAAGGTGGTCCCCCGAGGGGGTTATTATTATTATTATTATCTAATTATATAGATATATATAAATATTTAATTTATAGTTATTTTTATTTAAAGTTACTTTAATATGAACAAAATTTATAGTATTTTCTTAAAGTTTGACCCGAGCACGCCTCTGAACGAACATATTTCAGCCATAAAAGCCTACCCTTAAGTAAAACCTCAACTCGAGAATATCTTCATACTAGCTTTTACCCGACACTTCGTCCATGTGTACACTGTGTACTTTAGTAACTTTCAGTAATAACAATATTTTAATATAGATATTCTCGCGCTCTCTTTTGTTATACTTTTTACAGGACCGTTTCATTTTCACAAAATGCGCGTCATCACTTTATTTTTATTTGTTATCGATTAGATTAGAACATTCAACGTATACTGCCACAGACATTTAAATATAAAATATAAATTACTTTTTACTAAATTAACTTAGGTCAGTCACAAAATACTTACATATAAAATATTGTCAAATAATTACACTTTTATAATTGTTAATATAAAAATTACGACTGTACTCATGTAATTTTTTATTCGGGGATACCCAACTCTGTACGTTAGTAGTCGACTTTCTACATTACGACATTTACGACTGTAGGTACGTGAGTACAGTATAATACATTTGATGGCGTTCTACGCCACAATATTATTAATATTATTCAATATGACTCTTACTTATGTACGTAGTAAGAGTCATATTTTCAGTTTATATTTAAGCCGATTGCCACTGAAATTACGAACAAAATGACAATTTCTTAAAATGAAACCTAGTTGGATCAATCAAATTTATCACTCCCAAAACTGTGGGTACTAAATTTCGTGAAGATGTCTACGTCACATAAAGACCACACCCTCCAAGTTACAGATATCTATAACCAGCGGTTTAGGCTGCGCGTTAATCCGTCAGTCATTTAGGATAAAGCCTTTTATATGTATAGATAAAAAATATTGTGTCTGTATTTGGCTCACGAAAACAGAGTCGCACTATGTAACAGTTACAAGCAGATTCTCTATTAACTTATTAAAATGTAAGAGGTTGCACCGCTAAAGTGGCTGGTGGTGAGTGGTGAGTAGCGAGTGACCGCCGACGCGACGGTAGCGTGTTTGCGCGGCGGCCGCTTTGAGCCGACGCCGTGTGTGGCCACTACTGGCCACTTGAGGCCTAAGGACTTTGCTTTATTTTTTAATGCCCTTCGATTGTGAAACGTTTACGAATAGGACTTGCACTGCACTATGGCATTCAAATTAGAATGTGATTCACCACGCGTTGTTGCTATTTAATTAGGTTTTGCAGAAACTAATAAACATTAAAATTGTGAACATTATGTAATATTATATTACATATGCAAAATTACGGATGTTTGGACGGATGTTTGTTACTCAATCACCCAAGTACCACTGAAGGGACCAGGATGAGATTTGGTACAAAAATAGTAGTCTGGAATAACATAAACTACTTTCAATTCCGGAAAAATGTGTTTCCATGGAATATATTAGTATATTAGTATTTAAACATATAAACCCACAAACAACCAAACATATAAATATAAATTGTTTTTATTCGAGAAACGCTCGGGTGTCCAGGTACTTAGGTATATAGGTTATTATATTGGAAAAAATACTCAAATCTCACCCCACCCATTCAAGGTGTATCCTAATTCCTACATGACGTATAAAAAAACTTTTGTAAACATCCATATTTGTGCAAATAAAAGTCTTTTGTCTTATTAGTAATCCGGTTAATTTAGTTACCTGTAAAAAAATACTCAATTTCAACAACCAATTCATAACAAATTTGTATGGTTATCGGATTCTCTAGAAGAAGATTGCAATTTTTTTATTAATCAATATACATATTAGGTTAAACTTCTGCTGTTATTTATTTATTACCCTCTTGGCAAATAGAAAAAAAATCATTGACTTCAAAATTAACAAAGAAAGGAGCAACAGCCAAGTACATGTCAATGTGGTCATCAAACAAAGCATTCGGCGGCCAGTTTGTCAATCGAAGCTAAGGCGCGGCATACCGGTGTCATGTCAATCTTATGTCACGTTAGCTCACGCTGCCATTTATCACGAGTGATTACTAAAAGTATTCCTCATTGGAACCGCCATAAATTATTATTCAAGAGGGAACCAGAGTTGGGAGCCAACAAACTTGACGCGCTCAATTCGCACCCAAATGTTGTTTACCTCTGGGCGGACGCTGTGAATAGAACGCTCTTATTGGTGGCTATGGGTGTGTGCGTTCGATTTACACGGGTAACAGGGGGACGCAATATTTGGGTAGTGTTAATAAAATTAACCTACGGTAATGTTGCAAATAAACCGCGGTCTTCGACTCGACCGATCCCGGGTTCAATCCTTGGCACGCACCTCTGATAAAGAAATTTTTAATGTGCACATTTATCGCAGCTCCACGGTGATGGAAAATATTGTAATATTTAATTGATTATAATGTTTCCATCGCCGTCCATGCCTGAGAGAAATTCATAATTTCTCGAAAGCGTGACGTCCACCAATCCGCACTTGGCCAGCGTGTTGGACTATGGCCTAAATCCCCTCACTTGTGAGAAGGAGACCTGTGCGCAGCAGTGGGACATAAAAGAGGTTGAAAAAAATATGTTGCAAGAAGATATGTTAAGTAGGTATGTTACATAAGTTATTATTATTTATTTATTTATTAAACTCTTTAATGTACACCACAATAAAAAAATGAAATATTTACATGAATCAAATAAAAAGAGTACATATGGCGGCCTTATCGCTAAACAGCGATTTCTTACAGGCAACCACAGGCAAGGAGTTAAAGATAGAAAAGATGTTGAAGAGGCAGGTGTACAGTTAAGACAAGGTAAGTTAAAGAACAATGATAGATAGACAGATTAAAAAGTAAAGGAGAGAAAGTGGATGAAAAGGAGATACCAAGTCAGGATTGCAAGTAATGCTCTTAGACTTGGCACTTAAAGGAGTGGAGTGAAGTAGCAAGACGGATGGTTTTGGGAAGAGAATTCCAAAGGCGGACAGCAACTACAGTAAAGGAGTTTTGGAAAAAAGAAGTAGAGTGAGAAGGAACACTTAAGAGGAGATTATCTGCAGACCGAAGGGATAGATTGTGAGTAGCATGCAGAAAATGGAATTGTTGCTTAAGATAAGGGGGAGATTTAGGATTGAATAAGATGCAGTAGAGAAGAGATAGAATATGAGCATTTCGGCGAAGTCTGATTGGGAGCCACTTGAGCTTAGAACGATATTCAGAGATATGGTCATATTTTCGGAGTCCAAATATAAACCTTATACATAAATTTTGGAGACGCTCAAGCTTATTTAGTTGCTCAGTAGTACCTAAGGTCTAGATAGCATACATCGGCATAGTCAAGAACTGGGAAAACAAGAGACTGGGCAAGCAAAATTTTAGTAGGAATGGGTAAGACATTTTTGTGCCTCCGAAGTGAACCCACAGCGGCAAACAGTTTCCTGCTAATCTCAGAGAGTTGTGGTACCCAACTGAGACAGCGATCCATGTATATGCCAAGGTTTCTGACTTTATCGCTGTAGGGGATGACTTCATTTCCCAACCTGATGGGAGGTAGTAGAGAAAAGTCTAACCTTGAAACTAAGCGAGAGCTCCCAATAACAATCGCTTGTGATTTTTTAGGATTTAATTGGAAGTTAAATCGTTGTAGTGACTCTAACATCAAATGCATAAGGTAGGTACCTATATTTATGTGAATTTTATATAATGTTATTATTGTTATAAATATAACGAAATGCTAAGAAGCCCAAAACAAACATTGTCTCATTCTTAGAGGATCATTGGCTTCCTCTTCCACTGAGATACTACTGTATAACTGTAACATTAGTTTATGTATGTAAGTGGTAGGAATATATTATCATTCAGACAAGAAAAATAATAAAACCAAACCCTTAGAGCGTTTTCCACCTCTGCCGTCGTCGGACCGTCAACGAGAACGAGTTTATTTTGGACCGATTTTAAGATGACGTGACGGCGATCGTTTGTCCTCCGCAACGTCCACAACTGATCTCGATGGTTTAATTTGTTCCAGCTGTCACGCGTGGAAGTCGCGTTTTCGAAGAAATAAAGTGATGGCTAGGTTTAACCGGCGATAACTTTGTCTGCTTCTGTACCTTCGAAGGCGCAGGCGATGCAAAGAATTTTGGATTCATCCGTTAATACGTAAACGATACATTACAGGAGCGTTTCATGTTCTTCACACCAAGTTAAAGCATGACGAGGATGTCCAAGACTACGTTCGATTATATCTTATATCACATTAAGAGTAGCCTCACACTCCAACTCTCGGGCTCCATTGTAGCGGTCACGCCGATCTACTTGAAATCTCGGCAGCCGGGATGACGGCGCTCGGGTGACGGATCTGTTGTGGAAACGCGGGCATAGTACATGTATGTCACAAGGCCGCCGATACTTCGGCGCTGTCATCTCGTTTTCGGTGACGGCGGCGGCGGACAAACGCCCTTACGTTAACCCAACACACGTCAAAAATATTATTGTTAGCCAAAGTTAAAACAGGAAATTACAACAAATGGACTAAATCCATGGTATTTGTAATTTTTCCATATCGGGTGCAAGTAAAATTGGCAACATCTGTAATAGGTTGTCGATAAATGCGCTCGCGCCGCCCCGTGATTGGTCGGTTTACGTCGTAAAAGGCTCGTAAACAAAGCTCGAATTTTGAATTGCGTCCGCCATTGTTGCGATAAGGCCAACGAGGATTTTAACTCGTTTGGGACGCAATTTTCTCTTTCAAGGAATGAATATTTGGTACATATGTTTAAAAGAAACACAAGTTATGGTTATGATCTTGAACTATAGTTATTATCGGGTTCAACCTTGACAAACCTCAAAGTATCGTGCTTAATCCCCCTCCAAAACTATTCGGGTTCATCCTTGACAAGTATGTATCTTGACTAATTTTTAAATCAACGCGCTAGCCTGATGCGGTGGTGAACGTGATGACGCGGTCCAAGTACATGTCATGCATCAGCCCCAGCCACCTCGTTGACAAATTTTCAAGCCTAACATTCCCAGATCTGCCAGTGTCAGCTAGTATGCTAGGTATTTGTCCTAATGTATTCGACGCATGGTTATTTTACGTTTACTCTTCCTTTTACAATAAATGTAAAATAGGTGATGCCTAAATCTAAAACTTAAATTGTCAGAAAAATATAACAAAATCGTTTTACTTTTGTGTGCTGTTTTTGAGATCTATTTATAAATCGTCAAGCCAAAAAATCAAAACTTACTAAATGAAAAGTAAGAAAAAAGTTTACAGATTTCCATCAAATTCAACATTTTTTCCGAAATAATCAGCCATTAGCCACATTAAAGCTAATAAACTGTGAAACCTCCCAAAATTATTTACGACATCTTGCTTGAAGAGCGAAAAGATCTAGTCAGTGACGTTGTCGTTTTTCATAGTGATGCACAACCTTTTATCGATTTATTACAAGCCAAATATATTGCAAAAACAAAGCAAAAAAAATCCGATAAACTCTAAAATAACTACAATATTAGTATTTAATGAATCATTACATTAGAGACATAAGAAATTATCCAAACTTTTGTATACATACCTACGAAATGCAAGCACTTTAGGCAGATATAATCAATGTTTTCATAATGTTTTGGCAAAGGGAGATCTCCCGCCGGGCGTGGTGTTCATGCCCAGGGAGCGGCCGCGCTCCAACTGACTCAATTCGGAGCTTGTATATATGGTAGGACATTCCGAAAACTTCGATAGCGTTATTCAGGAATACCCGTGGCGCCATCTCTTAATGAGTAGCGGAAGGTCGCTACAATGTGATAAGTAGTAAGTGGCGACACAACATTTAACGAGATCCTGTCGAATTCATTATATAGCATACTGTAAAATATGCCTAGTCTCATCAGTAATTATCAAAAACACTATCATATTAAACGTTATCAGTAGTTGCTATATAATTTGGCTATCCGTGTCTGTCTCTTATAATAGTCGTAATATCTATATCTACATGTAATGTTATTATAACTTCAAGCCATGTTTTGTATTGTCATGTATTCTACACACGTAGACGATAGTAGTTTAATTGCAAAATATGTAATAAGGCTTAGCCCTATCAGTTCTTAGGAATACTATAACTTTGTTCCCTTTGTATTAATTTTATATGCTAACATTTTTATGGACAGACCATCAACATAAACTTTTATACCGTATGTAATAAAATAAGTGGCAGATACATACAGCTGATGAAATAATGATCAACATTTATGCCTACTTCATATTTTATTAATTCATTAAATGTTTACTTGAAATAGCTTCATTTAATCTTCTTCATGACGTCAAATATATAAATCGAAATTGGTGTAGGTTCATAAAATAATATCGTAAAAAATAAATATTATAAAACACTATTCTTAATAATTTACTCGCGCTTTCCGTCAGTCATATTAATAAATAGTTTAGTGTCATATCATAATATAGAAAACATTTTATCGACAATGACACAGCTCATCCCTAACCACATTTAATCGACTGAACTCTTCGAATCGGTTTCTTTGAGCTGCTACTAATTGGTTTTAGAGCGAGACAGACATATAGAGATCATTGGAATCGGAAGGAGACGGATGGAATAGGGCGGGAAACATCTTTCTTTGCGTGGATAATTTACGATTCTCTTTGAATGTTCGCCGTTGACAGTTAGTGTTGTTTTCGGCGAATATAACGCATTCATTAATCGGCTTCAGAAGTTTAATATCCTAAAATATATCGCTTTCCACGTTCAGAGCCACGTTTCAAGAACAAAGGCAGCAATGGTTCGTTAAAGTTGCTGGAACGCACCGAACGGCTCTAAAACACGATTCTTAATTAGAAATGTTTGCTTTTTAGGGCATTTTATATCTATTAATGTAAACAGTTTCATAATAAGTACGACAAATGTTTCGGTTTATTTAATTTTTTTATACGTAGAGTTCTACGTATGATAATTTATATATTTTGGATATTTAGTGTATCTAATTCATTTTTAAAAATAAATCTGTAATAGTTGATTTCTTTTCTGAAATATACCGATTCTTTTTTAATGTTTTACCTTTATTATTATTAAATCGGTTTGAAATATGGGTTCAAATGCAAATATTTAAAAGATCTCAAATATTTTTCTTTTGTTTAGCCGGCTTAATGCTATTCTGAGTACCTTAATATTTTTTCACTGCAAACAAAAAAGGAAATGATCCAACACTTCATGTCCTACTTGTGGACCGGGTACTGGTGCCCTAACAAACTATGTAACAATGTAACAGGTGAGTAGGTTGCCTACCATACTATCTCAGCAGGTATTGTAAGAAAGCAATTCATGTTAAGGGGCCATATACGAAATTTTGTCGATTTCGCTGATTTAGCTGATTTTACATAGGAGATTTTGCAGTTAAAATATAGAATTTCCATAAGTTTTATTGGAAAATATGACTGATCAATAATAAACTATTAAATGAGCCACTTTTTCATTTTTATTACGTGGTTTTGCTTAATAGACCTGAAGACGGTGATAATTTTGTGAATTTTATTGACATAGGAACAGAATATGCTTGATGAAGCAAACGCAACAGTACTCACATTAGTTGCAGTGCCGGATATAAGGCTTTTTTACCTTCTAAACACTGGTATTAGCAGCGATGGTCCAATGTTAAAAAGACTGCGGTCTCTAACGCAACCGATACTGGGTTCAAATCCTCGGCGCGCACCTCTGTCAAAGAAATTTGTAATGTGCGCATTTATCGCTGCTCCACGGTGATGGAAAATATTGTGATATTTATTTGATTGATGGAGAACATCGTCTCCATCGCCGTGCATGCCTGAGAGAAATTCATAATTTCTCGAAAACATGACGTCCGTACTTGGCCAGCGTGGTAGACTATGGCCTAAGTCCCTCTCACTTTTGAGAGGAGACCTGTGCCTTGCAGTGGAATATAAAAAGGTTGAAAAAAAAAACACTGGTAATGATTACCTAAAGGCAATATTTTAACTTATTCTGAGCTACTTTATTTACAAAGTGAAGACGTTGATGACGAGAACTACGGGCAAGATACCTTAGGTCATATGTAGTGGCGATGCTTCTACGACGATTAGGATTTCTGCTCGATAATTCTAGAAAAAATTGTGGTTAGTCGAGATAGGAAAAAAAGACAATCTCGAGTTACTATTTTGCACAAAAAAAGTGATAAACTCATTGAGCTACTACTACTAAGTATATCTTGATGGATAAACTTGATGTTTTTATTGATTATATTATTTTTCAGGTCTTTCTAGTAAAATTAAAAACAATCAACAAGATTCGTTTTAGTTGTGTTCAAAGATTTTGCAAGTTTCACGAAATATTTGCCGTTTAAAGTATGAAATTGCCTTTTTAAGCTAATTGATAGACTATAAGCTAATAGACAATCTGAGTTTGAGATTTTTGAGTGAAACTATTTTCCCGTAATACTTTCGAGGTTCTTTTTTTAAATAATTTGCAACATTCCATTATTTCGTTGTTTTTTTTCTTTAGACAAGAAAGATGGATACCTCAAAAATACAAGGTTAAAGATACAAGAAATTTGAACAAACCTGGCCATGTCAACATTAACTTACTTAAGTATGTCTAACAAAACGTTATTTTGATGAAGCAGACGGCGTCAAGCCAATGCGAGGCTTACCTATATTGGTATCGGCTATTAACACGTTGTGTTACCTATTCAACTAGTAATTAATTACCTGTATTCAATGTTTCAACTGTTCTAAGTTACGCTTTGCGAAATTTGCTTAGCGTCTCTTCTGTGTCTAGTCTTAAGTTCGCGAAAGAAGGCTTTCCAAACATTTCTACCATCCAGCTGAGGCATTCCCAGTGGACTATAACATGGGGTTCTTCAAGAAAGCTGTAAAAAAAGTGCTCAACGCCGCTAAAGAAGTTTTCACTTCAAAAAGCTCTCCTTCAAAGCCGGCAATGCTCGGGCGGCTCCCCTAGGGTTGCCCGTGTCCAATGTCCATAGGCGACGGTGATCGCTTAACACCACGCGGCCCGTCTGCCTTACTTATTGTTAGATTTATATAAAAAAAATCTACATATTATATAGCAGCACTATTGCATTTCACTGTGAAATACAAAATCATGAAGAATTAAAGGGCACACACCAATAAATTAATTAAACCCGATCAATGAAAAGTATCTTTAGTTACTTTTTGAAAGCTAAATAAAGAAATAAGGGCTACTTTTATTTCTAAATAATCAGTACCGGGACGACCGAGCGTTGCTCGGATAAAAACTATTCATACTGTTACGCCATCTGAAATAGCTCCCAATAAAAAAAAAATTCACAATAGGTTTTGAAGAAACCGACTCCGTTTCTTTGTAATTTGTAAATGTAAAATCCCTAAAACAAGAAAGTCGTCATACCCGATTGCGCTTATAGTTTTTCTAGCTTGCTTTATACAAGAAGGAACTACCCAGCCTTCCGCCAGCGGCTTCGCCCGCGTGGACCCGTTTAATGGGTCCCCGTAGGATAAAAAATAACCTATGTGCTATTCCAGGCTTCAATGCTATAGGTATTAAAATCATAGGCGTTTGCCCTATTACCCGTTTTCACGTAGGAATCAAGGATTTTCCGCAGTAAAAAGTAGCCTATGTTACTCAGGGTGAACATAGCTTTCTAATCTAATGGTGAAAGAATTTTGGAAATCGGAACAGTAGTATTTGAGTTTATTCATTACAAACATACAAAAATACAAATCTTTCCTCTTTATATTATTATAGTATAGATTACTCGTTTAAAACTTAAAGCTATTAGATATGTTTGACATAAATATAATATGGCATCCTTTGAAGAACAAAAGCGGCATGAAGCTTGATCGTTTCAAAGAACGTCAGCGCTCAAACTTGCAGGGAAGGTTGCCCGGTTGGTTTTCTGGGAAAGAAAAATGTTCATAACTCAACTCATAACATACTCGTAGGTACTTACGTTATTTAAAACGAGTGGCTTAAAATGCCAGATTTTGTTAATTCATTCACCATTTATGTAGGTATACTACTTACGTATAATTTCGTTGTCGTATGACACATTCAAATTTTTCGCACATTCAAACATTGTCGTCTCCTGGGGGGAGAGGGGGGGAGGGTTATTTGAAACTCTGTGGTCGTCTCCAAACCCAAATGCACAAAATAATAATCTTTGCACACATGTCATGTTTATAAAGCATCATTATCATTAAAAATTAAGAAGGTTCCTACTACATTATTTTTCCAGTGCTTAGTACACATAACGTTTTAAAATACCCAAGTGCAGTCGAAATTATTTCAAATTAGATATTTAGTGTAAAATATCAAGTAATGACTGATTCGTATATAAAAACAACGGGTTGCACTCTGGTAGTGCCGGCAGAAGTGAAAACTAGAAACATTAACGTTGTGCATTTTTGATATTTTGGAATGGTTAGGGAATAATTTGGCACGAATTGCTTTTATTATCAGTATTATTTTTCATCTAGTATGTTCAGTAGGTTTTCATCTAGTATTTTTATAAAGTACTCACTCATTTTCTTTCACTATTTCTTCGTCACTTTTTTCATTAATAGATGCACTTTTTTCAATGTCCATATTTTAAATACTTGATTTAATCGAATTTTACAAGAATAGACAGTCGAGCCGTCATCAGCTGTCACCCCTCCATCTTACGAATATTCGATCAGGCCACGTGTCCTGACGCGAGTTTAACATTTTTTACCCATCCCTAAAAAAGTGCACAACGCCGCTAAAGAAGTTTTCACTTCAAAAATCTATAGTCGTCATGATCTTTAACTTTTTAAAAGTAACAGATCGTAGACGGGTTCGGAAGTAATGATAGTAAAGAACATACAAATATAGAATTAAGACCGATTAAAATCAGCTAGGCTTCTGTATAACTAATGGCACTGTCACCATTATAATTTGAAAGCGCCGGCGCGGCGACCCGCATAGGATCTACGCGGTGTGTGTCATGGGCGGGGCGCTCACATGTGGGCAGCTCCTGTTGCCACACATTAAACAATTGAAGCGCGCATGGCCCGGCTGCTAGCGTAGAAAGCAAGCGATCTATGCAGGTTGGCAGGACGCGATCGGGTGTGATATGGATGACCGCTTGTGGCAAATTATTTTATGCGCGTTTCCGTGCTTCGAAGGGTAGGTACGATAATTCGTCGGTACCAATTGTTCTTGACAGCGGGTTAGCAACTACCCCGCATTTCTTACATTACAACCCGCTTTGGAGCAGCGTGGACCAGCGAGTTCTTTTGATTACACATCTCTGTATATATAAAAATGAATCCCTTTTTCCCTTGGTCACGACATTACGCGTGAACGGCTGGACCGATTTCGCTAATTCTTCTTTTGTTGTGTTTGTTATTATCAGGAGAAGGTTTTTATCAATGAAAAAAAAATTGCGCGGAAAACTACAAATTTCAAGAATACTTAACCACCATAATAATTATTTTTTTACAAACTCTTATTTAAGACAGGACAAAATCTGTCGGGTTAGCTAGTTAACAATATGTTTGTTACAATTTTCCCATAAAGGAACAGAAAAACTGTTAAAAATAAAATTCCTTTTTAAAACTGTTTCTACAAAAGTTCAGTAGTTTCTACGAAAATCCATTTACAACATACCTCCTACAATTTCATAGATAATATTCTGTCGATAAATAAAGTTTAAATCATTTACTGCAAATCCAAATGCAAAAGCTGATAATACAGAAAGAGTCTGGATAAGCTCAGATGTCCCTTTCAAGCTGCGCTAGTGCCGGGGTAGCGCGATGGAGTGAAGAGATCCGTGCCCAGCAGTGGGCCGATTATCCGAACGCCGATTAACCGAATCGCCAATTATCCGAATCGGTCCTAAGCTATCTTACTGTTCTTTTTTTTTTCTTTGCTACTATGTACCTCCTGTTGTGAAGTTTTATACTTTTTATTATTCTTAAGGCCTGTGTTAGGTTGCAACTTACACTGATCGAGATGTTCAAGTGAGCGTTATTGTAGAACTGTGTTTGGTAAAGTTTATTCTATATGTGACAGTTCTTTTTTCTTTATTACCTGTCTATGTCCGATTATCCGAATTTTCGATTATCCGAATCGACCTCGGTCCCAATTAATTCGGATAATCGGTGTTCTACTATTGTAGTGACCTTCCGCTACTCATCAAGAGATGGCTCCATGGGTATTCCTGAATCACGCTATCGAAGTTTTCGGAATATCCTACCATATATACAAGCTCCGAATTGAGTCAGACGGCGGAGCGCGGCCGCTCCCTGGCATGACCACCTCGCCCGGCGGGAGATCTCCCTTTGCCAAACTATGGATATTGACTTTTACTGATTACTGCACACTTTTAAAATTTACGTGATGTCGCGTGTTAAAAAGAGCATGTTTTGGTTCTCCTCCATCTTTGCCGCGACAAGAGATCAAGAAGAAATTAATTCGTTAAACATTTTGTAAACGCACTAAAATAATAAATAATAAATTATTTCTCTATGTTTGTTTTTACAGGTAGGCATATTATTACATTTACATATTATAAACCACGGCGAATACTTATCATTTCGAATTTTAAATCTTTAAATTTTTTAGACCTATCGTCATGATGTCAGTTTTTTTCTTATATCAAATTTATTCTTTTGAAGTCAAATTAAAGCAATCACAAGAGGCGGTACAAATTAGTCATGAACTGAACAAACGATTATCTCTATTTTCAGCTCTCCAGCTCGCCAACAGTAACACAACGGACATATTGTGGGCGCGTCGCGTAATTTGCACTTCGGTTGATATATCGGGGGCACTTGAAACTTGCTCGCAATTTTATAATGTTCTTATGTTCTCTTTCTTATTTTCCCATTATAATGGTTCCGACCCGTCAAATATTTGTTGTTATTTCGTTCCTCATTCAAAAATATGACACCTTTGAAGAACAAGAGGCTCTCTCTTAAGTAGGTACCTACTTTTATTTTCGAATGGCGTCTTTTAACCATTATGTATATGTTAAAGTTGGAGTGTCATTATATTCTTTTAAATTATCTAAATACTCTTATGAATGATAAATCAACATTTCCTTCTGCAGTAGGTACAAAAAATTTACATTTCCTAAGGTGGATTTTTTTATTTAAAGGCTATGATTCTGGTACGTTATTCTTGACTTTCTTATACAGACAGACAGATGTCGTGCATACATACAATGATGTAGAGATGCGAGTATTGTATGGGGGACATCTATCGAGACTGACATTTACGCACCTAAAATACTCTGGTGTGAAACTGTGAAACCGCTCTAACAGTTTACAATGAAGTGAAATCAAAATAAAACCTGTCATAAGGTTCCAAGTTTCTAAGAAACGCGAAGGTTTTGCGGGCGAGCCACTATATAGTTTCGCGAAGTTTTAGGAGAATAGGAAGAAGAGAAGAATTTAGGAAGCGCGCATGGCTCGGCGGCTAGCGTAGAACGCAAACAGTCTACGCAGCTAAGCCAAACGGGCGCGGTCGGTTGTGAGATGGGTGACCGCTAGTGGTAAAAAAATTCATGCGCGTTTCCGTGCTTCGGAGGGCACGTTAAGCCGTCGGTCCCGGTTGTTGTCGATAGATAACAGTCGTTAAACCTTGTCGGAGGCCTTATGGGCGGTTTGAAAACATCCGACAGCGGGTTGGCCACTAACCCGCATCTCCACCTACCCGCATTGGAGCAGCGTAGCGGAGTAAGCTCCAGGCCTCCCCAATAAGGAGAAGAGACCCGTGCCCAGCAGTGGGACGCAAAAAGGGTTGCAGCCATAGCTATAACGCCTAACACATTGATAAATGAGCAACTCAATAAGTATTCAGTAAGTAATAAGTACAAATGAAATTGACAACTGAGACATGTTCAGGGGGACATGCAAACCCACTAGCAAATGTAGGAAGCTGTAAATTTTTTGTATTTCACACAAAAGTACTAGTGACTTGATAATAATATTTACATCACATTACCATAGATCAATAGAAATTTCAATTTATACTCGTACTTCGGAGATGTAAACATAAAAATTCACACGTACCTATATGAATTTAAGTTCGCAGTGAATAGTTGAATACTAAAAACGCGGCGTCAACGATAAAGCAAAATTTGGTATTATCTCACAGGGCAACTTGAGACGTGTACGTATTAGCGAGGCTACCCCAAGTACATTTCCATGCAGTTTAGGTCTACATAAACCATTACAAAGCTCCAGTCCGTAGATTTCGCCTCTTTGCCTTTTATGTACATTTTACAGTGAAGTTAATCAATTCAAATATCGCTCTCTCGAGCATGTAGCTCTTCTAAGTAATGCCGAAAATATGGCAATACTAATCACTGGTTTCATCATCAGCTTCTAGATGCTCTAGCCCTAGATCAGCTTCGTTGCTTCTAGTAGCAACGAGTTCAGACAAAAATTCAGCCTGCCTACTCATCTGATAATATTATTTAAATAAAAAATATCTAAAGCGCCAACTGTAACAGTATGACAAATCTTTACAAGAATATCGTCCCTACCTTTTGTACCGCATTAAAAGACTAATACCCATAAAGTACTAAGTAAGTCTTAGGTACACGGCACGTCAGTCCCTGTAGCTTCGGGATTAAGAATAGAGCTACGGTATCCCCTGCTTGATCGTAAGAGGCGACTAAAAGGGGGCTTCCGGGGATGCGGACGGTGAGAGTGGGAGCTTGACCCGTCCCCGGGAGGTACGGCGGTGTATGCGTGGCCGCATGCCGCCGTGAACACCTGAAGGTGCAGGAGAGCACATCCACTCTCCCGAAGATGGGCCCGTTCTGGGGCGCCGCGCCTGGAGGACACCGGTGCGTTCCGATGGAGATCCCGGAGTCTTCACAAACGCAGAGGCAGGCCACCGAGGAGGTTTTAGTGCGGTCACATCCCTCACAACCCAGTATCCTTTCCCAAGGTGTCGGGTACCTTTTGAAGGTTTCCCCCCCGATACCAAAAAAAAGGTACACGTCACGTCAATAATTGGCTCGATTTTGTTCGCACATCGAGTCAATTAAAAAAAGAGACGCAACAGCGTTGCGGTATATGTAGATAAAGTGCAGTTAAGTAACTGATGTGAATGCGCTTACCTATTTGATTGCGTCAAAGACTGAATACTACGATACTTCGTCTACAGATCTGAAGCGCCAACAGTGTGATAAATTTTTACAAGAATACTGTCTCTTTTTATACTGCATGAAGTGATAAATGCCCGTAAACGGTACTTAATATCTTACACCATACAAATGAGTGTCTATTTCGAGCTCATATCCATCGTCCATCGGTAACAAACGTACATTTTGTGGGCGCGTCGAGTAATTTGCACCTCGCTCGATATATCGGGGCGAGCGACACATCCCACTCGTCTTGTTACCATTCCACGGTACTCGTTATTTCGAACGGTTGAGTGATGGGCCCCCATTTGTCTTTGGTTAAATTTAAATTGGATGACAATTCTCAATTATAAACGCTACGAGTAATGTGCGGCTCGTAGACAAATTAACGTTGTCCGTAGCACTACGCTGGCTACGATATTTTGGAAGTGTAAATAGTTATGTATCTTCTATGAGTATGTTAATGTAAATGGAATGAGAAAGTAAATTGACAGTGTGAAAATTTAAAAGTGATTTCTATTACTAATTTGTAAGTCCTGGATCGAATTATAAAGAAAAGAAAGGATTCCCCTCCAATTTTTTTCCATTGAAATATATTTTATTGTACCATTTGATAGCCTTTTACCAAGGGCTGCCGGATTTGTCCTAGTTTGAAGGGCGTCCGGGGGCCGTCCGGCAGGGGTTTTTGAAAAGAGTCCCGTAACCCGGACACTTTTGTTGTCAGTGGAAATCCATTTTTTAAATAGATAAGCGATAAATTGAAATAAATCTTATTTAAAAATTCATCCACAATAACCCGCATTCAAGAAGGTTCGGCAAAATATTAAACGATCGTATGGAATTAAAAAATTATTACGATGTTTTTATTTTTGTTGCAAAAAATTATTTTCAAGAGGTGTCCGGGGAAAAACCATATTTCGCTAAAATGTCCGGGATTTTTGCCGTGTTTATCCAGCGTCGGCAATTTAGGCGATGGCAGCCCTACTTTTACCCTATTTATTTAAGACCAGAAATCGATGTCTCTAAAGCTATTATGATATTACTAAATAAGTATCTGAGAGATTCAGTATTCATCGTTTATTCATAACTACAACGTATTTTCACTTTTATATTTCAGGCATGAATGTAGAAAAAACAACTAAGTATGTCTTCTATGTCCATGATTTCAGGCAAGGCATATGAAATGATTAAATAAACTATACATTTTGCAGTGGTTTCGTGTCTTATAAACTTCTTTTCTAAATTCTGAAATAACCTGAAATGTTACACGGAGTCACTATTAATAAAAATGGCTCCACGTTGTCATATTTAATCGTTCTTAATTCTCGACAAACGCGCGCTTGTCACGTGTTTGTGACAGCTGTCACGCGACACTGACAGCTGTCATAGCGTCACCGCGGATGTAACGGGATCCGCGCACTTCACGACTTCTGATATTAATTTCCTTCTTATGATGTTCGTCGAAAACTATTTGGTTTTAAGTAGGCATGCCTACTTAAATGTTTAAAGTCATCATATCTATAAAAGAGAAAGTGTGTATGTATGTTCCTTATAGACTCCGAAACGGCTGGACCGATTTCAATGAAATTCTCGGAGAATCTTCAGATTGGTCCAACGAGTAATCCTGTAAAGTTTGGTTCACTTCATACTATAAAGTTAACAGTGACAGTCTAATAGTTATGATGCCAAAATCCTCCGAGTGATTCCCTAATTTAAATCCCAGCCCGTAACTGTGACGTAACGTATAAATAATAGAATCAGGCGTTACTTAAAAACTACTTTGCAAAAATCCGCAATCAGATATAATAATAATACTTTTTAATGCAATATCACCTCCCTCCCACGTAGGATACATGCACATGCAATAATAAAAATATACACCAACATACGTACCACCACCAACACGTGTTCGCCCCAAAACAGAGCATCATCAGGGTTATTGACTCTACGACGGTTAAAGCTACTGTTGACTTTGCGATTAAAAGATTAGCGCATTCAAACAAACAAACAAACTCTTCATCTATGTATATTAGTATAGATATATAACGTTATATCGTTTACAAAGTGTGATGTTTTCCGATCAATTTACATATGTCTTGAGTTGTTAGCAATAAATTATTTGTATCTCTCCTTAAGTATCACGGGTCGAAAATTATATTATTATTATTATTCCACGTACGTGACATACAAAAGCTATTACAATGTGGTGTTTCACAACCTCTTCATATCGACAGCCACAAAAAGAAAATCCAAAATAGGCCTCAGCCGAAAGCGAAACAATATTACAAAATTGTATCATTTAACAATCGTGGTCGAGTTACAAAGTTTACGACGTCCCAGTTATGTGGATATGTAGCCAGCACAAAAACTGATCAAAGTGGGTGTCGGGTGTCAGATGGGCCGCCGTGCCCACTGACGTCAGCAACACGTGGCGGGAGTAGCGCTTTGGAGGCAAGCATTTGTTCTTTTTGCGAACTAAATTCTTAGTAAGTTGGGTATTTGTCGTGAGTTATTATTTATTAATTCGTGTTAAGTTGGAGCTCAAAACGTCCAATATGGAATTTTAAGTATTTTACGCAGGTAGAAATAAGAAAATTGATAGAGAAGTTTAAAAATAATTAAAAAGCTGCTTATTTGATCAACATTTCTACTTTTAGGTCTTTTCTAATAACTCTTGCTGTATGTAGAGTGTCTTCAGAAAAAGAATAGGCGCGGTCGTTTTGTAAATTATAAATAAGTATCCCATTTTAAAGAAATCAGGCGAAATGAAATAGCGATCACAAATAACGCAATTTCTACGTAGTAATAATTTAGTTATTTACGAATTAACTACTTTTTTTTCCATTAAATTAAAGTTTAAAGATTAGATAACATTAAGGTTCACACTGTTTTAGTTTTTAAAAAAGTGTTATTTTTTGTATCATTCGATACTTAGGAAACATTTTGTAGGTAGTAGGTAGATTTTATTAGAACTTGACTCGGCCGAGGATGTAACAACACTGTACACAATTCAGCCATGACGCAATTCTATTGTTTACCGGCGGTTTAAAAAAAATCATGCAAGTTTTCCTACTTCGGAGGGCACGTTAAGCCGTCGTCGGTCCCTGTTGGCTATCGAAAGCAAGATTTAAAGACTGGTTAAACCTTGCCAGAAGAAGGCCTACGGAGGCCTTATGGGCGGTTTGAAAAAATCAGACAGCGGGTTGACCACTAACCTGCATCTCTGTAAGCAAACCGCATTGGAATAGCATGATGAAGTAATCTCCAGGCATTGCCAATAATGGGGAGACACCTGTGCCCAGCAGCGGGCTGCAAATGGGTTGCAGCCACGTTTATTTAATTTTGTTATTGTTCACTTATGCCTTTTTTCTTTGACATACTATTTTGTGTTCATTTTCTTAACAAATCTGATTGACATTGTTCCAGACCCCAGCGGAGGCATGGGCAACCCGGGCATGGCGGGGACGGGCACCCAGCAGTACGGGGAGGTGAACCAGCTGGGCGGGGTCTTCGTTAACGGACGACCGCTGCCCAACGCAGTCCGGCTAAGGATTGTGGAGCTGGCTCAACTAGGAATAAGGTATAAACTACCCTATATACATAGATAGACTGTCGAAAAGGCTAGCAGTTAGAAAGATAGTTTACATTAAACATTATACTATGTAATCGCCCTTTAATGTATCTTAAGAGTAACTTTCATGCCTCCGGGACGGGACTCTTTAATTACCTATAGAGAAAAAGTGATTTATAAAAATACTATGCAGTTAGTGGTATTAGTATTAGGAAATTTAAATACAAAGATATTCTATGATTAAAGCCTTCTTCAACGCGCAGTCAGTTTTTTAAAGTTGAGAGAAAAGTGATCCATGGAAATAATTATAGTAGAAATAAGAAACAGTGTCCTCACAGATGTTGTTATTAAAACCTTCTCTAAAGTAAATCAGTTTTATTAAGTCTAGAGTAAAAGTCATCCACGAAAATAGCATAAAAGGAGCAACAGATACCTTCTCCAAACAAAATCAATCTTTTATAATCTTATATACTTAATAACTACTCTAATTAATACGTTTTTTCATAATTTATACCTATCCGCGCCCTATTTCCTCCGAAGCTTTGGGGAATAAATAAATACCACAAAATTAATTGAAAATTACTTGTTCAGGCCGTGTGACATCAGCCGGCAGCTGCGCGTGTCGCACGGCTGCGTTTCCAAGATCCTGGCGCGCTACCACGAGACCGGCTCCATCCTGCCCGGCGCCATCGGCGGCTCCAAGCCACGAGTCACCACCCCCAAGGTATATCTCCTTAAAATAATTCCTACTATTCGACGACCTCTGTGACGAAATTGCGACCATGACCATACCGGACTGCCAATCGAGAGTTTGGGTTCGATTTCCAGAACGATGAGTTTCGATTTCAGTTCTCAGTCTGGGTGTCTGTGTACTTGTCTTTAAGTGATTTCATAACGTTTCGTAAGAAAGGTTTTACAAAATATTTAGAACTCCATACTTAGGGCCCTTAGAGTGTACAAATTTTAATTTTATTTAATAAACTAATTAATTTTAATGACTTCATTTAACATAAGAAACATTTTATTTAATAAACTAATTAATTTTAATGACTTAATTTAACTAAGAAATATTAAAGTAGTTTTACATTTTGAAGTGAAAACTTCTTTAGCGGCGTGGTGCGCACTTTTTTGGGATGGTAAAAAATGTAAAACTCGCGTCAGGACACGTGGCCTGATCGAATATTCGAGACGGAGGGGTGACAGCTGATGACGACTCGACTGTCTATAAGTACTTGTAAAATTCGTTTATATCAAGTATTTAAAATATGGACATTGAACAAAGTGCATCTATTAATGAAAAAAGTGACGAAGAAATAGTGAAAGAAAATGAGTGAGTACTTTATAAAAATACTAGATGAAAAATAATACTGATAATAAAAGCAATTCGTGCGAAATTATTCCCCAACCATTCCAAAATATCAAAAATGCACATCGTTAATGTTCAAGTTTTCACTTCTGCCGGCACTACCGAAGTGCAACCCGTTGTTTTTTTTTATAGTTTGACTTAATTAGACTTAAACACAATTTTGTGGTTTTAAAAATAATTTATTTTATATTAACCATACGAGGTTCATAAGTGTAAAGTTCATAACTCGTGTAAGCAGGCATCGCTATGCAAAGAGCGCTATTTGATGTGCGTCCGTTATGTCAAGCCATCAATTATTCATGTCGATTTTGACAAACGCATAGTAACATCTCACTCAAGAGTCTATGAATTCGTTTAGATGAGCCGATGCGTTGACGAGCAATATGAGACCTCATAGTATTGTTTATGAATACGGGTGTTAGGCTTGCTTGAGGTTGCGTGTAGATGTCCTTGGGCTGCAGCGACCACTCACTCCTTTCAAATAAAAAAAAAACAATGTTTTTGTTCATCCAGGTGGTATCCTACATAAAGCAGTTGAAAGCGAAGGACCCGGGCATCTTCGCCTGGGAGATCCGGGACCGGCTGCTGGCGGACGGCGTGTGCGACAAGTACAACGTGCCCTCCGTGTCCAGCATCAGCCGCATCCTGCGCAACAAGCTGGGGGGCGCGCTATACCCCGTGCCGCCCTTGTACCCCGTGCCGCCGCAGCGCTGCTGGCCGCTGCACCAGCCCTACGACTACTATGTATACTTACAGGTGAGACTGCTATGTGTGTTCATAGGCGTGTCCCTGTAGTTTCGGAATTAAGAATAGGGCTGCACTATCGGTGACTAAAAAGGGGTTCCGGGGTTGCGGACGGTGAGAGTAAGAGCTCCAAATGTCCAGTCAGCTTCGCCGAGAAAGAAGGGTGCATGCTGTAGCAAGCATTGAAAGGTGCACGTGCAGGGAGCACATCGCTCTGCTGATGATGGGGCCTGCTTTGGGGCGCAGTGCCAGTATATTTACTAAATTACTGTGAAATCAGGCCAGTAATTTTTAATTTGTGACACTGAAAGTACATAAAATAAAAGAACTTCAAATTTAGAAAAATGAGAAAATGTATTTTAATGAGTATTTTGTGTGTCCGCAGGGCCGACAGCACCCGGGCAGCGGCGCGCACCTGCCGCCCGCGCACGCGCCGCACCCCGCCGCGCACCACCACGCGCACGCGCACGCGCTCTGACCCCGCCCGCTGCGCACTGGACATATCGTCGCACCAGTGTACTGCACTTGGAGAAGCTCTCACTGTGAAACGAATGCTCACGTGAATGGACCTGTGACCCTCAAGAAGCGATAGAATGAGACCAATCACGCACATATAAAGACTACAAAAGGGAAAGTGGCCTCGCTCTGACCCCACCCGCTGCTACGTATAGTCACCAACACTATAAAGTTGTACTTGGCTCTGACGTGAAAGAAGAAGGCAACTTTATTCGCAAATATGAAGAACATCTGACAAGGGGAGATATCTCGCCAGGCATGGTGGTCATGCCAGGCGAGCGGCCATGCATCGGCTGTCTCGTTTCATCACATAAATTGGCTTTGACGGCCACAATCTAGTACATAGTTGCCACCAATATACGGCTCAGAAAGGCTCTGACTGCTTAACTGTTGCCTGCACGAACCGACTTGATGGTTCTTAGCGAAGATAACCGCAAAAGCAACCAACAAATGCACCTGCATGCAGCGCATGGGCGGACCATGGCCGAACCTATTAATCTATAGTTATATAGGGCAGGCAATGATTGCGTAACGGATGTGCACACGAACCATCTTGCTATCAAAGAAATCTTCTAGAAGATAGATCAACAGGCTCTACATAAATAATGCGTGCTGACTCCACAAAAATATTACAGCATGACTCTACGCAAATAGTAATACCTACTTACAAGAATACTTTAAAATTTATAACATCAACATACTCTACAAACCCATTGTTTATGAGTAGCGAGAATTGAAATAATCTCAAATATTGATCCCATTTAGATATACCTTACTTAATCTGTATGACTATAAGATTGTTTCTGAACTTAGTGTTAAAACCTAGTGGATTTGTACATAATTATCTAAAGATCATTTATTAAAAATATAGCAATACATTCTGATAACGCTACTGTTTGATAAAGTGTTTTATAGCAAATGGTAAACCCAGCTGTCGCAATAAATCTAACTATCGAATTTCCCAAAATTTCGAATGATTGATAAGCACATCTATTTTAATGATTAATAGATATATTATTTCTTTGACATATTAATACGGTGGCTGACATCTGGAGACTGATGGTCTATGAGTGGACCGGCGAGTCTGGCCGGCAACAGCACCTTTGCTCCAAAACACAATAAAATTGCTTCACGGCAGAAACAAGCGCTGATGCAGCGCTGATAAGCATCCCTGACACATCCCCTTTTTGTTGGTATCGGGGGGGAAAAATTACAAAAGGTACCCGGCACCTTGGGAGAAGATACCGGGTTTTGTGAGATTTGTACGGCACTAAAACCCCCTCGGTGTCCTGACTCTGCGTTTGGGGGGGACTCCGGAATATCCAGGGAACGCACCGGTGTCCTCCGCGCGCGACGCCCAGTATGGGCCCATCTTCGGGAGAGCTGGAATGAGCGGGAGAGCAGGTGCAGGAGAGCAATTGTGCTCTCCTGTACCTGCTTACGGCGGCATGCAGCTACGCTCCCACCGCCGCCCTTCCTTCGCCACTGGCTGGACGGATCGAGCTCCCACTCTCACCACCCGCAACCCTGGAAGCCCCCTTTTAGTCGCCTTTTCCGATCAGGCAGAGGGATACCGTAGCTCTATTCTTAATCCCGAAGCTACTCGTACAGGGAATACACGACACATTCGAATATTACCTATAAATTCTACTCGAGATTTTTCCGCATATTTATATTTAAATTTAAATAGTGTGCAGTGCAGTGTTGTGATGGCAAATGAGGACAAGACAGTGAAATTGTAAATGAAAAAGTATTAAACGTTGTATATAAAGTTATATGCAGGTGTGTAAGATAGTAGTTTATCTATACAATAGGCTACAAACTTGTCTAGGGTATTAGTTTTGTAATGGGTATACGGCTAGGGTTGCCACAAGATATATCTCTGAATAATATCAACAGGAGACATACATACAAAACCATTTTAATTCACGTTGATAATGGTACTAATTATAGCACTTTCGGTTACAGTGACTTTTTTTTTACTCTGTGTACTGTATTTCTCTAAATCTTTTTGGTTTAAAACCTTTGGCTGATGAGCTAAGTAAGTTACCTGCACAAAGTTGAAGACCCTGCAAAAAAATGTAGAAACCACATACAATCCTTCAACTTCAAATAAAAAATGAATTTAAGTTGAGACGTTGAATAGATACCTATGCACGAGGTTTATAATTTACTTGTGGTGACCTCAAACAATATTGATATTGTATGTACTACTCGGCCAAGTTAACATGACACCTGGGAGACTACTCTGTACGCCCGTATCCGAAACTTCGTGAATTTTTGGGTCTAATATTTTAGCAAAAGCCAGTCTTATATGATATTCTAGCAATATTATTCATTTAGTGGCTTAATGTTATCAATGACAACGCTTATCTTATAAATTCACGAGAGAAAAAAAATGTCTAAATATGCCAAAAATGATTCCGAAAAAGTCAGAACTTATGGACGGATGCATACAATAGCATCCCAGGTGTCATGTTAACTTGACCGAGTAGTAGGTGCAGTTATGTAAATAGTTTAATGATAATGGCGAAATGGGTACTTATTATAAATATAATTATAGTTAATATTTAACTTGACCTATTTTAGACTTTAATTTTTATGAGGCATTATGTATATCGCTAAGTATAAGAAGAAATGGCTCTCCTATAAATATTATATTGTCAGTTATTCAAGGGGTCGATTTTTCACAGACTAAAAAATTTATCTGCGGATTGATAAATCGACCCTAAAACAAACAAATAAACTGCAAGTTAATAACAATATCTAACACCAGGCCACACTAGCTACTATTAGCTTCGACGATCGGCATTGTTTGTGCATCGCGTTTTGCATGCAGAATCGCCCGTTTCGGATTCTGAATCGCTGCGTTTAGCGACATATCGCCAATCGCCGATGCTGCTAGTGTGGGTTGGCTGAACACAACTGAAATAGTATATTTCATTACAAGTGCGGAAAGGCAGGCTCACCTTCGGCTACGCCTCGGCTCGGGTAGACATTTGTCGGAACTCCTTGCAATGACGGTTCCGCACGTGTACTGAACAACTTTTTTTAATACAGTTGCGAAAAAATGAAGCAATTTAATAAAATAATAAAAAGTCGCAAAGAACATTTTTGAAAAATGGCGCCAACCGTAAAAGAATACCTAGCAGAGATTTTTTTTTGTTTTCTTCACCCATTCTGGGTAGGCAAAGGGAATTATGCCGAACAGCCAAGTCTTCAGTAGATTTTTTTTATTGACATGAAATGAAAATGTTAATGAGATGAAATGAAATGAAACCTAACTTAACTCATTGAATCAAATAATTAAATCTGATATTGAAAAAAATTAGTAGCTTCTTTTTAGAAATATTTGCATGAATCATAAAAACTTCTAAAACTTCGTGGTTGGTTTTTTTCTTTTTAATAGACATTATTTTGACAGTTGGGAAAGAAAAAGCACGAGTGTGTAATAGCCCACTTCCCGCACGCTAAACGTCCCTGCAATACGTCACTTTTTGAGCAACTGTATTAAAAAATCTATTTTTGCAACTAAAATTAATTCTTAAAGTAGAGCCATTACTATGGATTATTATGTAAATATAGGACTTCATATATCTTTAATCATTTTGGTTCATGTCTGAATCGTTAGTGAATGATTATTCCAAGTAGTCATACTTGCACAGCATTCGTTTTGAAAATTTTCAATAGATTAGAATATTATTTAAAAGCAAATTTTAATATCGTATACCAATGTAATGTTTTATACACAATAAATTAAAGTTGATATGAGAGTGGAGGAATGGACACTTAAGTAAATAATTATTATTTTCTTTCCGCTATTGTATATTTTACTACTTACTTAAATTGTTTATGCTAAGTATTTATATCAAATGTATTTTAGATATATTGTAAAAATAATAGACATATATTAAATAAACTGTTTAATTTTTGCACACTTAATTTTGTTTTTTTTTCTTTTCTCGTAAAATAACAATAAGATCCTTGTAAGAGTGTTAAAAATTTATTGTCATTATTTACTAACAACTCAAATTACTCTTCATTGATTAACTGATAATGCAAGTCCTATACTAGGTATGTGTAAACAATAATTTATTAGAAAAACCTCTTGTCAGATATTTAAGACTGTCACTTGCTTTATGATGAAGGAAATTATTGCAATGTTTCATACCAAAGTTTTAGTTCAACTCTCAATTTTCTCAAATCCAAACAATTTTCTCCGAAGGCGCGCCATAACAACGTTAGCTAGCGGTGGACTATGGACTACTTAAATCCTTTTCAGTAGGAAGAGGAAACTTCTTTTAACTTTCTTTTACTCACATTCATTTTTGGGATACAAATGATTCTCGTAATGAATGAAAATCTTTTCACGGTCATCGCCCGTTGGTCATTACTACATGAGAGCTAAATATTCAAGTCTAGCTCCATCATTCATCGTGGTCTACGTCGTCGTATACTCCAGAAGTAACGTGATCCTCAATCTATAGCACGAAATTTTCTCTTTTAATTGAATAGCGATCGCGCAGTCCGAAAGCCGACTCGCCTCAGAATCGAATTTACAACTGAAAACAATAAACGGATATTGGTGGCCGCTGGCCGGACACGAATCGCCAATTAAATCCTTGCTTTGTTTCGCGTTTAATAGCACCTAATCCGAAATTTACTGTATCAATAACAAAATTTACGAGCGTACTCGAGGTCGGGCGCTTTGTGGCAAACTTCTTTACGTTACTTCTACCCTTATTCTACAGTTAATTTACTGGTAGGTTGAGCAGGATCTAGCGTAGGGCAGATAAATTTAAGGGCAGTCGACAAATATTTGGGATCAATTTCTTTTAAATGTTAATTTTTTTATCTTTCTTGCACGGGTGGCCCTGTTTTTCACAAGTGCTAAGTAAATTAGATAAACCCTTTCGATACAAGGAAAGGGCGGCCGGATACCAATAGGCCTATACCTTAACAAATCTGCCATTATCTTACTCTGCACCACTACACTCCTATTTTTAAGATTTTTACAGATACGTAAGTTAGCTGCACAAAAAGCTTTACATTCATTGTAGTGATCAGTGTACGGAGTGTACTTAATAAAGCCATTAATGAGCGTTGGGAATTCTCTCAGAAGAATACAATTCTCTCGCACTTGTACACATGCAGTAAGTTAGTGAAGCTCACACGCATCCTCTCCAGGAAATTAAAGTGATTTGTGATACCTACTTAAATTTTGGATGCGGAGGTTTATAATACTTAATAAAAATAACGTTTCACATTCAGAGCCCCACAGTAGGGTAGATATACCCTGTGTCGTGGGTACCATGGACACATACAAAGACAGAAACACGAACACCCAGACCGAGAACAGAAATTTAAACTCATCATTTAAATTTCTGTTTCGCCGGAAATTGAACCCGGGACCCTCCGATTGGCAGTCCGGCATGGTAACCATTGCGCCACACGGGTCGTTTATTTACTATATTTTTTTGCTCTGTAGATTTAGAAGTTTTAGATGAGTAGAAGCAAACGCAACAAATTTTATTATAATCACATGTGTGGGTTGAGATCGATACAATAATAACTAATTGTTAAAAGTCCAAGCTTTCTTGTTAACATAAACCGTCTCCCCGCCTCCGCCAACCTGCATAGTAGCGTGGTGGAGTAAGCCCTAGACCTGCCCAATTGTGAAAAGACATCGGTGCCTAGTAGTGGGACGCAAAACGGTGTGCAGACATTGACATAAAATTTCTGTTCGTAAAGGGACGATGTCCTTACGCGAGCGCAGAAAAAGCGCGGGAGCAAAAAAGATGACGGTTGTTAAAATGACATTGGACGCCCAGTGCCGGCCGGCCTAATTAAAAGTGGCGGCACTGTTCCTCAGCTTGGCCCACGGTTGCTACAAATGCGCAATATAAGTATGAAATGTTACCATAAAATCGCTTGTTACGGATCCCACGCTTCAACGTTTCAATAGGACAAATTATAAATATATAGGTAAGTATGTACTGTACACGTTCCATAATACAGATACAATGCTCAATTATAAGCGGATTAGCTGTAACAAAAAGTACGGATGTCTTCAGATTCGGAAAAATATCAGTTTCAAGTTATCCTACTCACTTAAACACATATTTTTAATCTTCTGAAACTTGATCTTGGCTTAGAAGCTAGGTGTCTTAACCGATTGGCTCTCACTACCACACATGTCTTTTAAACATTACCCTAATAATGAACTAGCAACAATAGATTTTTCAGCAAAAACTAAGCCGCGGGACATCAAACAAATCTGCATTAAATAACCGTAACCGTCGTGACCTGTCGCGTTGACAGTTGACACAGGGCGCCGTATAATCCCTGTCCGACCTACCAACCTACCGACCCTGGGCGGGATCTCTCGGCTTACACTCGTGCCGCCAGACCGAGCATCGCCGACAAACAAAATATTTTGCTAATTCGTCACGGGTCGCAAGAACTGACGACTCTGCTCAGCAAAAAATAACACGTGTCATAAATAGGGGTTGGTCAAGATTATAACGAAATTGATAATAAACCTTCACCAACATTGCAGAAAGTTGAATTTGGAGCCACTGCTGTGTGGCAAATTGGCAGGTAATAAAATACCAGCAAAATGAGAGTACTTACCTAATTTTGCTAGACCAGAGGCACAAATACAAAGAGCCAGAGAGAGGGCTACCTATTCTGTCCGCATCCGCCTGTAAGTGCTAACAACTTAGTTCTAGTTCTAACATTTTCATAATCATTTTCGGCATAATCATATCGTTTTTATTCACGAATTTTTAAAACTAATTAATTTAAAATTAAAATGTCAAATTAAATATCTCGGACATACCTATGAGCACTAAACAGTAAACAGAGTGGCTTTATATAAGAACTATGAGCTTGGAAAATTTGTAAATAATTGCAAACTATTTTAATTTATTTTAACGAATCATTTGGAGAATCCTACTAGTATTAGTAGTATTAATCGCGTTTATAATATTATAAACGCGAAAGTTTATAAGTATGAATGTTGGTTATTCTTTCACGTAAAAACTTCTGAATGGATTTCAATGAAACTACAACAATATAGCTTATACATCAGAATAACACATAGGCTACAAATAAAGATCACAGTATCTTTGAATTGTCCAAAATATGACGATAAGTGTTAGGTAAGCCATCTGCGAGCTATTCTGGCGTGCGCTACCAAAACTAGAACTGGTAGAACTATTATGGTTCGCCCGGGGAAGTACCACCGCCGCACCCACTTCTGCCGTGAACCAACTCTATTGTGTTTCGGTGGAAAGGTGCAGTTGCCGGCCACACTAGCATGAGGCGACCACCATCCTCCGGAGTAGCAGCGCAACTGCATACGACCTCAGACAAGACTCACCTATGCTTACTTGAGGTTGTATGTAGATGTCCATGGGCTGCAGCGACCACTTAACACCACGTGGCCTGCATGATCGTTTGCTACTCCATTCGAATAAAAAAAAATTGCACGCTGTATCACGGCAAATGTGAAATACTATCATGATAATGTATAAACAAAAAATCATCACTTTTACGCAAATAAATCCTATTCTATTCTAATATTTTTATTGATAAACTCTTCAAAGACATAGATTGACCAGCCATGTATGTTTTACTTTTTATAGAGACCAAAGATTTGATAGAGACAGATAAACGGCACTTTTCTATCCCTTTATTTAGGTTTGATTATATTTGGCGATATGGTTTGGTTGGTAATTTTCTTAACATCTACATTAATGTTAAATTCGAGATTAAAAAAGTAAAAAAACGTGACCGTTCATTTTTTGATTTGTGTATTTTCATATTTATTTATCATTACACTGCCATCTAGTGTTTGATACTACTACTAATATTGCAAGATACTGAATGTTTGGGTTCGGAACCGAGTCGAGCATTTGCTACTGCTTGCTAGGGGGCGCTAGCACGAACAAAGTCATCTGAAAAAGTTAAATGTTATTGTTGTTTAACATTAACGAATAACAAAAAAATATTGCTTATTAAAACGGGGAATGTAATTAAGCAAGACAAAATAATCTTAAATATAATGTCAATAAAATAAATTAATTATCGCGAACTGTGATATCTTTCTTGACGTCGCACTTGGTGACCGCGGCGTATCAGAACAATTGTAGACAATAATGTTCAATAAGATAATATTAATTTTTGAAAGCCTTTTTGCACTCGACACTATTGGTGCCGTGTGAACAACACTTAAGGAGAAGTCTGCTTGTTAAAATATTTATTTTTACGTGTAGGTGTGCTATCTTTTTTCATGGTACCTCCTAGCTGTCATGTACTAAGCAAAATAGACAAGCATCTATTTTGTGATTAGGCTTGGCTTTACATTAGATCTGATATAGGTAGGTATTTTTGATAACGTGAGGTCGTCTTGGCAACATTATGAAAATGATTTTCATGGAATTTAATTTTGTTATAGATAGAATGATAAATGATAATGTAGAGTAGAGTTTATTTTGTAGAGCTGTGACTCACCTTAAAATTTAACATTTTACTTATATTTTTAATCGATATTTACATGAAAGTAAGTGGTAAATCAGCCAGTAACTTTTCTTGTATATCGAGGATCATGAGCAGTGTCCATTATTAACGAAGCTGTGTCTATCAGAAGAACCCGGGATCATTCTCTCTTCCCGTGACCACTATATTTTCGGCTACCTCCGTCGGCTTAAGGTCCTGGTAAAGTTGTTAAGTCCACTATAGATAAAACCAAATTTCCTTCTTCTATTGGGTAAATAGAAAAAACCGTCGCGGGACGCCCGGTTGACGTTTTATCATCAAAATTATTTTGCACAACAAATTAATTCTAAAGTAATATTGGTAAAGGAAATGTAGTATTATTGGCCCAATAGTATACTAGGTCTTCTTTTTATGATTTGAATAACGTCTAGGCGATTTCGTGTGGCGCCGCCCCCGTGCAAAATCACTGTAATCCAGCGTATTTCATACCAAAAATCAAGTCATACGTCACCGACACCAATGTTCAGTAAGGTCCTTAACATTGTGCACACGGCTCCAATACTGGACATTATCGACAATTATCTCTGATAGTCCAACGTCTTGTTGCCGGGGCCCTATTCGTAAAATTATCGAGCGATAAACATTACCTATCTCAGCGTAACTTAGCAAAATTATATCTCTAACATAAATTAGATATTCAAATTATGTAGTCGACATCTGGTCTTTGGAGTACGAGAAGCAATTAATTAGCAAGGAAAGCTTTCAGTTTTTAATTAAGTCAGCAGCAGCAGTGACAGCAAATGATAATATGCGATTGCAGCTGCCAAGTGATTGATGTAATGATTTATTAATCGGCTGAAAGTCTGATGAGTTACATTGTAACTACCAAATATAGATAAGATACTTAATCGTCCATGTATTAAAAATACCATAACAATATAGCGACGATGGCCGAGCGGTACCGGGTTATACCGGGTTGAAACCCCCGGCGCGCACCACACACAAAGAAAGTTAGAGCGTATTTATCGCTGCTCGACGGTAAGGGAACATATTGTGGTGGTGTGTATTTAATTAACTACGAAGTTTTCCATCACCATTCCCGAAAGAAACTCATGATTTCTTAAAGTCATGATGTTCACGAATCCGTACTTAGACAGGGTGGTGGACTATAGCATAAATCCCTCTCGCTTCAGAGAGGAAACCTGTGCCCAGCAGTGGGGCATAAAAAGGTTGAAAAAAATTTGTTAAGATACAGGTATCAGCTGTGCCTTCCGCCACAGCCCTTGTGTGTAGAGACACTAATTAGCGTGGGGTTACTGGAGCCCCTTGTCCGAATATAACGGTTGCAACCCTTTTTGCATCCCAGGTCTGGCCTCTGGGGTCCCTCCTCATGGAGGCCTGCAGCTGAACTTAACTGAACTGCTCCAGTGCGTGTTGGTAAAAAAGCGGGTTAGTGGCAACTGTCGAATGTTTTCAATCTTTACAATCCCATCATCATATCAGCTGGGACGGGACCGACAGTTTAAAGTCCTTCAAGGTAAGGAAACGCACATAAAATTTGTATAGCGATCACCCATCTTACACACCGCTCTTTGTAAAGGCTCGCTTAAAACTTCTTCGTATGACTTCGTCTGTAAAGATGTTGGAAATTCGTGCATTTCCTGTTGATATTGTTTGTAACTATTTTCTGTTTCCTAATAATCCATCATAATGGTGATAGAAAGATCTTAGGTTGTGGAACTTGCATTATTCGACGACCGAAAATAAGCAAATCTATACGCTATATTTAGTATCCATTTGTTCTGCTCTATATTTATCAAAAAAGGACACGTTTGAAGATTCTCTCCATCTATACAAGATTTCTATGATATAATTAATGGGAGATACATTAATTCTATCATGAAAAGAATCCTCAAATTATTAAACTCCGCGGAGTTGTGGTTAAAAATAGGGACAGTACTTTTTATTAAAATGTAAATAAAAAATAAGGGCATGGAAGAGACATATAGGTCATTAAATATACATATAAATACGTACTTATACCTATTTATTTTGTCCAATCCTCCAATCCTCCAATCCTCCAATTATCCAAAAATAAGACTCTTTATATTTGCGAATAAAAATGAAGTAAACTGATTTTATTTCCTCGTACGTTAATCTTGTAATAATGGTTTCTAATATTCCAAACACGTAATGTGCCATCAGACGTTAAAAATGGGTAATTCAATTGTGCTACTTGTTAAAATCTAATTTTCATATTAATCGCAACTCGTATATATATCTACAATCGTAATGTATAAATCATCGGGTTTTTCTTATTGAGTACTAATATTCATGTCACGAAGTTACTTCGCATGTAGCGTACAAAACTTATCTATTTATAGAATGTAGTACTTATCTATTATATGATTGTAGGAAGCGCGCATGGCCCGGCGGTTAGCGTAGAACGCAAACGATCTATGCAACTAAGCCAAACGGGCGCGGTCGGGTGTGAGATGGGTGACCGCTAGTGGCAAAAAATTTCATGCGCGTTTCCGTGCTTCGGAGGGCACGTTAAGCCGTCGGTCCCGGTTGTTGTCGATAGATAACAGTCGTTAAACATTGTCGGAGGCCTTATGGGCGGTTTGAAAACATCCGACAGCGGGTTGGCCACTAACCCGCATCTCCACCAACCCGCATTGGAGCAGCGTGGTGGAGTAAGCTCCAGGCCTCCCCAATATTGGGGAGAGACCCGTGCCCAGCAGTGGGACGCAAAAAGGGTTGCAGCCAAACATTGTTGGAGGTCTTATGGGCGGTTTGAATACATCCGACAGCGGATTGGCCACTAACCGGCATCTCCACCGACCCGCATTGGAGCAGCGCGGTGGAGTTAAGCTCCAGGCCTCCCCAATAATGGGGAGAGACCCGTGCCCAGCAGTGGGACGCAAAAAGGGTTGCGGCCAATATGATTGTAGGTACATAATCTTAGTCCCTGTAGCTTCGGGATTAAGAATAGAGCTACGGTATCCCCTGCCTGATCGTAAGAGGCGACTAAAAGGGGGTTTCCGGGGTTTCGGACGGTGAACGTTGGAGCTCGACCCGTCCAGCCAGCAGCCCCGGGGGAGGACGGCGGTGAGGGCGTGGCCGCATGTCGCTGTGAGCGCCTGAAGGTGCAGGAGAGCGCATCTGCTCTCCCAAAGATGGGCCCATTCTGGGGCGCCGCGCGTGGAGCACACTGGTGCGTTCCACTGGAGATCCCGGAGTCCTCCCAAGCCCCCCCCCCCCCAAGCAAGAGGCAGGCCACCGAGGGGGTTTTAGTGCGGTACAAATCCTACTTAACCCGGTTTTGGTTTGGTTTCCCCCCGATACAAAAAAAAGGTAAGATTATCTTAGATTCAAATGTCAAAGTATAGTTTAAATTAACAAATCATAACGTTTATTTTTTTTTTGTATGATAGTATTTTAAATTTACAGGATAATTTATTAAGCCATTTCCTATATTAAGTCGTATACGAACGAAGGTTACTGACATAGCTCTCAAGATTTGCAAGCGGCAATGGGCAAAGGCTGATGGATGGATGATTCAGTCGACCATATTGACGACTTATTATAGACAATGACACTAGGACACGACTCCAAGGAACCTGGGTTTAAAAATATGAGCTATAATAACCCCTGCCTGATCGTAAAAAGCGACTAAAACGACTGGGGGCTTCCGGCCTTCCAGGCGTTGAAAGAGGGACCGAGCTTGATTCCTCTAGCCAGCGCGGCCTTGAGAAGGACGGCAGCACAAACGGCAGTGTGTGGGTGGCTGTGGCTGCACACCGTTGCACCTGAAGGTGTAGGAGAGCCGTGTTGGATTCTCAAGATAGAGGACTATTATGGATCACTTCAAATGGAGGACACCGGTGTGTTCATCTAAAGATCCCGAAGTGCTCCTCGACCCAAGAACTGAGGCAGGCCACAAAATGTTTTATATTTATAACAAAGTATTTTATAGTTGTTGTAGTTGTAGACGAGTGCTCATGGCATACCCTTTGAAAAATATATCAGATCACATTTTAAGCCAAGGTCCTGAATCTACACGTCCTATAATTCTACCCGCCCTCACTTTAACATTTCATGTACAGTTGGTAAATAAGCTGATATATAGCTTATAGCTTCAGTGTTACGCTATATCGTCACTTTTATGCTATGCAAGTAGGTATCCAGTTTCTGAAGTAACGAAGCCTAACCAAGATATTTGATAATTGACGAAGTACATATCTAATTACCTAACAAAATAAAAAATTTAATACTTTTCTGCATTCTTACCTACCATTACTATGTATATAAGGTAGAAATCTTGCTTTTAATTTAATAGGACTCATTGGAAATTACACCCAAACAAAAATAGATAGTAATCCAAAGCCTTAAGTCGTAGTATTACGTAGTAAGTATACAAACCAAAAAATATTGCCGAATAGAGGTACTCCTTGTTTTGAAGTCAAGTCAAAATAAATCCGTTTGTATTGGTTTAGGTATATTTTATTCGCCTTCAATATATTCATGTCAGTAGCAAAGGACATAAAAGTGGCGATAAAGTCTCTCAGTGACCGCAAACGGAACATAGCGGTCGGGAACGCCCCGGACGCAAATAAAAATTATAATTTTCATGAACACAGATACAAAACTTACTTCTTTTTACGAAAGTAAATAAACAAAAGCAGTGATGGTCTAGTGGTTAAGATGTTTCAGCTGGGACATTGCTAGGACTCCTATTAAAATCGAAGCGCCGGTTCTGCATATGAAAATAAAAGTTTACAAATTTAAAAAAAAGTTAAAAAAAGAGTTTTTTTCCTCCCGCTTTTTTCTCCTAGCCCATATAAGTCTTAGCGCACACAAAGCGGATGAGGGTCAGCCGATGGCCGTACAACAATAACAAACATCTAGTGTATTTCATTTCATTTCATGTCATGACATGTCATGTCATTTCATGTCATTTCATTTCACTTCACTTCACTTCACTTCACTTCACTTCACTTCACTTCACTTCACTTCACTTCACTTCACTTCACTCCACTCCACTCCACTCCATTCCACTCCACTCTACTCCACTCCACTCCACTCCACGCCAAGCCACTCCACTCCTCTCCACTCCACTCCATTTCATTTCATTTAATTTCTTATGTGCGCACTTTTAATCAATGACTCTACGGCAAAAGGAAACATTTTAGTAATTGGTTTCGGTTTCCTGTATTCGTATCCTGGAGTAAACATTTGACTACGATTTTGTATTCGTTTGATACAAAATAAGCCTTAAATAATTTCGTCAGAATTTATGGAACAAAATAATTTCTTTGAACATAAAACAGTTATTCTGTTCTATCTTTACAAAGTAAGGGACGTTTGTATGTAAATCTAACGCGGTATCTCTCCCAAAGGCAGTTTTTTACTCTATCTGTATACAAAAAAGGTTTAATTACAATTTTTTCCTGTACATCGATAAATTCCAAATTACGAGTACCTTAGAACCAGACTCAAAAGTTACGTTTACGTGCAAGAATTTGAACTCATGTCACGTGTCCGAATGTTATTTATGCAATAAAACACGCAAGTAGTGTAGGAAATACATTTACGAGACTAACATCCCAATATTTCTAAGCTAATATAAACAAATTAACGGTGACCTAAGACCTGGCGATTATTTTGCCCAAAGAACGATTGAACGTGGCAATGCCGCCACTTGCCACTCGCCTGCCGTGACTTGGGTACCATGCCTCATACGGGTTTTTTAGATGAAGCATTTTATTTGTAAATTTATCCTTACTAATATTATAAATCGGAAAGTGAGTTTGTTTGTTTGTTCCGCTTTCACGCCGTAACTACTGAACCGATTACTTTGAAATTTTGCAGGCGTAAAGTTAGAAACCCGGATTAAATAATAGGTACTTTTTATCCCGGAAAAATTTGATATTCCCGAGGGAAAACAAAAATATTGTTAGCTTCATACCAGTTCGGTGGTACATGGCGCTGTGTGTCGTTTAAAACAAGTTAATATTTTGCAAATGAATATGCACATGTAAACTTAGAAGCTAAATGATACGATAATTAATCCCCGAAAATGAGGAATTCCCGAGGGATGACGTACAATTTGGTTTATCGTCTAAACTGGTTTTTTACATCTACTTATCCTGGGTAGGTACTTAGTATTTTTTTACTGCAGCTAAGCAAAAACTTCTGTACTTATTTACCTACCCTTTATCCTGATATAATAGACTGTTCCAGAGGGTTAACAAATGTTATGAATAATCAAAAATGAAATGAAATATGAATAATGAAAATATTTTGAATGAAGTTATGGGAGTAACTACTGAATATTTATCTGTAGACACAGTGATAGAAATAGAACATAGTACCTCATACCCTGTAGAGTTCTTAAATTCTTTGGAATTATCTGGGGTGCCTTCTCATAAATTAAAATTAAAAGAGGGGTTCCGGTGATGCTCATGCGTAATCTCGATGCCCCTAGACTGTGTAATGGTACCAGGCTGCGTGTCACTCAGCTTGGGCGGAATATTATTACAGCAACTATTTTAACTGGCGCAGCAAAGGGTGAAAGTGTACTCATTCCTCGGATTCCGATTATTCCAACAGACCTCCCATTTCAATTTAAAAGACTTCAATTTCCTATAAGGGTTTCATTTGCAATGACCATTAATAAAGCACAAGGCCTAACTATAAGGGTTGCTGGAGTACACTTGGAAAAACATTGTTTTTCGCATGGTCAGCTCTATGTAGCGTGTTCCCGGGTATCCAGTGCCCAAAATCTGCATGTTTTTGCTCCCCAAGATAAAACATACAATATAGTTTACCATTCAATTTTGGTTTAACAACTCATCGTATCCAGCGTTATATCGCGCTTATTGGATTTTCCCGTGGGAATGAGAAGTTTTCTTATAGTTGTGCTTTATTAATGGTATATGGTATTTATGGTACCTAATGCGAAAATTGCGAAAGTAACTCCGTCTGTCTGTTGTTCTTTCACGCCTAAACGGCTGAAAGGATTTTGATGAAATTTGGTATGGAGGTAGTTTAAGTCCTGGAAAAGCAATGTTTTACCGCGGGAGAATTTCTCATTCCCACGGGAAAATCTGAATCTGAATCTGAAAAAAAAGCCGCGGGCGGAAAGCTAGTTTTTTTTATAAATTGTGTTATATTTTGTATATGTTTTTGTTGTATAATATTGTATAGTTCGTATATTTTAATGTTAATCTATACATCTATACTCTATACAAATAAATAAAATTGGAGTGTATGTTTGTAATATTAAAATAACCACTTTTTACTACATGCATTAGAATGTTTCTACGGTTCATATGCCAAAATATAATTTTTTACAATTTTTGTCTGATTGTCTGTCTGTCTCTGTCTGTTTGTTCCTGCTAATCTCTGAAACGGATGTACCGATTTTGACGCGACTTTCACTGGCAGGTAGCTGATGTAATAAGGAGTAACTTAGGCTACTTTGATTAGATGACAATACTGCGGAGTATATCCTTTCTAACGCGGGTGAAACCGCGGGGCACAGCTAGTTTGATTATATGTGTTAAATACGTTCATATATAAAATTTAAGTAATAAAATACCATAAATAATAAAATAAAACAGTTTAACTAATAAAATAATATCATGTCGGTATGGCGACAATCTTTCATATATAGATTGCGTTATCGGTGTTACGATTGTCTTCAAGCACAATTGGCTCCGAAGCTGCACTAAAGATAGATTTTAAATGTCATTTGTATATAAATTTGTCTACTCTGTAATAAACTTAGTCTAAACTCTTTATTTGTTAAGTGATTTGCCGTCACTACGAGTACAACAGTAAGTTTAAGTTATGTTTTCTTTTCTACCTATTTTGTATCCGACTGCTGGGCGCAGGTCTCCCCTGACAAGGGCAGGGAATTTAGGCCATTGTCCACCACGCTGGCCAAGTGCAGATTGCTGGACGTCATGCCTTCGAGAATTTATGAGCTTTCCATGCATGATGATGAAAAACATTGTAATTAATTTAATATCACAATATTTTCTATCATTGTGGAGTAGTAAATACGCATATTATTTTGCGCCGTGCGCGCCGAGGATTTGAACCCGCTATCTCGGAGACCGTAATCTTTACCGCTCGGTGATCGCTACTCCAGACAGAGGTTATGTAGTGTATATTGTTATTTAAGCTCTTTGTTATACATATATATATTTTAAAACCTTTTTGCCGTGCTGCCGCGATGCCGGCGCGTACAGTCGCGCGTGCTCGCTCGCGCCTGCCTCGTGTTAAATTCTCTCTGCACTAAATGCATTTTTCGACCAATAGGTACCCTGAATGCGACTTGTTTGCGGATGGATGGACGGATATATTTTTTAAATGTCAGATGAATAAGTTTGCCTTAATTAACGAAGTTGGTATTTATCCGTGTTAGGTAAGTTAATAATAAAAAAGTGTCCGTATTTGCTAATAATTCCTATTTATACAATATTTTATCGTGACTTTATAACTAATATAACGGTATTCATGTGTAAGTATTATCAGACGTCCATAGAACAATGTTTTAAGAAATGCTTTCTGAAACCTCTCAAACTTACGGAGAAATCGGTGTAAATGTAAAGTATTGTGAAAATGACATCGTCTAAATTAACAAAAATGTTCTTACTATAAAATAAAACGTACTGGGTCAAACTAAATGAAACCTTTAGGGGACCAAATATCAGCGTTTCGGAACAAAAAGAATCATTGGTACACCCGGTAAAAAGTTCTGTTGAAACAAATACAAAAAATACAGTTGAATTGATAATCTACTCTTGTTAAAAATTGAGGTTAGGCATGAGAAGAGGTTAAAAGATCACGAATAGTAAGAATCCATTCGCCTTACGTAACACCCTTCGGCTATACTAAGCTTACTTCCGTCATACAACAAATATGAAAGATCTCGTTAATGAGTATATTTCGGTCACCTGGTCAACTATTCATGATGCGTTGAGCAGTATCGGGGTTACATAACTTCCTGGTCGCAAAGTCGCGGATTCAGCGGTATGCATGCGTTGCACGTGCCGTGTGTTACAAGTGACGGACAATCCTCGCGACGACACTTCTGCATGTCAAGGATTCCGCGTAGCCAAGAACATTAACAAGCATAACAACCAGCGCGCCGCAAATGTTAGAGCTTACAAGTCCGAGCGGTGACCACTGGTTCAAAAAAATAGGGATGGTCCGTTCCATGCGCCGTAATTGCAGACGCGTTTAGCTTCGTGATCTCCTTCTGCGACGCGCCGTCATGTTCGCACTTGGGAGCGCGCAGATCCCGCTTGATGAAAGGGCTGCCAGCTGAGGTAGCATAGATAACATTTCCCGGGGCTAGACCCTGTATGTTGCTAGGGATTACGGGTGGTGGTCAGCTAGAATCAGAGCTAAGAGGGTATGTGTGTGATCGCACGTTCTCCAGCTGAGGCAGACTAATCCCACATAACCCGATATCTCTCCCAAGATGCCGGTTACCTTTTGAAGTCCGATAGAGCAAAATAAGCCTTCTTATTTGCTCTCAATCAACACTCGATCTGCTCAAAGTTAGATTTTTACTTGGTTGTTAGCGATAAAATAATAGGTAACAAATCTTGTTGGAGGGTTTACGGGCGATTTAAAAACGTCAAAAAAATTGGATTGGCCACTGATCCGTCCTCCTATAGTACCAATTTTCTTTGGAGGAGCGTGTTATGAATGTTATTATAGTAAGCTCCAGGGTAAATGTAACTAATAAAGGTTTCAAAAGCAAAGTATTCTGCGGTTGTTATCTATATCGCTGATTTTTATTTTGATGTCAATTAATTATTCGCGGTAACTAGGTCGAGGTGTCATATTTTTTTGTGTGTCAGCTAACACCAAACCACGTACCTGTTTAGAAAAAGTTTTTATTCTATAAAGCCATCATCATTATCATTCATAATTTATGTAATCATCGGCATCTAACTGGTCTCAATAAAATAATCACACATGGACCTTCATAAGTGCATGGGAATGATCAAATTCTTCAACCCATCTGCCTGTGATAACCCACTGCTGGTCATTGACCCCCTAGCGTTCGCCATTACATCCGGTCTTGCGCCGTTTGAATCCACCATCTTCCCGCTGCATTCTTCAAGTCGTCAGTCTACCTGGATGGAGGGCAACCCGTGCTTCTTTTGCCGAAACATGGTCGCGATTCGAGCCATGATCAAATAAGAAATATGTACCAACAAAAGATGCTTTGTTCTGGTTTATCTTAAAAAGCACCCGATGATAAAAGTAAGGTAAAACTTTGTAACTTGAGTAATGTTTATTTAAATGAAAGAAAACATACTCGTCTATAAAATATCGTCTATAGATCATCATTGAATGCAATTTCACAAAAACAAAACTACTGCCCGTAGACCTGTAGAGTTAGCGGCAGTATCCTATGATACTACCACAACCTGATATGGTGTAATATAAAGATAGAACCTAACTGTTGGTCAACTACTCGCAGCTTGTCTGCAGCTGCGCATGGCATAAAACGCAAGCGATCTATATAGCTAAGTCGGGAAAAAGATTGGTGATCGCTAGCCATAAACTTTGCTTTAGATAACAGGTTAAGTTTTCGGTCAAAAGATAAAAGTCGTTACAGCTGCTCGTAGTATGGTATGTAGGGTTTTATAACACCCATCAGAAGATATTACTTGACTGTTACTAAAACAGTATCTTCATTAAATCCTATCAGAACAGCTCCAAATCCAAAATCCATCCAAAACATCGGAGTAAGATGGAATAAGAGCTTCATAGTTTTGGAAGAAGACCCACGCACACAAGCGCAAGGCTAAACGGGATGTAAGTAAACAGCTGCACTTAATATTTTTAACAGCATCTGAGACAAATATACTATTTTAAATGGATGATATACCTAATAGGATGATGCATGATGGAGCTTTCTATTGAGCTATTGCTAGACTGTGCTATTCTGGTCAATATCAGGTACTAAAAACCTCTATTAAAATCCACCAATCCGCACTTGGCCAGCGTGGTGGACTATGGCCTTAATCCCTCTCACTTGTGAGAGGAGACCTGTGCCCAGCTGTGGGACATAAAAGGGTTGAAAAAAAATCCCTTGTCAGACACTACTGTTCACCAACTCAATTATAGTTTCGGTCAGGTTTCAGCAGTAGTAAGAAAGTTTCATAAATCAACTTTTGTCCTTCTTTATTCCTTTAATTTTCGTCAAGATCAGTGATATTTGCAGTATTAAAATTATTGGGAATTGTGTTGAACAACTTGTTTCTAGCTTCAATTGAACCATGCACCGTAGTTCGTAATTCCACTGGTTGTTTTGTATTGCTCTGTGGGTGGACGTCATTGCCGCGAGTCGCGTCGCGCGGAGCTCACGTTTCGCGCCATTATTTGACAGCTTAACTTTTTTCACGATCTTATTTACGCGCGAGTGTTTACGTACTGTAAATCCAAAGCAAAGGACTTGGTTGCAAAATATTATTTGCCGTGATTTTACATTCATCATTTTTAACTGGGTAAGTTATTATTATGTATATTATGATAGTCATTATAAAGTAAAGTAACGCGAATGGCCTTGTCAAAATTATAAGTTATTGCTTCATACTGAGTAAATACAGCAATTGTTGGCATTTGGTTGAGCGATTGTATCTCCAGCTGTGTAGAGGCAAAACATTTTTGAATTAACGTCAATACAGTCACTTAGTAGCCTCTAAGGAAATTTCCATGTTTAATAACTGTAAGCTAAGGAATAATATAAACAAAACTACAATAATAGAGTAACAATTTATTGGAGCAAAATTGTTAATTAAAAAACAATAGATTAAATTAATTAGAAAAATTTGTAAATGGTGAAATTGACTGCCCAGACTTACTAAAAAAAATAATTTTTATGCCCCTAAAAAAACCCCACGACAATCTAAATTCTTACCGTTTGTGGCAAACCCTGCCAAGAGCAATCTGGGTCATCATGCTACTTTGAACAGAATTCAGCGTCGTTATAATTCTCTATGTAAGGAACTGAACATAGATTTGTTTAGCAACAATATCTCTAAATTTAAGAAAATCCTTTGTACTTCTAAATACATCCTTGACCCTTTTTGCGTCCCACTGCTGGGTACGGGTCTCTCCCCATTATTGGGGAGGCCTGGAGCTTACTCCACCACGCTGCTCCAATGCGGGTTGGTGGAGATGCGGGTTAGTGGCCATCCCGCTATCGGATGTTTTCAAACCGCCCATAAGGCCTCCGACAAGGTTTAACGACTGTTATCTATCGACAACAACCGGGACCGACAGCTTAACGTGCCCTCACGTGCAAGCACGGAAACGCGCATGAAATTTTTTGCTACTAGCGGTCACCCACACCCGACCGCGCCCGTTTAGCTTAGTTGCATAGATCGTTTACATTACATTAACCACCGGGCCATGCGCGATTCAAATACATCCTTAAATCTTCAAAATTAGCACATTTTAGCATTTCTCAACTTTACATACATATAATTTAACATAATTTTACGTAAATCATTTATTGTAAAGTAATTATAATATTTTTATATGTTCGACCACGATGCATGCCGTGGTAACCTATAATTAAGGCAGCATTAAGATATATTATTATTATATATTGTAATCTTAACTTGGTTTTTTGTATTATATGCCTTGTTGGATATCCAATAAAAAAATAAAAAAATGAACCCGCATTGGAGATTTGGATTAACGTAGTGGAGTAAGCTCGAAGCTCCCCAACAATGGGGAGAGACCCGTGCCCAGCAGGACGTAAAAAGAGTTGTAGCCAATATTTTTTGTTTGTAGGTAAACATTGAGTTAATCGATACTCCAAATAATCAAATTACTGACTTGCTCTATCAATTGTAGATTGTAGATTTACACGATTTTTTAAAATAAAGGTAATATTTCTTATACAACTCATTAAACAATATATGTGTTTGTTATGTTTACTTAAAATAAGCTTTATCTCACTCGTCTTTATCTTTTAACCGCTGTCTGCGGCTGTGCCCGCGTGGGCTGGATATTTTTTCCCATAGGAATAAGATATTTTTCTCGCGTTAAAATTAGCCTTTATCCGTAGCACGTTATCAAAGTTTAACAGGGACAAATAAACAAACAAACACATTTTTGGCTTGACTGCAGTCTGCAACCCTCTTTTGCGTCTGACTGATGGGCACGGGCCTCTTTCGATTACTGGGGAAGCCTGGACCTTACTCCGCCACTCTGCTCCAAGGGAGGTTGGTGGAGATACACCCTTTTTTATAATATTTTTTTACACGTTCAGCTGTTTTTCCTAGTAGAAAGCTGTGGTTTAAATCTCGGCATTCTTATTTGTATGAATTATTTATAATTATAAAAATAAAAATAATTTATGTATCTATAAGGTATAGGGTTCTGTGTCTCGTCCCTGTAGCTTCGGGATTAAGAATAGAGCTACGGTATCCCCTGCCTGATCGTAAAAGGTGACTAAAAGGGGGCTTCCAGGGTTCTGGGCGGTGAGAGTGGGAGCTCGATCCTTCCAGCCAGCCGCCCGGGGAAGGATGGCGGTGTGTGCGTAGCCGCATGCCGCCGTTAGCAGCGGAAGGTGCAGGAGAAAACTCCTGAAGATGGGCCGTTCTGGGGCGCCGCGCGTGGAGGACAACGGTGCGTTCCATTCCACTGGAGATCCCGGAATCCTCCCCAAGCGCAGAGGCAGGCCATCGAGGCGGTTTCAGTGCGGTACAAATCCCACATAACCCGTTTCAGTTTCACTTTAGCTGCAACCCTTTCTGCGTCCCACTTTACAGAAACCCTACTTGTCCCTCATGTGCTGAACCTGATTCTCTATTCAGTTAATTTTATTACGTGACATACAGCACATTATGAGAACTAATAAGAAAGAATAATGAGGCATGCATATGAGTGCAGCGCGCACGCCGACACACAAACGGGTTCTAGCGAACGCTTACATAAATTTTCGTAACCATGTGTGACCTTTGACGTAATAGTAATCATCGCACGTAAGCGTTTATACTTCGTACTATCGCTGTCATAACGTTATGTGGATTTGAGTAATAGCTACGAATCTATTGATCAGTACTTTTTAAATGCAGTGACAAAACACGTAATATTAAGGGCACGTATTTGCAAATCACAAAAGCAGTGTAAGTAGTTGTGTTAAAGCATGTGCATGTTTCCTATGTGGGAGGCAGGGAGGTGCTACTGCATGAAATAGTATACATACACCATGATACGGTTTGATTGTGCGGAACGTTGCTAAGTAGTTTAAACCTAACTTTATAACAATGGACATCCTCAAAGTAACGCCCGATTTAGTTTTTTTTATTTGAATGGAGTAGCAGCAGTGTTTTTTTTTATTTGAATGGGGCAGTAGCAGTTAATGATATTAATCCGGAGGCTTATGGTCTCCTCATGAAAGTGTGTTCGAGCACTGCTTGATTCTGGCGAAACACGACATATTCGCGTGACAGTACTCAAGGATGCAGCGGTACTTCCCCGGTCACTCAAAGTAGCTTAAAATTACCTACCTTGTTTAGTAGTTACAACGCTACGTGTACATATGAAAGTAAACGAAGTGATGAATTTCTGATGTCTATATAAAATGTAGGTTAATCCGTTTAAATTAATAATCGGCTCTCCAAAATTAGTTAAAAAGATCAGTTAGTGTGACAAATTCTGTCATACCAAGTTTGTTTATCTTTATATGTAGGTATATTATAATTCTTCTGTACGTGTGTTGACAGTGAACTTCTCCTTAACGGCTGGACCGGATTTAAATGAGTTTTTTGTGTGTGTTCAAGTGAATTCGAGGATGGTTTAGATTCACCATTCGGTCCACTGGAAAATGTTTTTTTATTTATTTTTGTTTATTTAGTTTTCCCATATAAATTGTTCCTACCTGTCAAACGTTAGTATTTCGTGCCGTGTCGTTCTAAACTTGGATACAGTCAGAATCATGTCAGCATCAGAATAACAGGACAGTTCGTATGTCACTATTTGTTTTATATTTTAGTTTGACAGTAACGAAATATCTTTAAGATAGTAAGAAAAAATAATCCTCTTTCAATACTTTTAAGGCAGGACAACATCTGCAGGGCCCACTAGTTCTTTATATGTTGTACTAGTTGTTTCACCTGTTTCAACCCCGTTAGAAAGGGGTTCAGTAGCATGAAGTGAATATTCTCCATAACAATACTTACTTTGCTTACGCGTTAGTTTTGCATATATTAACGTAAAAAAACAATCATAGTGACATAACTGTAATATTTTGATGCTCATTGATCATTGATATCTTTTTTGTAGATGTTATAAAAACTGTAGCGCACTTTCATCGATTCATTCATTCATTCATTCATTCATTCATTCAAACATTCTGCTTGCGCGAAAAAGATTCTAAATGCACGAAGCGTACACGATATAAGGATTTATAGTATTATAGGTATTTATAATTTATTTCCTCAAATGTTGGGTTACATTATCGAAGTTTTCATACGGATACCTAACGTTTTTGAAAATATTCTATGGCTTATGTTCATCAGGGATAGGGTAGGATTCTAATGGTATTTTTTTTTATATCCATTCAATAGTTTCGAAATCATTTTGATGTAAATAAACAAACAATCAAATCTTTCCTGTATAATGTTATATAACATTTGGCAAAGGGAGATCTCCCGCCGGGCGAGGTGGTCATGCCCGGGGAGCGGCCGCGCTCCGACTGACTCAATTCGGAGCTTGTATATATGGTAGGATATTCCGAAAACTTCGATAGCGTGATTCAGGAATACCGTGGTGCCATCTCTTGATGAGTAGCGAAAGGTCGCTACATCACCCCCTGCTCAGACCGGAGGTCGATAACTTCTATCCATGCTTGAGTAATCTTCGCTTACAAGCGCCTTGAATGCCCTCTATCTGCGGTGAGTCGAGATGTGAGGGTGCAGACCTTGTGTCGCCCTCTGTCCACGGTGAGTCGGGATGTGAGGGTGTAGCGAAGTGTGAAGATGCCCTCTATCTTCGGTGAGTCGAGATGTGAGGGTAGGTTGGAATGTGGAGGCGAGTAGAGTGGGTACTCGAGCCGTCCACGATGTCGCAGGAGGTAGCTGGATCAGGATCAGGAAGCGTTATCACGATGCGCTGCGATGACCCTGACGAGCTGGTGAAGTGATGCTGCAGTCCATCCAGGGAGTGAAGGTGCGACTGATGAAGGTCAGAAGGGACGTATTCTTGTCCAGGGTCACCAGTTTGGCATGACAATCTGGGTGTGCTAGTAATGCAGCATTAGCAAGGCTCTTCTTGCATTCGTTGAAAGCCAGCAGAGTATCACCCGAAAGATCTACTGGATGGGAAGCTTTCAAGTTGCCAGAAAGTAAGGCGTTCAATGGGGCTTGAATAGAAGCGAAGTGAGGTAGAAATCTCCTGTAAAAATTAATCATCCCCAAAAAACGTCTTAGCTGTCTTACGGTTTTGGGTACGGGGAAATCCTGTATAGCTTGGACCTTAGATTCCAAAGGTTTGGTGCCGGATGCGGAGATTTGGTAACCTAAAAACTTAACTTCCGATGCGCCGAAAACGCATTTGGAAGTGTTGACCAGGACACCATATTGCTTCATGCGACTGAAGAGCTGATTCAGGTGAGCTTCGTGGTCAGCTTCCGTCCTGCTGAAAACTAAAAAATCGTCCAGGAAGCAATAAACGAAGTCAAGTCCTCTTGTCATTTCGTCAACAAACCTTTGGAATGTTTGGCCAGCATTCCTAAGACCAAAAGTCATAAACGGAAATTCATACAGGCCAAAGGGAGTAGTAATCGCGGTCTTCTGAATGTCCTCCTCAAAGACAGGGATCTGATTATAGGCCTTCGTTAGGTCTATTGTGCTGAAGACAGTACAACCGGAAATGGCGTGGGCGAAATCGTGAATATGCCTAATGGGATAACGGTCTGGGACCGTCCGTGCATTAAGCATGCGATAATCGCCACAGGGTCGCCAGCCGTTATCCTTTTTAGGCGCTAAGTGCAAAGGTGATGCCCAGGGACTTTCAGAAGGACGCGCAGTACCGTTTTTGAGCATAAGCTCAAATTCGTGTTTGGCGATTTTAAGTTTGTCCGGTGCCAGCCTACGGGGGGTACACGATATAGGAGGGCCGGGGGTGGTCCTGATGTGATGTACCGTACCGTGCTTTGGAAACACCGGTATACCTGAAGGGTGGGTAATTTCCGGGTAATTTAATAAAATTTTATGGAAACGCGTGTCACCTGTAGAAACCTTAATAGAACATACATTTGTATCAGCAATAGAGGCATTAGAAGTTAAGGTTGTAGTGTTATCAATTAAGCGCTGATTGCGGCAATCTACAATAAGGTTGTAAAAGCTTAAAAAATCAACGCCTATTATTGGCTTTGTAACATTAGCAACAACGAAGCGCCATGAAAAATTACGCCTTAAGCCTAAATTTAAATTTAGCTCGATAAATCCGAAGGTTTCAATAATAGACCCGTTAGCTGCACTAAGTTCAAAGTCCGTTTTGACACGACGATCTCGAACAGCGGAGCGAGGGTAGACGCACAGGTCGCTGCCCGTATCCACCAAGAATTGGATGTTAGAGCTGCGATCTGTCACGAAGAGGCGACTCGCATGAGGTGGGCAATCACTTGTCGCCGCTACTGATCGCCCGCGGAGTTTCCCGACTTCCCATAGTTGCATGGTTTTATGCACCTATCTGCTCGTGCCCCAAACTTAGCATGGTACCAGCATAGAGGGTACTTCTTATAGCTGGATCGAGAACGGCTCCTGCGTCGCGAAGATGAACGCTGACGATTCCGAGATCTGGAACGTTCGGCAGAGAAGCAGCCAGCACGCGTATGCTCTTCCAGCTTTAAGGTGAGATGTTGCACCATCCTCTTCAGCTCTGCAATCTCCTCAGACTGGTGTGTTGTATGTGCCTTACTCGTAGCGGCAGCGGCGACATTATACGGCGACGTCAGCTCCTGTATGCGGTCTGCCAGATCCGCCAGCTGCTCTAACGAATGTGAAGGCTGTGATGCTAGCACCGTCTGGATATTGTGGGGAAGCCGATTACTCCATATCGATCGCAAAAAATCGTCAGGCACCGATGGTCCAGCTAGGTCTTGCAAATGGCGTAAGAACTGGGAGGGCTTCCTATCACCAAGTTCCTCGTGAGTTAATAATTGCTTGACCTTTTTTTCGTGTGATGCAGAAAGTCGCTTAATCAACTCCGTCTTAATTTTTTCATAACGGTTCTTTTCCGGAGGATTAATAATAATATCCTTGACGGCTTTCGCATATTGAATGTCAAGGTTATTGGTGACATTATTAAATTTAATTGCGTCATCAGTGATGTCATTGCTGTCAAACTGACCTTCCAATAAAGCAAACCAAAGTTCGGGGTCATCGGGTGAAAATGGTGGAACTTTAATTTTTAATTTTCGTACGTCGTCATCGCGTTCAGTGGAAACGCGCACTCGACGTGCCCGCCGCGTAGTAACATTCCGTTGCGAACCGACAGTTTTTACGGAATCACTGCTGTCGCTCATTTTGGTACTTATCTGAATCTTCTTTCTCACGTCGGTTGGTCACCACTTATAGGTGGTTTCGGTGTACGGTGTGAAGGTTGAGTAGATGAAAGAAAGTCTTAGATAGTAGGCAGAAAGAGAAGAAAAGTTTATTACGCACAGAACACAGGAAGAAACAGTTCACACACAGTAGAATAGTCAGAAACCATAGAATTAGAATAGAAACAATAGTAGAAGCGAGATACCGATAGCGAAAGAATAACAAATAACATTAACTTAATATTAACTACAAAGCAAGCGCGATCGCGAGTATGAATGCTCAAGCGATACGGTTAGCGTAGGTGACACGGGCTTCGCGGCAGAGATCGGAAAACGACTGGTTGCGGGCCCGGTCGGACGGCACGCAGCCTGCGCATGCGCATCATACGATGAACAATAGATAGGTTCGCGCCGGCCGGTGACCGGCGCGTTTCCAATGCGCAATATTTAATACAGATGATGCCAGTGTAGTAATGTTGTGATTAAAATTAAATAATAGTTTGTAACTATATGTTTATAATGTAAATGTTTATTTATGTACGTATGTAGTGTATATATAAATAATAATATAATAAATAATTATATATTTGATAAATATTGTAAGTATTATGTTTTGATTTAATTTCGTTTTATTTAATAGTTTTATAGATATAGTAAATAGTATGTAAGATAGGTAAGTACTAGTGAGTAGGCTACATCACTCCCCCCCAGAGACCGTCACTACGGGCGATAAAAATCTGGAAATCTAACTCTACGACCTGAACGTGTTCTTCTGACGTCCTCCTGGGCTGGATCCTGACCAACAGGCACACGATCAGATTCCGGATTAGGATTAGACAAATGAGTAGTGATAGGTGTGGGGTTGGGATTAGATGAGTGAGTGGTGTTAGAGGTAGGATTGGGCGATGGGTCAATCAGCATATAGGCCGGTTTGAGGCGGTCTATGGATACCGTGACACTTTTCCCTTTGACCTGTATTTTAAAGGTCTTATCACCACGTTCCAAAACTTCGTAAGGCCCAGTGTAGGGTGGCTGTAAAGCACCACGTACTGAGTCGTCCCTTAAAAAGACATGGGATGACGAAGTAAGATCTTTATAGACAAAGATTTTGTCTTTATTGTGACGTGCAGCTGGTGTTGGTTGGAGCTTTGCCGCAAATTGGCGCAGGCGAGTGGTGAAGTCCGATATGTCGGTGGAGTGAGAATCGGTTACTTGGAAAAATTCTCCAGGTAAACGCAATGGCTCGCCATACACTAATTCGGCAGAAGACGACTGTAGGTCGTCTTTAAAAGCACTCCTTATCCCTAGCAGCACTAAAGGTAATGTGTCCACCCAATTACAGTCAGCATGGCACATTATAGCTGCCTTTAATTGGAGGTGGAATCGTTCCACTATCCCGTTACTGGCTGGGTGATACGCGGTTGTCCGGCGATGTTTGAATCCAATCATTCTTCCTAAGTACTGGAAGAGTGATGATTCAAACTGTCGACCGCGATCAGTGACGATATCTGTTGGACATCCGAACCTGGATATCCATGATATCAATGCCTTCCCAACCGTTTCGGCAGTTATATCCACCATGGGTGTGACTTCGGGCCAGCGAGTGAAACGATCCACCGCAGTAAGGCAATAACGATAGCCCTGCGAAACTGGTAAAGGACCAATTATGTCCACATGGACAAAGTTAAATCGAGCACGTGGAAGACTAAAATTGCCCAAAGGAGATGACACGTGACGATAAACTTTGGCACGTTGACATGCCAAACATTGACGACACCACTCTCGGCAGTCTCTTCGCACTCCTGGCCAAACAAATCTTTCGGCAACAAGTTTAGCCGTTGTATTGATGCCTGGGTGACTTAGACTGTGGAGACTGTCAAAGAGTTGTCTCCTCAATGGTTTTGTGACAAAAGGTCTGGGGGATGAGGTGCTGACGTCACAGTAAAGTTCTGTTGAAGAGTCAGGTATTTTTAACTTGACTAAACGCAGCGAAGATTCTCCTCCCAGAAGTTGAGCCAACTCTGTGTCCGCGGCTTGAGATGAAGCAAGCACGTCTAAATCGACTGGTATCTGCAGCTCATCGACACGTGACAGAGGATCAGCAACGACGTTATCCTTGCCTGAGACGTGCCTGATGTCAGATGTAAACTGCGATATGTAGTCGAGATAGCGGAACTGCCGCGGCGAACAAGTTGATTTCCTTTCGCTGAAGGCATAAGTGAGTGGCTTGTGGTCGGTAAATACCACGAAATGCCTTGCCTCAACCATATGACGAAAGTATTTTATAGCCTCATACACGGCTAAGAGTTCGCGGTCATATGGCGAATACTTTCGTTGGGAGGGACTCAACTTCCGTGAGAAGAAAGCTAAAGGCTCCCAAACGCCGTGCTTTCGTTGCTGCAGAACTGCACCCATAGCCTGGTCGGAAGCGTCTGTTACCAGAGCGAGTTTATTATTATATTGACATTGACTACTTACGTACATACTATAGGCTTCCATTTCACACGCGTACATACGTATTGGCGGACCCCTCTCACGTGCAGTATTGCACTTAAGTGGTGACAATTGTCTAATATCCGCTTCTAACTAACTACTGATGCCACCCTGTCATTCAACCGTGTTAAGTACAAATTGGCGTATTATCCACAGGAAGGCGTCCTTAATAATGTTATGATTACTACTTATATTCTACCACTTCAGGGGAGCTAACATTGCTTGAACCGTTGAAAATTGTTTGAAAGACCGCTGCTTCAAGCAATTTTTAACCCTTCTTTAATTAAGTTTAAAAATAAATATCATCAGAGGGCATCTATTAAGAAATAAGCTCTTTTTTAAATCAGTGGACGATTTTAATATTAGAATAGAATAGAATAATCATTTATTTGTCGAATAAGGTGTTTACATAGATGGATAATAATAACATAATTATGATAGTCCTCTTATTCTGCCACTATGGGCGTACAAAAACGAATACATAAAATTAAAACAGTCACATACAAGATTGTAATTATTACATTCAAATATTCATTAATTTACAATATATTTAATTCAAATTACATTAAATTATTAATTAAATTAAAAGGAAATATACCTCAAGTTCAGGAAATATCACTCACACAAGAATGTCAAATAAATAAAAATAAATATTGCATCGAATTGCATCATATTTTGCCAATTTTCTAGTTTTCGTGAAAAGGCTCTATTGATTGCAACATTCTTACGTGACGGTTTCTCGGCTAGATGTGTCTGTTCTTGGTAAATATAAGTGTGGCGCATTTTGCCGTTATACCTTGTTTATCTATTTCTATGCGTTATACCAAATTTTGCTGATTACTGGGACCGAGCCAAGCTAAATTAGTATCTAGTACGGGATTTAAGATGCTTGTTCTCGGCAAAGGAAAAAAAAATTTTCATGGAAACCTTTGTAACGGCGCGATACCTACAGTAATATGACATATGACCGCACGCCTCACATGAAATGCTGACCACGCAAGACAACGCAAGCAGCGAATATTGTAAACAATAAAATACCAACGTCACACGCGTCATACTGAACTGGCCAATCAGAAGACGTATCCTGAATCACGCTATTAAATTTCCTAGATTCTTGGTCCGAAGTTAGCATTCGGAGTATTCGGACCGCAGTCCCCAGGCAGTGACATCGCCTAGCGGGAGATTTCCTCTTTTCCTCCACTCCTTTTAAAACTCATAGTTATTTGTTGAATGTAGGAATCGTCTTTTCGCGTCATTTAGCTTCCCTAATTACCAAGCTTCTTACCCAGCAATGAAAGTATATATGCGGAAGATAGAATCTGCGTGCCTACTCTCTATAACCGGCAACATTCTATCAGACAAATTAGTCGTTGCCGAGGTGACGATTGCTAATATCCGCCGCGAATCTGCCGCTTACAGCGCTCCGACCCGGGATGCTGTGCCGAGTTGTCGACGCTCTATTGTTTTAAATTAAACTAAATTACTCCCACCTCCCGACTCCGGACTAGTTGCAGCAATATTTTAGATGTGTGACCTCTTTGAATCTGATTTAAGCAATATTTTTTTTTTCGTGTTGAGAATCGGAGCAAGATGCAAGTTATCAAATAGATAAGTCTTCACTTTTATCGAATTCACTAAGATAGGCACTCTCTATTATAAATTGAAGTCCTCGTAACTCGTAAGTAATAAAGTAGTTTTTCAATCTATATACTATCTATTTATTGATAGGAAGAACGAAGATTGAAAAACTACTTTATTACTTACGAGTCTCTCTCTTTCTATAACTTATAGTCATCTCTGTTTCTATAACTTATAGTCATTTCATGTTCTTCGACGTAGATTTATTAGGTATTTTCATTGCAAACAGGTTTTCCTCTTTTTTATAAAAATAATTACATGGCTTAACCCACTTATTACTACCGTCCTTTATAACGCCACGAATTGAGTGTCAGATCTACCCGCATATGTTTAATGTTGTTTAAACAAAGATGGTCTTAATGGTCTTACATTACCGTAATCAGAAACGGCCCTTCTACAATGTGTATCTCCTAATTTGTCACAGTGCCTGTATTATTTTGAAGTTTAGACGTGTTTTAAATTAACAGTGCGATTACTTTGCAACATGCCTTCAAAAAGGTAAGTTTTAAAGTACATGAATTTAGTAATAAACACTGTTACGTAGAATGCTGTAAAGAATTGTTAATTTATTATAACTAAAACATAAAATAAATTCGAATTTCACGGTTTTTCATGAAAATTTTCGTATGTAAAAATTGGTGGCGATATAACGCCCGGTAGTAAAATTGACGTCTACTTTTTATTACCATTATGTTTTAGATCACTGACGGAACCATCAGATTTGATTGTAATTCATCAACTATTTCGTTGAGATTCAAAGGTCATAGATTCCGATGACGATCGGCCCAGTGAAATTAGAATTTTTCCACCGGAAAATCCTAATACCGAAGTAATAGACGAAGATTCTATGGTACCATACTACGGAGACCATAGCTGTAAACAATTTATACGCGGGAAACCGATCCGATGGGGGTACAAACGGTGGGTTGGTGCAACTAGGTTGGGTTATGTTTTATGGTTTGACCGATACCAGGGCGATTCTTCAAACATCCCAGCATGCTGCAAGCAATTTGGATTAGGAGCCAGTGTTATTTTGAGTTTTGCTGATGTTTTACAATCATGCTACCCAAACACTCAATTTTATTTGTTATTTGATGATTTTTTTCTTCCATTCATCTCTTTCATGAATTGAGTAAAAGAGGATCGAGAGCTACGGGGAATATTCGTGAGAATCGTACCTCCAGATGTCCACTGCCAGAAAATAAGGTTTTCAAAAATACTTCTGTCTTTAGGGGCACATTCGTCTATAAGTCTAGCCAACCCAAGCAGATCTTAGTCTGCAAATGGAATGACAATAGTGTCGCGTCTAATGCGGAAAGTATGTACTTATTGATCAACCTGATGTCATAAAACATACAATGAAAACATGGGCAGATTCGATAAAACAGATCAAAATATTGGCTTATATAGAACGTCGATCCGAGGAAAAAAATGGTATTTTTCCTTATTTTGCCACGCTATATTTACACACAAAAATATGTTTTATGGCTTATCATACCAATGTTCAGTTTTTAGGTAAGTAATATATGATCAAACGAACTTACCCGAAGTGAAGTTCGATCATTATTATATGAGTCGCTTTATTCGAAGATATGATAATATTACAAAGGTAGTTTCCCTATCCTACAAGGCAAGTTCGCACTATTTTAAAGAAACTTTTTTGTCTTTACAAAAAAGAAAAAACTCCCGGTGACATAATGACAGTACATCATGTTGACATTAGCTCATTTTTTTAGAGAAAGTAAAACGCGTCTACAAAACTTTTCCACATGGGTAGCCCTGGGTGGGTGGGAGATCATATCTTCGAATAAAGCGACTCATATAATAATGATCGAACTTCACTTCGGGTAAGTTCGTTTGATCATATATTATATTTCTTCGCTTTATTCTCGATATGATAATATTACAAAGGTAGATGTTAAGAGAGAAAAGTTTTGTATTAACGGAATAAAACAAGTATGTTAATTGTTTTCTTTTCACTATTTTTATGATGTTTTTAAGTTGTAAAACTTTAAGCCTAATAATAATAAGTGTTGATTGAAATCATATTTAAAGTTTAAACAATAAATAATCAACAAAATAAACTATGTTTTATAATTTATTTGGAAAACAAACAGACCGCCAAAACGGTTCTCTGTTATATTATTTGGTATATACAAAAGTATGTAAAGAGTTTGTCCAACCTGCGGCCCTGTGTATGGTCTCAGCAGCTTGCAGCAGAAGTAGACGCGTGACGCGTACTGTGTGCAATAAATTGACTAATATCTGCTCTGCTATCCAATAAAACTTAGATTAACATCTAATTATGGGTTGGGAGGTGGCAGGTGGCTCTAGACAAGTCTTATATTTTTAGTTATAAAAATATAATCTGAAAAAGCTGTATCAGGACATATATTGTTATTTTCATTAAAAGTATCCGGCAGACCAATCGTTACTTGGATAAAATCAATTTATGTTCTTCAGAAACTCTTTGGCTTAGTGTTGCTCAACAACGCCATCTACTGATATAGCTCGCAATTAAAATATATGTATCATAATAATATAATAGTATTACAACTAGCTAGCAAATGTCAGGAAAAATCATATTTTTCAGTTTATGTTTAAGTTAATTGTCCCTAAAAACACAGGTAAAATGATATGGTAAAAATAGAATTGGTTGCTCCCTACCGGGAGCGTTAGTTTTAACACATATAATATTAATCTTGATTCTACTCTTATGACAACTGAATATTTTCAATTTCTATAAGAGAAAACTTCAGCAATCTGCGTGCTGTGCAAATAGCTAAGAGAACAACTATTTTTCTCGTAATGTTTTCTAAATAGAACCATGTTCCAACTAGATTCAAAACTATTAGGGTTACAAGTACTAGAGTAATTTGGTCTTGGGATTTTTAATGCATATGTGGGGTACATAAACAGTAGACAGCACATAGTTAGGAAATGTTTCATATACCCACTTGAGCTAATAGCAATGCGAGTTTAAAGTGCCACATTAACAGCTGTTATTAAACTGTTGCGATAAAAAAACTTAATATTAAGCTTTTACGTGGACAGAAAACTATTGAAGTGGTCTATTACTTCAAACTTACAAAAAAGTCCACCAAGTTTTTGGAGTATTATATTATAGCTCTATTAAAGAATGATGATAGCATCAGAGAAACTTATTCAGAGGGGTCGCCGCGTCGGATAATAGACTGCCGGAGAGCCCCGCAACACACAACGTAACTTCTTGAGAAGAGAGTGTATCCTGAAGTTATATCGAAGTCAATCTTTACTGGGTTTCAGAAACAGAACATCCAATACTTGTGAGGTTTGTAAGACTGGAATCCAGGGCTATGAATTCTGGAAGCAGAATCAGTACTGTATATTTACATACGACGTAAATATCCAAAGAGAGCAATGTTCACAATTCCAGAGTTCTCGGTTAAATTATTAAGATGGGGTATTGAACACCTGCCATCGTAATATAACTCATGATAGTTGTATTATCAACACCAAGTTATATTGCACAATTAGTTAACTCGTTAACGAATGATTTTAGACTCAAAAATAAGCTAGTAACTCTAAATAATTAATGTGGCTCAAGCTTTCATATTTTTACCGATCATTTTTACATACATTGCCCCATCCGGTTTGAGATGCGTTGGAGTAAATTTCGATCATAAATTTCAGATAAAGCTAAAATAATGTAATGGATGTTTGTTAACTAGCAGTTTAATTCTTTAAGGACTCCATACTTAGCTGCTGGACAGGCAGCTACTAAAACTGCTATAAGCTGTGCAAACTCTCAAATCGTGCACGTCGGTAGTTTAGCAAATTTCTTAACTTACATTGCAATTTTTCTATACGTTTTTCGATACATATGAACATAGATATATTTAAAGTGTTAATCGAATCCTTACATAAATGTATGTTGCGGCAAAATATTACTTTTGCTCAAATTGACTACAAAACCTAAGTATTGAGTTAATCTGTTCCTTACATATTTTTTTAAATAAAAATAACACTCAGACTGTCCTGTGTCATGGGTGCCATGGACACACACAAAGACAGAAACACAAACACTCAGACCAAGAACAGAAAATTTAAACTCATCATTCAAATTTCTACTTCGCTCGGAATCGAATCCGGGACTCCACGATCGGCAGTCTGGAAGTATTGTATCTCTCTTCAATAAAAAGTATATTATATCATCATGACAGAAGAAGTAAGCTTCGTTATCGGAGATGAGATGTAGAGTATCGGAGACGATTTGTAAACGTGAGGCGCTAAACGGAGAAAATAAGCCAAAGGGCACTGAATTTAACTGATAGTTGTTATTAATTTCACTTCCTCATTAGATTCAAATTGAAATCTTAAGTACATGTGTTCTGATATCCGTATAGTCATGAGAAAAAAATACATTTTTCAAATGTATAGTGGCTAGATGATAGCCTGCTGGAGTAAACTATAATCTTGCATTTTAAAGTGTTTTATGAACTTATTAAAGGGCGTCTAAGTTAAAACAAAGCGCTTACTGCCGTCAGGCTTGTTAAGGAGAAAAAAATAGATATAAATTGTTTTCCTGTTTCATTATATTATTCAGAAATAGCACTTATACTGTTAAGTATACAAAAATCATAAATCATGTTGTAATTTTTTTTATGAGCAAAAATGTTTGCGGATACATATGATTGTAAAGCTGGAGTATGGAAGGTTAACACACTCGAACCACAATATTGTTGATAGTTCGCAATCAATAATTTTTAATAAATTAGACAATCGTAAAGTCGACCGGCATGTACCTACTCTAGTGGTGTGCTGAAGCACGTGGTTTGCAGCTCGCGACTGCGACGTTGTGAAACACTGCGACGCGTTGTTTTTGCTGTCGTCGTCGTTACTGTTGGCCTCCTGTACACTCCGCGCCCCGCCCTGTTCACCGAGAACCGAGGAGGCGCCGACTAAAAAGTGTATTTATATATTACATAACATATAACCTGAAAATAACCAGGACGAATGCGCCTCTAGGCTTTTTGTTGTTAAATTCTTTATTTGAAAGCCTCATTTTTCGATGGCTTCATCAGCTTTCGTGTTTCATCCCTGTCGGATTCTTGTATGACATTTAAAACAGATTTGACCAAATTTGTGTGGCTGCAACCCTTTTTGCGTCCTACTGCGGGCACGGGTCTCTCCCTATTATTGGGGAGGCTTGGAACTTACTCCACCTCGCTGCTCCAATGTGGATGGTGGAGAATAGATGATATAATAGAGAGAATCTTAAAGTAAGCGATAGCCAGTACTGAAGTGCTTCATTGCATGTATTTTATCATTGCCTTTTAAAAAGATATCTATCCCTTTGTTATCAGCTGTAATAGCTATGACGATGTTACTGTGAAACAGCGCATATTTCATATCTGTTTTGTCACATATCTGGTACTGCAGCAAATATTTGTGCATTAAGCTTTGAGCTTTGTAATAAGCGGCTATTATTAGGTATAAGATATTACCTTCTTAAGTCATGGAAGCCATAACCGTGACATGAATAATATCACCGTAATCCGGAGTATCGGATGTGGACTCCCCGAGAACCAACAACAATTCCAGATTTACATGATCATCCGTATAAGTCGTGTCTTGATGACGGGACTCTGGCAATGCTTCACATCGTACGGGTTCCATCACGTCAGAAACGAAATTATTGTCTTCATTTGAGTGTCATCAATAGAATCGGTGGTTGGTATGATACAATATATCATTCCTAAAAATATATGAGTATTATAGGACGTGAATATTTTTGTGGATACTTTTGAAGTAAAAATTAGGAAAACTATTTTTAGTTTTACGTTTAATAACCAGCAGCATTATGTGTAATCTGTTTTAGAATACATATTTTATTCTGCTAAATGTCATTGTTGAAGACCCGCAGTCAACCCCAATGCATATACGTTTAATTTTAATAACCAGCAGCGGCAGCAGCATTATATGTAATCTGTTTTAGAATACATATTTTATTCTGCTAAATGTCATTGTTGAAGACCCGCAGTCAACCCCAATGCATATACGTTTACGTTTAATAAACAGCAGCATTATGTGTAATTTGTTTTAAAAAACAAATTTTATTCTGTCAAATGTCATTGTTGAAGACCCGCAGTCAACCCCAATGCATATACGACAGTCATAGTTCTGGTATATGTCTAAGTTAGAAGCCCGCAGCTAATCCCAAAGCATTCCAGAACTATATTTCAAATAAAAATAGTAACACCTTGTTACTAAATCCATCCACGGTCTTCGTACCTTCATCTTCAAATAGCAAAAGTGGAGAAATAATTATCCGGCGGTATTATTCTCCTTCCAGTCCTTTTCATTTCCGTCTGAAATAGATTTGAACTTCTCCTTTTCGCTTCTTTTTAGCATAATACGGCGTTAGAGGGTGCGTTCTTTGCCTCGCACGAAAAAGGAATGAGCTAATGTCAACATGATGTACTGTCATTATGTCACCGGGAGTTTTTTCTTTTTTGTAAAGACAAAAAAGTTTCTTTAAAATAGTGCGAACTTGCCTTGTAGGATAGGGAAACTACCTTTGTAATATTATCATATCGAGAATAAAGCGAAGAAATATAATAAACCATTTTAAGCAATATATTCAGTGTATTAATTGATTCCAAAAATATCTGCAATGAATGCTTGGTTTTGGTAGCCGATCTTACTACCGGGCGTTATAACGCCACTAGTTTTCCGGCTTTCCCGGACCACCGATTTTTTTTTAAATATTTTTCCGAAAATACCACTTTACTAAAGTACCACATATTTAAAAATCAGTACAATCCGAAACAAAAAATAGTTTCAGTAATATCTGGGTTAACAAACTGGCCCCATTTCTTGGACGAAAGTCTTGTGTAATGACATTTTTTATAACATCAGTCAATTGTAATGTTGTGTCATTAGTTGTCATGAAGAAAGGTGTGATTAATGACTTGACCGAGTCTCACGTACGGCGTGAAACTACGTCGAGCGCCCAGTACTCGAATATCGTCAGATACTGGACGCTGCGACTGGTCCAAGGGGTCCGAGGCTTATCATCCTCAGCACTGATTCATACTGATCTACCATGCTGTGGGCCTAAACAAGTGTCACTTTATCATCGTAACCCTTGTAGAATAGAATGAAAAATGTATGGGATTCATATCTCCTAATATGACATTTCGTTAGCTAACGTTAATCCCATACATTTTTCATTCTAATCTACTAGCCGCTAGTAGATTAGAATGTAGATAGTAACTAGCGTTACGTTAGTCGAATGTCACTTTTGTGTCCCCGTATGATAAAAAATAGCCTATGTGCTATTCCAGGCTTCATTGCTATATTAAAATCATAGGCGTTTAGCCAGTTGCTTCAACCGCGTTGACCCTATTACCCGTTTTCACGTAGGAATGAAGCATTTTCCCGCGATAAAACGCTATGTTGCTTAGGGTGAATGTAGCTTTCTAACGGTGAAAGAATTTTGGGAATCGGAGCAGTAGTTTTTGAGTTTATTCATTACAAACATACAAAAATACATATCTTTCCTCTTTATAATATTAGTATAGATTACTTAAAAAACTCTACATCTAGATATCTACACTGTTAGAATAATATCTACGAGTACTAGTTTTTTGAAGTATGTACTTTTTTTGGGTTTTGATTTGGTTTAGTTTTTAATTTGATTTTTATTTAAGATATAATATTTACTATTCGTTTAAGACTATCTTCGAATGTTCTTACGTAACGTAATCGTTACTCATTACCTCAGGTAGTTACCGGTCTCCCGCAGTCGGCTCATACGCCATCAACCGCGAGCTCAGCTGTACGTAGTATTTGTATTTTCCTCATGTTTACTGCTTGTGTGGTCTCTTAACTTCACTAGGTTATACCTACGAGTATTGTTTCATCCGTATTGTCATTGCGTGTAAGCTGTCTTCATTATTGCCCATTGTCCAAAACTGTCCATGACTTCTTTCTCCTAGATATATTTTAAGCAGACTTAAAATGAAGTTAGCTATTTTTGTATTAGATTTCGATTATTTCCCACTTGTCCTAACTTGGTGAGGTTAAGGTGATACTATAACTAGGGCATGCAGAACCGGGTCCGGATCTAGATTTTGCATACCCGGTTCTAGGGGTAGTCGGAACCGGGTCACCCGGTGCTACCCGGTTCCAAGCGACCAAATCGATTTTTTTATATATATTTTTTTATTAATGATAATTTGGAGAGTTTGGTTACGTAGGAAGGAATCATAATGAAATATGAATAAAAACGAGATAGTTTTGGTGTCAAATCAACGTTCATTCAATTATTATATAATCAACAAAGACTAACTTTTAAAACTCTTATTAAATAATCTGTTAAATAAAATTAATCTATTAAATAATCAATAATAATCTAAACAGAAATTTACTCTTAAAACAATTTAAATAGGTAATTTGGTTTGAATTTTTTTTGGTTTGCGGACGGTAGAAAAGCGCTAATGAGTTTCAGTTTACGCAACCTAAAATAATAGATGCTAACTACTTAAATACTTACATACGAAATACTTACAACAAAACACGAGATCCATTGGATAGAATATGTAAAAAAAATAACAATAGTTTAGTCGGCAAAATTGGCCAGCGTCTATCAAGCTACCCGTGGACCCGCTACGGGAGTCGAGCTTTTTGGTCGCTGGCCAAGGCTGTGGAAGGAAATTTCTGTCGGTCGTCTCTTCCATCTCTACGCAAACCGGACGATACTCTGGCTCACACGGCAAAAGGGAAAGCCGATCTCTTGGGCACCCTATTTGCCTCAAAATCGACTCTGGACGATGGAGGTGCCACACCGCCGACCATCAGGCAGTGTGAGAGCTTGATGAAGGACGTGTGCTTCACACAAAAAGCCGTCAGACGAGCTCTGCAAGCCGTCGATGTCAAGAAGTCGAGCGGGCTGGACGATATCCCCGCGATCGTTTTAAAGACGTGCGCTCCCGAGTTGGCTCCCGCCTTAACGCGCTTATTCTGGCTTTCCTACACCACTAGTAAAGTACCGTCTTCGTGGAAGGTAGCCCTAGTACACCCAATCCCAAAAAAGAGTGACCGCAGTGACCCGTCCAAATACAGGCCTATTACGATAACCTTCCTGCTTTCTAAGGTGATGGAGAGTGTTATAAACACGCAACTCCTTAGGCTTTCGCCAGGGCCAGTCGGCCGGTGATCTCTTGGTGTACCTCACACACCGCTGGGCTGAAGCCGTTGAGGGCAATGGGGAGGCTTTGGCAGTAAGCCTGGATATCGCAAAGGCCTTTGACCGGGTCTGGCACAGGGCCCTTCTCACGAAGCTTCCATTTTACGGTCTTCCCGTGAGGCTATATAAATGGGTAGCAAGCTTTCTGTCTGAGTGGCAGATTAAGGTCGTTGTTGACGGATGCTGCTCAGATATGAAGTCCATTAACGCTGGTGTTCCCCAAGGCTCAGTGCTGTCTCCTACACTATTCATTCTGCATATCAATGAAATGCTGCAACAATCACGCGGTATACATTGCTATGCAGATGATAGTACTGTGAACGCACAAATACACCTGTCGAGCCAATGCCTCTCGGTCACAAGTGGAGGAAAGCAGAATCAAACCTGTGTCTGAAGTCGAGAACTCTCTGGAGTGGATCTCGGAATGGGGTCGATTTAACCTTGTTGAGTTTAACCTTACAAAGACACAAGTTTGCGCGTTTACCGCTAAAAAACCCATTTGTTATAGCGCCCAAGTTCCAGGGCACCGCACTCACCGTTGGTGAAAGTGCCGGTATCTTGAGTGTGGACATTACGAGTAAAGTGCAGTATCGTAGTCACTTGGAGAACAAGGCCAAATTGGCATTCAAAAAGCGTGGTGTCCTTAACAGGGCGAGGCAGTACTTCACTGCGGGGCAACTCCTGACCTGACGCTGTATAAGGCCCAAGTCAGACCCCATATGAAGTACTGCTCCCGTTACTAGGCAGGAGCACCAAAATACTAGCTACGCCCATTTGACTCCGTTCAAAAGCGCGCAGTCCGAATCGTCAACGACCCAAAATTGACTGACAGGCTAGAACCGCTAAGCTTGCGAAGAGACATAGCCTCACTCTGCGTGTTCTACCAACTTTACTATGGTGAGTGCTCCGAGGAACTTTTCAAAATGATGCATACGTCACCATTTCATGAATATACCACCAGACGAAGGTTCCAGTTCCACCGTTCCACGTTCCGAAAGTTTCACGACGATTTAAATTAGCAATTTATGTAAAATTATAAAAATCTCATCAGAACCGGGCCAACCCGGTTCCATCGCTCAGAACCGGTTCCACAGACTTATCGAAATACCCGGGTATACCCGGGTATTTAAGAACCGGGTGTACCCGGGTGCATGCCCTAACTATAACCTTCTTATTTCGAAATTTCTTATTTCGACTTGTGTTCGCGGGCATGATGTTAAACAGATATTTGATAATGATAATATTTTGTAAATTTTCAATACTTTTTCAATGCCTTTTTTGTGCCCTAATAAACAAAAATATAAACTTTATTTTTATAAATACTTAGGATTTGGTCTAAATAGGGTTTTTAGAGGCTGAAAAAGTGAAAATAAATAAAAAAAGTTCAGCCTGCAGGGATGAATAAAAAAACCTCAAGGTAGTAATTTAAATAATACTCTACTTCGCTGTTGAAACCGCGAGGCTTCGCTAGTTTAAATGGGTCTAAATTCTGAAGCTCTTAGATACACAATTGTAGAGGTCTAGTGCGAATCCGGCTCGTAAACTGGTTGGCGCGGAGGTCGGTGCATGCCCTATCTCACGCTCGCCGGACTGCACACTGCGAAACAAAGAAATACTAAGCCATAATATGTGATTTCATTATTTTTTTATATCGTTGTCTTCTGCGCTACCTGCGCATAGATATATCTATAGATTGGGTCATCCTGTTAAAATAACATATATAAATACTTACTTTAAGAAATTTTAACTGTTTGGAAAAAAAAATTTCTCATGAAAGTGCGGAGGTGCACACCAAGTTAGGTAATTCATAATTCATAATAATTTAATGTCAAGTTATATTTAAGAAATTAAAGCCTTGAGTATTCAGCATATATAGCAAAATTATAAGAATATGATTATAAAATATTCATTAATATCAAAAGTATGAAAAGGGAAAATCCGAAAAAGGTAATTTGTATTTCTTAGCATTATTAAAACGAAATATTTTTAACACCTCTTTTATTAGGTCGAGCTGTAACTCTGTAATCAAATCTAAGAATCTGAATTACACACTTGTTGTACCGTCATGAAACTTGGCAATTACTTGTGTATTAGATGACAATACAATATTATAAATACCTTCGAGCTGGTCTGATGATGGGACTGGAAGGCGGCTGATGGAACCTGGGACTGCCTATTATTAAACACATCGAGTTTGGGCTCATTAGATTCGTCTTAACATATTCTATTCATTTTTTTCGGTCCAGTATCATCCCACTAGACCTACTAATATTATAAACGCGAAAAATATTGTAGTATAGTAGGTACTTATATAATAGTAAGTATGGATGTTTGTTACTCTTTCACGTAAAAACTACCTACTGAATGGATTTTAATGAAACTTTACAATAATATAGCTTTTACATCAGAATAACACATAGGCTACAATTTATAAAGATATTGCGTGAATTGTCCAAAATATGACGATAAGTGTCAAGTAAGTAGGAAAAAATGTACTATCTGCGAGCTATTCCGGCGTGCGCTGCCAAAACCGCTAGAGTTACACATATGTAAAGTATGATAGAAATGTTTATCTTAAATAGTCCTACAAAAAAGCCCGCCACAGTATATATATATATATATATATATATATATATAATATATATATCATGTGTTAGCCATTATAGCCAAAATAGTGTACCATAACTACAATAAAAATTTATAATTTACTGATGCTTTCTAACGCGGGTGAAACCGCGGGGGATCTAAACTAAACTAGTAAATAAATAAAAGAGTGTTTTAGTTTTTTTAATCTTTTATGATACTTTTATAGTTATATTTTTATCCTTCATGACGGATAATCATGATAAAGGAATAAGAAATCACCTAAATTGTGTTTCTAAAGTTTTATTACATACACAGCCATTTGCTACAAGACTACAACTAAACGACTGTGAGGTAACACTAAAAACTTGTTCGAAAAGTCATCGACTTTTTTATTGTTATCAGAGATAGAAAATACAGGTTGCTAAATAAAACTATCTTTTGTTCAAAGATTGTTAAACGTCAAATAGTTAGGTAGGTACGTAGATATTTTGTTTAGGTACAATATAAATATAGAAAAGGTTTTTAGGTCTATGATAGAGATCCTATAAGGCTGTCCAACCATTTATGGAAGTGGACACAAATTTTGCATCCAAGATCGTCTGTGGGTCACATGCAGTGGTTTATCTAGGATTTTATTTGGGTGGGGGGAGGGGGTTGCTTAATTTTAGTTTGGAGGGGTGAGTTATGTCCAGGGTGAACCCGAAGGGTTTTGGGGGAGGCTTACATAAATGACCTTTTACTTAAAAACTACAAAGCAATGTCAGATATTGTAGGAAAGTCTTCCTTTAGAGTTCTAAATGTTCTGATGACTAGTTAGTCTACTTCATAAAATCTTCTGTAGACTGCCGTGGTCTTGAAGAAACTGTCGGAGGGTAAGTGAGAGGGAAATGCGATTATGGATTTCGATGATACTCGTATTAACTAGTGGTAACTAACACCGGGCCACCCTTGGCAGGCAAATTGATATGCGAGCCTGGGGTTGGACAGCTGATACTAAATTGATATATGTAATGATACAAAGCTTATTCCAATGACCATTCAATTAATCACTGCTGTCACTGCTATATTCTTATGGCTGCGACCCTTTTTAACACGCTTTTATTAGCTTGACCTATATGTATGTATGTATGTAGCGGAATCTTTTAACTTTATTTTCACTTACTTCTAGGAGTCTGATTAACTTGAAAATTTGCACAGGGGTCAAAGGCCGATGACAATGCAATGCAATAATATGAAAAAATCCAACTAAAAAATTAAAAATTTATTATGTTTTGTTATTATTATGTACTTTAAAAAACTAAAAAACACGCTTTAAAAGCTTTTAAAAGTAAAATATAAGAAGAAAATGTATTTTACTGTAAAAAAGCGTGAGGTGCATGGTGTCAATAGTATCTTAAAGAACCACTCCACGCTTTTTTTACAGTAAAATACATTTTCTTCTTATTTTTTACTTTTTAGTTCGTATTTTCACAAAAGCTTTTTTTTTAGTTTTTTAATTTAATTTTACTACTGCCTGTGACTATTCTCATAATTGGGTATACTGTTTTGGGTTGGTTGCGTTAAGTTGGGTAGTGGCCAATCGGCCATGTCAGATGACGTTTTCAAACGCTCAAGATGTAATGGAAGCCACGTGGCACACACATATGTCTTGCCTGCATCGATATAATATAAGTAGGTAGATGCAAGGTTCCCATACAAAATTGAGTCAAAAGGTGGCCCCGCGTAAAAACGTACTTATTATAGATGTATACAAGTATTCTAAACAAAAAAATATTTTAAGGTATCTTACTTTTTATCTATTTTAAACCTTATGGTACTGACATAAGTAAGACTACATATAAGTCCGTTAAGTTAATTTACCGCCATATTTACACCACCAAACAAATTTTAATAAAATAATAATAAATAGTCTTAAAGTATAATAAATATGCGTTATTAAATTAAGATAAAGATGTACTCACTGGAAGTATGATACTCCATACTTTTTTTGCGTTTTTAGAGTGTAATTTTTACAAATTTTTACTGCGGACTTTGGCATCACTGACGTGCGACACGTGCGTGGCGGTTTAACAAATGAAAGCGAAAGAAGGCATATTGCTGCCGTTATGCCTTCTTTTGCCGGTGCCACTTTTATGCGGCGACTGTGAATCTACCTACTTATATCGATGCTTGCCTGTGTAAACTGTTTCTTTCCACCGATCCATTGCTTTACGACAGAAGTAGGTGCAGCGGTGGAACTTACTTCTCCGGTTGAATAAATAAAATTCTGCTTTTAGCAAGTGACATGGCCATTGCTAACGCGATAAAATAACATTTTGAGAACTATAAGGTGTACCGACAACTTTCTTTCGTCTACGTATTTTATCGTTTTAATTGTGTAACGTTGAGAAACCAATTAAATTTGTAGGTACTATTACTTCGTATTCCTAGTAGTATTAGTCCAACATACATTACTTATACAAAAAAAAATAACGATAAACTCTAAAAAATTGTTCCCCACCTTAGACAAATAATAAAGAATCCATTTTTATATTTACACAGATTCATTTTGAATTGAACTTGACTTTGCTCGTGACTTCAGATGTTAGCTAAAATACTGACATCCGAGATAAGATAGCCCTCGATTCTTCTTCGTACCTATCCAGATGTCAAAGCTGATTGGTTTACGTGCTCTACGTAGGAATTACGAAATAAATTATAGACTTTTTTCTATAAGTGTTTTTTCTATAAGTAGCAAATATACTAGTTATGTTAAAAAAACCTACTAAGAACTAAAAATTACACTCAAAAGGTATACAAGAAAAAATATTTCTTTAGGGATAAGTAGTGATGTACAAAAAAACTTTTTGGTGGAAAGGAGCTCCCTCTTTGACTTACGGCACAGAATAAATAATAGTACAAGTACTTACGGACTTTATCTACTATTACTCTTCCAGTTTCAACGAAACTCGCTGTAACTTAATGAAAAAAAAATAGCACCTGGTCTACTTGACCATGGCAATATGCACAGAGTTTGCGGCAATGAGTAACGAATCCCCTGTTTGCGGTGCCATAAAGGAAAAAAAATACTTACCTATTCAAAATTTGTCAAGTCCATTATTTAATATCAAATACAAACATTAATGTCGTAGTTCAAAGTCGTAGTTCTGGCGGGAAGTCGAATAAGACATATTGTGCTCTTGTTTTATTTTTACTTTCTTAGTGTATTTTTGAGTTAATCGGATAAATTTGATGGCATTTTGTTCGATATACAATAAATAGTGCATGAGTGTTGTGAATTAAAATAACAGTGTGAAAATAGGTTTTTGCGGCTAGCTTCCAAAATTCCATTAGTCACGTTCTGGTAAAGAAGCCATCGCTTTACTTGATTGTCTGACTGACTTGACTGACTGATTACTGACGACTTACTGACTTTACCTATTATTACTCGTTCAGTTTCACCGAAACTGGCAAAAACGTCATGCAAAAATTATACTTGACGCTGGCAATATGCAGAGTTTGTGATGACTACTCGTAAATGAAAAAATAACATTAAATGTCAAATTTAATCACTTAGTTATGTCAGTGTTGCAGTAATAATTGACTAGTAAGAAAAGAAAGAAAGAAAGAAAAAATATTTGTTTCAAATTAGGAATACAAAATATTCTATTAATGAATGTAAATTTTTCCCGGTAATAATAAATTTCTTAAAGCTTCCGATCCAACCTTTCAAACTATCTCTAACGCACTCTCACTAATGCACTCAAGCACCTTATTTAAGTATTCAAGGGTATATTTCAATTGACTACATTCTTATCGTATGTGAAGCAATATTTCGACGTTAACCAACAACTTGCAATACATAATATGTTTGTGTAGAATTGTAGGCACAAGGTAACCGCACGTTATCGCAAACCACTGTCTGATAACGACTTCAATGTATGTACGTTGGTATCTGTTGCTGTCAACAAGTAGGCTGTAAACTCCCGAATAAAAACCTGGGAATTTCTTATTCTGCTACCTTTTTTCCTATTAAAAAAAATACAGAAAGAAGCAAAATTAAAAAAATTGTAAAAAACCCACGACAGATGCCTAAAAATATTAAAAAGAATAAAATAAAATTTATTGAAAATCCACCGACAATTGGATCGGGGCGGCATTTAACATAATTTATTTATCTGTTTTGAGCATTTCGAAATATGCTAGGCCTGTGATTTTTAAAATCAGCTAAATATCAAACTTACTAAGCGAATATTATATAGCGAGTAAATATACATATTATATTTTACAAACTAACTAAGCGAGGATATAAAACTTTCTAGACCTTTCCTATTTCTATCGTTATGTTATTAATTATCTCCTTAACGTTTAGCGTAAAAGAATAGCCCACCAAAAACATAAATGTTCCAAGTTCAATAATAAGAATTTGTTTGGTTATGAACTTCGCCGAAAAAAGCTGAGCGCCAAGTTCTACAGAAAATCCCGAACAATAGAGAACAAAATACCTTCATAATATTCATAATAAGGAAGTATGCAACACTATTTGTTGTTTTATCATTATCAAGTACAACACTGTTAATTAAAAATATGACGTTTTGAATTGAATGTACAATAAATTTACACTACTAATTAGATAGGTTTTCTTCAACTATGGCATCACAAACTCTGCATATTGGCAGCGTCAAGTTTAATTTTGGCATCACTTTTTTGCCAGTTTCGGTGAAACTGGGCGAGTAATAATAGGTAAAGTCAGCAAGTCATCAGTAATCAGCAGTCAGTCAAGTCAGTCAGACATTCAAGTAAAACGATGGCTTCTTTACCAGAATATGAAAATGAAAATAAAACAAGAGCACAATGTCTTTTTCGACTTCTCGCCAAAACTCTTAGATATCACTCACTTACTTACTCTTAGAGATCACTCACGGTAGTATATTATGCTAAGTCTATGGCGGCAACAGAAATAACATACATACATCATCTGTGAAAAATTCTTAATGTCTAGCCATCACGGTTCAAGACGTAAGTACATTATTCTTAGTCTAAGGTTCAAGAGATACTGTTGAGTTAAGTAAACTAATCAGTTTATGTTTATAAAAAGGAAAGTGTCCTCTGTGGTCTATTATTCATTCTTGTCAATGTTTTATGTTAGGTCATCAGGTCATGATGTGTAAATAAAGAATCGTTTTTATTATCCGTAATCCTGGTTTATTTGTATATAAATTCCAACAGATACAGCAGGACAGACAGACAGACGGACGGACAGCGGAGGCTTAGTGATAGGGTCCCGTTGGCACGCTTCCAGTACGGAACCCTAAAAATGGCATTCCCATTAAACTTTGGGTTTGATGTTAACAAAGTTGTTGATATCAACTGTAGTTAAACCATGTCGTAACGGAATTACTAATATTACCATGCACCATGAAGGTACATTGGACATGGCCGCAGCGAAACCGATTAGTGATAACGGAACCGAAACACATTACCAGTAGAGAATTGTTTAACATTCTATACAAATTTAGCATTCTGTTATGCTTTCATTACTAGCTTTTAATTAACTTTATTTATAAAATACATTTTCACCGCTGGACTGGGCTTATTATTTTTTTCTACTCAGTTGTTGCAACACTACTGTTTTAATCTATCTTTACTATTTTAATCTTATAACCGAGTCAAAGGTATTGCAAAACCTATAAAAATCGTAGCTGAAATATGCAAATTCAAGCATGAATGAAAGCTCATACAAGTCCTCGAATTCCAGGCTAAGGTTAAGCCTTTGCACTTTCTTTTTCATTAGCATAATTAGCATAACGCAATAATTCATAAATTAAGTTTTTAACAAAAAAATAGAACCGACTTCAAACGGTAAAAAATAAAATTGTTCAGTACCTACTTCTTTTTGCTTATGGTAATGACTCTTAAAACTATTTCTGGAGTCGGGCCCTTAGTAAATGTCGTACCATTCGTTCTAAATTGGCACCGACAGTACAGACAGTGGGACAGTACCTACTTCTTCTTGCAGGTAATGACTGTTAAAGCTATATTCAGAACGAAAGGTACACTAAATTTACTAAGACAGGACATTTCACTAAGGGCCCGACTTCAAAAATAGTTTTAAGAGTCATTACCATAAGCCGGAAGAAGTAGGTACTGAACAATTTTATTTTTTACCGTTTGAAGTCGGTTCTATTTTTTTGTTAAAAACTTAATTTATTTCACTCTTTTTAGTAATTTTAATAATTCTGTATGTATTAGCATAATTGGAAAATTTTTCACAACTTCTAAACTTTAAACAGATTTACCTTTTATAATCATAGATCCATCTAAAAGTCTGAAAGACATACTATCAGTCCACCTGAACGTATAAATTAAAGAAAGAATTTGCTCTCAGCTCCTAACCGTTGAGGAGTTGTACCTTCAATCATCAGTTAAGCAACAGCAGGTGATAATTACCAGACATAAATATTTGTATTATGTTAAAAATATGACTAAAAGCATGTGTGTGCCTATTAAGTTTCAGTGTTTCCCTCGATATCCCTAATATCACATCATCAGATTTTGACATGGTGACAGTTGGACCACCTCAGGAATGTAGGATTTCGAACAAAAAACCATTTATTGAAAGAATTTGCTCTTAACTCCTAACCGTCATAATACCGTCCATCATCAGTTCAGCAACATGATATGACGATAATTATAAACAAATGTTCGTTTTGCTTTGTATAAATATGAAAATCATTTGTTGTGCTTTAAAATTTTAATGTTCCCTTCGATTTCTCTGGGATCCCCTCATCAGACTTTGACTTGGTGACAGTTGGACCACCTCGGGAATGTAAGATTTCGATAAAAAAACTATTTATTGAAAAAATTTGCTCTCAACTCCTCACTGTCGCAGTACCTTCCATCATCAGCTCAACAACATGAGATGATGATTTCTATGCGTAAATATCTCTTATGCTTCAGAAACTATAAGAAAATTAATGTGTGTGCCTATAAAATTTGAGAGTTCCCCTCGATTTCTCTGGGATCCCATCATCAGATCCTGATTTGGTGACAATGGGACCACCTCGGGAGTATAAGCATACGAACAAAAAAAGAATTTTTAAAATCGGTCCACAAACGGCGGAGTAATCGGTGAACATATATAAAAAAAAAAAAATACATACAGCCGAATACAGTACCTCCTTCTTTTGGAAGTCGGTAAAAAGTACGGTTGACAGACAAGGAAAACCCAGATTTAGGTTCTTAACCATATTTGCGCGATTGCAGTACATAAGAGGCTATTTAGAAAGATAATGGCTACAACTCTGTTTGCGTCCCACTGCTGGGCACGGGTCTCTCCCCATTATAAGGGAGACCTGAAACTTACTCCGTCAAGATGCTCCAGTACGGATATTTTTAAAACGTTAAAGGCATACGACAAGGTTTAACGACTGATATCTAACTAGTTCGATGGCTTAACGTGTCCAGCAAAGCACGGAAACTCGAATAAACTTTGCCAGTAGCTGTAAACCATATCATACCCGACCGTGCCCGTAAGAGAGCCCGTAATCTAAGCGAAAGCAGATCGCTTTCGTTCTAAGCCAAGTGCGGGGCTATGTGCACCTCAGAAAGATAATAGGAACTGAAAAAGCTATCTGACAGTTTTCTTACTTTCATCTTTTGTATAAGTTTTCTGTGTGTCACAAATTGGCCACCCTGTTCTATTTTTAAACAGACTCTTGCACAGATATACACATCACAACTATAGGTAGATATTGTACTTACACGTAGCACATCCCATGAAAATATTATTTTATAGGTATAATAAATTTCTGCGGTAATTAAACTTAAAAAGCATTATAATACAAAGTTCACTATAATAAGTCTGTGAATTCGTATTGTTGACGTAGGTAACATAATAAAAATCTATTATATTTACTCGTAATTTTCTTTGGAAGATTTAGTGGGGCTTATAACCTATTTCTTTCAAATTACCCTCAGATTGATTTGAGCTTACAAAATGTTTATATTATGTCGGTCATTTAACTAAAAGTAAACTCTCAAAGTAATGTCAGAACTTCGAAAGTTTGTGATTAAATACCAATCTATCAACGAACCAAGTACACATGACTATCAACATTCAATTTGCTCTGGGATCGTCCAGTAAATATCATTTACGATAACAGAATCGATAAGCATAGGTCAACGTCGGGACTAAATGTGTAGTGAGGATTTATTACATATAGTATTGTATCTGTCTACTAAAACAGTGCTGTTTCTATGCTTTTAAAATCATCAGATTCATTGTTCTTCATCAAGTCGCATTGAGTCTATATCGCGTAGTAAATTAATGCCTCTATCCATCAGCTCTTTAGACGTCTATCCATTGGACAAATACTCCTGAATCTTTCGCTCCCGAGTTTAGTTGTGCACCCTCTGATGTTTCATTTCGTCTTCTTTTCGCTGTCTATTTTGGGTCGCCAGTTTGTCTGGATGGCGCCCGGACACCTTTTACCAAAACATGATTCATTTATGCATAGTGCAAACTGTAATATAAACATTTTTTTACAATACTTAGATTACCTCTTCCTATTTATCTAACATACTAAACAGTATTAATAATACCTATATAATGAGTAGTTCTGTTTACCCCCTGCCTTTTTATTTACTGAAAGCCTGCAAGGAAAGCCCTTGCAGAAGTAAATATTTATTTATTTTAGGTTTAATTAAAATGTATGTCTAGAAGAGGCAAATTACCTCCACCCTGAAAATATCCAGATTGTATAATTCGGGAAAACTCGCAACTGGCAAAGAATTACATTTAGCGGAAAATTCCTGGTCAGAAAAAATACTACTAGGGGTGGTAACATTGATAACCTGTAATGCAAATTAATATACTATCTTTCAGTGCGCATTCACTTAAATTTGTCGAACACTTTATATTGTTTGGAGACAAGACAAGTGTAGGTACTTGTAATTGGACATTCCACTGACAGTAGCCACTCAGCTGGTACTGGTGTGTTGTAAGACGGTGTTGCAACCAAGGTGACCTTCCGCGCTCAACTGATCACGATTGCAGGCGAACGTCGTCTTAAAATTGCTATTTAATTTAATGATAGTGTAGCATGGTTTTTGTGTTGGTTAAATATTGGTTAGTACGTAAATTCGTCATGCCTATGAGGTAAATATTGTCAGCTTGCAACGCACCCCGGCTTCGCATGGATGCAAAGCAAAGCACTCTGCACTCTGCGTTAAAGCGTATTTCATTTAATAAGTAATGTAATTATAAATTTTAGTGTAATTAAGGTTATCCGAAATCATCTTTTGTTACGGAAATGCAATAATTTTACTTCACCTATAAAAATGAATCATATCATGAATTGTAATGGTACATATTTTTTTTATTATTTTAGCTTTCTAGTACTCTAGTAGAATCACGTACAAACTTGAAAAAAATATAACAAAATGTTGTACTATACAAGCCTAATTTGCATACGTTTGGTAAACGAAAACTATTGAGGCTTCGAATTCTACTTAGCACAGAAGCGTTAAATATGAAACGAATTTGTTATTCACGAACCTGAAAAATGTTCTCTTTATGCCTAAATGATTGTGCTGAAAAAGAAGCCGTTTTAGCGGTAATTTGGCGTGACGAGCTGTGAGCTGTGAGCTGTGAGCTGTGAGCCAACTCATTTGTGGAATATTTATACCGGAAACTATTATGTTTTGTCACTTGTTGTCACTTGAATTTCATTATTGACTCGTATTTTAAGTATGAATTTTTAACTCTTTTATTGAATCTCACGAATACAGATTCACCATGGGTATGGGGGACACGTTCACAGTGTGCTTTACCGAAAAGGGCAGAAATAGAAGTTACGGTTTAATGAAGAGATAAGAAATATAATCAATGAGCGGTTTAAAAAAACGTTCTGCAGCTTGTTGGTCTCTACGTGTTAAGTCTTAGTGGAATAAGTCAATTTATACGGGAACTGAACCTATGAATTATTTGTCCGATGGGAATTAATTATGTCATTTGTTTTCTTTGTAAATAAATACTTAATGTCGGTACGATTAGCATGCGTTTTTAGATAGATGAGCCTTGTGCCCAGGAGTGACATGCTTAAAAAAGGGTTTCTGCTTGCATCAATTGTGAAGCTATTATAATAAAGGCAAATGTTTACTGTTAAAGGTTGTTTAGTGTCCAATGGCTACCAGCCGGTGTCGCGAATAACATCCGCGTGGCAAAAGCCGCTCAAATTTGATTTACAAAATATCACACAATGTGCATACGGCGAACTCTCTGCTGTGGCTTGGTAAATATTTTGTGAAAGCCAAGTAGTGTTCAATATTAGTAAGTGTAAAGGAGCATAGCAGCAATTTCTTTGTAGAAACTTTAATATGCTTGTCCAAATTCGTTGGTCAAGTGTTAAGTATTGTTCTTATTTATTTTAGTGTACATGTTACAATGTCTAAGAAGAAGAACGGAAAGGAAACAGAAAAAGACGTTGGGTACCTACATGGCGATTTGCTCTCAAGAACCATATCGATAATTTTATATTATGTTAACAACTGCTACATTGATCTCACAAATTTTTCGTCCTTAATACCCTACTCAAGTGTTATAAAATAGGATTTAAATATTACCATACGATTATCCGTTCTGACTAAATTAAGAACAACAGAAAGTAATATAGTTCTATCTTGAAGACGTACATACATAGTAGTAGTACCTCAATGCTTGAACAGAACTGAAATACAGTCTCTCTCATCTCACTAAGTTATTCGATAACACGTTTAAATAATTGCCAGATATTAAACTAAACTTGAACTTGAACAAGGTTCTAGAATATTGAAGGTTATAATAGACACATAATATCTGATCCCTACTGGGACTCTACGCCGCAGCTCAATGAGAAGATTGGGAACATCCGTCCAGCAGCGGGCTGAGACAACAGATCCCAACCGTATCGTGTTATTGTTTTATTTAATGGCAGCACAATCATGCAAAATATTCTTCTAGAACGAGCCACATCAGGCCATTTTCTACTGCGTACAGATGTTTTATCTTTAAGTTCAGTTAAGCGGTTTACAGAAAGGCTTTAAACAGCATTATAAATAAATTCTTCCAACGAAATACAGTTGAAAAATAGCATCAAAATATCATGAAGTATGTGAATTCCGCTGCAATCATTTTATTTCGACTTCCGGGCGTTAATCTCTCCTAATTTGTAAAGCTTCATAAGAAAAGTCATTGTTTTATTGGGATGTCCATCAGGATATATAATAAAATCCCAGCAAAGATTCAATCCCTGCCTTTAAAACCTTTTAAGAAGGCAGTCAAACAAATCCTCCGCCGCAAGGCTTACTATAACACTAAGGACTATCTTAATGATAAAAGAGCGTAGGAATGAATCTAGCTCACACAATGCTGTTTATTCATAGATTGTATTAGTTTTAGTAATTATTCGCATCTGTGAGCAGGTGGAAGTGGGTTGATAGTGTCTCACACGATCAGCTGTCACGTGTGCGCATTATAGACCCATAGCCACTCTGTTATCTCAAATATATAACGTACTTTTTTTAAAAGAGTGCTGCTGGAAGTTTTTTTGCGCCGCCTTTTTCTCTCAGCTCAACATCTAGCCCAAACGGGCACCTAAAGGCTATGATCAGGAAAAAATGACATTCATTAAGCGAATATTTTGTATTCCTAATATGAAATAAATATTTTTTCTTTCTTTCTTTCTTTCATCACAGTCACATACAGGTTGTACACATACTCGTACTTTGTGAGTATAGCGATACATAAATCGATCAAGTCACTCAAATACAATTTTAATTTACAAATTACACAATACATCAATAAAGTCCATGAACAATCAGCTACGTAAAGGACATTCCTTATCAACCGCTGTATTCCATAACTCGTTTAATTTTTATGATTCAATATCAATGGCTAATTGGCCAATCAACAAGCAACTTTCTTGAATGTTTTGCAATCAAGTGACTGCATTTAATCTTGATCCGAAACACAATTTTGTAATCCAGAAATACCAACATATCGAACATTAGCCTATATTCTTTTATCAATCTTTAAATTCTGATTTCTGAGAAGCGGCTGCTAGTGATGTAGGGGAGATGGGGTACATTGATACATGGGGCACATAGATACAGTCAATATTCATCGAAAACTAAACGCGTTAGACGAGCCATCCGACACAGATAAGAAGGTAATAATACACCCTACACGCACACTAGCGCGGAGCAACATACTCTCGAAGACTAGCGGCTGGCACTTATAAACCTGTTTCTGATGCTCGCAACAAAATTTTCGTAGTTTTCTTTCGGATGTAATTCTTCTAATTTATTTAGTGTTACCTGTGTTATATTAAGACATTTGGTAAGTACATATCTGTCATTACATTACATAGACTTAAATTTTTTGATTTTATATTTTTTTAATTTTATTTGGTACAATAACATTTTAGCAATCCATTATATACAGTTATTATATTGAAATATCAAAAAGTTTCGATCATGTTAAATGTTTTTTTTTTTGACTGTATACTCGTATATTAGTATAGATATACAATCAATTTAATTATTGAAGACTACTTTATATTTACAACTAATATTAAAAAGACTTAACTATATACAATAAGAATAAAAAAAACTGTATTAAAATCTTACAATTACAAAAATAAAACAATAAAATTATAAATAAAAAACTTCCTCTAGAATGTCCGTGTTCGGCATGGCGCCTAAGACGCTGGCGGCATTACCCCGTTGAATAGCGAGGCTGAGCCTTTGGGCGAAATACTCGCCAGCTCTCAGGTCGCCACATGCAAGAACAAGCCTGGACGACATTTCTGACATGAATTTTTTCATGTCAGAAGACCAAGGGCCCAAGGTCTCCACAGCAAGCGCCGCAAATAAGTAATTGTCTGATAAATTACAATACTTACGGCGCTTGAGGATCTGGGCTTGGTCGGCGGCAGACCCGGCCCTCTCTGCAGTGTTATTAATATGCGAGGGGGCCAAGGTATCTACACAGGTAACATCCCATACCAGGGGACGCCCAAGATGCCACGGTACTAAGGTCATACCATCAGGTCTCTTGCCATCGCTTCTTGACAAACCAGACGGTTCTAACGTGGCTGGCAAAGAAGCGGTGACAAGAGCCCGACGAACTAAATCGTTCAGCGTACCGTGTCGGTATAATCTGCCAGCGCTCCTGGTACAGGATAAGCCATGTCGGCCAAGCCTATCCACCTGCTGCCCACACGGACATATATGAGGCTCACATATTTTAGCACCGAGCCGGAGACCCACCACGATACGCAATGTGGTTGGATCTAGCACGGTGCCTATATTTTTAGAAGGAAGAGCTCGCAGCCAGTGACCCGATTCACTTTCGGCAACTGCAAGCAAACGAGCTCTATCAGCGCTGCTAGAACATTGCTCTAGGAGGCAGGCATAAACAGATTTAACTGCGGGTATATCCCAGGCAGACTGTTTATTCTTTGTTAAATTGCTGGTGTCCTCATCTGGAAAGGAAGCCCTCCAACACTCTGTAGCTTCCGTCAAGTATGCCACCCAAACATCTTCTATAGGAGTATTAAGGATAGATGAGATGAGGGTGAGCGTACTGTGACAAGAAGCCAGAAAGGCAGGAAGAGCCAAGCTTGCAGATGTGCGGACACCTAAACCTCCGAAGTTTATAGGGAGGGTTGCCTGCATCCAAGAGCGATCATCAAATTTCAAATTTAGAATTTTTGACAAAGTATCTTTCAACGATGAATCTAAAATATTCGTGATCGAAATAAATTTCCAAAATGGGCAGCATCTTAGCAAATACATGAATTTAGAGGCGAAAAGGCAAAGGCGTAATATGTAGGTGGCCATATGAGGTTTTAAATCAAAAAGGCGACCTGAAATCAAATTGAAATTTTCTAATTTTGAATTTATAATGGGAGAAAAAGCTTCATCAAATATTGGAGCACCCAGTAATAACAAATTTTCTTTTTTCATAATAGAAATGTTTGGTGTTATTATATTAAACTGTTGTGATAGTGAAGAAATTTTTTCTGTAGATAAATTGTCCGAAAACAAAATTTCGCATTTATTAAAATTTAGACTCAGACCAATTTGATCAAAACGGCGAATAATGATATCAAGATCCTCCAATACTGATGACGCAGTGCCTCCCAAAGAACCATCATCAAGGTACCATACATTAAATTTTGAATTTAATTGATCGATAATCGGTTGTATTGCCAAACTAAAAATAACAGGGCCAAGAGGGTCGCCTTGCTGGCATCCCACGCAAGACTCAATAATATTATCACCAAATAATAATTTTGAAGGGGTGCCATAACATTGCCACATATATTCGAAAATTTCAGGAACTTCTTTTTGAATTTCTGAAAGAAGAGCACCCCTATCTACCGAATTAAATGCGTTTTTAACATCAATTTTGACAAAAACGTCAAAGTTCTGATGTAGTAAAAAAGATCGAGCCGCGTGCACTGCAGCTTCACAACCACCATTGACTCCAAAGCCAAGTTGCCGTGGTTTAAACCTTTGAGTCAAGCGCTCGCGGTATTCACGGCAACAAAGCTTTGAAGCCAATCGTCTCAGAGTACATCCCACAGCAATTGGCCTAATACCGCCATCTTTCTTTTTGAGAGCTACAAGGTTGGCTCCGTAAAGGATAGGTGTTATATCCGAGGGAACTCGACCAGCCAACATTAAATTTAATAAACTGGTGAGCTCCCTCAACAGATCTTTCCTCACATCACCCAAAAACGGATCAGTTAAGTCTTTTAGGTGCTGTGGGGAAATGCCGTCTAAGCCTCCAGCAGAGCCATTGGAGAAAGAACGAATGGCTCTATCGGTGGCTTCCTCGGTCACCCTCAAAGAAATTTGCTTATGGTCAGTACCCCGAGTGGGCGAAGCTGCAGTCGTGGGATGCTTTTCGCGCAGTGCACCAAGTGTGTCGGGTGAATGCACAGCCAAAGAATCATCAGAAAACAATAATTTTATAGCGCCTTTTGTGTCACCTTCTGATAATTTGTTTTCTACTATTTTCAGTTTATTAGAACTATTTGTTTCAAAATTACTATTAAATTTAGGCGCTGTCTGAATTAAAGGTATTACTTTATTTGTACTATTTTGTTTTATTACATTTGTCAGGGAAATTTTGGCAGATCTATTTCCAATGTTTAAAATTGTTTAAAATTTTATATTGCTTTAATTTTTATAAAATATTTATTTTGATTGTAGTAGGCAGGGGCACATTGATGCAAGTGCTCTCGGGGCGCATTGATACGTATCAATGTACCCCGATGTTTTGTTAAATATATGTATGAGTATGTAAGACTTAATATATTTTTATTTTCTTTATAGAAAAATGGTTCCAACATTTAAACGCAAAACGAAGAGAACTTTCATCGATGAAATTTCTGTGGCTTCTGCGATATCTGACTATGTTATAACAAAGGTAATTAACGCAGGAAAGAAGCAACCTTATAAGCATTTTGTGGAAAAATAGTGTCAAGCAAGATACCCCGATAGCCTTAGCGACTTTCTAGTCTCCTTTTTAAAGCTTAACCGACTTTAACTTTTGTGTTTCCTGATATATAAGACGGAGCTTCGGTTAATATTTCTGATATTGTGATGAAATTACCAGATCCTATAGTAAAAAAGGAACCAGTAGAACAGCTTCTCTACTTAATTTTAAGATTAATTTGTCACCTATTAACATTTCAATGTAAGGTAATTTACTTCATAAAAACTAGTGATGACTCATTAGGCCAAATAAAGAATGATTATGTCTTTTTGTTTAAATATTTTTCATGACGTAGTTTATTGTTTAGATATACTTGTTCCATTTTTATATAAAGACTGCAAAAAGTATTTTATTTCAATTAGTACTTAAGTGCACATAATTTACCAAAAAGTAAAAAAATAAGCAATTAATAAATAAATGTTTAATTTGTAGAAACATTTCTATGAATCAAAGTGCCCCAGTATATGTATCAATGTACCCCGAGTGTGGGGTACATTGATACAAATTTCAATTTTTAGAAAATAGGCTCTCATACTTTTTGTCATTAAATTTAACGGTTAATTTGAATTTAAAAAGTTAGTTGAATATATATTGCATATATTATAATTATTAAATTGGATGTTACTGTCAATAGATCGTCTATTATTGGGTCTAAGTAAAAATCGTATCAAGGTGCCCCACCTCCCCCTACTTGTATTACTGGGTTAATGATAATTATGATAGAGATAAAACAAAAAAACGTACGACGTGTTTCCCATTCATGATAGCCACCGACACAATGTTCCTAACACACCGCATATCCCTCTGAAATACAAATCTAAAAGAGAAAGAACAATGAAAATCAAAAGACAAAAGATAAAAGATAAGAATGTGCTTTGCCTATATCTTTTGCTGATATGCCCGACATCCGATCCACCTCCGCAGTGGCCTTGGTTGCACACATGAATAAGTATCCATTTATTGTTAGACAAGCATATTACATATTACCTAAGTGAGCGGTATGACCTTATGATTCTAAATATCTTAACGAAGTGTGCTCTTAATCCGTTAAAATTACGCGATAAACATTCTTATCTCACTGTGGGTAGATAAAGCTGAGCCCTGCGGTAACACCCGCGTTGGAAAGGTAAAAAATCATTAATGGATCTTCCCATTTGAATGAGATGTTTTGTCGCGGTAAAAAGACGAAGACGAGAGTAGTAGATATCTGTCTCCAGCCTCCGATCTCCGCGCCTCTCAAAATTATTCTCTAAGATCACTCCATCGCGACGTAATTGAAGAACAAACAAAAACTTTCGCATGTATAATATTAGTGTCCATAGAACTTGTGTATGATTCGATCGGAGGATCTACTCATATGCGTGCAATAGTAATTTCTGACACGAAGTAATTATTCAAGGTTCGAAAACAAATGTGCGGATGCCTGCTATATCTACATCAGGCAGGCTACTGCAGGAAACTATAAGACTACCTTGCTTTTAGAGTTTACTTAAATTAGTGTTTAAGTTGAGTTAAGATGACTGGGAGGCATTGTCTACACCATTTGGTGTTGTGTTCGTGTCACTAACCCGCATCGAAGCTGTGTGGTGGAGTAAGCTCCAGGCCGCTCCAATAAAATGGAGAACCCCGTAGCCAGCAGTGGTACACAAATAGGGTTACAGCCATTAGTGCCGCTATTGCAAATCATTAAGATTTGCCAAAAGACCTTATTCGGCGAGCTTTTGCATTTTCTATTATACTTCACGATTTTAAAATAAAAGTCAGTATTTCACTAACGAGTCTCTTTATAACAAATAGCTGTACGCGACATCCTGCGCCCGCGATGCACTTAAAATCACTAATCCAATAGAGAAGTAACATACCATAATATGGTAAGTGAATGTTGCAAATAAAATCAGCCGACCCACTCATTTGCGACCATTTATAACAAAAATCTTTATCTTCATCATCTTATTTTTATTGACAGATTCCAACTTGAATTTTTTGCAATATTTTTTTTTCATAAACACAAAATATCAAAAGTGGAAACACTAACATGTGTAATAAAACGTGATACCTGTCACTTATAAATTTCACTTTATTTTCTTATACTTCACTTAAATTCTCTTACAATTTCCCAATCTGGGTTACACTTAACAGTAATCACCACTTTTACATTTATTACTAATACGTATTTCTTAAACAGTTAACTAATTATTTGTCTACCCACTATAAATACTAAATCGAACCTAACACATGTATAACCTTTTAAATATTACTGCTCTTTTATCTAGACTACTATTTCTTAGAAGTAGTAGCCAGAAATAGAAGAAATAGCCAGAGACTGTAAAAGGGATTTTATTTTTAAAATAGAGCAAACATGCACCATTTAATATCTCTGAAGCCCAACCATGAATTTCTGTTGTTGATTGTTGTCATTCTCCTTGTTGTCTCTCTTTCAGTCTCAGTTGTCATTCACAGTGTGTCATGAACATAATCCCTTGAGGCAGATAGATTCTCGATGTTCGTCTCGCGTAAGGTATCTTGCAATCAAGCTTCTCTACCGACGGATAAAATAATTGTTGTATGGATATTTCTAACAGAAATACTACACCTGATTCCGACGAATTAAATTCTACAACCTATTCGTATATCGCCGACATAAAAAAATTGCGAGATCGAATATTTTTCATCAAATGTTTTATAAATTAAAGTTTTTACTCCTCCATATGTTAGCAGCTCGTCGGCACGCAGTACATCCTTGACACTGCGCGTGTGACCGGCGGGCGTCTGTACTGCAAACTGTAGAGCATTTACATAATTGCATTCGCGTCGAAGTTGGTCGTAAGCTCATTTCCTATCGCATCCACGCTCGTAAACAAGAGGCCGATAAATTTTACGCAATTTATTACTATTTTTACGAGCTGTTGAAAATAATACATTTGCCCAACGTTTTGCAGGGCAGTGTCGGTGAGCAAGTGAGCACTGCCTACAAACCAAATTGCAGAATTTCTTGAAAGAGAATGTCTTGTAATCCGACAAATTACATTTACTCAATCTATTTGAACTACGCATTAAACATGTTTTACGATGAATCCTCCATTGAGTGATAAATTTTAAGAATTTGTATTTTTATGATAAATTATTACAATATTTTACTTTACTCTAAAAAAAATTGACTCAAAATGCCGATATAAACTCTCACTGTCACATAATAAATAGGCTTGCGAAAAGTATCACAAAAAATTAACCTCAATTCAAAAGAATAACTTTTGTATGTGTTTGTGAAGTTAGGGCTTTGTAGTGTATGGCATGGCATAGTCTCGTCATGGCAACTTTTTACATGAAAAAGTTTATGGTTGAATTCCTTAGTCCTGTGTGTGTCCTTTGAACTTAATTCTGTCACGTACTCTTATATTGAAATTTATTGAATATCTTCAAATTAACCTTATCAACTGACTCTATCATTGAATGATTGTGAGTAGCTGAAGTCAATATTGTTATCGAAAATCGTTAACTATCGCCTACATAGTAAACATTCAAACCGGCTCGAAGTGCACACAATTCATCACTATGTAAGTAGTAAAAACAGTTTCTTCAAGGTAAACAACATTTGAGTTGTATTGTTCCATACGTTCTAACGTCATACTATTACTTGTATTGAAGGCGTGTGTGTAATAAATATAATTAGCTAATTCGTGCTAGATGAAAAAAACATTAGCCAGTTAAATTAATAATTAATATGAGGAAATTTTTCTTGGCTTAATTTCAAACGAAACACTCATTTGCTTAGTGTTACTTAACAACGCCATCTGAAATTGCTCCCAAAAAATATTTTCACAAAAATTAAAAAATAAACGCAATATGGTTTTGAATTAGATTTGAACCGGCCGCCGCGGGTCTTTAGTTCCGCAGTCAGCCCACATAACAATTCGGCCAAGGAACCTTTAATTTAATGAACGAAATTTTTGTAGAGCTCTTGCAAATCGACATTGTCATTTCTTTGAACGTCGGATTGACGGATGGCGTTCTACGCCTTTCTACGCCACGATATATTATTACTACTCTCCAACAATGTCAGTAAGAGTCATATTTCTCAGTTTATATTAAAATTTAAGTTGATTATCGCTGAAAAATCTTTTTTTAATTTAAAATTTCTAAAAATAAAACCTTAGTGTATCGATTCATCACCCCCGATCAGGGCACTAAATTTCATCAAAATCTTTGGAGCCGTTCCGAGATTCATAAAATATATTTAGGTATACTTATACAAGAATTACTCGTTTAAAGGTATTAGATATCTTAAATAATACAATTATAGACAGTAATCGATGTATTGTTAGACAAGCGAAGTAATTATTTAAGAGATAGACATAACTTTAGAGGCAATTTTTGTTTGATAATATTATATTTGAGATTTTAGCAATGAATTGTTGTAACCCCTTAATAGTGCATTCAATAACAAAATAACGTTTTCGGGAGCAATAAATCGGACTAGCTAGGTTTCATTTTTAGAAAATACCGTTTTATTCGTGTTTTTAGCGATAAAATACTGAAAAATATGACTCTTCCTGACATCTATTAGCGAGTAGTGTAATACTTTTTAATTGGGAGATACTTAGACGTAGGATGACGATGTTAAACAACACTAAGACTGCATCGGCGGGAGAACGTGGCCCTCCTCCTCAGGCCCCAACGGGCCATTGCACAGCGGGTGGCGAGGGCTTACCGCACTGTCGGGTTCGCGTCCGCATGTGCGCTCGCGGCAACTCCTCCATGGGAGCTGGAGGCCAGGGTGCTGGCCACCGTCTATGATTGGACGGCAGCGCAAAAGGCGCTGGGTGAGTGGCCAGCCCCTGAAGAGCGCAACGCGGTGAGGCGGGATGCGCGCGAGGCTATGGTCCAACTGTGGAAGGAGGACCTAGCCTCCGCGCAGTTTGGACGCCGCACTCTCGACGCCCTCGGTCCTGTGATCGAGGCGTGGGAGGAGCGGCCGCATGGGTTCCTCACCTTCCGCCTGGTGCAGGTACTTTCCGGACACGGATGTTTCGACAATTACCTGCACCGAATCGGAAGGGAGGAGTCCCCGTCGTGCCACCATTGCGGCGCGGCGGAAGACTCGGCGCAGCACAGCCTTGAAAGTTGCCGGGGCTGGGAGGAGCAGCGCCGAGTCTTGTGCACCGTTGTCGGCCGGGACCTTTCACTGCCGAGCATCGTTAGGGCCATGCTCGGAAGCGAAAGAGGCTGGAAAGCCGTTGCCTCCTTCTGCGAGGAAGTCATCTCGCATAAGGAGGCGGCGGAGCGGGAGCGAGAGGACGATCCGTCCCAACCCCCGCTCCGCAAACGTAGAAGGGGAGGGAGAAGACGGCAATACGACCGTTCTCTCCCTCCCCCCGGTGGTGGCCTGCAGGTTGGAGGTACGGGGGTGCCTCCACCTGCATTGCACAGGCCATCACTGATGGACAGGAATGACCCGGCGCTCCCGGTCATTCCTGTAGCCTCCCCATAAGGGGAGCGTGTAGGGTCTGCCAAGATAGGCAGGCAGTCGCCGACGATGTTGTGGAAGCAAAGGCTCTGCCGATTTCCCACGACATCGTCACGATGGCGATGGAGGAGCGCAGTAGGGTTTAGTGGGTATACCCCTGCCTCGTAACGGCAGGGGGGAGTCCCACACACCTCCCTCTGTCCCCTCGACAGAGGTCGAGAAGGTGCGTAATAGCATTCCCTACTTAAAAAAAAAAAAAAAAAAAAAAGTCTCCGAAGAAAATCAATGGTTTTTATCCGATCAACGCTCGGTCATACGGGTACTTTTATATAATATACAAAAGAAATGAAATTTATAGATATATATTATAAAACTAGCTGACCCCGCGAACTCCGTCCCGCCGCGTTTAAGTGTTCGGGGTGGGCCACCTTTATCAGTTGGGAGGGGGGATGAAAAATAGATGTTGGCCGATTCTCAGACCTACTCAATATGCTCACAAAATTTCATGAGAATCGGTCAAGCCGTTTATGCTATAGCCGAGTATGGCAACGAAAACTGTGACACGAGTTTTTTATATATTAGATTATGCCATAGTCCTCCAAAAGATATGACCGACTTTTTTTTTTATATGTATTCGTATGTTCGGTAGGTCTGACTTTATCAACGAAACGGATAAAAATTGGATACAAATGTTCACTTGACATTGGCAATATCCGAAAGAAAGATCTCATAATATAAGATATGATTTCGCGCGCGAGTGATAAGAGATAAGGTGGCTGAAAGTTGATCCCGGTATGGGCCAACGATCTGAGCGGCTGCAATCAGCAAGGTCGTATACTTTTCACTTTTATACTAATTCCACTTTGTGACTTTGACCTGTACTGGTTATTACGTAATAAAATTAATTTTGTTAAATTTCTACTTGTCAATATAATTTTTAATAACGAGCAAAATCCGGTTTCGAAATTTATTTTAATATCATTAGCAAGTCATGTCTATATTGTAAGTATTATTTTTTACGTTCTCAAGGTTGCATTTGTTTTGATTTATATTATAACGATCACACATCTATATTAGTTTTACACACTTTTCACTGCGATTTTTGATTCAAAATGGCTACTGTAAAGGCAGAAATACAAAAGATAAACATTCTTACTTATATAATTCTAAATAAATACTTAAATAGACAAATTAACACCCACGAACAGAACAAAATTAAATAGTCATGTTTATCACATAAATATTTGTCCTGAGTGGGAATCGAATCCACGATCTCACGCTTCGCAGTCAGCTCATCACCCACTACGCCACGCATGCTGTTAAAGGTAGCTGAAGGGAATTTTATTCTTTTTTTAACACATGCGACACATGCGATAGCTGTCACGTATGTTCCTTATCCGCCCATAGCTACTCTGTAAAAAAGCTAATTATAGTATACCTCATATTTTAAAACAGGATTGAAGTTTTTCTCCGTCTGCTCTTTTCTTCAGCTCAGCATTGCCTAAGCGCACCCAGAGCAGACAGAACAAAAAAAAATAACGTTCTCTAAGAGTTTGTAAATGAACCGTACAGTGAATAAAGAATATTTCATTTCATTTCATTTCACATTTCATATTTCATTTCATTTCATTTCACTAAGGTACTCGTACCTTTTCCAATATTTGATTTGTCGGTGGTTCTTTAAAAATGATCTTTAAAATTATCTGGAAGCCCTTTTATTCAAATTGTGCAAAAACACAGTGATTATCAATCTAAGTCTTGCCATTTTTTTCAACCTTTTATTCATTTCCCACTGCTGACAGATCTCTTCTCACAAGTGAGAGGAATTTATGGCAAGTCCACCATGGAAAAGTGCAGATTGGTGGACGTACTCGTAGTGCGGAATGTTGAAATATAAAGACTGTTATTTACACTTTTCTAAAGTACTTATCGATACGGAACCACCACGATATTTCCCCTTAAACTGTACTTTTGTGGTTTCCCCATTACCAACCAGGCTGCATACATACCCTTTTAAATTAAACTCTATAGTCGAATGCAAGTCGCAACAGAATTGCTCAAGCAGTGAAAGCTGATCTTTCACAACTAGGATTACACACAGTACACCATTATAGACCTTATTGCTATGGGGTTTTTGTTCTATTTGTGTTTATAGCTTACTTATATTTACGGGTTGCGTAGAGAGGAGTTGATAACACATCTTAAAGTTCCGCGTAATTGCCTGGTTCTCACTTCTGGTTTTAAAGTTCAAATCAGTACAATGTAGCTTTAGTATGAAATCTGGTCATACTTAGTTTATTAGCTGAATGTATTGTTTTAGTGTAATTGAATCAATATACATAAATAAGCAATGTGATAAGGGCGTCGGTAATGGTATTGAAATTTAAGAATTTAATAGCAATTTTAATAAAAATCTTACATTATTGTCTATGGTATTTCCGTAAAGACCTAGGCAAGTAGCTTTAACCTAATGTAATATCTGTACATAACTCAGACATCTGATATTTTTATTGTTTACTATTTATATCCAAGACAAGTTTTGACGTAGGTATACGGCGATAAACAATATTTATGTACACGTGCATGTATAATACAATTGACAATTATCTTCTTCAATAATAATACAGCAAACTCTACCACAAATCACTATAGATATTCTATTTTAAGAGGCCCGATCGGCTTTGGTTGTTTAAGCGATATATACTGACAAGCACGCTTTTGCGTGAACTTTTGATGTGTTCGCAAAGAAATGTCATTAACAAAAAGAAACGTTTAAAATTATTACCTCACTACGGACGGACATCTCTTCTACGATTAGTAGTCTTACTGATATTACTCGACACTGAGCGCTCGAAAGTTATATACACTAAAACTATGTGCATGTGCACGCCTCACAACATTCAAAGCTGGAAAGACTTCGTGACATAGAACATCTATACCATTATAAATAAAGTTTTTAACAAAAAAATAGAACCGACTTCAAACGGTAAAAAATAAAATTATTCAGTACCTACTTCTTCTTGCTTATGGTAATTACTCTTAAAACTATTTTTGGAGTCGGGCCCTTACTAAAATGTCGTACAATTCGTTCTAAATGGGCACCGACAGTACAGACAGTAGGACAGTACCTACATCTTCTTGCTTATGGTAATGACTGTTAAAACTATATTGGAGTCGGTGTCCATTCAGAACGAAAGGTACACTTTATTTACTATAACAGGACATTTTACTAAGGGCCCGACTCCAAAAATAGTTTTAAGAGTAATTACCATAAGCAAGAAGAAGTAGGTACTGAATAATTTTATTTTTTACCGTTTGAAGTCGGTTCTATTTTTTTGTTAAAAACTTTATTTATTTCACTCTTTTTAGTAACTTTAATAATTCTGTACATATGTATAATATTGTGCTTATTAAGTTTCAGTGTTTCCCTCGATTTGCCCAATATCACATCATCAGATTATGACATAGTGACAGTTGGACCACCTTAGGAGTTTAAGTTTTAGAACAAAAAAATATATATTGAAAGAATTTGCTCTCAACTCCTAACCGTCGTAGTACCTACCTTCCATCATCAGCTCAGCAACTTGATATGATGATAATTATACACAAATGCCTGTTTTGCTTTAATAGGAATATGAAAATCAATTGTTGTGTTATAAAATTTGAATGTTCCCCTCCATTTCTTTGGGATCCCATTATCAGACTTTGACTTGGTGACAGTTGGACTACCTCAGGAATGTAAGATTTCGAACAAAAAACCATTTATTGAAAGAATTTTCTCTCAACTCCTAACCGTCGTAGTACCTTCCATCATCAGCTCAGCAACATGATATGATGATAATTATACACAAATGCCTGTTTTGCTTTAGTAAAAATATAAGAATCATTTGTTGTACTATAAAATTTGAATGTTCCCCTCTATTTCTTTGGGATCCCATCATCAAACTTTGACTTGGTGACAGTTGGACTACCTCAGGAATGTAAGATTTCGAACAAAAAACCATTTATTGAAAGAATTTGCTCTCAACTCCTAACCGTCGTAGTACCTTCCATCATCAGCTCAGCAACATGATATGATGATAATTATACACAAATGCCTGTTTTGCTTTAGTAAAAATATAAGAATCATTTGTTGTACTATAAAATTTGAATATTTCCTTCGATTTCTCTGGGATCCCATCATCAGACTTTGACTTGGTGACAGTTGGACCACCTCAGGAATGTAAGATTTCGAACAAAAGACCATTTATTGAAAGAATTTGCTCTCAACTCCTCACCGTCGCAGTACCTTCCATCATCAGCTCAGCAACATGAGATGATGATTAAAATACACAAATATCTGTTATGCTTCAGAAACTTTAAGAAAATCAATGTGTGTGCCTATAAAATTTGAGAGTTCCCCTCGATTTCCCTGGGATCCCATCATCAGATCCTGATTTGGTGACAATGGGACCACCTCGGGAGTATAAGCATACAAACAAAAAAAGAATTTCGAAAATCGGTCCACAAACGGCGGAGTAATCGGTGAACATATATAAAAAAAAAAATACATACAGCCGAATACAGTACCTCCTTCTTTTGGAAGTCGGTAATAAAGACGGCGGATTCAGCCTTCTTACATTCATTTCGTTTGAACAAAAGATGAGGTAACCAAATAAACTCACTAAGGTTTTATTAGATCTGCGCCACGCGCACAAAACCTAAGCGCATTTACAATGTAAATAGCACGAGCAATGAACGGTCAGCAGTTCGTCCGCATGTTAGTATTTGTATGCGCACTGCCGTATGTAGAGCATGACGTTACGCGCTTCGGTAATAAGAACCCACGTAAGTCATATTACTCGCAACTATGTGGATACACATGGGATACACAATACTAAGTTCTGACAGTACGAAATATATGACCATCTAAGTATACCATTAATTCTTGTACAAAAATAGTTGTGACAAAAGAGACAGACAAACCTTTTTGTAGGCGGTAGAACTATTATGGTTCGCCCGGGGAAGCACCCACTTCTGCAAGCAATCCTGTTGTGTTTCGGTGGAAAGGAGCAGTTGCCGGCCACACTGACATCAGGCGACCACCAGCCTCAGGGGTAGCAGCGCAACTGTATACGTCCTCAGACAAGACTTACCTGTGCTTGCTTGAGGCTGTATGTAGATGTCCATGGGCTGCAGCGACCACTCAACACCACGTGGCCCGCACCATTCAGATAAAAGAAACCAGTAATTCTGTGAAGGTTCCGTCTCGTTTTCAATTAATTGCCCTGATGAATGGATAGATAAAGAAATTATCCATTCATAAATTTTTTGTAGTTCACAGCCTCCTCTAAGTTTCGTCAAAAATGATTTATGCCTATATGCACCTATTGTTACCTTTGTTTTCTATTGGCTGTCGATCTTTATACGAGTATCAATGCAGCAATGTCCAATATATTCCGCTCATTGCCACTTCAGTTCGGAGATTTTGAAGGCTATGTCGATAACTTTCTAGATACCCAGAGGTGCCGTTAGATAGTTGCCTCTTTCGAATGTGGAACTTGCCCCATTTAGGTATCTTATTTTGCATAAGTATAGGTACCCCTCCACCACTGTGAGTGCACTATCAGACGAGTCTCAAGACCATGTGATACCATGTGACCAAGACTTATAGACACTATAACTATTTGCCATCTGTACCAAATTCTCACCAGCTTGAGTTCGACGTCGTTATCGGATGAGGTTGCCTTTTGCTTTTATAACACTTTTGTATGTGTTTTGTGTTGTAAGTGGATGTGGCGGTGGTTCTTCCCTGACCCATCAATTCTTCCGGTTCTTCTACTCTCCACGATGTTTTTACATCGCAGTCTACAACTATGCTTGGATTTGTTATAATTTTCTTGAACAATTCAATCAATTATAAAACAACAGATCAAAATACTTTTCTAGTTTATATCTTCTCCTTTACTTGACCACCAATAAACTGTTTCTCAAGTACAATCTACAATACTAAAGTTATGATCTATTTTTGTCCTTGCAGAGTGCATGAACTATGTCACACAGCAAAAATGCAACAATAATGCAAATCGTCGTTCATATAAAGACATTTTTTCTGCATATTGTGACTAAATAAAAGTTTTTCATGCGTAACTAACAATCACACAAGTATTTATTGCTGTAAGTATTTCTGAATTAACATTGAATGCCTTACGCGAATACAAAACTCAATGCAGCTGTGTTCACTCTCCTTCACACCTCGGCGACAAAGTCAGTGACTGACTCATTAACTTACAGACTATTATTATGTATCTACTAATTACTACTCGATAACAAGCGTAATACATTGTTTATCATTATAAACTGTTTCTTTTCTATTTATTGACTTTTTGATACGTTATAAAAATATTTATAGCGTGATTCATAGTAACTTTTATTACCATTGTGAGGACTTTGTTATATTTAATAAAACACATTTTTATTATCAATCCTCATATTTTTTTTAAATAATTACTTATTATTCTTATAATAATACATCTCCGAAACAATTAATACACGGAACATTCAGTAATTCAGTAATTCAGTAATTTATTGTCATACAACAGGTTACATGCATAGGTGATTATAACGTTTTATCATTCTCTGTTGTTACCCATGGGGTGTACAATATTTTGATAAATTTATTGATTTCATTATATTAATATTTAAAAAAAATCACATTCAGTTTACAAAATATAAATACAAATAATTAATTATTACAACTTCATTCGGTTAATATTACAATAAAATGTCATGTTACTTACAATTAAGTTAATAAATTACAATTAAAATATTATTACATGTCTGTGGTGTCCATTTAAGAATATAGAAATAAAAATTATTAATTATTACAAATTAAATATGTCAAATTATATTACAATTAAGTTTATAGATTTCAATTTTAATATTGTCAGATTTCTGTAGAGTCCATTTTATTATTTATAAATTCATTTACAGAGTAATAACATTTTTTTGTCAAAAATTTTTTGAGTTTGCGTTAAACGTTAAACTAACCAAGATGTTAACTTTAGATACGTTGAACTAATCGTATAACTTTTTATCGAGGTGAATGACCGCTTATCTATTGCTTGATATCACATGAGAACGACTTACCAAATCTTAAGCTGACTGGTATTTAACTTAATACTATACTATACTATAGCTATTATTGTAGTTACATTACTAGTCAAATTCATTGATTTATTTTTAGCTTATCTATCATACAACTAAGTATCTAAGTACATATTATAGCTCTTAAGTAACCATAAATAATAAATAAATAACGCTTCACACTCATAGCCCCACAGTAAGGTAATTAATATCCTGTGTCGTGGGTACCATGGACACACACAGACAGAAACATAAACACTCAGGCCGAGAACAGAAATTTTTAAATCAATATCTGCAGTCCGGCATGAAAACTCATACTGAAACAAAACTGTAAAAAAACTCGTAATATTTTGCATCACTGTGAAGGAAATCATTGTAGTGAATTTTCAAGGCGAAGTTCATGTTTCTTCCTTGTGCTAAATACACAACTAATATTTTTTGTTAGGGCTTAAAACCGGAGCGCTGGCATAAGGTTCGGAGTCTTAATCACTACGCTATGATTGCATCATGCGTAAGAGCGAATATTTCTCTCCGTGAACTCTACCTCGGCTCTAATCATCCAATTACATATCATTATTGACATTTTTTTTAATGGAGTAGCAGACGAGCATGCATGCCACGTGGTGTCAAGTGGTCGCTGCAGCCTATGGACATCTACATACAACCTCAAGCAAGCATAGGTAAGTCTTCCGAGGTCGTATGCAGTTGCGCTGTTTCTCCGGAGGCTGGTGGTCGCCTCATGTAAGTGTGACCGGCAACTGCACCTTTCCACCGAAACGCGATAGAATTGGTTCAAGGCAGAAGTGGGTGCAGCGGTGGAACTTCCCCGGGTGAACTGAACCTAATAGTTCTACCACCTACAGACATCCTTTTATTACAAGGGCAGAAGTTAACTACGAGTACAATATACTGAGTGTTAGATGAATTATTTTTTTTCCTAATGTAACTAACATTATTACTCCTTTGCAATAATTACATTATTCTTTGTCACATAATGCTTCATCCTAACATTTTCATGTCTTTTACATTTACGTTGACAAGACGAGTGAATATGGTTTACTCTGTGAAAAAGATATCAGATTTCACGAAGTACCTTTTTTTGTATTGAGGGGAAACCTTCAAAAGGTACCCGGCACCTTGGAAGAGGTGTTACCGGGTTATGTGGGATTTGTTACCGCACTAAAACCCCCTCAGTGGCCTGCCTCTGCACTAGGTGAGGACTCCGGGATCTCCAGTGGAACGCACCGGTGTCCTCCACGCGCGGCGCCCCAGAACGGGCCCATCCTCTGGAGAGCAGATGTGTTCTCCTGCACCCTCCGATGCTTACGGCGGCACGCAGCCACGCATGCACTGCCGCTGGCTGAACGGATCAAGCTCCCACTCTGACCGCCCACAACCCCGGAAGCTCCCTTTTAGTCGCCTCTTACGATCAGGCAGGGGATACCGTAGCTCTATTCTTAATCCCGAAACTACAGGGACTTTCATAGCTCCTGAATCTACACGTCCAATTCTATCTGTCCTAATTTCACCAAATTTATATCTCAGACAATAGGTATATGTAACGTTTAAATTCGTCGTTTCGCTTAGTCATCAAGGTGTCCGTAATTTTTATGTTATGCAAATATCAATTTCTAGAGTAACAGCCAACGGAAAACGGCCAAGACACACAATTTGACTGCGGTATAAAGTTGGTGAAATAAGGAATCGTATATTAACCACCTAGCAGAATCTCAGCATATAACATATTCGTTCGATTAGTGCTTCATCAACTACTCGAAGCGTAACACAGAATTTTAAACTAATATTTAATTTGTTACAGAAACAGCCATGGATCACAGCACGATGGACCACAGCACCATGGACCACAGCACGATGGACCACAGCACGATGGACCATGATGCGTTGCACCATGACCATGACCATGGCGACCACGGCTGCTCGTCCTCGCACAAGATGGTGGTACGTAACTATCCCTACCACCAGAACTAATTTGATACATATCAATAATAAACTCTCATCTCAATCACATTAAGTTGGGGAAAATCCAACCATTTTGATTTTGTAAAGCCACGATTTTTTAACAATTAGTTTAATATACAAACACTTCTTATCTAGATGGATAAAATATAACAGTAAGTTAACTATGTTTAGTAGAGCTGTATTCAACCGTAGATCTGTGTACTCAACTAAAGCTTCTTTCAAACTATACCCGCTTCTTATCAATCAGTCATTCATAAACCATAATAGGTAACTATAGTTAATATCAGTAGGTATTATCATACCTACATAGGTATGATAATACATTATCGCAATTTATTACATTATAATATAATACTTGTGATTGTAAATATAGGCGTGCAAACAATTTATTAGTCTTATGACTTAGATTTATCTAATACCTTTTAACGGGCAATTCTTGTAGGTAAATACCTAAATATATTTTTTGAATCTCGGAACGACTCCAATGATTTTGATGAAATTTAGTACCCAGGTTTCGGGGGTGATAGAATGATCCAGCTAGGATTTATTATTAAAAAATTTAAATTATTAAAAATTATTTGCAGCGATTATCAACTTAAATATGAACAGAAAATTACGACTCTTACTGACATCTATTGGAGAGTATTCATAATATTGTATTGTAGAACGCCGTCAAACGCCATCCGCCAATCCGACGTTCAAAAAATGACAATGTCGATTTGAAAGACCTCTATAAAATTTTCGTGCATAGATTTGAAGCTTCCTTGGACGAATGATTACGTGGGCTCACTGCGGAACTAGAGACCCGGGTTCAAACCTCCATCAAAACCATGTTGCGTTTGTTCAGTAGGTCTGAAAATAGTCTGTTAGGTATCTATTTTTATATGAAATGAAAATACTTTATTGTTGACTGTTTACATACATAGAATAAGATGGTTAAAATTATAATTGGAGTTTTAAACAGTCAATATTAACTAAAAATATTCTGTTTTAAGATCCGATAAGAATAATCTTAACGGATCATTTATTCCCCTAATTGATGAGGGTGGTCCACGCCAAATATTTAATATTAAGTTTTTGTAAAATAGCGCCATCTTGTGTCGGGTAGTTAAGACTAAAACGCGCACAACTTTAAATTCAGGCCACATTGCAGGTGTTTATTTTTTGTGGTGTTTATTAATTGAAATTTTACACGCCAATTTGTATGTTTTTTTAGGTTTATGCTATGTTGATTTTATGCTTTCAAGGCCATTGGAAATAGATATTAAAACCACGAGTAGGCACTTCCAGTACTTGACAGATAAGTAAAGCACTTCCAGCGACCACAAAATAGATAAATACAAACAGAAATCAGCGCCCGAATTGACCGACTCTTGTGCGATAGATAAGGACTGCATTACAAAATACATGTAGGATACCTAATACCTACGATACATTACATAATAATATGACGAACACTGTTAGGTTCCCCTAGGTTCTAATCAAATAAAAACATTTATTGTTTATTATTATTTATTATGGGATATCTGTTTTTTAACTTATAGTCAACCAGTTCTTAGCGTGAGTCAATGGATCGGTCATTGTACTACTGAATTTTGGAAAAATTAAATCATACAATTTTGCAGTTATGTATGCTAAGTACTTAGTCCTTTCAGTTGCAGACATGCTTACTTAGCACTGTAGAAAGGTTTTTCTGATCCGATGATTTAAAACAAAATATGACACTAAAGAAAACTTATGCGACATTTAGTACCATCAGGGAACTATACTTCTAGAAATAAAACTTATTAGAGAAAAACTTGCTCTTGATTATAGCATTTTAAGTAATGTAAATCTAAGTAAATCTACGTAAGATACCAAGAGAACTTGTAGGTAGTAGAACATTTGCGGTTCGCCGGGGAAGTACCACCGCTACACCTATTTCTACCGTGAAGCAATTTTATTGTGATCCAGTGGAAAGGAGCTGTTACCGGCCACACTTACACGAGGCGACCATCAGCCTACGGAGTAGCAGCGCAACTGCATACTACCTAATAGAAGACTTACCTATGCTTGCTTGAGGTTGTGTGTCCATGGGCTGCAGCGACCACTCAATACCACGTGGCCTGCATGCTGCTCTATTCAAATAAAATAAATAAAAAACTTACGTTATCATTGTAGCAATACCTAATAGAATCCTAATGTCGCAAAAACTAAATAACAAAAAAAAACAAACAATACTATTAAATATTCGTGGAATTCGATGTCTGTGTGTCAGTGGATTAGTTACGGGTTGTTTGGTGTTACGCATGTTAATTCGCGTTTTCTGCGACATCGATGCTGCGACACCGTTGTATGCCGTTGTTTTTGGCGCTCACCTTTGAAAGACGGCGATATATGCTACCTATTTAACTTTATCGTAGAAATTGAAGACAATTGGAAGACAGTTGATAGTTTAATGCTTTCGTCAGAGCTAAAAATAAGATGTAAAATAATGCTAGGAGGAAAAGTATTCTTTTTTATTGTAAAATCCAAGTGCGTCAACATTAAGCGCATATAACAACTTTTGTAATTTCCATATTTGCGCAAATAAATTATTTTTTACTTTTCTTTTCTTTCCTTTCTTTGTAAATTTCACACGAAGATCCATTAAATTGACAATTTTATATAGGAACAAACTGTAAATTTTTCCAGTGAATGTTAAAATATTATCAGGACTCTATTTAATTATCAAGTGCATATATTAAATGTTTATTATCACTTGACCTATATCTAGACCTTCAAATAATAGGTATGAATGAGTTAATAAATACCGGATAGTGGGCACCACCGAATTGATAGTTGAGGCGTAACTTAAAGCCTGTACCTATTGAGAAACATTTTGTGCTCTCTTGATTTATTTTACAACCATAGGTTGATTTTTCAAAAACCCTAAAAAAGTGTTCCATCATTTCTATGAAGTAATCTGAGCCTGATATTTAAAAAAAATGAATCGGCGGACTCCAATCACACTTTCATCTCTTATTTTATTTTAGCCATTAATATCGACGATGTCGGTGCTCATTATGCAGTATTACTCATTTATCTATGATGTGAGTTGCATTTTGTTTGCCTGCTTTTTTAACATTATGAGCATTGACCTTTAGTAAGTAGGTAGCTAGGTACCTACGTTGATTTTTACTAACAATAAATTTTCTCCAAATTCCAGTTCCACGCCGGCGTGTGCCAGGAGATCCTGTTTAACGGCTGGATGACCACCTCCGCGCTGGAGCTGTTCGGCTCCGCCGTGGCCATCTTCCTGGCGGGCATCCTGTACGAGGGCCTCAAGTACTACCGGGAGGCGCTCCACGCGCGGGCCTCCGCCGCCACCGGCGACTCGCAGGTCAACATCACCAAGAATGAGTGCGGAGCCCGGGGTGCATGTGGTGGAACTGCTGTTGTCAAGTAAGTTTTAGAGATGCCTATAATTTTATGCAATCAATTTCTAATTTACCCGTCGTCAGAAGAGATTACTCCACCAACCCGCATTGGAGCAGCGTGGTGGAGTAAGCTCCAGGCCTCCCCAATATTGGGGAGAGACCCGTGCCCAGCAGTGGGACGCAAAAAAGGGTTGCAGCCAGAAGAGATTGCCATTTAATTATGGCAAAGTTGTGTTTATAATTAACATATGTGTCATTGTCGAATTGGTGATGATTATATTACCAGCGAGCAGCAATTGCCGAGTGGTAAAAAGCCGCGGTCTTCGACGCGACTGATCCCGGGTTCAAATCCTCGGCGCGCACCACTGACAAAGAAATTTGTAAAGTGCGCATTTATCGTTGCTCCACGGCAATGAAAAATATCGTGATATTTAATTGATTACGATGTTCTCCATCGCCGTGCATGCCTGAGAGAAATTTATAATTTCTCGAAAGCATGACGTCCACCAATCCGCACTTGGCCAGCGTGGTGGACTATGGCCTAAATCCCTCTCACTTCTGAGAGGAGACCTGTGCCCAGCAGTGGGACTTAAAGAAATATTACCTGCATGCACAGTTGGATTCTTACTCAAGAATTTCATTACACTTTTCTATAAATCCGTTAAAGAAGCTGATAATAACAAATGATGTGGCTATTTATCAATTGCATACCAGTTTTCCTGTTGCACTGGTTTTATCTGTGAAGCTACTGTACCTATATATAATAAATCATTGAGTAGGCATGTAATCAGTAAACACATACTGCCTGTACAGTATTTGAGTAATAAAACGTGTAATCAACACCCGAGCGCCCATGAACTTGTTATTCCATTTATAAATATTTATTTAGATATAAAAGTCAGTTGAAAATAAAAATGATCATCAATCAATAATAAAGTTAGTTAAAATTCAAGTACATTCTATCTTTCTATCCCTTGTGTAGGTACTTACACGTGTCCTATCTAGAGGACGCTACCGTGCACCAGGTTTTCTTTCTATTATCTATTATCTTATCTATACATATAATAAAACTGTAAGCAGGGTCAATTCTGTACATTGCAAATAAATTTAAAAAAATACTTCTAGGGGTCTTTTTATAAGTAACAGAAGCTAAAAATATAAGTTTTGAAATTATTGTCTGTCTGTCTGTCTGTCTGTCTGTCTGTCTGTCTGTCTGTCTGTCTGTTGTTAGCTTTTCACGCAAAAACTACTGGACGGATTTTGATGAAACTTTTTTTGTTTTATATATATTGGTCCTCGCTAACATTAAGGCTATAGATAATTTTAAAAATCACCCTTTGAGGGTGTGAAATGAGCGATGAAAATTTGTATGGAAAACTTGGATTTTTTCAATAGATTTTCTTGAAATTTGGTATAAATATTTTCTAACCAAAATAAAAGAATACGTGTTTCAGCATTTCCCGAAATTCACCCTTTAAATGTCAATTTTCTTTGAAACTCTTTGAAAATTGAGTGTCGAAACTTGATGTACAGAATATTTTTGTGCAGAGTAATATACTTATAATTTTGTATTTGTAATCTTTACTAACATAGTAAGAATTCTATTTAAGCTTTTTTCAAAACTACCCTTCAATAGCAAATAAAGTGGATTCGAAAGTTGGTATCTCAAGCGTACAATAATTAACCTTAACTTAATATTTCATTCTCAAATTCTTTTCCCTTCTTTAAATGATGTGTTTACTGATTTATTGTTGAATGAATTTCCGTAACATTAGTGTGCATTTCATATCAATCGGGTGATAAACAAAAAAGTTATGTTCATTTACACAATACGCGACATAAACTTAAAAGGCACTTCGGGGAATTTGTATGAAAGTTTCGGTAACAGCCCATTCAAAACCATAAACAAAAGTTTAAATTTAAGTAAAATTATTTTGAACTCTCACTAATATTGTCGACTATATTAAATATACTTAGATCAGCTTACTGTATTTTCTTTCTTTGGCCGAGTATGGCTACCTAATAAGCGCATCGCAAGCCTTACCGCCGCCGAACCTTACATCACAGGCTCCATTGAGTTAGTTGCTCAGCTTATTAGTCTTCTTTTGGGGTGGAAGATTATTAACAGGCTGCAGCTGAAACGATTATTATCGCTACATTATATCAAGCTGCAACCTTTTTAGCATTCCACTGCTGAGCATAGAGCTCTCCCAATATTGAGGAGGCCTCAAGCTCCGATGAACCGAAATCCAAATCTTACAATCTCAATGAATCCAGCATTAAGGTTATAAGATACGGAATCTAAACCTTCATACAGAATGTACAAAGCCTTAACAAAACAAGACTACTGCAGACATCTAGGTGACGAATAGTTAAACTTTTAGTGAACCAACTGTTAATCTCAATATCTACCTATTTGGTAATTTGACATTCGATTTATCAACCACAAAGTTTACATGTCATACGGTAGATGGCGTTATTGAGCAATATTCATTTCTTCTCCAAAGTGAATCGATGGAGATAATTTCAAATAAAAGCCTTAAGTCTAATAAAAGTAAGTACATAGTGTAAAAAAAAAATAAAAAATAACAATTCACACGTATAGCCTCACATTAGGGTAGATATACCCTGTGTCGCGGGTGCCATGAACACACATAGAGACAGAAACACAACCACCCAGACCGAGAACAGTTTAAACTCATCATTGAAATTTCTGCTTCGCCCGGATTCTAACCCGGGACAGTTCGATTAGCAGTCCGGCATGGTAAACATTGCGCCACGCGGGTTGTCCCATCGTTGGGTAGGTATACGTATGATGCTGAACATTGTTAATTGGACCAATGATAACTTAACTCATTTTTTGCGTCTCTTTATTGCGTACGGGCTGAGGGCTCATCCACACACGTTGATTGCTGGAGATATTAAGGATTCTTTAAAGATTCTTTATAAAAATATTCTTTATTTCCAAATACAGATAGCACACTGTGTAGAGACCCTGCCTTCTGCTTTAGTTTTCACAATGTTATATGAGTTATGACTTATGACCAAATTGCTGTCCGCAAGTTTTAAACCTATAGTTTATTAATTGACCTTACAATTATTTTTCCGATTGTTTAATCCTAAGCACGTGTATGTTTAGAAATTTTATCTCCCAACTACAAGTAGTTGTATAGTGCACCTCTTTTCTGCAGTAAGTTAAAGCTATGTATACAGAATGAGTCTATACATTCTTTGCAGTATAAATTCACCCAATTTACTAAAGATACTATTTTTAACATAGATGAAGCCTCGGGCACAGCAGTATATCTTAACTTTAATAAACGAGGTACATATTTGTAAAGAGAATCTGATTGCGCGAGACAAGCGAAACGTGAGTAAAGTGGATAGTAAGATCAGTACAGTAAGCATTCCTTACTGTTTTAGGTTTGAAGGATTTAGAAAAAATACATTAAGTTTCTTCTGAACATATGCACATTGTATTATAACTATAAGTGATTTCACTATATGTAAGAATAATCTACCTACTACTTATTCAATGCAAATAAATAATCTTTAATTTTTAATCAATCCATTTTATAAAAGTCTTTATACACGCGGACGACGTCGCGGGCACAGCTAGTATAGTATAAAGCTGAAGAGTCTGTTTGTTTGTTTGCTCAAGAACTACTGGTGCAAATTGAAAAATTATTTTTGTTTTGGATAGTCCACTTATCGCGGAATGCTTTAGGCTATATAACATCATGCTATGACTAATACCTGAGTCCACGCGGACGAAGTCGCGGGCGGCCGGTAGTTATGAATAAGTTAAGCTGGATGACGCTATATGTACTAGTTTTATAATCACTCTACCGATGTTATTGCGTAGGTTGTATGAATAGTTTGACAGTCTTAGAATAATAACGTTAAGAACGTCAGTCATGTCAGTCTTCATATAAGCGCGCTGTCAAAATTGAAGCACTAAATAGATTCCTACGTCTGTCAAATATGCCAAACAAAATATTTTTATTTTGACCAAATTAACTATAAAATACAACAAAATATTAAAAACAATGTGAAAAGTTATTTTTACCGACTTCCAAAAGGAGGAGGTACTGTATTCGGCTGTATGTATTTTTTTGACGTGATAACGTCTTTAAAATCGTTTTAGTCGGGTGACATGTTCAGAAACTTGTGTCACACCAAAACCTCACGAGCGCGATCGCAGGTATAACGAGAGAGAGACGGACCGATCTCCCGTCTCATCTCGAGCGCTGCCAGTCATTCCGTGAAACTTGTCACGCGGAATCCTCACGAGCGGAGGCTGGCATAGCGTTCGAGTGAGTGGACCGATCTTCTGTCTCTCTCACTCTAGCGGCATACAAACGAATGGAGATTTTCTCGTGCGGACGTTATCACGTAAACATCTCGATCGTAAACCTACTTTACAAACAATTTGCCGTTTTTTTTATTATTAGACTGTTTTTGTTTTTAAAAAGTGTTGTGACAAAATTTAACCTTAAGTCTTACGGAGCGGCCCGGCGTTTGGTGCCATTAATGGCACCAATCAATATGCTTCACTTTGGGTGCGCGAACTTGGTTTCTATAATGTAATTGTAATTATTCTAAGTTGACAGTACATGTCGCCACGCTGAAACGACCATTGGTGTAAAGAAAAGACCTTGTAACTGTTTTTATGAGTGCGTGACGTTAACAAATCTAAGCTATAGTACATGGAACTTATTAAGAAATGTTTGTCTTCCAGATACTCCATGCTGTCGACGGGCCACATCGTGCAGACGCTGCTGCACGTAGTGCAGTCCACCGCCTCCTACGTCCTCATGCTGGTGTTCATGACCTACAATGTGTGGCTCTGCCTGGCACTGATCCTCGGCCTGGCCGTGGGCTACTTCTTCTTCGGCTGGAAGAAGAGCACTGTGGTCGACGTTACAGAGCACTGCCAGTGATCAACTCCAGCCCAGCCTCAAGTTTCTCGTTAATAGGATCTATTGACAATGTAATTTTACTAGAAATTTTAAGCATAAAATTGTTATTGAGATTTAAACCTTGTCCTACGAGAGATGGTGTACGTGTAAGGTACTATGCTTGTATTTATATAGGTAAGTTTAACATTTTTTCTTGCATCGCGTCGCAGCGCGTCGCTTTGCCAGATTTGTCCCTCACGTAGGACAAGTTCTAGAGACAGTGTAGCTGACGTCTTATAGACACAGTGTGGCAACAGGGTGCTTTTAAATTCGTAAAACTTTAAAAAAGGCCGTATATTGTAGACGGTTCGCTGTATATTTCTTTTTGTAACGAAATGGATACGCTATTGTATCTGTCAATTTGGTAATTTTGTACAAGGTTTAATGGATATTTAGATCATTTCAGTTTAATTAAAAAGTCAAGCTGACTTGAAGGCTCTGCAAAACATTATCGTTATTAATTTAAATATAAATCTTGCCCTTGATATTTTGGAAGACATTCCTGTGTACTCGTATATCTAAGTATTATAAGAGTATTCAACATATACTTAAGAGTATTTAACATTCCTAGCTAATATTATTATTATTTTTTTACTCCTACAATAATGAAATTGTTAAACCTCTGCAATATGTTAAATAAACTAAATAAATGACCCGACGTACCATGACGTAGTTTTTACGTTTTTGAAAATATATACATAAATATAATTGTCATAAATCGTTTTTATCTAGTTCTTTTGTTTCTACCTATCTTTAAAATTGCGATAAATACGAAAGCTAGGTACTCGTATATATTTTGTATTTAAGTAAGTATATAATATTATGAAAGTAAGTAAATAATATAAATATTATATTAAGACTTTAATTTATAATGTAAATGACGCAAAAGACGAATTAGTAAAATATTTGTATGTTTATATGCAACTAATATAGGTCGTTTTTGAATCCATAATGAAAAATTAGTAAAATTAAAACTGATAGTAAGTTTTATAAGATTTTAAATAGAATAGAATAGAGATTTTTTTAATCCTATTCTATATGTAAGTACTATTTTGTATCAATCACCTCAAAGTATTTGGTTTGGAGCTAAAACTATTGCTAACGGTAATGGTATTCATTTATTTTTGACAATAAAGAACCACTGTCTCCGTCAGTATTTTTTTTTTGTTAAAATATCTTTTATTATTTGACTGTTTCGTGCTTTCAGAGAAAGCTGAAAATAGTTAAATATTGGTACAAAGTTATAGACTTATACTCCTGTAACTTTAGTGTTACTCCGTTTATTTTATTTAAGTTGCATTAACATTCATTTTACTATAATAAATGTAAGTTAATAATATTTGTGATAGTATTTTTTTATTGTTGTGAACGCCGTTGGATTTAATATTTCTTTAATATTATTTATGTAAATAAATTTCGTTTCCAAGTTGTTTCGATTTTAATTTCAAGATTTCATAATTTCCTATACATTTTTTTAAACTATGGCATCGCATCTTCAATGCATATTGCTAGGGTCAAGTAAAAACATGAGCATAAATTTTGCCGGTTTCACTAAAACAAGGTGACTCAATAGTCAAAATCATTAAGTCATCAATAATCAGTCAATCAAGCAAGGTTGTCCAAATAATGCCTATTTATTAAATGTTCGCGCCGTAATTATTTGGTAGTTAATTTATCTATTCGACACAAGATGGCACAGCTAAGCAGAAAGACCTTTGTCTATTCAACAAAAGATGGCGCTATTTTAAGTTAATGTGAGACTGTTTAATTAGTTCAGCCTTCTTTTAATAGATGGCGCTTGCTAAATCCTATTGAAATTTGTTGGACCAGGATTAAATTATGATTAGATTTTTAGAAAATTACAAAAAAATATTTTATGACAGATAAAAACCAATCACGTTATTATAATAATTTTAAGATAATATTATTGTTTAATGAATATTTCGTATTAGACTTAGAAAAGTGTTTCTAGACGAAAATCACGTCATACTTTATAACTCTCATAACTAACCAGTGTTGCCATTTACACGGCAATTGCCGTGTTACACGGCAATTTGGGTCTTTTCACCAATAAAACACGGTACACGGCAGTATATTCATTGCCGTGTTCTAAAACACGGCAATCCAATAGTTGCCAACTTTTTCCGATAATTTTATCGATAGTTGATAAGTTATTATATCACACATCGTTAGACTACACTAGACGTAGTCATGACTCTATGATCGGGGAACTTCATTGTTTATGGCATTGTGTATTTCAAATTAAGACTGACAACTTTAGGTCAAAAGTGTCAACACAACCTGAACTCGGTTCCGAAAATTTAGCCGGCTTTGTCCATAGCGTATTATCTCTTTCACACGCCAATGCAGACTGTGAAAGGATTTTTAATGAAGTCAATATGATAAAAGCAAAGAAATAAAAATTATTACGTCTACTATAAATGGAACTAAGCACTTTATTCGATCCCAAGGAAATTGTGTAACTTTCAAACCGACAAAACAAATGATAGACAAGACGACCCGCGTGGCGCAATGGTTACCATGCCGGAATGCCAATCGAGGGGTCCTGGGTTTGATTCTCGGCGAAACAGAAATTTGAATGAGTTTAAATTTCTCTTCTCGATCTGGGTGTTTGTGTTCCTGTCTTTGGATGTGTCCATGGTACCCACGACACAAGGTATTAATTACCTTACTGTGGGGCTATGAATGTGTAACGTTTATTTCATTTATTTATTTAATATGAAGGAAAAAATATATAAATTGAACAAAGAATAAGAAGAAATTTTGGATACGATAAGAAATTTGTATGATGACTGTGAAGAATAGTGTTTTTATGTCATGTTTAAAATTATGACGTGTTGTTTTAAAATAAAAAAAATGTGCACGGCAATTTTGTAGTTTTTATTCCAAAACACGGCAATCCAGATCCCAAAACACGGCAACTTAAAATTTCGAAATGGCAACCCTGTAACTAACTGTCAGGCATCATGGCATGTCAGTGTAATGAAATGTGACGGGTGGTACATGTTTTGTCTTTTGTATAAATACTTGTTGAATTTTTTTACATATATCTTACAAAAACTAAGTGAACATTTCATTTATAGAAGTGTAAATAAGTATGCTGTAAATCTGCGAGTGAATGCTGCGTGACGAGCGCGTGGTCCCAGAGCCAGGCGGCGATTGATCAGGTACATAACGGGATTATTTGTTTTCGACAACGTCGATCATTATATTTACATAAAAGCAATATAAGCTATTTTTGCTTTCGGATTTTTACCATTTAAGTATTTATGTATTATTTTCACGTGGTATTTATGTATATTTTTGCTGTTATTAAATAGAAAACGTCCAACGTGCGTGCGCCCTAGATCCTGATCTTCTTCTGTTGACAGATGTAGAAACGCGGATGTGCGTTGCTCTCGACGTTTTTGCAGGTTTATGGAAAACCCAGACTTATTCACACTTATTTAAATCCTTATGAAGTACCAATCTTGTTCAGTCTTTATAAAAAGAGCTCTTAAATTTTAAAGAAATCACTGATGTCAGAATTTACTACCCATCAATAAATTTTACAGTAAATTATATTGTGCAAAGTGACCATTTCATATTAATTCATCAAACTCAATTCATTCTATAATTAAATGTTAAAGATAGATTTATTTTATTCTGTAGGTTACCTACATTAACTTAACTTAAATATAATTTTTACAAAAATTGTCATTAATACCTGGTGCAAGTATAGGAATTTACGAAATTATTTAATCATTCCTGCAATTTTTTTACAAAATCTTTAATTTCAAGTGCAGTAAACTCCCATTTATCCAAATCATATTTATCAGATATCCACTTTAAATCAAAAAAAAAAATATTTTTCTGATTTTTGCTAATCAAATTAGCACTCTGTACTGTACTCAAATGTGTAGGCCTATTCACAATCACATCAATAGAATTCTAGGTTGCACGTGTACATGTAAGTTTTACAGTCATACTTTGCTGTATTGACACTATTTGGGGTGTTTCACATGAAACAAGGCAAATTTTCGTTATCCAAACTGGCCCTCTTCCCAATCAGTTCAGATAAATGGGATTGCACTGTAATACCTGAACATATCTTTCAAAAGAACTGCTCACTAGAGGTGAGTTGAATGAACTTGCTCTTGTCTGTAGATTATAAAGTATTTGTTCAGTAGTTCACCAAATTAATGAGCAAGTTACCGAGTTATTAGAGTCATTAAGCAATAATGAAGCAATCATAATTTTTCTCAATATTCTTCTTACTCAGCAGACGAGTAAATTAGAAAGGTATATTAACAAGTTCAAAATATAATTCAATAATTTTCATTACTAACCCAAAATGGAATATTGGGAATAAAACCATGGCTAAGGAATTAGCTTATAGTCAACCACACTTACCAAATGTAGGTTGGGGGGTGTGAGATGCCCTTGCAGATTTATTTGTTAGAACCTTGAATTCATGCATGTTGAGTGAAAGAAAACATTGCATAGAAATGTGAACAACTTAATCATCAAAGTCAATGGCACCCACAACACCAATTATCTATTTTAATTTTTATATAATTTGAAAATTGGTTTCTTACTTTTATGTATAATTTTGTCAAAAATATTGCATATTCCTAACCTTTTTAATATAAGTAATACATGTTTTTATTTCTACCTTTTTATGTCCCACCTTAGCACATGCCACATTAAGGCCATAGTCCACCTCGCTGGCCCAGTGTGTATTACATTGGCGCATATAAGAAATTATGAATTACTCTCAGGCATTCATAGTGATGGGAAACATTCTAATTAGTTAAACATACTTATGAATATTTTCCCTTACAGTGGAGCACGCACTTAACGCACGCGTAAGTTACGTACGTTATACACACTTAACAAATTTATTTGTCAGAACTGCTTGGCCATTGCTGCTCAATTTTTATTTATTTATTTGAATTGAGTAGCAGACGAGCATGCACGCCACGTGGTGTCAAGTGATCGCTGCAGCCCATGGACATCTTAATACAAACAACATCAAGCAGGCATAGGTAAGTAGTAGTAGTAGTAGTAGTAGGCATAGGTAGTAAGGTTGTCTGAGGTCGCATGCAGTTGCGCCGCTACTCCGAAGGCTGGTGGTCGCCTCATGTAAGTGTGGCCAGCAACTGCACCTTTCCACTGAAACACAATAAGAAGGTACAGCAGAAGGACAAAAGTAGGTACAGCAGTGGTACTTCCCCGGGCGAACCATAATAGTTCTACCACCTACAATAAGTGTTACTCTTAAAATTTGGGAGGGCCAGTGATTATCAGTTTTCACGGTTTTTATTAAAAGCATCTAAAACAACACAAATAAAAGTTACACATTGATTCCAGTTTATTAAGCATGCTGCTTGTAAAACTTTTCATAAATATAATCCCAGAACACGAGCTGCTGTCCTTCGGGCTTCATATTAGTCATTTCTCTGTCAAACTGCAGGTAGTTGACCTTTCCAATATCCACAGCTCCGTCAATATCCTGTGCTGAAACTGGTTGCCAGATGATTGGTATCAGATATGTAGTGAGTGGTGTTGGGTCTCTGTAAAAAAATATATATGAAGTAGGAGACGAGCATCCCATCCCAACTCATTAATCCACTAGTAATGTTGTCTTGAATCTAGTCAAAGATTTTATGCAGCGGCACTGCTACATTATATTTTGTACTTTTGACACATAGTGATTGTATCATAAAATACTGTTAAAATAATTTTATTTAAACTTATCAACTCTATTTTATATTAAAAAAATAATAGTTATATTGTGATGTAGCCGAAATCATTCAATTTTGTTCTGTTAGTTTTTCTACTAACATAAGTAACTGTTATAAGTTTCTATTACCACTACTATCTTAATTACCATACTTAATAAGTAGCTATAAACTTATTAAATATTTATTTACTTAACTATTTAAAAATTCAACTGATGACAAATGATTTGCATGAAACATCTATTTTTATTTACTAGTGGGACCATAATGATTTGGTTGATGACTCACTGTGCCTGACCCACACAATGCTTATGCAGTGAGTCACTTTGCCAGTTTTTTATTTTATTTTATCAATTTTATGTTGTCCACTTTATTTTGCCAGCCTTACCCTAAGTTGATAAAGTTGCTCCATAAAGTCAGAAGCCGCTCAGCAACTATCTCTTCAATTTCATCAGAGACAGATGTGTCTGATGAAAATATGTAATCAGAAATGTCAACATGTCTAAGATCAGCTCCACTTTGGCCTATATTACTGAATCCACCTTTGTATATGAACTTCAACAAATACACTGGCCTGGAACTTTTAGCTGCATGCATCAGTGTAGACTTAACTATAGGATATTCCATAAAGACGTCATTAATATAGTCAATATAGTTTTGTACAACACCATCCATCAATTCATAGTCTTTAAAGTAGAAATCTCTTGCCAAAACTGCTATTTTCTCTCTCATATCCTCCGAATCAAAGGCTAAATTTCTCGGTAACATGTGGGCAAAGGTTTGGGGAGTTGTATTAAAATTCGGCACATTCTCTAAAATGACTGACACTTCCTCTGCTATCGTGAAACTGACCAATAATGGCACGTGCTGATAAATGCCGTGCCTCAATATGTCCATTGGATCCATCTCCAGAAAACTGTTAGAGAGTAGGTTGTTTTCTACACATGGAAAGAATACTCCAGAAGAATCCATCAGATCCGATAACGCAATTTCGTTATAAAACTTTTCCAAATCCTTAACATCTCCACCTTGGAATCCTAACCTAAACGCTTCCGCCTGAGCCAGTTCAAATGGGTCATAGGATAATGAGGTTGGAGATAGAACTGGTCCAGACTCAATGATTGCTCTATGAACTAGATTCGTTGTCAGTTCAGACAGCAGGAGTAACTCCACAGATACGCCCCCGCTTCCATTTCCGTAAAGCGTTACATCCAGAGGATTCCCGCCAAATTTCGCTATGTTCCGGTGCACCCAGTAGATCGCAGCCACCAGGTCTTTGAGACCAGCGTTCCCTGGGATGCCAGGCGTTCGCAGGCAAAGAAAGCCGAGTGGTCCCAAACGGTAGTTGAGTGTCACAATTACAAAACCTCGACGTAGTAGTCTCACGGGAGCGTTGTGTGATCCCCATCTGAAATTCAAATTTGAGAAAAAAAAGTTTTGATGTATTTTATAAATATGTTTAGGTCTAAAGATAACAAAAGATATTTCTCTAGCTTAGACTGATGAAGAAGCACATTTAGTCGAATCAAGTGTGGCCACTGAATTATCTCAATCATTACCAGTTCTACTCGGGCAAATAACAAAACCAAATAAGCTGATGATGTCATATTCTGCAAAAATTTCTATCTTCAGCAGATGTCCGACCGCAATTAACAAACAAATTTTGTATTGAAATAGGGAAATTTAAAAGATCATACTTCACCCCCATTGGAATCTGCCGCCGTGAATGTGCACCACCACGGGTAGAGACTTGGCGTGTTCCGGGGTGAACACATTGAGCACCAAGCAGTTCTCAGTCCCGGAGCCGTCCGGCTGCGGGCACTTGACGCGGTGGGTGGCTTCGAAGATGCCATCCCAAGACAGTGGTGACTTTGGGGGCTGTAAAAAAACGCGGATCTTAGCGCGGTCTTTGAGACTCTTATTTTGGCACTTTTTATTTATATGATCGATTTAGAAAGTAGCCGAACATTGAAACGGCGTGAATTTTCCGTCTTTTCTGTGTTTCTTTACCTCAAGTTTTTCAAAGATTGGTTGCGTATGTCGAAGTCATTTCTTTTTTGACCTGTACCCTTCCAGCTGCCGGGTATTTGCTTGTTACTGGGACCTTATCCGAAATGAAAAAAATGGTTACGGTTAATAATTATTTCAGAGCTGTTGTCAATACAGATGCTGTGTTTCTTTCTTGGGTAAGGTATCACAGACAGAACTGGGATACAAGAAAGTGTAGTAAGTTTAGTGCAAGAAACTGCGATAATATATATGTGCGGCAGTTACACACATAATTGTTTCGAAACAAACAGTGGTAGTCGTCATTATGCAATATTGCAATGCGATCGCCGCATTCGTGTCCGTGCACATAATGCGTTGTTCAGTCAATTAATGTGGCACCATGGTTCCATTCAGCGGCGTCACGCGACCGAGATTAATTGTCGCCGTATTGTTGTTACGAATACGAAGAATTAGTTATTATGAACGGGCCTAGTTTCATCTCTGCAATTTTGTTCTCGTTTATCATAAAAAAAAGAACAAGTAGGCGAGTTTGAAAATACGATCGCCTCGTCCGTTGGGGAACTGTCCTTGAAAACGAAGGCGGATCATTCACTACACGGGCTTACTCAAAGGCAGATCTGCAGGCATGCATGCCAGGACTTGCTACTTTACTTACTTTATTATTATTTACTGATTTTAACATTTAAATAATGACTATTAATAATAATCAGCAATAATATTTAAATTATTATAAATAAATTTATCTCAATAATAATTGTAAAATTATAAATTTGCACACCTTTGTGAGGTAGGACACATTGGATTAAAATGTATGTAACACCTTATCGATGTAAGTACTGTGTTCTTGCAAATAAATAAATTGAATTGAAAAATTGAATTGAAATTGAATTAGGAAGTCTGTGTGAATATTGTGGGGTGTTATTTACAGTGTAAGGGGTCAGGACGCACTCAGTCTCTGAACTGAACATATCCTCATAGATAACAGAGGCGTCAGATTTCATCACAACTTAGATGTTACACATCTAAGTTGCCAACAAATATGCAACTGACCTTAAATCTGCTGCGTATGGGCGGGCGGGCATAGGGCAGGCCGAGATAGGCGTAGTGCGGCGGGTGGGGGGCGAAGTACCCTCGAGCGACTCCCTGCGTCGTGACCACGTCACGGTGACGCGCTAGAGGTCCCCGTGGGACACGACCGACCGCTCCGGTCACCATCAGCAGCATCATCGTCACGATCATCACTTAACTTTTAAACGCACGACTTTCGTAAACGGACGTTTAACGTTAAACTGAGGTAATATTGTATAGAATCCCGTCGTTTAGTCATTTTGTTTATATTAAGACTGAAAATGGTATCATAACTAAACGTTTCTAATCCAAACATCGCACGTGATAAGTGTATTTGCATACTAAACTTAATTATATTATCTCCATGTACAACAGTGAGTCCACAGATGTTTGTAGTTAAATAAGCACAACAAAAACAAAAGTTGCCTTGAAAATAAATTGTGAACTTTTTCCTACGTAATTGAACGTCTCTAACAGTTCATAGTTAACAAAACAATGATGTCTTAAAGTAATACTAAACTTAATTATATTATCTCCATGTACAACAGTGAGTCCACAGATGTTTGTAGTTAAATAAGCACAACAAAAACAAAAGTTGCCTTGAAAATAAATTGTGAACTTTTTCCTACGTAATTGAACGTCTCTAACAGTTCATAGTTAACAAAACAATGATGTCTTAAAGTATCTGCGTCTTTATATTTCGGCCAAGGCGACCATCAGATTTCGGAATAGCAGAGTACCGCACTAAGGCACCGAGTACCAACGAGCAATCATCTAATCTAAGAGGAAATGTGGTTGATCTTTTCTTTAGCAAGGTTTTTTGACTTTGTAAGTTGAATATGGCAGTATTTTTCACTGTGTAGAAAATTTCAGGCCTCTAGCATGAAAATAACCGTAAGAAAAGAATTGAAAAAATATCTTAATGTGACACCTTTTACTAGCCTTCCGCCCGCGGCTCCGCCTGCTTGGGCTACTCGTTTTTTTCTATGGGATCTGATATTTTCCCCGCGTGTAATGTCACCTATGAGTACTCGTATGTATTGAGTACTCTATGGCGCCTATGGCACTCTCCAACTTCCAAACTATCTCCATACAAATCAGGTCAAACCATAGCGCCGTAGCGACGCGAAAGAAGGACAAACGTATTGTATGAATTGCCTTCATACTTCTTAGTCGTTCTCTTCATTGCTGAAAGTCGTGTCTAGCTTGAAGTGTTGATCACTTTGTGCACTATGCTCCCCTTTCTGTCCACGTCTTTCTGTCCTCGGCGGTCTTTATAGCCTCGGTTATTGGCAGGCCGGTGAGCTTCTTTACCAGGTCTGACCAGCGGGTAGGTGAGCGACCCCTTGATCGTTTTCCTTCAACCTGACCAACTACCATCAGCTTCTCTAGGCTACCAGGGTCTCTACGAGCGATGTGACCGAAATATTTGAGAATGCGCTGGAAGCAGACAGCGGACAGCCTTTTGGTGATACCAAGTTCTTTTAGGATGGATACGTTGGTCCGATGTGCAGTCCATGGAATTCGTAACATCCGCCTCCAACACCACATTTCAAAGGCGTCGATTTTTGCCCTCTCACTCTGTCTTATCGTCCAGGATTCGACGCCATAAAAGAAAATTGAGAAGACTAATGTTCGTACCAGCCTCACTTTAGTTTTGCGGGATATATTTCGGTCTTTCCATATCCTAGTGAGTTTAGTCATTGCTGCTTTGGACATTTGGATTCTTCTCGCTATCTCCTTTCTGCTGCCACCCTTGTTATCAAGAAGAGATCCGAGATAAATGAACTGATCTACAAATTCTAAGTCCTGGAGTTCATTAGAGCGAATAAGTATGCCAGACCTGTCTACCACCAACACCTTTGTCTTCGTCTTGTTAATAGTGAGGCCAACTAATTCACTTTCTCTCTCCACTCTAGTAAAGAGTTGCGCTAGTTCTCGCTCGGACGATGCGAATAGTGTGTCATTCATACAATACGTTTGAAATGCAAGTTAAAATTAAAAGCAAAGAAACCTTTTAGCAAAGAAAAAAAGCTTTTATTTAATGCTCTAAAAAGAAGAAAATTTAATTTGCCTTTTAACTGTCAACTTAAAACCTCAATAAGCTTTAACTTAGAAGTTTAAAAAAAAAGGTTTTTTGGTTTTAATTTTTTTTTACTTTTTTTTATAAATGAACCGAACAAAAACGCAGACACGCGGACACGAGCAACCCCAGGGGAGCCACCCCACCCCACTTTTTAGTTATTTCTAATTCTTCTCAGCAAGCCCTTTCATTTGATACCCATATTGCAGAAGTGCATAATAAATAACTATTTCGCCATCTTGGATGTTTCGCCATATTGGATTTAGAATGACGTTACATTATTTTTCAAGTTACTCTTAACAAGCCCTTTCGTTTGATACCCATATTGTAGAAGTGCATAAAAAATAACTATTTCGCCATCCTGGATGTTCCGCCATATTGTATTAAGATTGACGTCACATAATTTTTTGAGTTACTCTTAACAAGCCCTTTCGTTTGATACCCATATTGTAGAAGTGCATAAATAATAACTATTTCTCCATCTTGAATGTTCCGCCATATTGGATTAAGAATGACGTCACACAGCTTATCGATTATTTTTATCCAAACTAAACGTGTATACAATATTTCAGCTCAATCGGTTGAAGATATCTGCTTCAAAATTGAGTAGCAATATTCCACCCGAACAAACATATTATTATGTACAACATACATTGCAAGTTAAATAAAAGCTTTTAAAAAAAGGCTAAAGGCTGGTATAAGAACACAGCTAACAATAAATTTCGAAACCGGCAGTGTATAGTTTGTTTGTGTATTCATTTAATGCATGGCACTAAGGCAACGATAAGCAAATAAGTGCCCTCAAATACACCTCAATACCTCGTGCATGGGCGGGCGGGCAGGTGGCAAGCCGAGGTAGGTGCAGTTCGGGACTTCGGGTGATGGGTCGGAGTATCCTCTCTAGTGCCATGGGTCCTGGCCACATCATAGTCAGAGAACCCAAGAGGGGATTTTCCATCATCTCGAGCCCGTCAGATAAGGATATGGAGAATACCTTGCACTTGAATATAGGAACACTAAAGTTTTTGTTTTTTTTTCTCACTTGTCGAAATTGTTAAATAAGAATATCATATTATCGTTTGGCGATATACTTCGCCCGAGAGTGTAGAAATACGATATATATTATTATATATTTATTATTTTGCAGACTTGTGTCCAACCAACCCATAATCTTATAATTTATTCATACTACGAGTACCTGTACACTGTCTCCTCCCCACTAAAATAACTAACTTAACATAAACTTTATTTCGTTTTAGGACCTCATCATCACAATTAAATAGGTCCCCATGCCACTTTAGTATTTGCAAATTTAGCAACCTACCACCACGTTTACCATCAACAGATGCAACACCTTCTCTCTTTTTAACTTAGGTGTATAATTTTGAATTTACGACATTTTACTAAGGCGTCTATAGATCCTTTCGTGTGGACTCGTTGTGCGTATAGTGAGCGGATAGATTATCATAACAATATGGTTCCAATGTAAACATCGAACGTGTTTATCTAGTCGATTGTCTAAATGTGGGAGCATTTTAAGAAACCCAAATATTTTATTCCGATTTTGAAAACACCTATTTATTTCACCTATTTTACCTAGTGGTGAATCACCTCGTACCTATCTATATAGAAACCGGTAACGTTCGTTATTTACCTCTCTACTAGAAAAATAACCATAACAATACAACTGTAAAGTAATACAATCCAATGTGATTAAATTACTAATTAGGAGTTAAGAGCCCGTATACGAAATTTTGCCGATTTAGCTGATTTAACTAAGATCGGAGATTTTGCAATTAAAATACAGTATTTACTTAAGTCTTATTGCACAATATGACTGATCATTTCAATAATAAACTGTTAAATGAGCCACTTACGACGGTGATAGTTTTGTGAATTTTACTGTCATAGGTATAGAATATTACATATTTCCAAATAATTTCTGAACTAATCTGACTGAACAGATCGAAAAAAATGCTATGTATTGCTGTAAAAATCAAATGAGTCGCTTTTTGCCACTCTCATTAAAAAAAAACGTAGAACTTGTCAATTTTGAGAGAAAATGGGCCAGAAATTGCATTTGATTTCGGCAAAATGGAATAAATGGAATAATGCTGAAATCCCACTTCTGACAGTTGTTTATGAGACGACCCGCATGGCCGTAATGGTTACTATGCCGGACTGCCGATCGTAGGGTCCGGGTTCAATTCCCGGCGAAGCAGAAAGAATGATGAGTTTAAAATTTCTGTTCTCGGTCTGGGTGTTTGTGTTTCTGTCTTTGTGTGTGTCCATGGCACCCACGACACAGGGTACCTACTTACCCTACTGTAGAGGCTATGAGTGTGTAGCGTTGTTTATAGTTATAGTTATTTATTGTGCGTCTTTATCACTTTCTCTTCTTTGGAGCAAAACACCATCTAATTTCATTACGATGATGTCCCTTCAACGCCAATGTCATATCATATCCATCAAACTGAACAAACCTATATTATAACCTATATTATTGAATCGGACTATATGTTTCTGAGGTAACTGATATGATATATTATGTTGATAGATATGAAATAAAGAAAATAAAATACACATAACTGCTTTAATATATTGATCATAATGTATCACTTACAATAATTCAATTAGGCTAAGTACATGGCTCGTACAAACAAATTAATACTCTAATTAGCTTACATTAACTTAATTGGTCATTAGCACACGCCGGAGTCGTGATAGATGTCGAAACGTTGCGCAACACTACAAATTATATCAGTGATACAGACCCATCACTAGACCTGTCAGAAAAACCAGGTACGCAGGAATGAGTCCAGGCTTGCTTTCACTAGCCCAGTTTTTCTCTATGAAGTGCTCGTTGTAAATATCGGTCCAAAGGCTCAAACGTCCCAGATGGAATCCCCATTTCATCTCGGTTTTCGTGTCTATCGACAGCCATGCCTCTCCCGAAAAATTTGACTGTTTCAGCTCTTCCCACTCTACACCTTCAAATGTTGGTTTCCTGGAACCATATTCAATATTTAAGACAAGCTAACAAACAACTAGATAATACCATTCATGCGGCCTTTTATAATTATCAAAATCCAGTAACTCATGTTTCATAACAAATAACATTTATCTTCAGACGCCTAGCTTAAAAATGCTGATAAAGAGATACTTATTTTATTTATCAGAACTAATTACAACGAGGAGATAAAGTGCAACTTATGCTATTTTCGAATTATAATATCGGTATCACTGATTATAAGCAAAATTTTGTCTAAAAATAGCATTGAATGTAAAAATGCAACTGTGAAATTTTTAGTACGTACCCTTTTTGTATAAAACTAGCCCACAAGTTCGTCATCAAGGTGATCATTTGATTTTTTTCTGTTTCGCTGGTTACGGCGCGTTCCACAGGAGTGTATTCCTCTGCTTGAAATACGTATTTCAAAGAGTCACCTTGATCTGCTCCCTGTACATTATCTGTTCTAGACTTTTCTGCCTTGTTCACGTAAGAAAACTCATACAGGTACACTGTACTCTCGGCGGCTGTAAGCAAGCGAGCACTTCGGATGCCGGGACTGAGATATGAACAGTCGGAATGGCAGAGAGCCAGCTCATTGCGATGCTCCAAACTTATTGTATTGTTTCCAAAGTACTGTACTTTAACCTTTTTTCCTATTTTTTCTTCTTCCTCGCGCTGTCGAAACGAAAGATCATTTGGCAAAAGTAGTCTGAAATCTCTATTAAGAGCTGAAACACTGTCCTCCGTATGTTGCATAGCTTTATGACGGCCCGGTCGATCAGTCGCACCGATCATGAACGACTTATTTAATTTGATATCTTGTAACATTGTCCACGGAGTCGCATTTAGGAACCCATGTCTTTCTACGCAGGGCCTGAAAACTAATCCGTCTGCGGCAGTTATTAAGCGTTGCAAGGAAGTGTTAAAAACATTACTCGCTTCGGAGTCGTTTAGTATGCTGGCGAACTTGTGCGCGGTGTCTAAAGGATTTCTATCTATGGCCCAGTGGGAAAGTATACAACCGCTCTCTGTTATTACTTTATCAACAAAATCTCTGGATTGAGGAGCCACAGCTAAATATTGCGCCAATGCTGCTCCAGTACCGGTACCACTGACGGCAATATTTGATGGGTTTCCTCCGAAAGCTCCAATATTTTGTCGAGTCCAATTGAGCGCCATAGTTAAATCTTTTAATCCTGCATTTCCTGGGGCTGTAACGTTCTGCAAACATAAAAATCCAAGTGGCCCAAGCCTGTAATTCGGCAGAATCAGTACAACGTTTTCAGGAACTAGATAGCCTGGTCCGTAGACTCGAGGGTCACCGCTGCCTCTAACGAAGCCACCATCATGAATATGAAAAAGGACGCCAGCATTTTTGGCTTCTTTGGGCACGAATACACTTAATGTTAAGCATTCGGAGGTACCGATATATGAGCTTTCAGAGTTAAGTTGCGGACATCTAGAGTTGTGCTCAGTGATTTCACGGACATTTTCCCATGGATGTGGTTGTGTTGGTTCCTAAAAGATAATATGGAGGATTACATTAAAAGGTAATATGGAGTGAGAGATTTTGAAATTTGAAAATAATACCGCCGTGTATGTGATCTTAGGTAACATATTCCTCCCTTTTCTTCTTATAAGACTAAAAAGCTCAAACTTGTACTCTAGACATTTACGGACAGCGGCCACTTTGTACATCATTTTAATATTGTTTTGGATAAAAAAATCGTTAATCTAACATCATAAACCAAGGAAAATAAGACTGTGTTTTGTATGTAAAGTAGGCCGCTCAAATTATTTTTCAGTTAACGTTAAAATTTTATTTCTGATTGTATTAAGTGACGAAATAGTGATTATTACCTGAAACGGATTTTTTTCATCGAAAGCTGCGTAGGGAATATCCAAAAATTGCATTATATTAGTATCTTTCATTTCGTATCCCCGTACTTCGCCATGAGCTGTTAGTATTACATTGCTTGTGTCTTGTTCCGGAGCAATATCTTCTCCCTGGTGGCCATCGACGATGGGTCGGTCGGCTGCTGCATAAGGGTTAATGGTAGATATTTGAACGCCATTGTTTATTAGAAATACGTTCCCGCGTATAGTGGGTAGTAAAACTACAAGCCACGGTATAGTTTCCCACATATCTTTTCTTTGTCATTCCAAGTTGCTTACAATTATTATTATTTTATTTCTATTTAAGTTATTTTTAAATATTTTATTAAATTGACACGCTATGCCCTGTCCGGGCAAATTGAAATAACTGGTTGGGCTGAACGGGAGCCATGGAGCTGATATGAAATCGATCCAATAGTGTACACTCATGTAAAACAGTGTTACGATGCAATAAAATTTGCTGTTCTAAGTTTTATAAAAGTGTTTTTTTTACAGATTTTTATTAATCATGACTTCTTTGTTTGAAGTCATAAAAGCCCCGAATAAACCAAGAGAAACCCATAAGCAACGGCAAATGTGCCCCCAGTTGATATATCAAGAAAATGTTGACTGCCAAATTAATTGAGATACTTTTAATGAGCTGTCAAAACGCAACATTCTCATACATTTTGTATGAGAAAAGTATTTATGACGTCAAAAGGTGGTCCTCAGTGGACGTTAGTTATTATTTATTTAAAATTTAATAAAAATCATTAACAAACAATTATCCTGGTGTAAACCAGGATTTCCCAGCGTAATTCAGTGCAGCCTTTTTGAGGTATGCATTTTGAATTTTTAACCGACTTCAATAAAAAAGGGGGAGGTTATCAATTTGACAATATTTTTTTATGTTTGTTACCTCAGAACTTTGGACTGAACAGATTTTGATGATTCTTTTTTTATTTGAAAGCTTTCCGTGTGGTCCCATTTCAGTTTAGTCCAAATCTGACCAAGACATCCATGAGAAAACCATAGAAGTCTTAAATTCGCATTAAGTAGCTTCGGGAGAAATGGAAGAATAACTCAATATCACGCCAATCGATTTCGATGTTTTTTTTTACCGACTTCCAAAAGAAGGAGGTACTGTATTCGGCTGTATGTATTTTTTTTTTATATATGTTCACCGATTACTCCGCCGTTTGTGGACCGATTTTCGAAATTATTTTTTTGTTCGTATGCTTATACTCCCGAGGTGGTCCCATTGTCACCAAATCAGGATTTGATGATGGGATCCCAGCGAAATTGAGGGGAACTCTCTAATTTTATAGGCACACACATTGATTTTCTTATAGTTTCTGAAGCATAAGAGATATTTACGCATAGAAATCATCATCTCATGTTGCTGAGCTGATGATGGAAGGTACTGCGACAGTGAGAAGTTGAGAGCAAATTCTTTCAATAAATAGTTTTTTATTTGAAATCTTACATTCCCGAGGTGGTCCAACTGTCACCAAGTCAAATTCTGATGAGGGGATCCCAGAGAAATCGAAGGGAACATTCAAATTTTATAGCACAAGAAATGATTTTCATATTTTTACAAAGCAAAACAGACATTTGTGTATAATTATCGTCATATCATGTTGCTGAACTGATGATGGAAGGTACTACGACGGTTAGGAGTTGAGAGCAAATTCTTTCAATAAATGGTTTTTTGTTCGAAATCTTACATTCCTGAGGTGATCCAACTGTCACCATGTCAAAATCTGATGATGTGATATTAGGGAAATCGAGGGAAACACTGAAACTTAATAGGCACACACATTCTTTTAGTCATATTTTTAAAATAATACAAATATTTATGTCTGGTAATTATCACCTGCTGTTGCTTAACTGATGATTGAAGGTACAACTCCTCAACGGTTAGGAGCTGAGAGCAAATTCTTTCTTTAATTTATACGTTCAGGTGGACTGATAGTAGTATTCTTTCAGACTTTTAGATGGCTATTAGATAAACATGATTATAAAAGGTAAATCTGTTTAAAGTTTAGAAGTTAAGTGAATTTTTTTCCAATTATGCTAATACATACAGAATTATTAAAATTACTAAAACGAGTGAAATAAATTAAGTTTTTAACAAAAAAATAGAACCGACTTCAAACGGTAAAAAATAAAATTGTTCAGTACCTACTTCTTCTTGCTTATGGTAATGACTCTTAAAACTATTTTTGAAGTCGGGCCCTTAGTGAAATGTCCTGTCTTAGTAAATTTAGTGTACCTTTCGTTCTGAATGGGTCGGTGCCCAATACAATATAGCTTTAACAGTCATTACCATAAGCAAGAAGAAGTAGGTACTGCCCCACTGTCTGTACTGTCGGTGCCAATTTAGAACGAATGGTACGACATTTACTAAGGGTCCGACTCCAGAAATAGTTTTAAGAGTCATTACCATAAGCAAGAAGAAGTAGGTACTGAACAATTTTATTTTTTTACCGTTTGAAGTCGGTTCTATTTTTTTGTTAAAAACTTAATTTATTTATTATTGGAAAGGATGTACTTCAAGGATAGTTTTATATTATTACAGTAAAATTCACAAAACCATCACCTGGGGTGGTTTTTAAGATACTATTGACACCATGCACCCCACGCTTTTTTACAGTAAAATACATTTTCTTCTCATTTTTTACTTTTTAGTTCGTATTTTCACAAAAGCGTGCTTTTTAGTTTTTTAAACTACACTATTTATTACTTTTTAGCGCATATTAATTTGTTTTGGAGTAGTTTTCTTTCGAAGTCGGTTTTTTTTGGTAAAAAATTTGTTTTTTCTGTACAAAGGTCAACTACCCAATTGTCTCATCCGAACTTTAAAATGCAGTCGTGTGTCATGAGATGTTGCTCAAAGTACAAAAGATTAATAACCAAAATCCGATATAATCATTTATCATACGTAGTTAAATTAAACTAAATAAAAAGATTGTCCGTAGTAGTAATATTATGCTTATTTATCAAATTCAAATTCAAATTATTTATTGCATGAATACAGTATACTGGTTAGATGGTGGAGGATGGTCATATGAGTAAAACAAAAAGATCTTGTATCCTACCATAATCATGGTGTGCAACAATATTATCAATTTTTCAATTTAGTAATAATCATTTAAGCCAAACATATCGATACAAATAATTTATCAATTTACTAACAAAGTCAATATTTCATTAAGATCATAATTATTACATATGTCAATATATTTTTAATTCTTGCAATTATTTAAATCATAATATTAATCATCCATAGCCAATGGCAGATTTTATTTTTAATATCTGTCAGTTGGAGGATTAATGTGGAAATAAAATTTCATACTTATAACCTTTGCAGGTTTTTTGCCCAACGCTTATTCATACATTTCGCACAGTACACTTAGTTGGAACCAAAATCCTTATTTCTTTCTCTTCTGAATAATGGCATCACAAACTGTGTGCATATTGCCTGCCTCAAGTATAATTTTTGCACAATAACTCCTCAAAGCTTAATTTAGAGGTGAATAATAAACAGGTACACCTGCCTGTACTTTACCATTATTTATTATCTGTTATGCGTACAGCTATCGAATGCTATCACAATTTGGAGCTTTGATAACGAGCTTTTTCACTTTATTTGTCCTCTGTTTCGTATACTATTCTGTTGTGAGTACTTTTGTAGGTTGCAATTGAAACTGGTTCCGTATGTTACTCAACTCTTACTGTGTCATTAAAAGTTAGTTTAATAGGATTGAAAGGTTACTTACGTTTGTGTTAAGCGCATCGTTTCCAGTGATATGTAATTCATAATTATATATTTTTTGAACGGACAAACTATTTAATAGCAAGATAACTCTAGCTAGAGCATGTTTACGGTCCGTGTACTCTAGCAAGGATAATCCCGTCAGTATGTATACGCTCAGGAAATTAAATACAATATTCCTTAGTCTTTGACGTTCCTTACTAGTAAGTTAAAATTTTATCAATGAACTATATCATACAATATGGCTTTAACACTTTTTGCGCGCCACAGGTCTATCGCCGTAATTGGAGAGGCCTCAAGTTTATTCCATAATTATGCGCCAAAGTCACATTTTATTAATCTATATTATTTATTATATATTAATCTATGACATGTTATTAAATCATAGTTGTTCTTTGCAGGTATACTATGACCCTGGAAAGAGCTTTTTGATTGTGCTAATCAGGTTTGACGGGTAAGAATTTTTATTATTTTTAACACCTATATTCTATTTTTGTATTGATGGGATAAGAGTATATTTATTGTTCTTTTTACTCCGATACACCTTTGAAACCTCACATTGTAGTACTGTTTCAAGATTTTAGGCCATACTATTATACGTCCACATTCGATTGTTACTAGCCAGCATCAGCTCCTATATCTTTTAACGAGTCCTCCCCCCTATCTCACTCTCTTTTTCCTTCTGAGTGTCTCTGAGTGTCTTTGAAAAAAAAACTAGCCAGTATAAAGCAGACATCAAAGAGTATGTACGATTGGAACATTCCACGTACGATGACGTCACATTACGATTGGGTCAAGGGGCAGAGAATGAAACACGTGGAACGGCGACCACAAGCCATAAAGCGTAATTAGGTCGACGCGCCATCGACAGGCCCATCGCCATGCCCGCCATCGATCGGTTAAGCTCCTTATCGTCGGATTATGGATTACCATGGCGAGTTGTTTGCTTCCCCAAATTAGTTTTAGCAACGGGTCCTGCCTTAAACGCGTCAGGGTTGGTGGAAAATTTTAGGTATACCAAAAGACGGATAGATTTGACTATTTGAAGTAAGAAGGATTAATAAGGGTCGATCGGGGAACTCGTTCGTTAGTAATAGGATTCTTTGACCGGGGTCTGAACGTGTGTACCAACAAGTTTCTGCAAATAAACCTTTTTTTATAAAATGCAGCCCAAAGAAATCTTTGCTACCCTTAGCGAGCTTGAGTCTTTCCTGGTCGATTGTATTTGCGCTGCTACTTCGGAGCCTAATGTAATGTAGTCTCATGAAATTTTCATTGCTGGTCACAATCTCACCTTTCGACGGAAACCATTCAGAGGTACATAAAGCGATGGTACATTTCTGTTCGTGTTATGCACGTACTAGCAAGTGATACGATGCAACAGTGCTACACTACATACTACAGACTTATTATGCAGACTATTATATGCAGATTTATCGCTGCTCCACGGTAATAGAAAATATCGTGATATTTAATTGATTACGATGTTCTCCATTGCCGTGCATGCCTGAGAGAAATTCATAATTTCTCGAAAGCATCACGTCCACCAATCTGCACTTGGCCAGCGTGATGGACTATGGCCTAAACTACTTTCACTTGCGAGAAGAGAGCTATGCCCAGCAGTGGGACATAAAAAAGGTAGAAAATAAACGTATTAGACAAGACTATCTGTCCTCAGAACTTTTGGAAAAGGAGACCAAGTTTTCCTCTGTATGATCACCAAAAGAATGTTAATAAAATAACCTATGTTCCGTCTTCCTGACTGAAATTTTATTATAAAGTAACAAAAGCGTACATTTAAGCTTTAGTGGGATACGCGAGGGAGGTTCTATTAATACGAATAACGTTGAAATTAACCTACACGTGGAAGGCTTTTGCGATAAATCGTAATGGCCAGCTCGCTGCCGAGAGCGCAGGTTTTATGAACCATCACTGGGAATCGGCTTAACAGCGAACACAGCACTTAAATGCTTTAATTATAGGAAGATTGCTTTACCCGTGTATTTATACTAATATATAAAGCTGAACAGTTGGTTTGTTTGTACGCGCTAATCTAAGGAACTACTGGTTCGAATTGAAAAAATATTTTTGCGTTGGATAGTCCATTTAATGGGGAAGGGTATACGAGTAGGCTATATAACATCATGCTATGACTAACCAAAGCCCACGCGGACGAAGTCGCGGGGGCCGCTAGTATACTATATACTGGATATATATATATATTTATGCAACATGTGTAACGTTTACTAAATTTATGCCTGTATTAAGTCCATTAAAATTTCAGTATAAAGTAATGGACGTGAAGTGGACGCATGGCCCGGTAGCTGGCTCTTCGCAAGCTATCTGCGTAGCTAAACCAAACGGTCGCGGTCGGGTATGAGATGGTTAACCGCTCGTACCAAAATTGCGTGCGCGTTTACGTGCTTCGGAGGGCATGTTAGCGTCGGTCCCGATTGTTATTGATAACAGTCGTTAAACCTTGACGGAGGTCTAATGGCCGGTTTCAAACGTCCGACATCGGATTGGCCACTAACCCGCATCTCCACCAACCCGCGAAGCAGCGGGGTGGAGCTAGCTTTAGGCCATACCAATAATGGAGAGAGACCCGTGCCCAGCAGTGGCACGCAGAAAAGTTTGAATAAATAACTTGGTTTCACTTTCAAAACATTCCTCACATTTACACCAATACTGAACCCTGAAAGTGGTTATAACGAAATAAATTTATTTAAAAAAACGTTTAAAATTTATTCAAATAAAAACAACATCAATAAGCTGTGCTTAATTTTCTCGTGTGATAATACTTTTCATATATGTCCTCCCATATCTGCATGGCGTCTGAGTGTGGAAATTCCTTCATTTCTAGTTCGGTATTAATGTCAAGGATCCGTGGGTGATGAGGGCTGGTTGGTTCCCATTTTATGTGACTGTCCATTCCCGGCGTAGGATTTCTGAAAAAAAAAACTTCGAACATTAAAGATCAAGCACATAACACAAGGTATCTATAAAACGAACCCCATAAATCACTCGGAAATAATAATACGCATGATAATATGTAGGTAATTTAATGAAACATATCCTCGGGGAATCCAACCCAGGATACTCCAAGTGTCTAATAATGACATTAATGAGTACGTGTAACTGGTCATAAAACAATTTTATTAAATATGTGACTTACATATGTTTAACAAAATTGGCCCAAAGTTGCAGCAGATGCCGTTGAACTAGTCCATCGTCGCCTTCGTAGTCTCTGCCTTTCAGCGGAAACAAGTAAGCCAGTTCATCGGAATGCGCTGCTCCAGTCTTCTTAATCCCCTCTTCGGCCTCCACCCCGACGTTGCCAGAGTAAGAGAATTGATAAAAGTACACTGGCTGATTAGTCGCCGCATGAAAACGCATACTTTGGTGTATGTGGGACAGAAAATAAGCATCCCTGCAATCATAAAAATGATGTATTGAAAGTTTGCATGGTTATGCGGCGTAATAACGTTTTTGTCAATAACTATTTACCTATGATAGGATAGAACTGCTGCCATATTAATATTTTCATCAAAGTACATATCTTTAATTTGTTTCGTTACTTGTATAAGTTCCCTTTCAGTCAAGTTTTGAAACTCTTCTGGTAGTAAGAATCTCACATTTTTCGCCACTTTTTCTGTAACTCTTTCTTGTTTTAATAGTGAAGTGAAAATATACGCCTCATTCGTATTATACCCCATCAATAGAGGAACCTCCATTATTTTGCCTTTTAATAGTGAGCTAAATGGTGATTCTAAAATCACACCATTTTCATTCTTATAGGTTTTCTCAATACACATCCCAAACGGTAAGTAAGGAAAATCAATTTCTTCAGCGAGTGCACCTACAGTAACCGTATCTGATTTCAATAATGATGCCGTCTCTTCGGCACTATTTATCATGTTTTTTAAAGCATTCACTCTATTCTCGGCGTCGTAATTAAAAGCCCAAGGACAAAGTATACTTCCACTCTGAAGTATAGCACCATGATATAATCCGCAAGATGAAGATAACAGCATCAAGGCTTCTACTATGGCCGCTCCAAAACTTTGTCCAGCTATAACCACATTATAAGGATTGCCATTAAATGCTACGATATTGTCTCTCACCCAACGTAGAGCTTGAAGAACGTCCTTCACTCCTGTATTTCCAGGAATTTTATCTGCTTTCGAGCATAAAAATCCAAAAGGACCTAATCTGTAAATTTAATTAAATCACTGATCGTCTACTGTATAAAAGCAATATGTATATTAAATTCCTATTCTCGATATTTACCTGTGTCGTACTATAACGACAATGATCCCCTGTGCTACTAACTTTCCTGGGTGGTAATGCCCATTACCGCCTTTTACCCAAAATAACACTGGCATTCGAGAGCCAGAGGCTGGAACGTGGACATCGAGCTGTAAGCAGTCTTCCATCGCCGACGTAGATGAACATTGAGGGTCGCGTGATTCTCTTATTCCATTCCATACGGGTGCCAACCCAGGTCCCTGCGTTAATGTTTCATTAAATTCTAATGAACTCCATGGAAGGCAAATTTTATTTCTTTCTATTTTCTTACCTTAAAACGGCCAGCATTCCCAGCAACTGAAGCATACGGTATGCCAACATACGATGTATATCCGTCTTTTTGTATGCCTCTTATCCTCCCCTGTACTATGGTTATCACGTTTTGTAGTGTTGTTTTCACCAAACCCATGCATAGCATTATTTGAATCATTTTTGTGGGAATCGATCGATGGGGAATCGTCATTATTTACCTTTTGCTCCTAAACGGTTACTTGTAACTTTTTTAGGTATCTACGAGTCTGTATCTGTATTTTAAAAATGTAATGGTACTACTTTCTTCATTGCACTGGTATTTATTGGTTCCACTTTGTTAACATCCCAGTGCATATAAGCGTTGCTGGCGACTGATTGAGCAATTGCAGTGAATGCAGCCGCTAAACATTGTGCTAACTGCGGAACCACCGGTGCAGTACCGACGATTAAATTTTTATTTCCGCAGCGTTTGAAATATGTGGACATTTTGTCATATTTTTATTCAAATACTCAGTCAAACTGCAGCCTTTGCAGGCCTACGCTCATGATTACTAATGAATATCTTTAGTGATCAAAATATTATTTTAGTAAGCAGTTAATTTTAAAGTTGGTGACAGGATATAAAATCGTTTACTCATTGAACTACATTTCGATTTGGCTAAGAAATTTCAAACGTTACCGAGCTATTATAATTGTGACCCTCACATTATCCTACAATTTTATAATTTTTTTTTTATCACAAGGAACAGAAAGAAATCAACGTAATCTATACGCCGTCGAGCTTAGACATAGTTGTCCAACCTCTGCGTCATGAGCTGCTTGCTTTGCCAAGATGTCGACTCCTGCTCGTAAAATAGTCTCCTCTGATACGAGCTCTTACCTTGCTCAAAGGCTTGGTGGCATTGGATCAGAGCATCGACATATTTTATACACTACTTGCCGAACTACGCTGCACGGCAGGCAAATTAAAATATGTATATTACGTCCCTTTAAAAACGTATTGGAGCTAGTATCTGTAATGTTTTTAAAGTGTACAATGTAAATAAATAAATTAAGTAAAAAGTGTGAGCCCCTAGTGATTTTAGTCACTGTGACCTTTATAAGAGCTAAGAAGATTCATGATACGAGTAATGCACTTGTTACATAATGGCGTGAGCGGTTGTGACTAAAAGTTTTGGGATGCGAAGTGACACAGTTTGTAATTTTAGTTTCTTCGTTCATTGGGGTTTTCACACTGTGTCACTTAAAATGAGCGTTTTTAATGGATTATGTTGAGCAATAAAGCTTGAATGTAACCATCTAACATAATTTACATAACAGATTACTAACTAATCAATTACAAATTGTACGTGATCTCCATGACAAAGGGGAAAGTGAATTACTCAATAAGGGAAATGATGTTCATTCGCTTTGTCCATTCCAAATGTATACCTATACGATAGATTAACATGGACCTGCCTGTGCAAAAAAAAAAAATTCTATATTGGACTATCAAATTAATTGAGATTTAAGCTGTCAAAACACGTTTTTGTCAGATATCACGGATGGGATGTCACGACATCCACATACATTTTGTATGAGAAAATGATTTGTCGCGTCACAAAACATAATTATAGTAGAATAAAATTTTCTTGATTAAATTGATTTTCCAATCCTCAGATAAAGTTATTAGTGTTTTAATGTTATCGTTCTCGTATTCATAAATCATAAAAGTGTCGACCACAGCGCTAACGTATATTTAACATAATACTTTTATCCGAGGATGGCAAAATTGGCCCATAAGAGGCAATAAAAATCATGTATAAAAATAAATTGACAATTATTCTGCTTTCAACATTTTACTTAGTGGTGCAACCTTTTTGAGGTATGCATTTTGTTTTTTTGTGCATGCATAGTCTCCAAGAACTTATTGGTGGCGCTGCCAAGATGATTTAGAAGACACAAAAATATTACCCACTTTTTCTGGTAGAGCTTCGCCGTGTGTTCAAACACGGATAATTTCGACCTGGATAATGCCAGTGAACTCCATGTTTGCCGTTAAATGTTAGTAGAAGACATATATGATGTATAGATTTTCCTTTGTGTAACTACTATATTTTGCATTTAATTAGGTATTACTCAAAGTACATCAGCTGCATAGAAATTTGGTATTACCGTTTGTTAAAGAGGCGCAAGTCGTGATAAATTTCTTTGTGAAACTCCCCGAAATCATGGAAATTTGGTATGCAGATGCAGACGACAGTTTCCAAATAAAACAAATGTAGGTATTTTTGAAAAGACCATAGTTCAAATATTGTAACCTAAATGATAAAATAAACAACTTAAAAAAAACTCTATAGCTTTATAATATTAGTATTGTACAAATATATTTTAGTTAAGAGAGATTTATAACAAATTATAACACATTTGAACTTTTTTATTTATAGGGATTTCTTATGACGGAACTGGTCTTTTCTGTTTGTTACCTATGTGCTCATTTATTTTTCTTATATCACTTAATACAATTTTATTCTGCCATTTTTGTATTAATGGATTCAAGAACAATATCTCATTTCGTACTCAAAACTTAGTAATAAAAAAATGGTTGCCTGTAAAGTCGGTTTTACGGGCGAAGATTTTACGTGACAACGTCTTTTTTATTGATATGAATATAATTAAATTGCACAATAGGAACAAGGAATTGAATGAAAATAAGAATTGCACAAATTTTAACTATAGAAATATATTTTGTTTACTAAAACATTGTACATGTAAACTTCGGCGGGCCTCTCTCTCGTTCGGTGACTCATCGTTACGTTACCGAGCGTTACTCTTTTTCATAAGTGACTCCCAGCCGCAACCTAATTTAAGACGTTGTCACGTCAAAAGTAGTATTAATATTTCCGTATATTTTCTCTTAAGTTCAAGACCCTGTATTATTGCACTCGCAACTTAAAATAAATTTAGCATTGAGAAATACAAAGTGCATTCGGTTGGTATTAAGGCTTGCGCACACAGGCACGATTATTTTGCAATTGCGATGCAAATACTTCACGCGTTATTCGCACATAGACGCCTGTCAATCGGCCCTTCCGTTAGAGTCTATTTTTCATGTGAATATCAGAACACAATAGGAAGCTTGTATAAGAGCATTCTACTTCAATTCTACTCTAATTATCAAGCAGAGAATAATAGCTAGTTTTTGCCTTACAGAGATAGAAGTGTTAGAAACAGGTAGCGCAATATCACATCTAAAAATATATCCAAAATATATATCACGGTTGTGTGCAATAAGCAAATCTTACATCTCTAAAAACTTCAATAAATTGTTAAAATACATTTTATCATCTTTGACACATTCACATACACACAATATTTATTAAATTTCAAACTATAATGGAGATCAACTTAATAATAACTTTAATCAGTTTTATAGCATTAATTTATTTGCAAGTAAAGGTCATTGATGGCAATGATGAGACAAAGGCACGACAAAGTGAAACAAGCGAAAGTCTTTGATGACAATGATTGTACTTAAAAAACCTGGAGCTAAACATAATGATCGCTACAGAACTTCAGTTGTAGCTGCTCTGTTTTAACTGTACAGTAAAACTCGCACTCTTATATTGTATAAACTGTATAGTGCTCAGTTTGTCATAATACGATTTAACTGTACAGTCGAAATGTAACGATCGAAAGATCTGAAAGATGTTTATTGATAATATTCTATTGAAATTATAGCTTTAAAGAGGTTTATTGATAAAATTCTATTGACTCTTCGTTTGTCTCGTTCTCTTTGGTTCGTCTGTCGGTGTGTCTGCTGGATTACCAAATCTTAGAAGATCTTAACCATTATAAAGTTTTGTCAAATCATATAACTTGTCTCTTTCCAAGACCACACCATATCCTGTAGCTGAATAATTATACGTCGAATGTAAGTCAAATTACTAACAGGCTTTTTAAAACATAACAATAATGGTAAATTATATTATTTATGTACTCAAAAAAGGATTTCACTTGGAAGCCTACTTTATAAACCCAGCAGCTTCTTAGTTGTAATATGCAAAAGTTTGATCAAATAACATGATCAAAATATATTAACAAATATTTATGTCAGGAATAGTAAATAACTCAAATAAATAAGAAAGACAAACTTCACACTTACTTCACACTTACTAATTGGACATAAAAGTACATTGCTTAATATTGTCAATATTTAAAAAAATAGCCGCCCTGGTTTAAATTCCATTTCTGGGTTAAGTTGGGACTCAATATACCTAAGTTACTTACATAACAAATGAGCGTTTGTGCAACTGACCAACTTGATTTCAAATATGTCAAATATCAATTGTGATAAGAAAATTAAATGGTTACTAGTGTTCCTACGCTACGAGAATCTAAAACTGCTTTTAAAGTAGTTGAACTCTTAAGGATCGGAATTCGGCAGAGTACTTTTCGTAACTAAAAAAGTCTCACAAAAAGGTACTCGTTAGTGTTTTATTGTTATACTGGTGTCATACAATAGAGCTTCCTAAGATATGACTATGACCAGATGATTACGGCAGATCTATAATATTATGTATGAACGATTGAAAACCACGACGAAAATTATAGCCAATAAATAACAATACTGGTCAGTCGTTCTAGCTCCCAAATATGTAAGGTATAACGCTAATTTCATTTTAAGGAACTAACATTATAATAAGTACTTAGCACGGAGGATTTGAAAATTTTCAATTTTGCGATGTTTTCAAAACATCTTCGAAATCCTTACGCTAACGACTAGTTTTCAGTACGTAAAGCACATTCACATCAGATCACACTTGGGTTCTTAAAAGCGATAACAAATGTCCTGTAAAAACCCCGAGTCGTCTTCGGCGCCCTCCCTGTGCACGCTGGTGCAGAACACCTCCTTGGGCTGGGGGAAGTGATCGTAGTACACGCTTAAGAAGTACTTGTGCCACTCGACAATCGTCTGAGTACACTCCGTAAGTCAGCTGGTCCGGTTCTCCAGGCTGTCGAAGAAGCGCACCATCTCCAGCTGCTTGCTATTGAGCTCGAGGGTCCTGTAGAACGGCATGTTGATGCCCTGGTACATCATATCGTATTTGGTAAATGAGGGCCAGGGAGTTGCAAAGCTCGGCCAACGATCGCAGTTGCAAGCTGGATCACTGAAATCGAAAAAGTTTTTGTTAAATAACTGATAATGATTAACAGTATTTTAAATGTTTTTTCTTGGCGTAGTATTTACCTGCATCTTATAAAGTTCCTCACAAATTGCACCATCCAATCCTTGATGGCTTCGTCATTTTTCGTCCTTTTAAATGTGTCTTCCGCACCTAATATTGAATTAACCCTAAATAAATATGTCACATCTTCCAAATGTCCCGCTCCCTTGTAGTCAAGCTTGTCAACAAATTTCTTAATACTGACATCACTTTGGTACGAGAACTCGTACATGTAAACAGGCGCGCCGCCCACCATCGCTCTCATCTGGGCCACTTTCATGGCAGGGTATAAAAAGTATGAATCTGAACACGACTTCACATATTGATCAATTGTGGATTCACCATAAAAGTACCGCGCTTGAATTCTTCTAGCTATGTCCATCGCTACTTTGGGGGGTCTCCTGTATATTAAATGCAGGGGTGCCAATATTACGGGATTAGCTTTTACGGTACCTAAAATGTCGATCTCCTTGAATCTAGGCACAAATCCGTAACATTCAGCGTTGGTGAAGCCGATCATGAGCGGTATATTTTTTCCTTGGCCCTTGGCGAGCAACGCTTCGGGGTCGTCGTCTAAAACGGTTGTAAAATTAGGAAAGGGAGATTCGACTACGGGATAGAACACGGCTATTCCGAATAGGTCTTGCATTTTGTTATGGGCCGCCATGATCTTGTCGAGAGGCATTGTTACAAGTTGACGATGAATATTTTCCGCATCTGTCGAATTGATAGCCAGTTCGTTCAGGAACATCGTGGAGACGAATTGCGCATAAGTCGGTGAGGTCGTGTAGAAGGTAGGCAGAGCCGTCCCACTCATCAACAATACTCTGAAATATAGAGAAATTTATAAAATTAACTTTATGACATAAACATCTAATGTTCCAAGGAATAATAATTTTTTTCTCGATTTTATGTCCTTGTAGTGTTTATAATACTTTAAAGTGTGGGATCAGATGAGTCTATTGAGTCCTAAATCTGTTTGTAAATAAAATGTCATTTTGAAGACACTGTTTCTTATAGGTGGATAAGCCGTCTTAGACGGCCTCGGTGTGGCCAACAGAGCGGTTATACCACACTTGTCTGTACAAGTCAAATCCGAGTTCCTCTGCTACTTAGTATATATTGCTACTTTGTGCTTATGGCAATCCAAGCATTCAATCTTAGATTCAAATATAGTTCCACGGACCTTTTAAACAATCCTTCAGCTGCGTCGCTGAGCGAAAGCAGATGTGCGCTGGCTGCGCCTGCGCTGTGGCCGGCGAGTGTGACGTCATCAGGGTTGCCCCCAAAGGAGTGCGCATTAGTCTGCACCCACCGCAGCAGCATCACCATGTCGCGCAGCCCGTTGTTTCCCGGGATATACGAGTTGTTCAGAGACAGAAATCCGAACACGTTCAGTCTGAAGTAACAAAAATATGGTGTTTCTTACAATAGTTTCCGGGTTTCATGCCGCTATGACTGTACTAAGATTATATTAATACTATAATAAGATTATATTATTGTTGTTTATGTTATCTGTCCTGACCTTATTTTGGCACTGAGAATAACTACCTATTACTACTTTCCGAGTTCCTCACAGACAAGTAAACATATTTTTTGTGGATTGCAACGTATGATTGCAAATGTTAGTACATTCTGCTCATGTGAATAGTGAATAACATAGTGCTAAAAAACGTCGGCATTATAACAAAAAGTATTTCGTTGCGGCGAGGTCGAGAACATCGGCAGACACGTGTAGATAAAATTTATTGTCGGACGAATCTAGTTAATAAAACCGGTCCCTGCTAGCTTTCGTGGCCTTCCATTTCCATAGTCATAAATATGTCAGTTAAATTGTTTGCTCGTGTTCTAGAGTGTTTTCAAGGATGTGATAAAGCCTTACAAGGACCTCATTCAGACTTCCTGTAAAGGACAGAGGTCTAACTGTACTGTATAAAGATTTGCCTATGCCATTCGTACTGGTTCGTCATATCAATTCAATACGCCATTAGACGAGTCCTGTGTAAAATTCCTAACGAATTATGCGTAGATTCGTCTCAGCACATGTAACGGTACATAACGGTTAATATCTGCAAACAAAAACTTTTACGGTTTGCGGACTTTCCGTTAGTTTGATAGTTATCATTAACGTAGGCTGTCATAAATAACTGAACCATCTTATTGTGTTGTTTTAGTTTTACTGCTTCGGCTATTATTTGCATCGTTCTGTTATCTTGATATATTTTATATTTGTTACGTCAAAGCTGGTCTTGGCCCAGATCATCCTTAACTTAACAATCACGCGCAATTATTAATCTATTAATAGCTGCATTATCTGAGAATTGGACAAACCCATTAGAAATACTTGATCGTTTAGCTGGTAATTGAACTAACATTTCACGACTCCTCGATTTACCACATAAAATTTAGCAACTTTTGCTAAATTTTGTCCTTAATTATGATAACAAAGGACCTCTTTAATCTAGTGTTGCAAAACAAAGAGTGCTGCAGCATGCTATTGCAGAGACGAATGCTCATTTAGACTGCGACATATATTTCAAATATGAGAAGCTCACCTGTAGTTGAAAGTGATGACAATTACATCTTGCGTAACGAGATTCTCCGGTCCGTAGAGATCTGGATCGCCAGAGCCGAAGGTGAATCCGCCTCCGTGGATGAAAACGAATATGGGCAAGCCGGGACCTTTTTTGATGAGGTCATCATCGTTGCCCACACCGGTCTGGTAAGGAGGCCTGAGGTCTCTCGCCGGTCGCTCTGACCTCAACTGCGGTAACGCGTGGATAGGCACGTACACATTTGCGTGTATGCAGGCCTCACCCATGTCCTTGGGCTGCATGATTCGCCCGTAGAACACATCTCTCTGGGGGCACACCGGACCTTCCTTTGTCGCGTCAATTACATCCCACGGCTCCACTTGTTGAAGTTCCTGAAATGCCCAAATTTTCCCAAATGAGTTTCCATCTAATGTAACGTTACGTAAAATACGTCGATTTAGTTATTTTTCTGCAGTTTTGTCTTCTTTAAATACGTACTGTTATGTATCGTCGCTATGCAATTAACATTTATCGCAATTAGTTAAATATATGCAAGGATCGACCATTAAAAACGACATTTCTAAATACAACACGTTAAACTCAAAAAGACATAAAAAAACTATGCGCAATAGCCTCTAAAACTAAACAATATCACAATAGCGTCTTTTACATGGGACCAAAAATATATAATAATTTACCAGACTTTCTTAAAACCAAAAGTTATAACGAATTTAAAAGAGAACTCAAAACACATCTAATTAAAAAAGCGTACTATTCGGTCACTGAGTTCATTAACGATAAATAAATAAATTAATTAAATATAAGAAAATAAAATAACATAATAAAATTTTTCGCCAGCTTTTTTTCCTCTCAGTGTACAAAACCCATCCTGGTGGGTGCCCAAAGCTGATGACGGCGAACCCCGTATGGTTCAAATAAAATAAATTATTATAAAAAGCACAAAATTGGGTTTAAATCTAATTAATTAAAACTGTAAAATTTAAAACTACTTTAATGTTTCTTATGTACCCTTCTGTAATAGACATTTTGAGAATTTATGTTTACATTCATTAAAATAATTATTCTATTAATATAATAAAATTTGTACAAAACTTGTGTAAAACTTGTGCCTAAGGGGTACGGAGGGGTAAGGAGTTCTAAATATTTTGTAAAACCTTTTTCACCCATATTTGTGCAAATAAAATATTTTCATTTCATTTCATTTCATCTATCAATGTAATTTGCAGTCTGTCTTGTCACCGCATGCTAAAAATATTAAGTGTTATATCATCATTTTGCATTTTAATAACTGGTCGCTATGTTCACTGCATTGTGTAAGTAAAAATGCCTTATGATTTATGATTATATATTATGTTAATTAGTTTATGAGGAACTCACAGAATATAACGCGCTGAACTATTCATTTGCGGGGACGTCTCCTGGCCATCTGTTTCAGGCAAGGAAGTTTAGAAGTAAGGAAGGCAGATAGGCTATTCTCCGTGGTGTAGGAATAGCTGGTACATGTTCATTGTCAATAATAATACACATCACCAGCTACACACACCTAGGAAAGCGAACTCCGTACTATTGGGCGCCCAGCAATGAGCCCCGCACACCCATCCAGAGTCCAGCAGTAGGACGATTGTCTCACCTGGAACCTCAGTTCTCCGAGCGGTTGCTTCGCGTAGGGCACGCCGAGGAAGGCCGCAAACTCGGTCCCGTTGGGCGCCCAGCGGCGAGCCCCGCACACCCAACCGGAGTCCAGCAGCGCGCGGGTGCTACATGACACTGGCTCCGACCTTACGAACACGCACGCTACAAACAAATTTTATTTTTAAAGTATATCAGCAAAATTGCAAACAAAATAAGGAGAAACCTACAAAAGGTAACCGTCACAATAAGAGAGATGTTATGTGGGATTCGCACAGTTAATTGTTCGGCCGCAGTCCTAGTCCGGAACTGAATTATTCTATTTTTATTCTACTTGTATATAATTAGTTTATTTTTATTATAACTATTTTTTAAGTACCTATGTAAATATTACTGAAAATAATTAATTGTTGAATAAATTGAATTGTTGAATTAATTCAGGAGATGGCTTTGCAACGCGATACTAGATTTACTCAAAATATTTAAAATGTAAACTAACTCCTAAGAGTGATATAAGGAGGTCAAGTTTACATGGAATTTTCTCATTTCTAGACTTGAAAGTATGAAAATAGGTATATAAGTGCTTGATTACAATTACAACTGATTTGTGTAGATGAAATGGACAAAATTTCCGCCCAAAAGGGTAAAAAAGGGCGGGGGAGTTTCGCGCGTTGTATAGAATTTTTCTCATTTCTGGACTAAGCAGTATAAAAATTGGTATATATAGAGCCTGACTCTTATTTCTAGGCTAAAAATATGATTTATCACAAACTTTATAATTCCCCGACGGCTAAAATGGGGCTGTTTTTCTCACGGTCAGCTTAATGTGGCATTCTAGCGGGTTAGTGCACCAAATAACTTAGTCATTCTAGCACCTAGCACTCTGTAGTAAAGTGTTACCTATCGTTTACAGCAGTACTTCACAGAACAGATACTCATGTCACAATTATATATATTATAACGGGCATTAATTAAAACATGCTCTGATAACTAAAGTACACGCGGACGAAGTCGCGGGCAAAAGCTAGTGTAAGTATAAAAAGATGGCATGTGATAGATAAATAAAATATATTGATATTTTATTTATCTTCTACATGTAATAAAACTTGTAAATATCAGTGTATATTAAATAAGTTTTCAAAACCAATATTAACAGATGAAATATACAGAGTAAACACAGATAACAAAATACAGATAAAATAGTGTAGTCAATGGACAAGTGAGATGTGTAATATTCTGTTGATATAATTAATTAAAATGCACATGATTTCAGTAAGCGTTAAGCTAGTATCTTACATGATTATTTCAAAATGTCAGCACATTGTCACTTGTCTCATTGTCTTTGCCTGAGGATAGGATATAAAAAGGCGGTAGGAGCCTATCCCATTCTCATTCGTCTGGGAAGATTCAAGAAAGATTTGTAATGTAAATAAAGTGTTACTCTGTTAGTCTGAGACGAAACTACTAAGGAAAGAACCTAGAATGTGAATAATCTGAGAAGGAAAGCCGTTGATAATTAAGGTACGATCATATTCTTATTTTTTGTACTAAGTATAACCTATTATTGTACTATTGTGTGGTTTGAATATTATGCTGATATTGATGGGTCATATATTTTAAAACGTATTACTTTATACTTTACATGTTAAGTTATTACGCCTCGCAGAGCAAACGATCGTTAGGTAATCATTAAAAACAACTAAAATCATTAAAATACAAATAAATGAGTTTAAAACATCATGTGACCCTTTTATTTTACCTTTCCATTTCATATTAGCTATATTTTAGGACATTAGTTCTGAATTATCTTACAATTACATTGACAATAAATATTTCAGTATTAATTTATACAATAGTTAAAATTCAATACATTATATTTGGTAGGTCATTAGCTAACAGTCAGTACACCCACTCTAGTTTACATAAGTATTTAACATCAGAAGTGGGATCGGCCCTGACGACGGAAATACTAATACCAATTGTTTTGAGTTTCAGAATGAATCCTGCCACTTTAGAAGGTCTGGTCGCAATCTGCGAGTATGCAACAACTTTGTGGATTGCTGCTGGAACAGCTGAAAGAAAGAATTTACGGAGGACGTTGGGATACTGACATTATTCGAGCCAGCAACAGTTACGTGGTTATATTTGAAAAAGTCGGTGAGGCCCTAAGAGGCTATTATTTTTAGATGGACTGATACTTTATTTTTTAAATTTTACGATTTTACTATTTTCAATTGGCATATTTCTAAGTACCTACATAATTATAGTTTTAAGAGATATCTATCTGGAATATGCTCAAGGTGAGAATCCCAAGTAACACAATTCACAACTACCTGAAAAGTAAAAAAAGAATCTACCCTCGTTTCAACTAATTATAATTTTTTATGCCTAAGGTCAATTAGGGTAAATTGAAAATTTTCTGTAAAAATAAAATGCGAACTAAATCGTAATCGTGAATTTTGTAATGAATATCGTCTTGGGTTGCCGAATCAATTGAGATACTTTAATGAACTGTCAAAAACGTAACATACTAATACATTTTGTGTGATAAAATGATTCGTGAAGTCCATAGACTTTTTGCGATATATGAGAGGGCGATGATTGGTTAACAGTTATTCTAATTTCCAAGCGTAGTTTTGTGCAACCTTTTTTTTAAGCTATAAATTCAAGTTTATTTTGGGCAAAGTGTCCAAATATCTTATTTGCTCCAACTTACAAAATAATGACTTATTTTATATAAGTGCCATCACAATCAATAAAATTATAATCTGCCACTGATCTACATAATATAGATACAAGTTTACATTGTCATCATATTGTCGTAGTAGTTTTTTAAAACTTTTTTTTTCCTGAGCTTTTTTTTCCTTCTATTTTTTCTTCTCGACTTTGGAAACCTTTTTGGCATCAAAACGGTACCAAACAAAAAATATTCATTTACTTTTATCCCTATCCATATTAATTGTAAAATACAAAATTGTGTCCAATATTACGACTTTATAAACATCAATACACACTTCGCTAATAGATGTACGTGATATTTTCTTAATTTATATTTTAGTTTAAACAGGTATAAAACGGCGTTTTCTAAAAAGGAAACCTAGCTGGATCGATTTATGGCTTCCGAAATCATACTTACTAAATTTCATAGGGATCGTCGGAGGAGTTTTTCGAGATTCTATATATCGTATGTATCTATTATACAAGAATTGCTCGTCTATTATATCTTATAATCTTAAAAACTTCTGCTTTTTCGGTTAGTATTTATTTGAAATTCCAAAATTTAATTTATTAGAAATTCCAAAATTCAAATTTATTATTAGATGACATAAAACCTAATTATGTTATATTTTTAAGGCTGCATAACTACGATTTTTATTATCAACTTTTCCAATGGCCCCTGTTTAGTTACCCTGCTTGAACCTATTGCATATTGATACAATTATTTGACTAATACTATGACATATTTGTGTTGTGTCAGATTGGCCGAACCTTAATGAAATGGTAGATGGCCATGTGTAGTATACATGTGTATTTAATAAATTTTATTAAAAGTTACAAAGGGTTAAACCTTATGCTTAGAGGCATTGTCTTGCTGTCAACCCTGGGTGACGATGAAAATGTGTGGTAGGCTTTGTAATTAAAATTAATAAGAAATAAAAGCAATTAAATTGTTTATACTAAATAAAAAGAGGTGAAATTCAAAACAAGAACAATAAACTTGTACCAAAAATCCGCATACAAAAGGTTTTTAACTAACTAAATGAATTAATTTTTTCCATGTAGTGTTAGTTCGTATTATACGATAATTAAACTCCAGTTAAAATTGTTTTGTTAAAATTATCGTTTAATTGTTATTAAACTTGAACTTAAGTTAAATTAAACAGTGCCTGAGAGTTTTTTTTCCCCGGCTTTTTTTTCTCTCATTGACCCAGCGGTGGGTAGGCATCAAAAGCCGAAGATCCTTTAAGACCGCTCTTATCGGATTTTAAAAACTTAAAATATTCAAATATTAACATTAAAATTATTGCATAAAATAAATAAACAATACTAAAATATATAAAAGTATAAAATTATTCATTAATCGATTGATTTTATAATGATCGTTTCGTTCTGCTCTGCTTGGCTTAGGGTAGTTATGGCGTATTAAGAAAATATGAAAGTTGGTGTTGACCCAGTAAATTATTCGATGAAAATTACTGATATTGTGATGTTGAATTATATTTATACACTAATTTGTCTTTGACAAGCTTGATGATTATAATATATTATTGAATTCGCTAATAAAATAAATAACTATAATAAAAAATATTTACTTATGTCAAATAATTGACTTATGATTGTGTGAAATAAAAATAAAGAAAAACTATGTGTCAAATAATTGACGCATGATTGTGTGAAATAAGAAAAAAAAAAATAATAAAGAAAAAATAATAATAAAGTTAATTTTTAAGAAAAACCTTGTGTGAAATGAGAAATTACAGAAAAGTTGGCTTAGAAAATAAGTTACGATGGTATGAAAACAAAATTCAGTTGTGTCCGCTGGTCATTAAAGAACAATGGCAGATCGTCAAACCTAGAGTTGTCTGTAATTAAATTGAAGCATCGCGTTATAAAAAAAAATATGCATAAGATTCGGCGATAATACCGGAGTCTACAGGCTAGTTTATTTTTATTCGGGAAAGGCCGAAAAAAAAAGATATCGCAGTTTTCAATGTTATATTATCGTTTGACTCATTAATATTACGCATATGTTGCAGTTTCACACGGGGCAGTATTAATCAGTCCATAAAAAGTCCAGATCGAGTAGAAATAAATAGAAAACCGAATACATGCCCAAAACATAACCGAAAGGATAAACGCAGGTTTTGTATTCGGCATTTTGCATAAATTACTGTCAAGTGTCAAGTCACTGCGGTCGATATTAGAACTGCGGCGTAAACTAGTTTAATTTAAAATCGATACAACATTGAAACGATGCTTATCATGGCATTTTATTTTATTGAATTTAATTTATTCCATTTTATTGAATGTAAATTTTGTATCACTTTACAGATATAGCTAATTGATATCAGTTTATTAAAGATATCAAATAATTTACTACAAACAACCGCATTTTAAAAACACAACCAATGCCTAATTGTATCGATCATTCATTTCATATAATTTCATAATCGATACAAATAAATGACATTCATACAAAGTATTTGTCCTGTCACATCACTGTTAATAATTCTAGTTTATTGTACTAATTCTAAATTGGTTGATATGCTTTTTACATCATAAATAAACTCCGGTAACAATCGTACAAAATAATTCAACTTGTTTAGTTTTTGTGATACTCGTATCTGCGGTCGCTAACATAAACCCAGTCAAAATTCTGCCTTTGTTCTTTGAATGAACGGTGCAGGTTTAAGCCACGCCAGCGGGTGGATCGAACTTGACACTGCAAAAAAAAAATCGTGTGAAAAGAAGGGGAAATACAATAATGGTAGATAATTGGCCTAAATAATGTACACAGTATAATATTATGACGTCTATTAAATGCTTTAGTTATTTGTTTAACACTGTTAGACTCGACATTTACAGAAATAAACACCACATCATCCTAAATGCTTGACTATCCATGCCAACGTTTTATATATGTATTTCTTACATACTTAAAATCTTGATGTCCTCTCTGTTATATTTTTCTTTTATTTTGCCTTCACTACCCATTTTCAAAGATTTATTCCTTTATTTAATAAAACTTACAGCTAAACATTACAGTTTGCGTTAGCGCGTTAAAATAATTTTGATCTTGAAAAAAAAAACTAGGGGTTTTGATCACATTTTCTAATTGGCACATACCTTAACTTCGTTAGATAAATTAAAAATATTGATTCATGTCAAATTTAAATTTAAATAAAATGACAAAGGAACATAAAGTAATGTCAAAATTGTTAAATTATAACGTTTCACACTCATACTGTGGGTACCACGGACACACTCAGAGACAGAAACACAAACACCCAGACTGAGAACAGAAATTTAAACTCTCATTCAAATTTCTGCTTCGCCGGGAATCGAACCTGGGACCCTTCGATTGGCGGTCCGGCGTGGTAACCATTACGCCACGCGGGTCGTCCTCATAGGTCAAAACGAAAACACATTTTATTTTACTATTGACTAAATTTGTATGTCAAAAAATACGAATGTCATGTCAATTATAAAATGAAAATATTAAATGAAAATGAAAATAATTTTATTTTATTTTGAATAATTTAATTTAAACATTATTTTGATGGCCATTGAAGTCGAATTGTTGTTGATTATCTCTTCTTGATCGTGTAATATAAAGCCAATTTATTCTCATCTTAACAATATTGTGTGAAAAATAAAATACAGATATGTTATAATTCTAAAAATAAGTGCCGCTGCGTGACCGTTCCCTGGGTGCAGGTCTATGTCACCGGCAGCGGGTGGACCGGGCCTAGCATGACTAGCACTTGGTCAATAAAATTACACAAATAAAATCCATAATGTAAAACGAAATATTTACAAGTTATAGCTTATTTATAATAAAGTAAATTCTGTCTTTTTTTTTAGATAAAATAAATAAATTGTTTTATGTACTTCGAGAACGCAGTACTTGTCAGTATGGCCGTGATAGATAAATAAAATATATTGATATTTTATTTATCTTCTACATGTAATAAAACTTGTAAATATCAGTGTATATTAAATAAGTTTTCAAAACCAATATTAACAGATGAAATATACAGAGTAAACACAGATAACAAAATACAGATAAAATAGTGTAGTCAATGGACAAGTGAGATGTGTAATATTCTGTTGATATAATTAATTAAAATGCACATGATTTCAGTAAGCGTTAAGCTAGTATCTTACATGATTATTTCAAAATGTCAGCACATTGTCACTTGTCTCATTGTCTTTGCCTGAGGATAGGATATAAAAAGGCGGTAGGAGCCTATCCCATTCTCATTCGTCTGGGAAGATTCAAGAAAGATTTGTAATGTAAATAAAGTGTTACTCTGTTAGTCTGAGACGAAACTACTAAGGAAAGAACCTAGAATGTGAATAATCTGAGAAGGAAAGCCGTTGATAATTAAGGTACGATCATATTCTTATTTTTTGTACTAAGTATAACCTATTATTGTACTATTGTGTGGTTTGAATATTATGCTGATATTGATGGGTCATATATTTTAAAACGTATTACTTTATACTTTACATGTTAAGTTATTACGCCTCGCAGAGCAAACGATCGTTAGGTAATCATTAAAAACAACTAAAATCATTAAAATACAAATAAATGAGTTTAAAACATCATGTGACCCTTTTATTTTACCTTTCCATTTCATATTAGCTATATTTTAGGACATTAGTTCTGAATTATCTTACAATTACATTGACAATAAATATTTCAGTATTAATTTATACAATAGTTAAAATTCAATACATTATATTTGGTAGGTCATTAGCTAACAGTCAGTACACCCACTCTAGTTTACATAAGTATTTAACACATGCTTGTTACATTACTTATTTAAAAAGATTAAAAAATATTTTCCATGCCTTCTATTCATTGGATTTGTTTAAGTCATACACATAGGGAAGTGCTGACTATATGTATGAGGATAGTAGAGCTATTAGGTATTAGTTTGATTCTAGTACATTTATAAATGGCTGATTTACTTTCGTAGCTGCTCCGTAGCAACGTAGCAGTGCTACGGGACTACGTCAGCTACGGGTGCATCGCAGACGAGACGTATGGAACGGGCATTTTTTTATTTCGTAGACGGTATCAAACGGGACCGCCTGTTGCATGTTGCATATCGGACCTTTATGAATCATCGCCCTTATTAATATTTTGTTCCCATCCTTTTTAAATCTAGAGCAGACGATTTTTGCAACGTTATAATTATAATTATTTATTACTTATATGGAATAGTTTCAAAATTGTGCATGAATTCGTGACAAGAATTCGATATAATTATTTTTGTAAAAGTTGATGATATTTAGTATTTTCGGCCTGGAATTATGCGTTATGTATTTAATTAACGATTATCATGTTTGAAACAAATAATAATCGTTACTTAAATACTTAGACCCTTACATGAAAATTAAAACTTTTACTTCGGGACTTCTACTTCGGTTTCATATGCTCATTTCGATTATTTTTTTCTAAATTTGTATTGGATACCTTTTTTTTGTTGGTATCGGGGGGGAAATCTTGTAAAGGTACCCAGTACCTTGGGAGAGGACACCGGGTTATGTGGGATTTGAACCTCATTAAAACCCCCTCGGTGGCCTTCACTGCGTTTGGGAAGGACTCCGGGATCTCCCATGGAACGCACCGGTGTCCTCCATACGCGACGCCCTGGAACGGGCCCATCTTTGGGACAGCAGATGTGATCTCCTGCACCTTCCGATGCTTACGGAGGCATGCGGCCACGCACACACCGCCGTCCTTCCCGGGGCTGCTGGCTGGACGGGTCGAGCTCCCACTCTCACCGCCCGCAGCCCCGGAAGCTCCATTTTAGTCGCCTCTTACGATCAGGCAGGGGATACCGTAGCTCTGTTCTTAATCCCGAAGCTACAGATACTTTGTATTGGTTACCTAATAGAACGACGGATTCAGAAAAAGCTCAAATAGAGTACTTACATTATATTAAAAAAGAAAACTAGAAACAAATTGACAAAAAATATTTAAATGTGAATTTATTAACTTGATACATCAACATCGTCCAAAATCCATGTTATTTGAGTAAGATTGAGAAAGTGTTTGTTTGTGTCAGTTATCGCCTCAGTGCAAACTATATAAATTGCTCATAGTGATTAGGAGCCATTTGATGTTTGTCCATTCGGTGGTGATATCAGATTGTTGTGCATGTTTAGACGACGGCAAAGACTACACGTGTCGTGATAAGCCGGCGTCCACTCGTAAACAAGGGTCGGGGTGCCGAGTGGTAACTATAATTATAATTCGAATCGCCTTTCGTTATCTTGTAAGCCACATTTTGCATGTTATTGCAATTTAATGTGGGCGTGGCAATCACTGGTTTTATTAAGCGTGGTTGATCTTGTTCCTTAGTGACTCGAGTATGACATTAGATAACAACGTACTCGTAAGTTTTATATTAATCTTCATGCGATGATGCTTTAAACATCTTTCTTAACTTTAACGGAAGGACCAACAAACGCAAGAATTTACTAAACGCTGACTTTTTAATATTGCGTCATATTGGTAAAGACAAAACAAAACCTGTCGTCATTCAGCTTAATTCCATGTTGTGAGTATATTTTGTACCAAAAAAACATAATCACATTTTTCTTGTACTTCTTATTACTACTTGCGATAAAAAATCCCACAGAATACATTTTAATAATTTAGGGAATATTTACGAGACATTAGTACCAAAATACCAATATTCCCACAACTTTAAACTCTAACTGAACCCGCAGCAAAAGTTTTGCATGGACTGCTGTGAAAGTTATTGTAAATACTCCTCGCCAAATTAACTAAGTACAACCAGGAAACTAACAAAACACATATGCAAATATACAATTAAGTTTTTGTCCGTGCTACGTTCTCACTAGTAATTTTTAAGCGTATTTACCAGAAAATACTGTGCCATTAAAATATTATTTTTGGACTATTTTACGTATTATGTACTTGGATTTTCATCTTCATATTTTCAAAGATATTTTTTTTCAACCTTTTTATGTCACACTGCTGGGCACAGCCCTCCTTTCACAAGTAAGAGAGATTTAGGCCATAGTCCACCACGCTGGCCTGGTGCGTATTGGTGGACATCATACCTTTAAGAAATTATGAGTTTCTCTCAGGCATGCACGGCGATGGAACACATCGTTAAATATCAAAATATTTTCCTTCACCGTGGAGCAGTGATGAAATGCGCACATTACAAATTTCTTCTGTCAGAGGTGCGCGCCGAGGATTTGTACCTGGTATCTCCCGCGTCGGAGACCGTTGGGCCATCGCTGCTCAAAGATATCTTCAAAAGCTCAAAGATCGCTCAAAAAAGTTAATAATTTTTGCAGCAAGCAATTACACAAGCATCTTACGATTGTTACCGTTAGCTTTAAAAAAGATTTTAACGCTACGCCTACATCATTCTACGTTTGATTGTTTTGGGTAATTTACTTTGAAAAGGCATGTTTGTCTTCGCTTTTATTTTAAATTATTCCACCGTTTAGAGCTATAAAAATATGATTTTGCCCATTAAATTACACACGTGCATTTTTTTGTATCTGGGTTTTTCAAGGTAATCATTAGCATTTGAAATATTGCTACGCTTATATTTTAATGAAAAATCTCAATCCCAGTCAAAAATTGTTTTATCTGACGAAAACCTTACTAATTGTATTAATACTTTGAAATGAGTAATAATGCGAAAAAATATTTTTTCCAAATCAGGGATAACTTCATTAAAAATTATTGAGAAAATTACCATTATATAATCAGTCTTTATTGTTTATAGCTGTGCCCGCGACGTCGTCCGCGTGTATAAAGACTTTTATAAAATGGACTGATTAAAAATTAAAGATTATTTATTTGCATTGAATAAGTAGTAGGTAGATTATTCTTACATTATAGTGAAATCACTTATAATACAATGTTCATATGTTCAGAAGAAACCTAATATATTTTTTTCTAAATCCGTCAAACCTAAAACAGTAAGGAATGCTTACTGTACTGATCTTACTATCCACTTTTCTCACGTTTCGCTTTTCTCGCGCAATCAGATTCTCTTTACAAATATGTGCCTCGTTAATAAAGTTAAGAGATATTGCTGTGCCCGTGGCTTCATCTATGTTAAAAATAGTATCTTTAGTAAATTGGGTGAATTTATACTGCAAAGAATGTATAGACTCATTCTATATACATAGCTTTAACCTACTGCAGAAAAGAGGAGCACTATACAACTACTTGTAGTTGGGAGATAAAATTTCTAAACATACACGTGCTTAGGATTAAACAATCGGAAAAATAATTGTAAGGTCAATTAATAAACTATAGGTTTAAAACTTGCGGACAGCAGTTTGGTATGTATAACTGTGTTAGGTAGTATAACTCATATAACACAGTGAAAACTAAAGCAGAAGGCAGGGTCTCTACACAGTGTGCTATCTGTATTTGGAAATAAAGAATATTTTTATAAAGAATCTTTAAAGAATCCTTAATATCTCCATCAATCAACGTGTGTGGATGAGCCGTCAGCCCGTACGCAATAAAGAGACGCAAAAAATGAGTTAAGTTATCATTGTTCCAATTAACAATGTTCAGCATCATACGTATACCTACCCAACGATGGGACAACCCGCGTGGCGCAATGTTTACCATGCCGGACTGCTAATCGAACTGTCCCGGGTTAGAATCCGGGCGAAGCAGAAATTTCAATGATGAGTTTAAACTGTTCTCGGTCTGGGTGGTTGTGTTTCTGTCTCTATGTGTGTTCATGGCACCCACGACACAGGGTATATCTACCCTAATGTGACGTGTGAAATGTTATTTTTTATTTTTTTTACACTATGTACTTACTTTTATTAGACTTAAGGCTTAAATTTTATTTGAAATTATCTCCATCGAATCACTTTGGAGAAGAAATGAATATTGCTCAATAACGCCATCTACCGTATGACATGTAAACTTTGTGGTTGATAAATCGAATGTCAAATTACCAAATAGGTAGATATTGAGATTAACAGTTGGTTCACTAAAAGTTTAACTATTCGTCACCTAGATGTCTGCAGTAGTCTCGTTAAGGTTTTGTACATGCTGTATGAAGGTTTAGATTCCGTATCTTACAACCTTAATGCTGGATGCATTGAGATTGTAAGATTTGGATTTCGGTTCATCGGAGCTAGAGGCCTCCTCAATATTGGGAGAGCTCCATGCTCAGCAGTGGAATGCTAAAAAGGTTGCAGTTTGATATAATGTAGCGATAATAATCGTTTCAGCTGCAGCCTGTTCATAATCTTCAACCCCAAAAGAAGACTAATAAGCTGAGCAACTAACTCAATGGAGCCTGTGATGTAAGGTTCGGCGGCGGTAAGGCTCGCGATGCACTTATTAGGTACCTAGAGCACAGGAGTAGATAAACGACCAGAGTGCAAGCTTCTTAAGAACGGGAAAAATTGTTACCTATTCTGGTAGGGTTGTCACAATAGGTTAAGACAAATAAAATAAAATAAAAACATTTGTTAAATAGTTTTATTATTCAGTATGATAGAATACTTTACAAATTACTTACTCTACTAATTTTCTTTTTACAATTTTTGTTTTTTAATAATTTATTGTTTCTTTTAATGGTGTGGTAAATTCTAAATTTAACATATAGTTTTTTCAAGTAATCTAATGGGAAACACTCACATAGCATATCAAATTTGCAATCTTTAATATGTTGAAGTATTTCGTTGCCAACATTGACAATATTTACTTCAAGATCAAAATATTCGCGAAACTTTTGCTCGAGCAATTCAACAAATGCGATAAAATTGTCAGGAGTTATATCTATCATTATTGGATTGTCACCAAAGTTCCGCAGGTGAGTATACAACATCGGGAAGTGGTTCAAATCTTACTTGCGATATTTCAACTTAATACACATACCAACCCACCCACATACCTACAAATGTTTTGTAAAATTTCGTAATAATAATAAAAAGGTAAAAGCACATTGTGTAGTATCCTCTTCTTATTAAAAAAAAGAATCATACAATAGAATACAGGTACCCACTTACTTGAAAAAGTAATAATCAAATATTTACTTACCTATTGTACTCCTTGGGATAGTTAAAGTATGATATATTTTTATTTTTTCTAGTATTTTTCATACAAACAGTACAGTATTGTTATTAATAAAATACCACGTTTTCATATTAAGTAAATATTCAAACTTGCAAAATTAAATAACAAAACAAAAAACGTACGTCGCACAAACCCTGAGATTGTCAACTGGCTGTGCCAACGTAAACCGGTTTTTTCCAGTCTCGCCACGTACGCGACAAGCGGCCAGTGGTCACGCACACATGCTCCGCGTGCTTGTAGTAGTGCAACCGATTCGCGCGGTTGTATGAAGCTTTCACTCTGGTCGTTTATCTACTCCTGTGCCTAGAGTCTAGCCATTCTCGGGCAACGAAAGAAAATACAGTAAGCTAATCTAAGTATATTTAATATCGTCGACAATATTAGTGAGAGTTCAAAATAATTTTAGGTACTTAAATTTAAACTTTTATTTATGGTTTTGAATGGGCTGTTACCGAAACTTTCATACAAATTCCCCAAAGTGCCTTTTAAGTTTATGTCGCATATTGTGTAAATGAACATAACTTTTTTGTTTATCACCCGATTGATATGAAATACACACTAATGTTACGGAAATTCATTCAACAATATATCAGTAAACACATCATTCAAAGAAGGGAAAAGAATTTGAGAATGAAATATTAAGTTAAGGTTAATTATTGTACGCTTGAGATACCAACTTTCGAATCCATTTTATTTGCCATTGAGGGGTAGTTTTGAAAAAAGCTTAAATAGAATTCTTACTATGTTAATAAAGATTACAAATATAAAATTATAAGTATATTACTCTGCACAAAAATATTCTGTACATCAAGTTTCGACACTCAATTTTCAAAGAATTTCAAAGAAAATTGACATTTAAAGGGTGAATTTCGGGAAATGCTGAAACACGTATTCTTTTATTTTGGTTAGAAAATATTAATACCAAATTTCAAGAAAATCTATTGAAAAAATCTAAGTTTTCCATACAAATTTTCATCGCTCATTTCACACCCTTAAAGGGTGATTTTTAAAATTATCTATAGCCTAAATGTTAGCGAGGACCAATATATATAAAACAAAAAAAGTTTCATCAAAATCCGTCCAGTAGTTTTTGCGTGAAAAGCTAACAACAGACAGACAGACAGACAGACAGACAGACAGACAGACAATAATTACAAAACTTATATTTTTAGCTTCTGTTACTTATAAAAAGACCCCTAGAAGTATTTTTTTAAATTTATATGCAATGTACAGAATTGACCCTGCTTACAGTTTTATTATATGTATAGATAAGTATAATATTTTTATAAGGTTATGACATCGTAATCTTAAAATGCCTTTGCTACGATATAGTTTATTTTTGGACATTTTTTAACATTTTACTGTATTTGTTTGTGTATATATAAATACATTTATATATCTTTAAAAAATATTTCCAAAACCATATTTCCACGTTAAAATACGTGTTTACTAAAATTACGGTTTATCATCAGAATTAGTGACTCGTTTCAATAGTATGCTGTTTAAAAGAAAAAATATCAAAGCCTTGGCCAAAGTCTTGGTACCCTGTAGAGATTCGTTCCATGAAGGTTCCATTTTATTTTGCAAAATAGGGACTCTTTGTTTGTTTATTTTTATTGTTATTGAGTTTTATCACAGAAACATATTATGAATGACCTTACGATTTACAGAAGTAAGATAAGTTATCGTATATAATTGATGCTACCTGCACTGTTACTGTACCAATTATGAATATTTTTTTTTAAATTAGAGAATACCATGTTATCTCATTATTCAAGTAGGATTATAATTTATTCCAATTTTTTGAATGCAGAATCATATCTACTTGACGGTCATATTACATTTATAGCAGACACTGAGACTGTACTTATTTGGTAATATATTGACTATATCTTCCGAAATTTTTAGAATAGTAAAATAAAAGTAAAAGTAAGTGTATCATATATAAAACCCCAGTCAGTTGGCTGGACTGCTGCAGACCACACTGTAGAACACTTTATAGTCTAAGGGGGCTCACAGCGCTATGCACAAATGAATCCCAAAACCACTCATCACTTACTCTACATTTGAGCAGTTGTGTAAAACTAACTGCAAAAATTTAAATATTCTTTAAGCCTTGTCTTTATCTTTAGGCCTTATCATTGGAATAATCCATACTAATATTATAAATTCGAAAGTCTGTCTGTCTGTCTGCTACTCTTTCACGTTTAAACCACTGAACCGATTTTGATGAAATTTGGCATAAACAAAGAAAGGACGTTGAGAAAGAACATAGGCTACTTTTTGCCGCGTGAAAATATCTCATTCCCACGGGAAGCAAATGGAATGAATGAAATGCGCCGTGTACGTAAATACACTACATGTTATTACTTACTGTACTTCATTGACGTCCATTATCATATTTTATAACTTTAATTCTATTTTTTTATTCTTATACTTTACTTTTCCTTTATTATTTCTTTACAAAATTATTTAATTTCGGTGTTTGTTTATTTATATTTTCACGCAGCTATCAAAATTGTCACGGTTGACTTTTATGTTTCTTATTTTTTTTTATTCGATTTACGGCATTGTATAAAAATCCTTTTAGCCATTCAATATTAAAAGAAAAGAAAAATTGTATGTTTCTTATTTCATTTCATAGATTAATAAAGTATAGTATTGTCTTTGGCTTATTCATGTTTTTTTTATATTATAATTATTATAAATTGTTATTTTAAAATAATAAATGAATATAATGTTCTTCGAATCTTTATATAAGCATATGAACTCTATTCTATACTCTATAAATGAATTGCTGTTCGTTAGTCTCGCTAAAACTCAAGAACGTCTGAACCGATACCAGCAGGGAAGGTTTAAACGGTGAGAAAATTTGGGAGCATTGCGAAATTAATAGTAAAATAATTTTTTTTTTCCTTTTTAAACAGTAACTGTCAAACATTGGTTCTTCGCGCCATCGTCCAAAAGTTTGACATAGTCTGAATAACAGTTCATCTGTCACTGTTCGTTTTTAATTTTTTATTTGACAGTAACATAAAAACCCTTTGAGATGATAAAGAAACTAATCCTCTTACAAAACTTTTAAGGCAGGACAACGTCTGCGGGATCCACTAGTAACGAAATATTTTCTCTTTCGTCACTTGTTCTAAGCTTCGAAAATACTTAGATACACTAATTTAAATCACTTACTAAAACACTGTTTACCAGTCAAATTAAATAAGATTTTTTCAATCTGCCTATGATAAATCTTAAACGTTACTAATACAGAAATCTAAGTATATTTTGTTATTGAACAAATAATGAGTGTTAATCTCGAACATAAAAATATACAAAAAACTTTTTACCAACTTAAAATGCAAACGCTACACACGAAACTGTCGCCAACTAATATATAACAAGTCCGATTGGCAAACTTTTTGCGATCTCTTGGAGCGAACCCTCGTCACGTGGAGTGTGAGGTCCAGTATCGTCCAGTGTGCACCGGCGGCACTTACCGTGCGTCAGCAGGAGAGCGGCCAACACAGCCTGGTACGCCATCGCCGTGTCGCGGTTCGCACGCACTACCGCGCGCTCGGACAGCCCGCCGTATAAATACCGCCGCTGCTGCGCGGGCTCGCCTGGCGCGACGTTCAGGACTCGCTCTTTCAGGACTTTCGGCTTTACACTCAATATCTTACACAGCAGCATAGCTCAGTGGTTTAAAACACCTACGGCCTGAGGCGGGGTCAAATCTCTGTGCGCACCTCTAAGCGCCAATCGAGGGTCTCAGATCCTTTGATGACTTTGTAATATTTTACTACATATTTTTATGATCAGCGAGCATGGTTGAGTGATATCTAAAAATTTCTGACAATCATGTCATGTCCAACAACCCGCAATTGAGCAGCGTGATGGACAAAGACCTAATCTTTCTTATTTAAGTATGTGAAGTGACTTCGCCCTGCAGTACTAATTTTGATAGGGTTGAAAAAATTAAGTATACACATTTGCACAAGTTTTCCAAAAACTCTTTCGTCTTACTCCTGAGATGTCTGTCCATATTCTATAAAATATTATCCATCTTTTATATATTTCTTACCACTTAAAATTGTACACAAACGTACTGTTAGATTATTCATAAAATACTTAAGGTTTTTGCTTGATTAGATTAGTTTTTCTTGTATAAAGTCTAAAAGAGAACAATTATATGTTAATTAGCCTATTTATAAGCTATTTTCACAAAACAACTCTCAGTTGTTTTTGCAAAAATAAATATCCTAATTACGGTAGAATTTGACTATTATTTTTATTTGGCATATCAGTCAATTAAAATATGTTTTGTGCCACTACATAATTTTAGAAGAAAATAATGACGATTATTAATTTAAAGCTGCGTTTGCAAACAGAATAAACGCATGTCATTAAATCATCACGTTATTCAAACACGTATCTGTTCAAATCATGCAATTTATTCACTTGAGCCGGACGTGATGTTGACGAATTTTCCACGATCACACTAATAAATCTAATAAATTTAATGATCAAAATAAGGATCGCTTCCGGAGGTCGTTACCGAACTTCAATTACAGATATTTTTAAAATTAGTAATGTGGTGTTATTTATAGATTTAAATGAGCTGTTACGTAATATACTAAAGTCGTTCTTTAGTAGTCCTATACTATCAACACAGCTAATATTATAGTTGCATATATTGAATCGCTATCAACTTTTTTGGATGGTAATTAATTATAAATTTTAAATGAAATGAGTTGAAAAGAAAAATATGACTTTGAAGCTGAGTATTAACAAAAGTTTTTATGCTAACAATTTGAATCATAGTTCAAACATTCTCTCTCACTCACTCACTCATCCTCTGTTCACAAAGAGTTTAAGAATGGACAAGGGAACTAGTGATTTGAATTAAAACACTGCAATCAACTTGATAGGTATATGAAAAAATATGACATTACTTAAACAAACATAAACATAGATAAAACACAGAAGCGTAGTAAAGCTTAACAAAATTATTGTAAACTAGGCAAATATTGCTAGAAGCTTTAGTCATTGTCCTAAACTGGTAACGGAGCGATTTGCCGCTATTACAGGCGTTTCATTACGTTTTTACGGTTTACTGCAAGTGACGTAGTACGGCGCTTCCCAGACATGCCCTGGGAATAATAAGCCGGAAGAGCCTTTACCAAAAAAAACTTAAATTGGATAACGTAAATACCTACATAATATTTCCATATAAAGTTTCAACCGATGAGGACGTGTTACAAATTTTATACAAAGTGTCACAAATAATTATTTAATTTAATATAATAAAATTTGTACACCCTAAGGGGTAAATATGGAGCTCTAAATATTTTGTAAAACCTTTTTCACCCATATTTGTGCAAATAAAATATTTTCATTTCATTTCATTTCATTTCAATTAGACAGAATAGCGCCCTCAATTCCACGACAAGACTTTTCAATGTATTTTTACTAGGGATGGACCGATGTTCATTTTGGCGGGCTGCAACCTTTTTTGCGTCCCACTGCTGGGCACGGGTCTTCCCCATTATTGGGGAGGCCTGGAGCTTACACCACACTGCTCCAATGCGGGTTGGTGGAAGTTTATTTTACATTCAGTTTTACAGAAGTTTTGGCCGTCTTATCCAAACTTCGGTAAAACGTATCGAATTTCAGCAGAACTTCTCCCATGTCTAACATTTATTTAATAATAATACATAATAATAGGTTAGCAAAACAACTACGAAGAAATATTTAATGTATCACACAGTTTTCTTATTTACCTGCATCATAAAGTACACAAAGAGATTATTGACCCGACAACTACGCGAAATCCTGTTGCTGTGTTGTTTACGAGAGGCCACACGTGTCCTCTAGTAACTAGTCAGTCTAGTCACCCATGCATAGGCCTCTAGGATTTTTTCTACTTCCTAGCACCGACCGGTTCGGACTGATTACCACGTGCTTTTTTAACATGTTTGTTACTACGCCTAAGAACAGTTTTTTTTTTTGTGAATGGTAGAAAACTCTTTTTAATTTTTTTACCTAGTGATTCCACCTGGCTTCACACGGGTGGTTTGAAGTTTAACGAGAAAAAAACTATCCTATGTCCTTTCCCTAAGGTCCACTCTAAATGTGTACCTCCACCAAAATTAATTAAAAAATTATTCAGTAGTTTAGGCGTAAAAACGTAACACATACACACAGAGACAGAGCTACTTCGCATTTATAATATTAGTAGGTATTACTGACTTCAAAATAGGAGACTGATTTAAATTATCAATTAGGACATCGGCACCACCTACAATAAACTATAAGACCAGTGGCGCAGTGGTTTGGATATTTTAATTTGGAAAAGTTCGCGGTTTTTATTGGGGATTTTTTATATCTTTAAAGGTGAACCTTAATGTGTTACTTAATGTGAGTTAAATTAAATTATTGACCACCCATTATTTACCGCTAAACCGCAACTCAAGAAACCTGCATAGAAGAAGCATTATCATGGTAGTGAAGTCCAGGCCTCCCTAGCGCCCTACACGTATCAGTTTTGTGCTGCTACGCAGAAAACAGTACCTTTCAATACGAAAGTAGCATACGAAATATTTACCACATAACCACTCAATATTAAAATGTCTAAAATAAAAACTGAAAAAGTCCGCTCAACGTGTTGGACCTATGTCCCAACGCAAGCCTTCCAAATGACGGGGTCATTAACATCCTCGACCCGTGATTCGTCAAGAAGAGACACAAAACAAAAAAGTTTTTATTTGTAATGTAACGAAATTATTGCACAAAATATCTTTAAAAATTAAAGAGGTAATACTAAAGCATACAAAGCAGGAAGTGGCATTCATTTTGCAAGATTTATTTAATGTCTTACATTCGGCTTATCTGTATTTATTAACTTATTTTATAATATACTAATGATCCACCCTTCGCTCGAGTGATTTGAGTTTATATGATTATACTAGTCTATTCCACGGGAACAGTATATTTTCCTGGATAGAAGCCATCCAATTATGGCCTTTCCCAAGGTTTACTCTATCTGAGTACCAAATTATTATATCATTAAAATTGGTAGTTGCATGAAAATGTTACAGACACACACAGACAGAGTTACTTCGCATTTATAATATTACTAGTGGGCCCTGCAGACCTTGTCCTGCCTTAAAAGTATTGAACTATGATTCGTTTTTTATTATCTGAGATTTCATGTAACTGACAAACAAAAATATAATACAAATAATGACATACAAACTGTCCTGTTATTCTGACTGTGTAAGTTTAGAACGACTCGGCACGAAATACAAACATTTGGCAGGTAGGAATAATTTATATGGGAAAACTACTTATAAATTTAAAAAAATATTAAAAAAACATTTTCCAGCGGTCCAAATTTTGAATCTACACCATTCTCAAATTCCCTTGAATATACATAATAATTGCATCATAATCCGTCCAGTCGTTTCGGGGGAGTGCAGTGACATACACACGCACACAAGAAATACATATATACATATATATTAAGACTAGCTGTGCCCGCGACGTCGTCCGCGTGTATAAAGACTTATAAAATGGATTGATTAAAAATTAAAGATTATTTATTATTTGCATTGAATAAGTAGTAGGTAGATTATTCTTAGACGCATCTTAAAGTTCTTCGGCCACGTTTCGCGAAGAGGGGGAATGTCCATAGAGCGACTTGTTGTACAAGGCAAGGTGGAAGGCATAAGACCTCGTGGGAGGTCACCCATGCGCTGGACCGACCAAATAAAATCTGCGGTGGGCGGCCCATTACATGAATGCACTAGGATGACGGCCAATAGGGAAAAATGGCGAAACATCGTGAGGCGAGTGACATCAGCCCTTACCGCTACTTCATGATGACCACGACCGTTCTGTCAAGAACGTTACGACTGAGAAGAAGATTATTCTTACATATAGTGAAATCACTTATAATACAATGTTCATATGTTCAGAAGAAACCTAATGAATTTTTTCTAAATCCTTCAAACCTAAAACAGTAAGGAATGCTTACTGTACTGATCTTACTATCCACTTTTCTCACGTTTCGCTTTTCTCGCGCAATCAGATTCTCTTTACAAATATGTACCTCTTTTATTAAAGTTAAGAGATACTGCTGTGCCCGTGACTTCATCTATGTTAAAAATAGTATCTTTAGTAAATTGGGTGAATTTATACTGCAAAGAATGTATAGACTCATTCTATATACATAGCTTTAACCTACTGCAGAAAAGAGGTGCACTATACAACTACTTGTAGTTGGGAGATAAAATTTCTAAACATACACGTGCTTAGGATTAAACAATCGGAAAAATGATTGTAAGGTCAATTAATAAACTATAGGTTTTAAAACTTGCGGAGAGCAGTTTGGTCATAAGTCATAACTCATATAACATTGTGAAAACTAAAGCAGAAGGCAGGGTCTCTACACAGTGTGCTATCTGTATTTGGAAATAAAGAATATTTTTATAAAGACTCTTTAAAGAATCCTTAATATCTCCATCAATCAACGTGTGTGGATGAGCCCTCAGCCCGTACGCAATAAAGAGACGCAAAAATGAGTTAAGTTATCATTGGTCCAATTAACAATGTTCAGCATCATACGTATACCTACCCAACGATGGGACAACCCGCGTGGCGCAATGTTTACCATGCCGGACTGCTAATCGAACTGTCCCGGGTTAGAATCCGGGCGAAGCATAAATTTCAATGATGAGTTTAAACTGTTCTCGGTCTGGGTGGTTGTGTTTCTGTCTCTATGTGTGTTCATGGCACCCACGACACAGGGTATATCTACCCTAATGTGAGGCTATACGTGTGAAATGTTATTTTTTATTTTTTTACACTATGTACTTACTTTTATTAGACTTAAGGCTTTTATTTGAAATTATCTCCATCGATTCACTTTGGAGAAGAAATGAATATTGCTCAATAACGCCATCTACCGTATGACATGTAAACTTTGTGGTTGATAAATCGAATGTCAAATTACCAAATAGGTAAGTACATTATTCTTAGTCTAAGAAATAGGTAGATATTGAGATTAACAGTTGGTTCACTAAAAGTTTAACTATTTGTCACCTAGATGTCTGCAGTAGTCTCGTTTTGTTAAGGCTTTGTACATTCTGTATGAAGGTTTAGATTCCGTGAGATTGTAAGATTTGGATTTCGGTTCATCGGAGCTTGAGGCCTCCTCAATATTGGGAGAGCTCCATGCTCAGCAGTGGAATGCTAAAAAGGTTGCAGCTTGATATAATGTAGCGATGATAATCGTTTCAGCTGCAGCCTGTTCATAATCTTCCACCCCAAAAGAAGACTAATAAGCTGAGCAACTAACTCAATGGAGCCTGTGATGTAAGGTTCGGCGGCGGTAAGGCTCGCGATGCGCTTATTTAGGTACCTATAGTCTAGCCATACTCGGCCAACGAAAGAAAATACAGTAAGCTGATCTAAGTATATTTAATATAGTCGACAATATTAGTGAGAGTTCAAAATAATTTTACTTAAATTTAAACTTTTATTTATGGTTTTGAATGGGCTGTTACCGAAACTTTCATACAAATTCCCCAAAGTGCCTTTTAAGTTTATGTCGCGTATTGTGTAAATGAACATAACTTTTTTGTTTATCACCCGATTAATATGAAATACACACTAATGTTACGGAAATTCATTCAACAATATATCAGTAAACACATCATTCAAAGAAGGGAAAAGAATTTGAGAATGAAATATTAAGTTAAGATTAATTACTGTACGCTTGAGATACCAACTTTCGAATCCATTTTATTTGCTATTGTGGGGTAGTTTTGAAAAAAGCTTAAATAGAATTCTTATTATGTTAGTAAAGATTACAAATACAAAATTATAAGTATATTACTCTGCACAAAAATATTCTGTACATCAAGTTTCGACACTCAATTTTCAAAGAGTTTCAAAGAAAATTGACATTTAAAGGGTGAATTTCGGGAAATGCTGAAACACGTATTCTTTTATTTTGGTTAGAAAATATATATACCAAATTTCATGAAAATCTATTGAAAAAATCCAAGTTTTCCATACAAATTTTCATCGCTCATTTCACACCCTTAAAGGGTGATTTTTAAAATTATCTATAGCCTAAATGTTAGCGAGGACCAATATATATAAAACAAAAAAAGTTTCATCAAAATCCGTCCAGTAGTTTTTGCGTGAAAAGCTAACAACAGACAGACAGACAGACAGACAGACAGACAATAATTTCAAAACTTATAATTTTAGCTTCTGTTACTTATAAAAAGACCCCTAGAAGTATTTTTTTAAATTTATATGCAATGTACAGAATTGACCCTGCTTACAGTTTTATTATATGTATAGATATGAATGGATTGTATGGATTGCTGGAATGGAAATGTACGTAATTGTTTCCACTTTTTGATAGGTTTATGTTTTGGCACAATGAATCTAATGCGCTTTTGTTGATAACTTATTACGTGATAACTACAAGGTTATTCGATAAGATTATAGAGTTTGTTTGCTCCTTCGCCACACCCACTTCTGAGGTGAAGTTATTTTATAGGAAAACGGGTTGCATAACGTAGGTAAGGCAAAATATTTTATAAGGTCCTCATTAGGTGTTCTCTCCACCAACCCGCATTGGAGCAGCGTGGTGGAGTAAGCTCCAGGCCTCCCCAATAATGGGGAGAGACCCGTGCCTTGCAGTGGGACGCAAAAAGGGTTGCAGCCAATTAGGTGTTGCTCCTGCAGGTTAAAAATGACAGGGTTACATGATAAGTCGACCGGTATGAAGTTTTATAGTAGAATCAGTCAGAATGATATGAAAACTGCATCCCCATAAAAGATCTAGGTCGACCTACCATGTAACCGTGTATATTATAGATCTCCAATTTTCTTCAAAACACATTAAATTAGTTGATCAATAACTGAACAATATTCTCCTAATCAAAACATTCTTGTTTTTGGATGATATGCGTTTAGCACACATTATTGAGATAATTAATATTTTTTCACTGATTTTCATGTAAATAACAATTTTGTTATCTTATCGCTATTACAGCGATAAATCCTGAATGTTTATAAATAAATGTAGTCTTTGAACAGATTGTTAAGCAGATATTCGTGTGTTTTGGTTAAGTTTTCCGGGTACGATATGCATAATTGTGAAAAGTTATATTAGTGATTTGTGCAGTTTTGTAATAAAAAAAATATTCAATAATAAAATGTATACGTATGTGTGGTACTCCAATTTTATAATTTCCGAGAAGTTATACAACAAATTATGCATGTGAGTACTAAGTTTAATTGAAGCATAAGCTAAATCCCAAAGCTATTCAGAGGTCTCTTCCCAGAGACCTGAAGCAAACTCTACCCCGTTGTTCCAATGCGGGTTAGAGGAGACACGTTTCAGTGGCCTATCCGCTGTTGGATGTTTTCAAACCGCTCGTAACGCCCCCACAAGGTTTAATGACTGTTATCTATTGATAACAACAGGGACTGATGGTTTTACATGTAAGCACGGAAACCCACATGAAATTTACCACCAGATCACTCGAGTGCTTCGCTAGCCGTAGAGCGACGCCAAATAATGGTTTTGTTATAATTATTAATTCTTCGCTTTTCTATGGCTGTGGTGTAGTCGGTGATTCAGAATATAGCAAGTCGTAATCCGTTTTCGTAGTTTTATTTCTTTAACTGTTAGCGAGGGATTATAACTTGTATGGTTCGACCGTGCCGCCTACACCGCTTGAAGGTGGGCAGATATTACCGCTTTCCCACCCTCATGTTTATTCTCCCACCGCGGCGAAAGGAGTGACGTGACCATGACGCAACCAGCATGCTAGCGCGTTGCACGGTATACATACAGTATGCTATGTTTTTACTGAAATTTAGAAGTATCTTTTTTTTTGTTTGTTTTTTTTAACTGAGAGGAATCCTTCAAAAGATTTAAAATTTGAACGTCAAAAGATAGGTGGGTACTAAAGCATTTGAGGAGCGACGCCTCTCTATATGAAGGTTTTCGTAGTGAACAGATTATAGCTCTCATAAAGCCTCTCGGTGAACTTCATATGGAACGCACCGGTGAAAAAAAAAAGTCTTTTATATTCTAGGATTAAAATGAGTGTGAAGTTTTATTCAGGGGGATTATTATAGAAGTTGATAAGTGAAATTGAATACTGTACATTATATTATGCACATGCACATACCGGTATGCATCTGAGATATATCTCATAGAAAGCAAACATAGTTTTCATACGTTACTTTTTCTTTTAATGGCAGATTTCTTAGTCCAAATTCAAACTAGGACCAAATTATATTACAAATATATATAATATTTCGTAGTAAGTCATAATTATTATGAGGCGCAAAAAGGAAACATATACCTATGTATCTGTTCCTTGTGAACTATATGCATTTTAGAGTATTGTAGCCTATCAGCCCTATTCAAGAAGCATCCTTTGTATGAGATAAGCATACTAAGCATGCTATGTAAAGAGCGCTATTCAACGTGCGTTCGTTACGTCAAGCCATGATTTTGACAAGCGCAGGTTTCACTCAAGTATCGTCTGAATTCGTTTTGATGACCCTATGCGTCTATGCGTTGGCGAGCACTATGAGACCTCATAGTACCTATTGTTTATGAATACGGGTGTATATCTGTCAACCAAATTAATTAATTAATCATAAAAAAGTGCGATTACCACGCATAAAATATTTTGAATTGTTCAGGGTGGGTTGTCCGAATATTAATAACATTCCGAAACGGCGTTATTAACTTTAAACCCTGATAATATTGCAGGTGAACTCGGAGCTTTTCTTTCTCGGAACTGTACTCGTATATAATTATACGATAAGCAGGTTCATTTAGCCAATGATGCAAACTAGATTAATTTAACTACAATAAAGATGAATAATATATACAATATATAAATACTGTCGTACTTTTGACCCCCAAAGATTGCAGCTGCGTGATCGTTAAAACCTATAGTTTGCTATCTTTTCACTCCCATAATTGCAGGTTATTTAAAGAAAATACAAAATGTAGAGATAAGCGGTATTAATAGGCTATTTAGGTATATCGAAATCAATTCTATACCGTGCATCGCCACAAATTAAGATCGCTGCTCAGATAACAGTGTAATCATACTTTTTGAATTTTATTTTCAGTAACACATTTCATGAATGAAAATAAAATTAGACTGTAGATCTCAACCCACCACCACGTGAGCGAAAACGCGGGAAACGACGATGCGTTGCGACAAAGTTAATGTCTGCAAAATTCTTTTTTTAAGCTATTGCATAGCTTTTATCGCGGGCTTTGAGCGCGGCGACTGAATCAAAAAATTCCGTAACGTCAATCGTCTAAGTTCTGCAGATACGATATATGCGGCATCGCCTTGACAACTTTGTAAACAAGAGTTGGTTACTCATTTTCACTGTAATGTCAACTAATAATCGAATTTTGATTTTAAGAAGGTGAATAAATTTGTGTTCTGACGTAATTTAACGTACAATTGGTGTTTTCTTTAATAAATGGAGGGACGTACGCGGATATCAGAAGTGGCGGATCCACCCTAGGATCAATCATTAAGCGGTTCAATGGTGGAACAGATGTCATTATTTTCCGATGGTATGGAAGCAATTTTTACAAAGATCGCTGAAAATATAACCACCCGTCGACCCGTTCAGAACACAACAACTAAATTTGTGAATTTTGATCCGGATGAGCCAGAATCTGACATAGAAAACTGGTGTACGTTAACCGAAATGATCATCGAGAAGAAGAAGATAGAAGGTATTGATCTGATACTTGCGCTGGTTAACTACTTAAGTTACAGCCTCAACAATTATCATGGACAAATATCAAAGAAATACTAATGTCGACGTTTTCTAAGCCGATGACAATGCAAGACTACTTCGAGCAGATAATAAAGTTTCAAATGAACACCAATAAAAATAAATAAATTATAATTGCATAAGTCGAGAAAAAATGCTATGCTATAGCTTTACTGCGGCAGTCCCCGAGTGCCACTTATATATTATTATTTTTTTGTTTTTTCACAGTACCCTAAAAATCTCTCATAACTACAGGATGTTAATTGTAGGTCCCTTAAAAAGAAGCGATATCTTTAAACCTGAGTATTTATTGTAACGTTTCGATTAAAAGTGGATGTCATCGGTGCATCGATAAACCTGTTGCCAAAACAATTTTCTCAATATTTTTAAATGTTTTTAAACAACTTGTAATCTGAAAATTATTCCTATAAGTCAGTGAAAGGCAGAATATGTTATTTTAGAGTAGGGTTATCTTTGAAATTTAAACATCAATACTAAGCAATTCCTTAAAACTAATGACTAATGAAGTAAGTACCTATAGACGTAACAATTAACAATAGTAAATCGATTATTCGTTAAAATTAAATTACATTCCTTAAATAAAAGTAAGTAAAGTGAAGTAAATTAAAGCAACGAGCTGTTTACAGCTGAGGAATTGACAACATTTCAAAGTTCTATTTCTTTTTCTATGTGTTTCATTTTACAACATTTTTTTTTATTTTAATGAAGTAGCAAACGAGCTTAGCCTTGCCTGGGGTCGTATGGAGTTTCGCTGCTACTCCGAAGGCAGATGGTCGCCTCATGAAAGTCTTGCCGGTAACTGCACCTTCCCACTGAAATAAAATAGCTGCACTCACTTCACAGCAGAAGTCAGTGCAACGGTGGTACTTCTCCGGTCCAATCATTAAATTCTTCCTCCTACAAATAAATGTGAAACTGCGTTTGTTTGTTTGTTTACCCTCCTTTGTATAAACACTTCTGTTGAGGTGTTCCTCAATGTACCGATAGTCAATCTGGCATCGCTGTAGAGACTCTAGCACCGCCCAGGTCTCGATAGAAACGAAGGCTTTCTCATAGTCCATATACGCAACACATAGCGGCAGATTATACTCCTCAGTCATTTCTATAGCCTGTCGCAGCGTATGTATGTGGTCTATGGTAATGTAAAAATTTCGGAATTTTGAAGTGAATATAATGTATGTCGGCGAATACTTCTGCCACTACATTAAGTTCGCTAATTGTATACGTGCGAATCATGTGATAGGAATTATCGTAATTTCATTATCAGACGAATTTAATGTTTCCATACGTAATCTGCAAGTGTTTCAGTGTTGCACTGATTGTTCGGCGACCCGGCCCGACCCCGGGTGTATCTGGAGTCATTGTAGTCATACGGAACTGGACTGATTTAGACACTGGGTCACTCTGTCTAGTGCCTGAAGAACGTCGGTTGATGGACCTAAAAATCTCATTTTGAGTTTTGTTGCTATTAGAGAAGTAAAAAAAATATAGCTACGTAACCATAGAGAGGTTGCAAGAAGATACAAGAACTAATAAACAAAGCTTATGACTTCACTAGTTGTATATTTTAACTAATAGGGCGAAGCCGCGAGTAAAATCGCGGCTTCGCCCGCGGTCAAAGGGAATTAACAAGGAGTTGTTTATCATATCATGACACATTTGTGGTGGATAAAGAGAGACAGTTCCACGATGAAAAGATACTTAGAGGAACCAGAGGTAATGTTGACCGCAGATAAAGTGTACGTACACTGACATACTGGAGCTTTAAGCTAACTTCAATAGAAGTGTGCTGGTGAAGATTGATGCAGGATCCACCGATCCTGCTTACGTGTACAGGCAATACTAACGTGGAGAGCACATAATTGGTTTTCAAAAAGGGTGTGATTTTTTCTTTTGCAGTGTTTCCAGACATACACGGCTTGGGACACAGAACAGAGCACTATTTTAATACGCTACTGAAGACGATATTATATGGCTTTCCATTTGGGGATAGAATGTAAAGATTCTGGGCATTGGACAAACGCGAACGCCTGTGCTTGTTCAGGTGCATAGGATACCCTCAAAGCAGTTTGTCGTTTTGCTTGTTCATCGATTCTTTGCTGAGTTTCAGCAGGTGTTTCCGCGGCTTTTGAGACAGCCTGATGTTCTGCTTGTTGGAGTAGCCTTTTCTGAGTTTGAACAGGTGTTTCCGCAGCTCTTAAAGCGGCCTGACGTTCTGCTTATTCCAGTAGCCGTTACTGAGTTTGAGCAGGTGTTTCCGCAGCTCTCAAAGCAGCTTGACGTTCAGCCTGTTCTTGCCTCCTTAATTCAACATCTTCAAGAGATTCAAGCGTTCGAGCTAATAGCTTCGCCCGTGCTTCAGAGGACACTCTTTGAAGGCTGGACTTACGTTTGCGAGGCATTATAAATCAAATAGGTACAATACAGAAAAACTAAATAACTACCTACTACAAACTAACTACTACTACTAACTAAAAATACAAATACAACTCAAAATCGACTTTAAAAAAATATATCTAAAGAAATTACGTACTACTAAGTAATAACTACTACTAACTTAAAACTATTTAAAGTAAAAAATAAATCACATTCTAATTACAGAAAAAAATAAACAAAACTACAATACAAAATGTTTATAAAACTCATAAAATATCTAAAGTAGGTACTAACTATTCCTTAAAAATAATTATTATTTTAAGCCAAAAGAACAACAGTTGACAAAACCAAGTCAAGAAGCGAACCAAAGCCAAAATGAGTATGTCTTATTCCTTTACCGTATTAATTTTAAACCAAAACAACAATTTATCCAGCGCGAATTCTAAATTCAATTATTAGTTGCCTATGACTTAATTAACTAAATTAACTGTTAAATATCTAATATCAAATAACAAAACATCGATCTTCCCATGGGGATGTTTTACCGAGGTAAAAAGTAGCCTACGTCACTCTCCACCCACCCTCCTCACTTTCTCCAGACACAAAAACCATACCAAATAATAGATTCGTTGCGACGTGAAAGACGGACAAACAAACACACTTTCACATTTATAATATTAGTATAGATTTGTATTTATCGTTGTTGATGGCGCTTCACTCTAAAGTCTTTTGCAGTTAGCCTTTTCTATAAGCTCAAGGTCACTGGAGAGGGCTGTGCTTGATATTTCTGTACGCGACAGAATCCCTAACGATGAAATCTGTAGACGAATGAAGGTTACAGACATAGCTCTCAAAATCTGAAAGCTGAAGTGGCAATGGGCAGGCCATATATTTAGGAGGACTGACAACTGATGGAGAAGAAAGGTCCTCGAATGGCGACCACGTCTCGGCAAAAGAAGCACAGGCCGCCTTCCAACCAGGTGGACTGACGACCTGAAGCAGATAACGGGTAAGCGCTGGATACAGAGGGCGCAGGACCGGACGGAGTGGAGAACATTAGGGAAGGCCTATGTCCAGCAGTGGATTTTAAAAGGCTGATAGATAGATAGTATACTAAAGACGGACCCATATTTAGCTAAGCTGTAATCTACACTTTGTTGCCTTAGTGTTTCTTAAGGTTTAAAGTACATTTTATAGGAATTTTCAGATTGAAAAGCTTTAGCTAGAACGGTCGACCGATAGAAGTTCCAAGATAATAAAAAAGGAAAGCCTTTGAAATTCTACATGCGAGTTAAACATCGGGGCTCTTTATGTACCTATAATAGAAAATTACACCAATAAAGTAACACGCGTAAAGTTATTATAAGCATTATTACTCAACAGACTTCCACGAGTGTCGGACAGCTTAGCAAATCCCATTTACACTCGTTGTCACCTGTATTGGCTCAGCCAAACTAAATATAGTTTTATGTTGTATATTTGATTACGAGCCTAACCGCACGAGTTTTATAATATGACCATCTACTCTTTGTATCATCACTATTTTATGTCAGAAGACCACTAGTTTATTTACTAATAGACGATCCATTTTTCTACAATCTCTACATTTGCTCCAACTTTTTTTGAGCCCCACTGCTAGGCACGGGTCTCTTTCCCATGGTTATTGTTGAGGCTTGGAGCTTACTCCACCACATTGCTACAATGCGGGTTAGTGGTGATGCAGGCTAGTCGGATGTTTTCAAACCTCCCATAAGCCCTCCGACTAGGTCCAACTACTGCTATCTATAGATAATAACCGGACTCCGGACCGAACGAACGTATATTCTGAAGTCATAAAAAATTTGCCAGTAGCTCTCACCCATTTCACATCCGACCGCGCCCATTTCTAATATTTAAGGATAAATCGAAAGAACGAATCCCAGATATAGAGGTTTACCTCGTCCCACTAACAGGGGTAATTCAGTGCTAAAATGTTGGGATCTCAGCATGATTTCCAGTTATGGAGATTTATCACTTATTCAGGTCCCACTTAACCAAGTTTCACTGTGATAAGATGTATTGCTTTCTTCTCCCATATTTAATAAATACTGCTGTGGTCATTATTTTTAAAGCTTCTACTGTGGTCTTGAAAGTCACATCAAATCACATCAAAAGTATTTTCATGTAAAATATGGCCGAGACTATATGGCTCTCACTGTCAAAAAGTTATCAGATCTCATGTAGAACTAACCTTTTAACTCTAGGCACCTCATCTCTACAGGTCTCAAGATACGAGTATATATGGGGGGAAGTGGGGCACCTTGATACGATTTTTACTTAGACCCAATAATAGACGATCTATTGACAGTAACATCCAATTTAATAATTATAATATATTCAATATATATTCAACTAACTTGTTAAATTCAAATTAACCGTTAAATTTAATGACAAAAAGTATGAGAGCCTATTTACTAAAAAATGAAATTTGTATCAATGTACCCCACACGCGGGGTACATTGATGCATATACTGGGGCACTTTGATTCATAGAAATGTTTCTACAAATTAAACAAGTTTTATTGATTTTTATGAAATTTATTTATTTATTGCTTATTTTTTTACTTTTTGGTAAATTATGTGCACTTAAGTACTAATTGAAATAAAATACTTTTTGCAGTCTTTATATAAAAATAGAACAAGAAGTATATCTGAACAATAAGCTACGCCATGAAAAATATTTAAACAAAAAGACATAATCATTCTTTATTTGGCCTAATAAGTCATCACTAGTTTTTATGAAGTAAATTACCTTACATTGAAATGTTAATAGGCGACAAATTAATCTTAAAATTGAGTAGAGAACCTGTTCTACTAGTTCCTTTTTTACTATAGGATCTGGTAATTTCATCACAATATCAGAAATATTAACCGAAGCTTCGTCTTTTATATCAGGAAACACATAAGTTAAAGTCGGTTAAGCTTTAAAAAGGAGACTAGAAAGTCGCTAAGGCTATCGGGGTATCTTGCTTGACACTATTTTTCCACAAAATGCTTATAAGGTTGCTTCTTTCCTGCGTTAATTACCTTTGTTATAACATAGTCAGATATCGCAGAAGCCACAGAAATTTCATCGATGGAAGTTCTCTTCGTTTTGCGTTTAAATGTTGGAACCATTTTTCTATAAAGAAAATAAAAATATATTATGTCTTACATACTCATACATACATTTAACAAAACATCGGGGTACATTGATACGTATCAATGCGCCCCGAGAGCACTTGCATCAATGTGCCCCTGCCTACTACAATCAAAATAAATATTTTATAAAAATTAAAGCAATTAAAAATCAAAAAATTTAAGTCTATGTAATGTAATGAAAGATATGTACTTACCAAATGTCTTAATATAACACAGGTAACACTAAATAAATTAGAAGAATTACATCCGAAAGAAAACTACGAAAATTTAGTTGCGAGCATCAGAAACAGGTTTATAAGTGCCAGCCGCTAGTCTTCGAGAGTACGTTGCTCGGCGCTAGTGTGCGTGTAGGGTGTATTATTACCTTCTTATCTGTGTCGGATGGCTCGTCTAACGCGTTTTGTTTTCGATGAATATTGAGTGTATCTATGTGCCCCATGTATCAATGTACCCCATCTCCCCCTGTACCTTTTTTTTTGGTATCGACTATATGGCTCTCACTGTCAAAAAGTTATCAGATCTCATGTAGAACTAACCTTTTAACTCTAGGCACCTCATCTCTACAGGTCTCAAGATACGAGTATATATGTACCTTTTTTTTTTGGTATCGGGGGAGAAACCTTCAAAAGGTACCCGACACCTTGGGAGAGGATACCGGGTTATGTGGGATTTGACCGCACTAAAACCCCCTCGGTGCCCTGCCTCTACGTTTGTGAGGACTCCGGGATCTCCATAGGAAAGCACCGGTGTCCTCCACGCGCGGCGCCCCATAACGGGCCCATCTTCGGGAGAGCAGATGTGCTCTCCTGCACCTTCAGGTGTTCATGGCGGCATGCGGCCACGCATACACCGCCGTCCCTCCCGGGGCTGCTGGCTGGACGGGTCAAGCTCCCACTCTCACCGTCCGCATCCCCGGAAGCCCCCTTTTAGTCGCCTCTTACGATCAGGCAGGGGATACCGTAGCTCTATTCTTAATCCCGAAGCTACAGGGACACGAGTATATATGTACCTAGGTGAAGCAATTAGCTTGGGAACTTTTGGCTTAGGCGTTGTTTAACAACAAACCGTGACCTTACAAAGTTCTGAGCACCGGTAAGTAGAACAAGCTGGGAAAATGATAAAAATTATATCGGAGGTCACAAGGGGTTAACGCTTGACGTTGTTTTAATTAATCGCTCAAGTTAACGATGCAGTAATTTGTATAAATATTTTTTACTGGAAATTTGCAAATGTTTTGGGTTTGATATGGTGGCGATAGCCTTAACACTCGTAGCGCTACTTTAAAGTAGGTACCAAAATCTTAAGATTTATTTTTCCGTCTGCTATTTTCATCTAAGTTTTTTGATGTGAATCATCTATAGACGCGGGTAAACCAGATTATTGGTGTGGCGACGCTTGCCGTGGCGACAAATCGCCACATTCAGTGAAGCAACTTGAAAATAATATTAAATGTTTGTATTAAATGAAAATTAATGTTTACTAAATAAATAGTCGTCATCCGCCACTGGCCATCCATCCTACTTTTGACCGCACTCGACATAATCTTAGTTTAATTGACACCCATCTTTCTTATGACCGCACCAGATGTTTCTTTATGGCCACCCATCCTACTTTTGACCGCACTCGACGTTGCTTAACTTTTTTGGCACCCACCCTTTTTACTTTATTTATTTAATTAAGTAGCTGACGAGCATGCAGGCCAGGTAGTGTTAAGTGATCGCTGCAGCTAACGAACCATACAATGCATTTACGCTACTACTCTGAAGGCTGATAATTAGAGAAACACAATACAATTGCATCACAAGGGTGCAGCGGTGGTCCAACCTATAAGTTCTATTAACTCTTATTTTTAAAAAGTTTGTTATATTGTATGATGCCTGATTCTCTTGAGAGGGTATTGATCTAGCAGCAACAGAAGACAAAGACAAAGAACTTTATTTGCACAAATATGGGTGTTTACAAAAGTTGTTAATACATATTTAGTACGCCATATTTACCTTCATGAGGTATGCAAATATTACAAAGATAAAAGAAAAAACTTAATAATAACACAATTTATAAAAATGTACATTATTATCAATTTTATTTTTGTTTTTATTTGATCCCATATTGCGCATTTAAAAAAATTTAAATTTTATTTCTTGAAGTATGTATTTATTTAGTTGTTTGTTTATTTAATTATGTATTCATATTTATTTGTACTTCGGATCGAATCCGATCGTCGGCTTTGGGTACCGGCTTTGGGTACATACAGAAAAGCTCGATTTTATGAAAGATTATCCATACTTAGCCAGATCGAACTACATGTATTCATTAATATAGTCGTGAGTAGCGATAGGTTATCACAATCATATGATAAGCTAAACAGAGCGAAAGTTATTTGTACTTAATCAGCAACCATAAACAAACAAACAAATATTATGTTTGTTTATAGAATTTCCAGTATTTAAACGAATTACAGAAAAACAGAGCATAAAATTAATTAAAGACGAACTTATAACGTAAATAAAAGCACTTGTATTTTAAAAATGTTTTTTTTTTGTAATTTCTTCATTGCTCTCTTCTATTCTATTTTTAAAGATATTGACCAGTTCAATATATAACATATGATACCAAAATAGCAACACAATCCCATAACAAATTTACAATTGAAAAAAACAAAAAAAGTTTTATGGTCTGAAAATATTGTACTAAATACTAAGAAACACAGAGAAACGCCTTATCACCTATTCACTCTACATTTTTTCTGATGCACCAACGAAAAGAGAACTATATTTTAGGATAATCTGTCTTTAAGCTCGTCGTGCGTGTAACATACATTGTAACGTGGTCGTTACACTCATGCATGTATGCGAAATTATATCATAATTCTTAAATCATAATTATAATAATATTACAAAAAATATTTAATCATAATTCCAAGGAAACTTAAAAACACGGAATCAGATTTATTTTTATTTTATCAGATTATTTTTATGTATGTAAGGAACCATAAACATCTTACCAATTTCCTATTTACAATAAAGAGATTAATCAAATATTAATGTTTTTAGTACAAGTAATGATACTCAGGTGGCTGACATTCAAGTGAGCGAGTTGTGACTATGCCAATTATAATTATCTTTCATATCACTACCGCATGTACCCATTATATTGCTTACCTACCAATTTTAGTATAATTAACAAAACTCTTTTCGTAAATATAAAAAATAAAGATTAACTTTGATTCTAAAGTAAATTTCAAATTTGTTATCATTTTGTAAACACCCATATTTGTGCAAATAAAAGTATTTGTCTTTGTTATTCGAAAATTGTCAGAAATATCTTCAGAACTAAAACCTTGGAAACATTCAATACCAGTCATATGACGACTTTATTTGTGAATGCTTTCGTCGATTCAGCGCGAGTGGCAAAGCTCAAGATAGTGTGTGGCCGCTTTCTTCTAATAGGGCGTCATTTATCAGGACAAAGTGAAATCAGGAAAAATTTGATCTACTTAGGCATTTCCCAAATAGAACTTGCAAACAGCAGATCCCTCGAAGCATAACAGGAGAGAGAAGATGATACGAACTTTAGTTTATAGCAACAAAGAAATTATGTATATAGATAGACTTGCCGATCTATCATGGGAGGATGTAGATAATAAAAGCCTTTCATTATCAACAATATAGTTTCTCTTTGGAAAAAATAAAGCCACTTGTATCTCTCACAGCATCTAGAAGACCGGGGATGACTCCTAGTGACGTTCACAACAACGGTGCAACATTGTCAGCAACAGATAAAAATGACCTTGATGCTGGCGCTGATAACCAACCAAAGGTTAAAACATCTGAGCTTGATTACGTGTATACTGAAAGTAGAAGAAATGCCTCCGGCGTCAGAAAAAATTAATACGTTCAGAGACTCATGTTCAAAAATATTTTATTGAAGTGTGTAAACTCTCTAATACTAATTAGCACTGTAGATAAACTCCTTTATAAACATCAGTTCACTGTTTTCCCTATAATATGGCAATTTTTTTCTCTTGGAGTGAGGTTGTATAATATTAATGAACCCCAACATTCAGTTATGTTAAATCCTTTTGTAAAGGTAAATAGAGAAATACATACATATGACCTCACCGTCTCAGAGATTAGCCATCTTTTCAAATCTTTTTGTTGGCAAGTTTTTAATTAATTTTGTTATAATCTTTTTGTTGGCAAGTTTTTAATTAATTTTGTTATAATCTTTTTGTTGGCAAGTTTTTAATTAATCCATACTAATATTATAAATTCGAATGTAACTCTGTCTGTCTGTCTGTCTGTCTGCTACTCTTTCACGCTTAAAACACTGAACCGATTTTGATGAAATTTGGCATAAACATAGAAAGGACGTTGAGAAAGGACATAGGCTACTTTTTACCGCGGGAAAATATCTCATTCCCACGGGAAGCAAATGAAATGAATGAAATGCGTCGTGTAGTGTTATAAATACACTACATGTTATTACTTACTTAATTCATGTCCATTATCATATTTTATAACTTATATCCTTTTGTTTTATTCTTATACTTTCCTCTTCCTTTATTATTTCGTTACAAAATTATTTACTTTCTGTGATTGTTTATTTACATTTTGACGCAGTTATCAAAATTGTCATGTCTGTCTTTTATGTTTCTTATTTTTCTTTTTATTCGTTTTACGGCATTGTATAAAAATCCTTTTAGCCATTCTATACAAATTAAAAGAAAATTTTTATATTTCTTATTTCATTTCATAGATTAATAAAGTATAGTATTGTCTTTGGCTTATTCATGTTTTTTATATTAGCCCGAGCTGAAGAGTTTGTTCGTTCTTTCTTTTATATGTTTGTTTGAACGCAATAATCTCAGGAACTACTGGTTCCAATTGAAAAAATCTTTTTGTGTTGGATAGTCCATTTACCGGGGAATTCTATTGTTTTTCAAAGCAGACGGGCCACGTTGTGTTAAGCGATCACCGTCGCCTATGGACACGGGCAACCCCAGGGGAGCCACCCGAGGGCTTTAGGTTATATAACATCATGCTATGACTAATAGCAAAGTCAACGCGGACGAAGTCGCGGGCGGCCACTATTTTGTTATAATTTAAACTGAGTATATTTGTTGTAACTTTCTTTACTGTCCTGTATTGTATATATCCAGGAACAGATATTGATGTACAAATTTAAATCCGGGTTACAGTACCTATAGCATAAGAATAAATAATAATTACATAGAACGGAAACTCCCGCTCAAAACGGGCTCAAGGTCACGATATTAGCCTACACTTTAATTTCGGCTAAGCCGACTACTGAAGACGGGCTGTCTCGGACGGGCGCGTCAATTACAATAACGGCGCCAAGTTAATGTGGTGTGTTTGGTTGTACAAACAATTCTAAAACAATGCCAAACTTAAGTTTTTTTTAGTTTGCCCAAAGATGATGCGAGATAAGTAATATTTATTAAATATTATTCCTTTTCCGTACCTAATTTATCAAAAGGATGTGACCAGTTCTTTTTGTGTAGCCAATTGTTTCACTTTCACTCAATTATAAAAAAAAATGTTAGATAACTACAGCATTTTAACATGTCGCCAAAATATTTTTTAATAGCCCCCGCCATCGGTCATTGAACCTTTCTCGATTGTTTTGCCTCGCGATTGCGGCGCCGCCGCGGCACTGGCGCACGCACGTTATACTTAATATGTAATTCGTTTATTTTAAACCTACACTACGTAAGTACTTACACCTATGTAGGTAAGTAATACTTACTTAAATGGCTTCATTTGGTATGGTACTCATAATAATTTATTATTCATGAGCAGGTATTTATAGTGTAGATAAGTATTTATAATTCTCATACTTTGTAATACTAAACTAAAATAATGATTTTTAAGTAAAGGAAAACTTATATTTTAGCTACCTATATTATCTATAAAAAAGCAGTATTAACAGTTGACAACCCTGTCAACACGCCTGGGCGACAGAGGGGCGTAACGAGGTGAAGGGGGAAGTAGGTATAAAAATAGCGGCGTTTTCCACCCGGTCAAAGGAGATTCCATTCTATGTAATTATTATTTATTCTTATGCCTATAGTGTCTCACACGATAGTACCTCACACGATCAGCTGTCACGTGTACCCATAATCGACCCATAACCATTCTGTTATCTCAAATATTTAAATGTACTTTTTTTAAAAGAGTGCTGATGGGAGTTTTTTTCGCCGCCTTTTTTCTCTCTACTCAGCTCAACATCTAGCCCAAACGGGCACCTAAAGGCGGTGACCGGGAAATGACATTTATTAAACTAATATTTTGTATTCCTAATATGAAATTTAAAAAAAAACTTTTTTTTTAAACATTTTTTAAAAAAACTTTTGAATATGCCTGTTGTCATATTTGAATTTGAAAAATAATTTATTTAATTGTAATAATTGAAGATTTAAGTAGAAGTTTAATAATGGATATCAAATTAATAGAATAAAGAGCTTTGATAAGCATTTCCTAAATATATAATTTTGGAATAACAAAGCTCTCTAGCTTTTTTAGAACGATAGCCCGACTCCAGCGACAATTAAATAAGAAATGCAAAATCCACCATTTATTGCTTTAATGCACTGGATGGGCTATAGGGCATGAATGAATTGAATTAGAAATGAATGATAAGGTTATTGTTGTTATGTTGTAACGTGCTCATGTTCAAAACAAGACGCGCGTCACCGCGGCATGCCGCATGCACCGCGCGTGTATGTATTCGAATCTCTCGCGAAGATACGTGTTACTAAGATGACACCATCTTTACGAGTACAAATTATTTTACACATGTATATTTTTGCTGGTATTGACAATCACTGGAGTTATAGAGATATTTTAAAGAGGGACCTTTCAGGATCACACTTGCGTTCTTAACATAGCAACAAACTCTAGGGATCAGTTATAATCAACGCACAGCTCAACCCGTTCGGTCCGGTCCAGAGTCGTGAAGTTTTAGAATAGAATAGAATAGATTGTGTAATGCATTTAGTACGCAACAGTATAACTGGTACGAAGTTTTTATTTATTTATTTATACTTTATTGCAGTCATAAAACAAAAGTACAAAGGGCGGACGTAATGCCAAATGGCATTCTCTGCCAGTCAACCCGTGGCGTTGGTGTGAAGCTATGGCAGGTGCATAAAACAGAACTGTATTATGAAAGTAGAAGGAAATAAATATAAATAAAGAATAGTTCATTAACTATATCGCAAAAAAGAAATCATACCTACTTAAATAAATACTAACAGTATATCTCTATATATAAAAATGAATCCCTTTTTCCCTTGGTCACGACATCACGCGTGAACGGCTGGACCGCATTCGCTAATTCTTTTTTTGTTGTGTTCATTATTGGCAGAAGAAGGTGCTTATGTAAGAAAAAATTAAGGAAATTGCGGGAATTATTAGAAATTTTAAGAATAAGTCTAAAATTTGTATAGAAAATTTCTCATTTGTGGATTTAGCAATATTAAAATAGTTATATAGAGCCTGACTTCCTTATTTCTAGGCTTAAAAATATGATTGATGACACCATAATTTAAGAATGCTTAACCACCATTATTCATAGTACGGACAGGACAACGTCTGTCGGGTCAGCTAGTATAACATATAAATCTACACTAATATTATAAAGAGGAAAGATTTGTATTTTTGTATATTTGTAATGAATAAACTCAAAAACTTGAAAAGATTCAAAACTCAAAGATTTGAAAAATTCTTTCACCATTAGAAAGCTACATACATTCACCCTGACTAACATAGGCTACCGCGGGAAAATGCTTCATTCCTACGTGAAAACGGGCAATAGGGTCAATGCGGTTGAAGCAACTGGCTAAACGCCTATGATTTTAATATAGCAATGAAGCCTGGAATAGCACATAGGATATTTTTTATCCTACGGGGACGAATTAAACGGATCCACGCGGGCGAAGCCGTTGGCGGAAGGCTAGTTAAATTTATAGTGAAATCTTTTGATAAGTGGTAGAATTCGACCGACGAAAACAATGTTTGCATTCTGTATGCGATGAAGCAGGTCCATTATGTTTCTGTGGAAATCTGCGGGTCTCGACCAGACTTGCAAGAGTCACAATCACAACAAACAAACTCTTCTGCTTTATATATTATATACTTTTTCAAATGAGATGTGTTTTGTCAATATGTAAATAAATGTCAAATGTTAGAAAACTTAGAATAAATAAATAAAATTCCGCTATCCACAAATAAGATATAATTCTTGCTCTTTGCATTTTTGCTTAATATTCAAGTACTTAATTTTAATTGTTGTTTTTGCTCTTATGTGTTTGTCATCACTTGTCATGTAAAACGTGTACATCTTGACCGTACACGCTTTAATGTCAATGACGTTATCGTACGAGACGTGTAGAATTGTGGATTTGCATTTTGTGAACTGAAGACTCTATTTCACGGAATACGACGTCACGTAAGCAAATTAGAAGTGATACGGTTTAGCAGAAAACTTGTTGTCGGATGTTTTCAGATCGCGAAAAAGTCTTCCGTGGAAGCTCTCAACCATGCTCCTCCAATACGAATTAATGGGGTCAAGGTTTAGTGAAAATCCTCTGTTGATATGTCCACCCGTCTGAAACCAACTCCTGACTGCACGAAAAATCGCTTGGCTGCAACGCTTTTTAGATACCGCTGCAGGTCATTCTAGTCGGTCCCCAAAATTAGAAAGAATGCTCCACTACGATGCACCAATGCCAGGTGGAGCTAAAATGAACCGTTTGTATCATCTGCTGCTTGGCTATATTCGCTTGAGGGTCGATTTTTCAATCCCCAAATAGAGTTATTTGTCAGTTAATATTATCGGTATCTTTCATATGTGATATGAGTAACGTTGACAGAGCTAAAATTTATTCAACGGTTAGTTTTATCCGAGGATTAAAAAGTCGACCCTAAATAAAATAATTTTATGAAATGAGCGCGTGTTGCGGGTTGATAATATTAAGCTAATCAATTAGCAGCGGGACGTAGATACACGTGTACCAACAGACGATTTCAATGTCAAGTGCAAAGGCTGTGCTCGTGAACTTTAATAATTTTCCGTCGTTACCTAACATCCGATACGGTACTAGGTCAGTTATACCACTAATTTTGTCCTCATTTCGTCCAATGTCAACCATCGCCCACGTGGATATGTGACCTACATTTATACGAAATACCGTTAATGGCAATTACGTCTTCTTTCATTAATAAGTAGTACCTGGACGACCGAACGTTGCTCGGATAAAAACAATTTATTTTCTTGGTTCAGTTTCAAACGAAACACTAATTTGCTTAGTGTTACATAACAACGCCATCTGAAGTAGCTCCCAATAAAAAAAATCACAAAAAATAAGAAATAAACTCAATATGGTTTTGATTGAGTTTTGAAACATAGTTTGAAACCCGGGTCTCTAGTTCCACAGTCAGCCCACGTAACCATTCAGCCAAGAAACTTTAATACCATGAATGAAATTTTCTCTTTCAAATCGACATTGTCATTTCTTTGAACGTCGGATTGGCGGATCGCGTTTGACGGCGTTCAACGCCACAATATTATTAATACTATCCAATAGATGGAAAAAAAAATCATGCGCGTTTCCGTGCTTCGGAGGGCACGTTAAGCCGTCGGTCCCGGTTGTTGTCGATAGATAACAGTCGTCAAACCTTGTCGGAGGCCTTATGGGCGGTTTGAAAACATCCGACAGCGGGTTGGCCACTAACCCGCATCTCCACCAACCCGCATTGGAGCAGCGTGGTGGAGTAAGCTCCAGGCCTCCCCAATAAGGGGAGAGACCCGTGCCCAGCAGTGGGACGCAAAAAGGGTTGCAGCCAGATGTCAGAAAGAGTCGTATTTTTCAGTTAATATTTAAGTTGATTATCACTGAAAATATTTTTTTATAATTAAAATTTCCAAAAATAAAACCAAGCGGGCTCGATTTATCACCCCCGAAACCAGGGTACTACATTTCAGCTTTCTTATGAAATAGTTTATTCACATCCTGGGTAATAATATACACTTGATGTTTGTCTTTGTTGTACTGCCATCAACTGACCGTCATCCACTTTGGGTGCGCTAAGGCTTATATGGGCTAGGAGAAAAAAGCGGGCGGAAAAAACTCCTTATTTCCAATGCTTCACTTTATTCCGTAGGTTCCTACATGTCGTGGTAAGTAAGATGACGTATCTATGTGTCGTCGAATCTCTGATTGAGAGACCACCGCCCAATACCAAAGTATGTAGAACCAATTTAATACTGAACTGAAGTCGATGATATTTCTTCTCAGGCCTAAGTCTTAATTATACCACTTTTGGAAGCTGCCTACATTTTCCGCAGAAGTTTCTGATCTGCTATCAGTTTTGCGATGCCATTATTCACGATGCAACTCCACGTGGAACCAATAAAACTAATAATATCGTGAAAGGTACGGGACCTTTGACTCGCTTCTGATAGGTAAATACAGATTATTTAAAGCGGAAGACACTTAGGTCAGCTTAGGTAACCTCTTATATTTACAATTCAAAAGTTTCAGTTTCATCTGAATTACAATAGTATATCAAAATGTTATCAGTTTTGGAAAATTAAGATTTATTTTATTTGTTTTTTTTTAATGATAAGAATAAAATCCAAGTGGTAATTATTTAATGCTTTGATATTCAACATAAATTGTTTAAACTCAGCATCGTAAGGAAACAGCAAGAGTAGAAAACTCGAAAGTCTTCCTGGTTAACCTCTCGTATGTTGCGTTTCTCGAACCTTTTATAGTTATGGGCATTGAAGAAGTGTTAGTCCACTAGAAGTTTCATATAAGTAAAGTTTTTTTCTTTTGCTTGTACCAAAAAACAAACAAAGTATTTACATAGAATCTTGAAACCCAAAATCTTAAAGAGAATTCTCAAATCAATTTAGCGACCCTTATGGCTTCATTTCCCAAAGAGGCGGAGGTATAAAAGATGAGTTTAAATTTCTGGTTCTTGGTATGGCGGTGAAGCGTTAATAAGAATAAGTATATTGATTTACAAAAAATAAGGCTGAAATTTTAAATGTTTTGATTTTATCTGATTTGTTATCCTTGATACAGGCAAATATTCTGCATATATCATGTAAGGCATCTTTTATTATTATGCAATCCTCTGACCGATTGGCATCATACATGGCCCACTTTTGTAATGAAAATGTCGATCAACTAATGAACATAAGTCAGTCGTATCTTAAACCAGAAAAACAATATAGCAATAAAACATTTCCAATGTGTGCATCTCATCGTATAGCAACAACTGCTGGCGAGGCATCTGACGTATCGAACACGTGGCACCGATGCACTCGCGAACAAACAATACATCTCAGGGATGATTGTGTGAGAAATCAGCTGACTTGGTATGGCCCCAGTGACGGCGGGTTCTGAAAAAATAGATTAAATAAACGATATAGCAACATTTAGTTTGTGTAACAACGCTGAAAATGCTCTCTTCCCGAAACGGATTCCGGACAGTAGCAGCGGCTGGTTTGTAAATAAACATATCAAATTGTTTATAGAAATACAAATAGTTTCAATTACATAACATATTAAAAACTATGAAATTTCGTTACACTAGATGGTAATCTATTCAGAAAAAGAATTTTTGGGAATTTATGAGTTTACAAAACGGCCACGGCTATTCTGTGAACATGCATAAGTTATTTTTCCGATTTCTCATTTTATATAAAACTAGCTGACCCCGCGAACTCCGTATCGCGTTTAAATATTAAATAATAATAATAATGGATAGCATATAAACCTTCTCCGTGAAAAAATACATATACATACCAATTTTCATAATAATCGGTCGAATAGTTTCTGAGTTTTGCGATGTCATATATACAAACATCCTCTTTTATATATATGTATATAAAATTTACCGCTGCTTCACGGTGATGAGAAATATTGTGATATTGAATTTATTACGATGTTTTCCATCACCGCGCCTGCCTGGGAGAATCTCATAATTTCTCGAGGGCATGATGTCCACCCATCCGCATTTGGCTAGCGTGGTGGGATGGCCTATATCCCCGTCACTTGTGAGAGAAGACCTGTGCCCAGCAGTGGGACGTAAAAAAGTAGAATATAAATTATTATGTAAATGATGTCCATTTTCAATTTCTTTTTTTCTGCGATTAAGATATTTTTAACGACTTTCAAAATGTGGAGGAATGTATAGTGTTCGGCTGTAAGATTTTTGTAGGAATATTCACCGATTTTCAAATACATACATATATGTATGTATATTTTTATTTCTTTCTGTATCGTTTGTTATTGTTGTCGTCTGTTCGTTGCTTGTCAGTCCTCAGCCGGGCAGCCCTGAAGCGGGGGCACGCCGCCCTCGTGTAGCGCTCCCTTATCTTATCGCGGCCTCCACGTGCACCCTTTGTTTACCACATTCCCCACATTGACCACAATGACCACGACGACCCACTGCCCTACAGCCCACGAGTCATTGCCGAACGTTCAATAAAATCGTAAAAAATCAGTCAACGGAACTTCACGGCTGTTTATAACAAACAAAATATTGCTAGTATGTTAGACTATAAGCTTCAGTTATTATTTTGTATTCTTGTTAGTTAACCTGTTTTCCCCCGGGAGCATGTTTATAACAAACAAAATATTGCGAATAAAACGCATCTGGCAACCTTTTAATTTTTAAGCTGTCAGTTATCTGTCTTGTCAAATGTCACTGCTTCGAAGAAAATATATCAAGATGGAGAGCCTAATCACTGAGTTTTATTAAAAACCCAAAATAATCCAGTTGAATCTCTCAACGGCACTGCAACTATTTTAGTGACTAAATCAGCGGTGCACAAATTATTTAAAAAGGGCATTTTTATGAAATGTTCAATCGAAAAGTCATTAAACTGATTCATGTTTCTGATGACGTGATCCCATATATTTGTGATTGTCAATAAATCCTTTACATTTACTTTTGGAAATTGCTTTTCTAATATCCGGTGAAAGCGGCGCAGGGAATCAGTACGATTATGAATGAAACCAAAGAACAGGATATTCATTTCCTCGAATGTTTCTTTTTGCACTATTTCTTACCGTCTACAAAATTTTAAAAGATAAGATAAATTTTATGAAAAAAAAAAACTTGAACATTAACGTTGTGCATTTTTGATATTTTGGAATGGTTAGGGAATAATTTCGCACGAATTGTTTTTATTGTCAGTATTATTTTTCATCTAGTATTTTCAGTAGGTTTTCATCTAGTATTTTTATAAAGTACTCACTCATTTTCTTTCACTATTTCTTCGTCACTTTTTCATTAATAGATGCGCTTTCGATCCAATTAAGTTTTATTTTTAGACAATTATTAAAAATACCATATGTAAGTTTATTATCGCTGAAAATACGAGTAAAAAACGATAATTTCTAAAAATGAAACCTAGCTGGATCGATTTATCACCCCCGAATCCCCAAGGAAACTAACTATATTTCATGAAAAACGTTGAATTGGTTGCCGCGATTCAATTTAATATACCTATATATAGGTGTATACAAGAATTGCTCTTTTAAAGGTATTAGATTAATTCGAGGAAATATACATATAGTTGTCGTACAACAACAAATGATGTGATTAACTATTATAATCGCCAATTTTTTTTAATGTTAAGTAATTCTGTTGAATCATGATTATTTTAATGCACGCCGCACTGATTTGATTTAGAGGTATTACGAAGGTGGCGGGTTTATGTGGTATTTACTATTATGTTGGTCGCTATGTCGCTTTGCATAGTCATATCAAAAATCATAAAAGTTGCAAAAATTTCAGTAGTTATGGTAAATTTAAGAATGTCCTATACATAGGTACTTAAAAAGGACTAAAAATAATTCATAGATTTTTGTGTAAAAAAAAACAATGTTTGATAAGTTCAACCACATAAGTGAAGCTTAGGAGGAGATTAGTATGTGACGTAGCGATTTTATGAAGAACGTACCTATGGGCTAGGGTAAACAAAGCAGAAACAAGCTCCAGGGCCAGGGGGCCCGGTTTCCGCGGAATGCGCCCGAATCGAGTGGGCGCAAACTGATCTTGTCGTCAACTGCCCGGGTTGACATAGCCCGCTCACGTGTTTCTTGTTATGACAACGGATCTATCTGTATCTGCTAAAGCCATGGCATTCTCACTAGCTTCTCCTGAGCCTGGACTTAAGTAAACAAAGCAGAAACAAGCTCCATGGCCAGGGGCCCGGTTTCCGCGAAACGCGAGTAAGCGTAAATCTGCTCGTTCACGTGTTTTAAGTGTTATGACAACGGATCAGCTGCCTAATCGTAAGAGGCGAATAAATGTGAACTTCTGGAGTTGTGGGCGGCGGTATGGAGCACCGCGCATGGAGGACATCAGGACGTTCTACTGGAGACATCGGAGTCCTCTGAGCGCTGAGGCAGGCCACTGAGGAGGTTTTAGTGCGGTATAAATCCCACATAACCCGGTATCACTCCTCATTCTGACACTTACCTTGCGAAGATTTCGTCCCGAAAACATAAAAGTTACCTCGGCATTAACAATTTGAGATATGGTGTCCACGTAATCATAAAAGGCGACTTAGTACAGGCTTTCGGGGGTGTACACGGCTATAGTGGGAGCTCGGACCAACAGCCACGGGAAAAACGACGGCGTGTTCGGCCACGCGACTCTTGGCAGAGCTATCTACATTGCTCACTCAAGAGCCCATTTGTAACCCATTTGTACGTATGTCACAATTATAACGGGGGTTAATTAAAACTGTGCCCTGATAACTAAATTACATGTGCAAGAAGTCGCGGGCATAACCTATCTCTATCTCTATATGTATAAAAATGAATCCCTATTTCCCTTGGTCTCGGCATCATGCGTGAACGGTTAGACCGATTTCGATAATTCTTTTTTGTTATGTTTGTTATTATCAGCAGAAGGTTCTTATCAATAAAAACATTAAGAAAATTGCGTGGCAATCTACAAAATTTAAGAATACTTCATTAATATTTTTTTTACAAATTCGATTTAAATATTCGTAGTTAAGACAGGAAAACGTCTGTCGGGTCAGCTAGTTATTTAATAATGTTGACTATCGTCCGAGGACGAGGACACTTTTTAACCAGTTCTGGTCGTTATGGTTTGGACTTAGAGCTACCACGTGTAAGCATTATTATCATGGTCAAGTCCTTGAAACGGAATATATCTTCCTAATCTGGCAAAAAATGGCGGTAATACTTAAATGAAATAATGCTTACTTATACCTAAAAGAAAATTATATTATTATTGTGTAGTTAATTATATAAGATTCCTCGTAAGTTATGTAACCCATATTTAAACAAAAAAGTACACAAAAAATACTTTAGCATTGTTTTGTGTAGTTCGCCATCAATGGATTTAACCAATGTTTTGTATCTTACATCTAAATTAGTATAACAATATGGGTCCATAGGTCATAACTTGAGGCCTTTGTTATAAATGATTATGGTATTATGACAGTTGACTTTTGTATATGTTTAATTTACATTCAATATGAGTGTCTATATTTGTCTGTCTTTCCATTTATTGGAAGATCGCCTCATTTAAAAAGACGTCTTCTTAGAGTAAACTGAAATGACGCAGGCAGGTCTAATAGTAGGTAGGTGCAATCTAATACCATTAAACGAGCACTTCTTGTAAATATCAATTTTTTTTTCAACCTTATTTTTATTTCTCACTATTGGGCACAAGTCTCCACTCACAAGTGAGAGGGTTTTAGGCCATAATCCACCACGCTGGCGACGTGCGGATTGGTGGACCTATCTACATAATATATATTTTTTTTATGTATAATTTGAATCTCGGAAACGGCTCCCACTCCATTTTAATGAAATTTAGTGCCCAGGGTTTCGGGGGTGATAAATTGATCCAGTTAGGTTTTATTTTTAGAATTTGTCGATTTATTCGATAATTGATTCCATAATCAACTTAAATATAAACTTGACATCTATTGGGTAATATGAAATAGTATATTTCATAACAAGATTTACAAGTGCGGAAAGGCTGTCATTGCAAGGAGCTCCGACAAATGTCTACCCGAGCCGAGGCGCAGCCGAAGGTGAGGGTTGACAGTCGGAACTCCTTCCAATGACGGTTCCGCACGTGTACTGAACGACTATTTTTAATACAGTTGCGAAAAAATGAAGCTATTTAATAAAATAATAAAAACTCGCAAAGAACATTTTTGAAAAATGGCGCCAACCGTAAAAGAATACCTATATGCAGTCTATGCAGAGATGTTTATTGTTTTCTTCACCCATTCTGGATACGCAAAGGGAACTATGCCCATACAGCCAAGTCTTCAGTAGAATTTTTTTATTGATATGAAATGAAAATATTTATGAGATGAAATGAAATGCAACCTAACCTACTCATTGAATCAAATCATTAAATCTGATATTGAAACAAATTAAGTAGTAGCTTCTTTTTAGAAATATTTACATGAATCATAAAAACTTCTAAAACTTCGTGTTGTTTTTTTTCTTTTTATAGACATTATTTTGACAGTTGGGAAAGAGAACGCACGAGTGCGGAAAAGGTAAAGAAAAAGCACGAGTGTGTAATAGCCCACTTCCCGCACGCTAAACGTCCCTGCAATACGTCACTTTTTGAGCAACTGTATTAAAAAATATTGTGTAGAACGCCGTCAAAGTCATCCGCCAGTCCGCCGTTCAAACAAATGACAGTGTCGATTTGAAAAAGCTCTATAAAAAATTCGTCGATGGAATTGGTTTCCTTGGTCGAATGGTAACGTAGGCTGACTGCAGAGCTAGAGTCCCGGGTTCAGACCTCAAGCAAGCATGCGTTTAATTTTGTGACAATTTTTTTTAATTGGGAGCTATTTCAGATTGTGTTGTTTTAAGTAGCACCAAGCCAATGAGTGATTTGTTTAAAATTTAACCAAGAAAATCAATTGTTTTTTATCCGAGCAACGCTCGGTCGTCGAGGAACTGTACTATTAAGGTACCAAGGATATCGTACAATAAATGAAAAAAATAATTTTTCATAATCAATAAAATTATTTTTAGATTTCTGACAGTTCCACTGATTTGGTCAGTATCACACGCTTCATACTATACATTTCTTTACCTGATTGTAATCTATTTTAATGTACAGTACCTATCAATTGTTAATAATCATAGTAAGCAAACCGCATATGCACGCACACACGACCAGGAGCTTCTCATCGGGGCTGATGCCAATGCCCACCACACCATCTGGGGAAGCAGCGGCATCAACAACAGAGGTGAGTTATTACATGACTTCCTTTTAACCAACTGCCTCCTTACACTAAATATAGGATGCTCACCAACCTTCATCACCAGAGCAAGGCAGGAGGTACTGGATATAACCATTTCCACGCAAGCACTATCCAAATCAGTCGGCCACTGGAGAGTCAGCGAGGAAAACTCAATGTCGGATCACAGACATATCAGATTCGACATCATGGCTGAATTTTCATACAAGCCTGAGACATTTAGGAACCCAAAGCTCACTGACTGGCCAAGTTACAGGAATGCTCTCAGTGAGCTGGGAAAGGACATGCCTAAATGTATCAAATCACCTACCGACCTTGAACAAGCAGTGGCGATCCTCACAACCGGCGTACGTACAGCCTATGAGGAAAACTGCCCACTTAAAACAAGGGATTCAGGTAGAAAAGTTCACTGGTGGAACTCCAAGCTTGAAAGCTTAAGGAATCGCACTCGCAAGTTATTTAATAAGGCCAAAGGACCTAGGGGCTAAGGAGCCCCTAAGCGAACTAAGGAGGGCTAAAAGGAGATCCTGGTATGCTTTTGTAACGGAAATGTCTAGCATTCCCAAGGCTGCCAGACTCCATAAACTGCTAGCCAAATCTCCACCGACAGAACTGGGACTATTAAAGAAACCAGACGGTACCTACACGATTACGGAGGAAGAAACTTTGGAGCTGCTATCAAAAACACACTTCCCCGGATCGTACCTAACGACGCAAGGATGTGATATTGCCTTGCCGATGTGCCCGCCGGGAAGACCGATGAGTGAAGTCTGGAAAACGGCGGCACAAATTTTCAGACCCGGCAAAGTAAGATGGGCTTTAAGCACTTTTAAGCCATTTAAATCAGCTGGGGATGATGGAATCTTCCCAGCCCTGCTTCAGCAGGGTGAATAGGTTCTATGGGTTCTCTAATTTTTTACCAGAATGGGTATCCATTCTGGTAAAAAATTTCAGGGCAAGCTATGCCTGGGGAAAAATACCAGAACCTTGGACTAGGGTTGTTGTTACATACATACCCAAAACGGGTAAGAGGGACTTTTCGCAGCCAAAGTCCTTCAGACCCATTAGTCTTACTTCATTCGTAGTAAAAACGATGGAGAAAATCTTAGATCAGCACTTAAGAGACGTTACGCCGGTGGAGCGCCCTCTGCAGAGCAACCAGCATGCTTACCAGAGGGGAAAATCCACAGAAACAGCTTTGGTATCTCTCACCGATGCCCTGGAAAGGTCCCTAGAGGACAAGCAGATCGCCCTATGTGCTTTTCTAGATATCGAGGGAGCGTTTGACAACACGCAAACCTCAACTATTGTCAATGGTTTGATGGCCAAAGGCGTCGAGAATGCCTCTGTTGCGTGGATCAAGTCAATGCTCTCGGCCAGGGTTATACAATTAACCCTTCATGGACACAAATATGAACTAAGAACTACCCGAGGCTGCCCACAAGGAGGGGTCCTGTCTCCCCTCTTGTGGTCCCTAACGGTAGATCAGCTACTGGAGATTCTCAACAGGAAACGCTTTGACGTGCAAGGATATGCCGACGACCTTGTCATTGTGGTCTGGTAGACAAGTCTTTAGGGAAGAAATATTTTCTATGGTATCTGATTTCATGATACCAGAGATGAACTTTATCAAACTATACCAGGTAATGATGCCTACCAGGAACGAATGGCTTAATGGCCAGGTGCCAGGAGGGTTGAACGGTGTGGTTTGGTATACTGATGGATCTAAAATGGGTCATGACGTAGGATGTGGAGTTTACGGTGAAAGGCCCAAAACGAGGCTTAGCATACACCTAGGAGCCCACGCCACAGTCTTTCAGGCGGAGGTGTTCGCCATTATACAGTGCGCAGAGCTAAACCTTGAAAGACGATACGTCAACAGAAACATCTTTATCTTTTCGGACAGCCAGGCAGCACTCTTGGCCATCAGTTCGTACACTGTAAATTCGAAACTGGTCAGGAACTGCATAGAGCGACTCAACGCACTGGCTGCGAGAAACAGAGTCTTTTTGATATGGGTTCCAGGACACTCATCCATACAAGGAAACGAGGAAGCTGATGTCCTGGCACGTGAGGGTGCAAAAGGGACTCAGCTTGGTCCTGAACCATTCTGTGGTATTTCCAAAACGACCATCCGACAAAAAATTCTCACTCAGTGCAGGGAGGAGGCGATGAGGGACTGGACTGAAGGACCAGGGCACAGCCACTCCAAAGCTCTGATACGAGGATATGATCGGAGTTATGCTGAAGAGCTATTAAAGCTCAACAGAACAAATATCCGCACGGTAACCAGAGTCCTTACGTGTGGTGCGCTAAACCACAAGCGTAGCATTCATCTTGGGAGGCACGTGCTGCTGCCAGATGAAGCCAAACAAATCACCGTCCATAAAATCCTAGCCTTTATCAAGGCTATCGGGTTGGACGGTGATCTGTAATCTGGCTACGGGTACAAACAATCTTTATAGGTTGAAGTACCCTGGGCTGATATAGCCCGAGCCCATTATTCAAATAAAAAAAAAAAAAAGCAAACCGCTGTACCTATATGTATGTTTGTTAGTTATAATATCCACGCTCCCAGTTAACTACACAAAGGCAACAAGGTTCTTACAGATCATCCTGGCACGTTGTTGTTCTGTTCTGTTTTTACGACTCCGAATTTGCTTGCACACTGCCCTCCACACGTGCTCGCGTGCCATTGACCCACGCAAGTTGTATACTACTTTACGTGAAACTTTAACGTTCTGTAGGTGGTAGAACCACAGGAGTAGCTGTGGTAGAACTACGTACATATAATGGAACGATGAGCTTAAATTTCTGTTCTCGGTCTGGGTGTTTGTGTTTCTGTCTTTGTATGTGTCCATGGTACCCACGACACAGTGTATTAATTACCTTACTGTGGGGCTATGTGTGTGTAACGTTATTTTTTTAAATTATAATGGTTCATTCGACCGCGGAGTACCACCGCTGCACCCACTTCTGCCTTGAAGCAATTTTTTGTGTTTCGGTGGAAAGGTGCAGTTGCCGGCCAAACTTACATGAGGGCCGGCAGCTTTCGAAGTAGCAGCGTAACTGCATACGACCACATGCAACACTTAGGCTTGCTTGCGGTTGTAGGTAAATGTCCAGGAGCTGCAGCGACTACTTAACACCACGTGGCCAGCATGCTCGCCTGTTACTCTATCTATACTAGTCTATTTTTTTTTCAACCTTTTTTATGTCCCACTGCTGGACACACATGTGTGTCCATGGTACTCACGACGATAGACATGAACGTGGACGTAGACGTGGACGTGATAGACGTGGATAGACATGAACACAAACACCCAGACTGAGAACAGAAACTAAAACTCATCATTTTAAACTCTGCTTCGTCGGGAACCGAACCCAGGACCTTCGATTAGCAATCCGGCATGGTAACCGTTACGCCACACGGATCGTCAACTTTTAACGACTTGATGGATGTTTTAAGCCCTCTCTTAAAACATCCAAGTTACTAAACATCCTATTTAAAATTCTATAGGCATCTGAAATCACTAGGTCACATTGAAGATATTAGCGTGTCATCGACCCGGGCCACGTGCGCGGCGGGTCCGCAAACAGGGCCACGAAGGTGACGAGTCGTTCACCTTGCCATGACCGCGGCTGCGGCTGAACACGAGCTAGGTTTACTGGAAACTTTCTATAGAGGCACACAAACTTCAAAGTGTCCGTAGGCAACCGTTGAAAACTGCTGAAATTCAGGTCAGATAAAATGATGAATAGCAATATAGCAGCTCTGCGTTTTTCTTCAAAATAGGATTCTAATTCTTATGATGAAAATACTTCTGAAAATACGACCGCATTCCAGAATTCTCTTAGATGGGTATGCAGTACAACTTGTTTGCGTCTTGGTAACTAAATAACCAGGAGTTCGGATTGATCTTCAGATTTTTAATAGGGTCTTGGACACTGCACAAAAAAATTCAAAATCCTAACCTTAAAAAGGTTGCACTAAAACACGCTTGGAAAGCAATATAATTGTTAATTCTTTTTTATACATGATTTTTACTACCGATTAAATCGAATACCTTTAAACGAGCAATTCTTGTATATATCTAAATATATTTTTTGAATCTCAGAAACGGCTTCAAATATTTTGATGAAATTTAGTACCCTGGTTTCGGGGGTGATAAATAGATCCAGCAAATTTTTTTTGTTAGAAATTTTTAACTGTATAAAAATATTTTCAGTAATAATCAATTTAAATATAAACTGAACAATACGACTCTTCCTGACATCTATTGGAGAGTATTAATAATATTGTGGCGTAAACGCTGTCAGTCAAACGGATGAGCCCACGAGGCTCATTGGGAATCCACAATCCTCGTCATCAGGACTTTGTGCATTTTATAGGTTGGGTGGTAGGAAGATTAAAAGATTATATTTTATGACGTTTTGCGTTTAACAGGTGGAGAGAGCGCCTATAGGTTTTTAAAAATTTTAAAAATGAATGTATACAAAACAGCGAAATAAAAAACGGCATTTTGGCAAACTCGGAAGAGTTCGAATTTTTATTATTTAAAATTCATGGTTCAACGGTAACGGGGTATTCTAATCTGACCATTTCCGGAAATAAGATTAAAAAAATACTGTACCTATAAAAATAACTTCTATGTTCTTTTTTAATCGTGGCAGTACTCAACAGGGTGCAAGGTGTACCCCATATCTTAATCTGACGCGCTCGAGTAAATCCGAAAATTCCCTCTTCGGCTTCCCTACTACCATCCGCCAATCTGACGTTCAAAGAAATGACAATGTCGATTTGAAAGAGCTCTATGAAAATTTCGTTCATAAAATTAAAGCTTCCTTGGACGAATGGTTGCGTGAGCTGACTACGGAACTAGAGACGCGGGTTCAAACCTCAATCAAAACCATATTGTGTCTATTTTTTATTTTTATGAAAATAGCTTTTTTTATTAGGAGCTATTTCAGATGGCGTTGTTAAGTAACACTAAGCAAATGAGTGTTTCGTTTGGAACTAAACCAAGAAAATAAATTGTTTTTATCCGAGCAACGCTCGGTCGTCCAGGTACTCAATAATAATGAAGTCAATTGACTATATGATAAGTGACGTCACTTATCATTTTCTCATACAAAATGTATGGGGATGTCACGTTTTGACAGCTCATTAAAAGTATCTCAATTGACTTGGTAGTCCAAGACCGGATTCTTGTTGCTTAATTTAAATTCATTGTAAAGTCAGTGACACCATCATTATTTAATTTTGTCATTTATCACATTACTGCCAATCGTGACAATTCAGCCATTTGTCAATTCCGTCAGCCAGTTTTGTTAACGCAATAGTATTTGAGCGAAGTTGGTACGAATCAACTAAGTTTGACCGATTCCTTACAATAACAAGAACATTATATCTTATATTAGTCTTCTGTACGTGTATTGACAGTGAACTAAACGGCTGGACCGATTTTAATGAAATTAAATTGTGTGTGTTCAAGTGGATTCGAGGATGGTTTAGATTCACAATTCGGTCCACTGGAAAATGTGTTTTAATATTTTTTTTACGTTTGTATTTCGTGCCGTGTCGTTCTAAACTTTGACACAGTCAGAATAACAGGACAGTTCGTATTTCATTATTTGTTTCGTATTTTTGTTTGACAGTAACATGAAATCTTTATAAGATAAGAAAACAAATCCTCTTTGGACAACGTCTGCACCCGGGCGGAACTGGGCGGGACCAGTATTATATATAGGTATTTCAACGACCCGCGTGGCGTAATGGTTACCATGCCGGACTGCCGATCAGAGGGTCCCGGGTTCGATTCCCGGCGAAGCAGAAAGAATGAAGAGTTTAAATTTGTGTTCTCGGTCTGGGTGTTTGTGTTTCTGTCTTTGTGTCTTTCCATGGCACCCATGACACAGGTACACACCCTACCGTGGGGCTATGAGTGTGAAACTTTATTTATTTATTTATAAAAGACCAAGAGTTTTTATGAGATAACATGTAAGTCACAAGTAAAATACATATTGCTCGCGTGCGCACTTTCTTATATGTTCTGAGAGAAAAAATGTTCCCTAAATATTTTGCGTCTGGAACTTTCGCAAATTTTCTTTGTGAAATGACAGAACATGGAACAAGGAAACGTCTAGACAGGTAGCAAACCTTTGGATTGACGTACATAGCAGACATACAGCATGATATATAATATACAATGTATACGTCTCGCCAAATCATCAGTCGCTCAGCTGGCCATTGCCCTTTAAGCGCATCAGACGAAATCGTGCAAGTGCTAAGCCATGCAACCCCGAGCTGGCGATTTACTCGGAACTTTGACACCCAACAATGTTGCAAATCGGGCGTTGCTTGCTTTGTTGCCGCTGAAGTAATCCTGTTTAGTGATTTCATCGCTTCTGTCGTTCAAAGGAAGTTTAAATCAGTATTTTCCATATTGAAACCTCAGATCAAATAAAAAAACTAAAGATACAAATCACAATACTGCGGCCGCCATTAATTTATTAGACTTTGCAGAGAGCGAAGGGTACATATTATGTATTGCACATAGCACAATACTTAAAGGCTGATTCTTTAAAAATTGGTATATTATGTAATATAGCAAAAATACATTGGTAGTTGTTTGTCATACTCCAGCACAAACCGCAATGGAATATAGGGAATATGAGAGGGAAACTGAATATGACGAGGTATAAGCGTACATCATTGACTAACGATACGTTAAACCTGTGTTTATTGTACTCGTATCGCACGTGTAGTCAGTGAGAAAGAAATCACGCCCCGGTCGTGACCTGAGATTGGGCGGTTCCAACACTTACGTCAATTGATACGCTAGAGTCTAGAGTCTAGAGTCTAGACCAAGTTGGATTAAAAATAGAGGCCTGTTTACGAGGGTGATCTTTAGAGGACATACACTATCGGAGGTTCAGTGTATTACGATTCTTTTTTATTGGCAGCCGATAAAATAGGTGACCGCTTTCTTTCGTAAGTAAGTATAATTTATATGTAACATGCGTAATATAGGTCTCAAGCATATATAGGTTTCGACTTGTTTATTAAATGAAAAGTTGAGATAGCTTAGAGTTTGTGCGAAAAGAGAGAAGAGAATACGAAAGGCAATCATGTACACAAAAACGATACTCGATAGTACTTTATACATACACCAATGCTATGGCAGAATAGAAAAGATAAAAACTTAAATTAGCGTCCACTAAGAGTTTGTAAAAACTAGTTTTCAATCAACAATTAATTCAAATACTGAGTGAGAAACAAGGTCAAGCACATAATACCTACACATTAAAAATGCGATCTATTGCAACGTAACTGCGAGCTTTCTCAGATGTCGCACAGCAGGAGTCGAGCGTTGGTTTGATCTAAATTTCCAAGAGCCAGACAAACCCTCTGGCCTGCATGCCTGTTTACTGCTGCTTCACTGCCCTTAATTGTTGTGAAATCGTTGCTGCATATCGTTTGACTTTCCTTGCTCTCGAAACCTAAATTTATCTCCAACATGACCTATTCTTTCACCTATGCGGTAATCATAGGTAGATAAAACGAGTTTTGTTTTCGTTATGACATTCACGATTATACGAGGAAAATTGCACTTTCTTCGCTCTTAAAGGTGAGATATCCAAACATACGAGTAATGTATTTTGGGTAACCTTCGGATTAAGTATTTGTTTCTGCTTGTATAGGAATGCTACAGAAAATCCAGCGTATTTTATTGTATGCTGTCGGTATGGTAGACAACCTTGATTTGACGACAAAACATAATTCGTAGAAATATAACTATGCATTTTATAAAAATGTACACAACAACTTCATTAAGGTTGTCTTGTTCAATCTTATACCACGCTTACTTTAAGTAAACCCAGCCACGGTGTTCAACCAAGCCAATGTTTTGAGATTAGGTACGATTGAATTTAACAATCCAACACAGACTCAAGTCTTCATCCTTAAGATCTTATGATTCTTCCATGCGGAGTAATGTATACATATGCTTTATTCCAGGGGACCATCGGTGGAGAGTGAGCGGCGCGGCGGGGTGCCGCGGTGGAGCATGGAGGACGAGGTGACGTTCCTGTTCCAGCTGGGCGTGCTGCGCGACGTGGCCTCCGCGCCCGCGCACCGCCTCACGCTCGCGCACCTGAAGGAGCTGGCCGTCAAGTTCGTGCACGAGAAGGTATCTGTTGTACCAATTCCTGCTACGTATGAAAGTGTGCGGATGGTGTAACTTGGCAAGATCTACGGTATCCTCGTCTGTCGTAAGAAGCGACTGAAAGGGTGCTCAAACTGTCCAATGTTGCCGCCGCCGTAAGTGAAAAGATATAAGAGAACGAGCGTTGCTCATAGAGGTGCAACGATGCGCTCTGTAGGGGATCCCGGCACTACGTAATGTTCCTGATGGAGTTTAAGTGAGGTCCAATCGCCCATAACCCGATGTATGTCTCAAGATATGACGATATTGAATTAAACTTCAAGTACCTAGCGCATTAGGCAAGTTTCCGTAATGTTACTTGATAAGTGTTTTAATACTCGTAAAATGAAAAAATATAGATGCCTGGATAAAAGTGGCTGTATTTGTCCGTATCCATAGGCGGCATTGATCACTTAACATGAAGCATTCCGACTGTCTTATTGTCCAATTCACATATTAAATAAACAAAAGTAACGTCGTAAATACATAAATCGTTGATGTAACAATAACGGATTTTCTTTCAGATCCCAGATAATGGCCTAAACCGACTGTCGGACCGGATCCTGCTGTTCCGGCACGACTACTGCTCGCCGAACGTGCTGCAGCTCATCAACGCGGCCACGGACGTCACCGACGAGACCTTGGTCGAGATCGTTCTCACCGCCAACCGTGAGTGCCACCCTGGATTATATTGTTCATAGAAGGATCCTGCTGTTCCGGCATGACTACAGTTATATATTTTTGTAAAAAGGAAATGCAAATCGCTGTTAACAGGAAACGCGGCTTCAGCCGAATTAGAGAAATAGGTATTTTGGAGTAACTATTGCTATCGCACTGCGCCCTGAGCTATCCGCCGCGTGCGATAGGGTCAGATGCAGCTCAGACCTATTATACCTACAAATCTAAGCCTGCAAACTTTCTAATTAAATCGAGGTTTCGTATTCTCCAGTTTCTTCCTTCAAAATTGAGTTTATTAATATTTTTTTCACAAATATCAAGAAATAGAATAAGTCTATGCCCTTATGTTTATATTTGGTTGTAAAAACATTTCAAATTTGTTTTGCAGTTTTTGGATTAGGGCTGTATGAAAGAGGCATTTTCTACAATTTTTGAAGAGTCATATTTTCTGATCTAATTAGTTGATTGAAAAAAAAACAAAACATAGGCACATAGCTTTAGCAGACTGAGATATTGTTACAAAAATGGTTCCTTTAGTAGCATTATCCAACGAGAAATTAGGAGAATATATTTGTATGGGCATATGCCGGTAGCGTTTCCTCTTAAGCTCACGTTTATCACATCCAGGATCTATTATTATTATTTCTACCTCTTACTAGAGAAATGGTTTTTTTTAAATAAAAGGTACAACTAAGGATTGTGTTGTGTAGAAGCTCGATCAGAATACAGCTAAGTAGCCTTTCTTATAAAATTGTTTTACGGAGGTAGTACCGCGAAGAAATTCTATTGTGTTTCGGTGGATAGGTGCGATTGCCGGCCAGATTTACATGAGGCTACTAGCCTCCGCAGTAGCAGCGCAACGGCATACGACCTGAAGCAACACTCAGACTTGCTTGAGGTTATGTGTAACACCAGATGGTCTTTATGTTCGGCTATAACGGATACTTGTAGGCCACATTTTCAAAATTTAAAAATAATGACGCTCCCTTCCTTATACATTTACGAGATCTCTTTAATGGTCAAAACAGAAATCACAAAATATGAAACCCTTAAATCAAAAAGACATAACAGTCAATTATGTTCAATCGCTTCTAAAACAAAACAATATCATAACAGTGTCTTTTGCATGGGACCAAAAATATATAACGGTCTACCGGAATTCCTCAAAATTAAAACAGGCAACGAATTTAAAAAAGGACTTAAAACGTATTTACTGAAAAAGGCGTATTACTCAGTCACTGATTTCATAAACGATAAAACGGCATAAAGGAATTCCACAAAAACCTGGGAGGTTTTTTTTCCGCCGGCTTTTTTTCCTCTCAGTGTACAAACACCCTGTGATATGGGTACCCAAAGCTGACGATCGGAACCGATCCGAAATATAAATAAATAAAAAAATTTATTTTTATTTATAAAAGGCGCAATATGGGACAAATAAAAATAATATTAAAATAGATGTAAATGTACATTTCGTAATTGTATTATAGTTTAGTTTTTTTCCTTTTATATTTTTATCATTGTATATTTGCATACCTCATGAAGGTAAATATGGCGAACTAAATATATATAAACAACTTTGTAAACACCCATATTTGTGCAAATAAATGTCTTTGTCTTTGTCTTTGTCTTTGTCTTTGCTACTCCATTCTTCATTTATCTTGCTAAACCAAAAAAATAGTCTAATAAGGTTTGGTAAAATGGATTCCTGGCGAAGATGTTGAAATGATTTCCGATTCGTTTTCTGTTCTCGGCTTAGATATTTGTCCATCGTACCATTTCCTATATTATGTAATGTCGACGATTGTTGCAGCCCTGGTGTGCGACGGCGCGGAGGCGGCCCCGGCGCCGCGGCCGCACGCGCTGGCGGTGCACTCGTACAAGGCGCCCACCTTCTGCGACTTCTGCGGCGAGATGCTGTTTGGCTTGGTGCGCCAGGGGCTCAAGTGTGAAGGTACGAACCTATTTATCTTACTACTTGTTACTTAATTACTTGTCATTTGATTTTTTTGGCTTAAGTAGGTTATTAATTTTTGAGGCTTGTAGAATATATACATATATAATATATCAGACTTTTTTTTTTGGTAAATTATCTGAAGAAGATAGATTGATAGAATTAAAAAAAGAATTAATTAACAGAAAAATAGAACCGACATCAAACTCTAAAAAATAAAATTGTTTAGTATCTACTTCTTCTTGCTTATAGTAATGAATGTTAAAACTATTTTCGGTGCCCATTCAGAACGAAAGGTACGACATTTTACTACGGTCCCGACTCGAAAAATAGTTTTAAGAGTCATTACCATAAGCAAGAAGAAGTAGGTACTGAACAGTTTTATTTGAGGAATCTGAGGAAACAGATTTGTACAGAGAAATCGAAACAGTTTTTCGTTACGTGTGGGGTGTGCATTAGCTGTTACTACAAGGGTTGTTGATTGTTGCAGGATGCGGACTGAACTACCACAAGCGGTGCGCGGTGAAGGTGCCGTCCAACTGCGAGTCGCCGGCGGGGGCGGGCGCGGCGGGGGCGGGTGCGGGGGGCGCGGGCGCGCGGCGGGCGTCGGGCGCGCCGCGCAGCCCGTCGCGCGCGTCGGCGCACAGCCACGCCTCGCACGACGACTCGCTGGTAAGGCGCCTCGCCGACCTCGTCACCGGGAACAACTGACTGCCTCTGCCTCTGCCTCGGCCTCGAGCAGTGACAACGTTGCCTGCCACTCCTACCAGCCCATATTATGGTTGTGGTTTGATTTGTTGCAGAGGGGCCATCCATAAATTACGTTACTTGTTGAGGCGGAAGGAATCCAACAAGTATGACATTGTATGACGACGGGTCGAGGGGTTTTCAAATTCGTGACGTCACAATTCATAATTCAAAATAAGTATCTAGATAAATATTAAAAGTCCATAGTCATAATATTTCTAGAAAAAAGACAAATGAGTGATGTCACACTGGGAAGAGGGGTGTTCCTCAATTGTGACCAACTGTGAAAAAATAGAAAGGAGTAAAATATCACGATCTTGATGTGACGTATTTTATGGATGGCTCCTTGGACCCTGTCCTAACTGAACGACAAGCGCGACCAAATTACTTCTGGACGTACCTCGCTTTGTCCTACATTGCCGCATTGGCAAAGATGTTTTTTTTGTCACTTATGTGTTCTATGTGAGCAAATATAAAATGTTCTCACACTTCCCAAACATTTCGTAAAAACTTGAAAAATTTAATAATATCCATCAATCATAGATTATATCCTATATCCCATTATCGAACGTTTAATTTTTAAAATATTAACAAAAGATTATAAAATCTGTATTTTAATATAATTAAAAAAAACTACCGCCAATGTGAAATCGTAATATTAAATTCGCTCAAAGTTACTGATTCTACCAGAAACATTCCAATATATTGTATTACACATTAACACTTAATTTTACAATATGTAGTAAGAAATAACAAATTTAGTTTTTAAGCGATATACATAAAGACAATCTCAGATTTTTTGACATTCCTTTTTTAATAAAAAATTAATAGTAAATTTGAAGTGCGCCTTGGATTTATTTTGTAAGCACTTCAAATATAAAATTTAATAAATAAATAATAAACGTATGACAAAAGAGATCTGACTTTAAAACAGCATTGTGATATACTATATACACGACAATATATTTTACATACATTTTCTTGAATATTTTAAACAACCGACAAAGAAAATTTATGAATGGAATATTTTTACACCTACTTATTATAATTTTATGTTTCACTGTATTGTAATATTTTATAAATGATTATACACAAGTTTATTATGAAAACTGTTTATTGACAGTAACTAAAATAACATGTAGTATTATTTTTTGTTTAATTTTTTTAATTATTATTTTGATTTAATTGTGATTTTTTACTTAGTGCTAGTGGGTGGTGGGTAGCAATGGAATTATACACTTTATATTTTAACTATTAAACGTTTCTAATACAATTTTGAGTTTTATTTATTTTCTATTTCCCTGATACCCATCATCCACTGCAGTATTTTTTTAAACGTACAGCATTACAGCTAAAGATACCTTTATATTATTTTTTTCAAGTGTTTATTTTATTTTGGAAATTTAATGAAAATGTGTGTAAAAATATTATTGTGTGTAAAATAAAAGCAATTAATCTCATACTTAAATAATAATTTTAAATTACACTTTCATAGTCAAACAATAATTTAAAAAAATCACCGATTTCAATTCCCAGTGAATTGATCTACAAGTCACAAGTTGCTATGGCCTTTTGAACATGGTTCATCTGCGCCTGTTGTACTCATAGATATTTTATATATACTACGTATCAAAGTCATAAAATATCTATGGTTGTATTACAATCATTTTTAAAAATGCAAACAAAACACACCATATCAACAGTCACTTTAACTGAAAACTTCAAGATTTATACAGTTCACAACAGTCACAACAAGAGAAACAAAGATCCGTCTCTCTATAGTTGGCGCAGAATCCGAAAATGCACAGGCATTGTAGGCTAACTTAATGCGCCTGCTTATGCTTTGGTCTTTTGATCGTAACGCACTATGTTGCGGCATGCGGTACCTGACACATAATCGTATGAAAAACGTCTCGAATGGTCTCTTGTTCCGTCGCAGTATGCGTCAGCGGCGAAGGGAAAGCGCGGTGAAGTGGGGAGCGGATACGCCGCACACCGCGGCATCATTCTCCTTCGTACGCTGCGGTGTGCGTCGCGGGTTGACAATGTCTTTGTTTGAAGATTTGAATTGAATTAATCCGCAAATATCCTTCTTTTTATAAAAACTCTATATGGTTCCAGTAAAGGATGGTACGGCAGTGTTTGCTTTGCGCTCGACTTGGCGGGGCACTCCCGTGCCCCAGATACAAATTCTTCCCCCTTATCGTCAAAGGACTGCACAAATTTCAATAATATTGTTCATGTTGACACGTCCACTTTGTTAGCTGCGACAAAATCAACTGACCTCTTCTCCGCAGAGATGGTAAACGCTGCGTCAAGCCGCATACCGCAGCGTTGTGCGTTACGATCAAGATACCAAAGCTTTAAGCATATTTCTAGATATCAGGACATTCGACATTTACTATGCTCAAAAGGCTATAAACATGGGCGTACTGGATCAAGGTCCAGATTTAGGGATTCAAAGGATCCATATACTTTTCAATAACATGAAAATCATATTCCGCTTCAACTCTGCTGACGGGAATAAGGAAGAAAAGCTTTATTTCAATTAAAAATAGCAAACTACACTACTTAAACAAATGTTGAATCAGGATATCAGGTTACTTGTATTAAGCTCTTTGTCACGGACAATGCTACTATTGTATAGATTTTGAAGACTTTATTATACATATCCCCACACATCTATGGCTTGGCAAGATATACAGAAGTATGGTATAGGTACGCCAGAAAGCTAGCGATAATAGCTGGTAGCTGATTTCGGGCAGTTAAATTAATACTACTGTAAAAGTAGATATGAAATCTATGAATATGGTCGCAATCAGTAGGTTTGGTCAGAGAGGAACGGACGTTCCCGTGGTACAACCGTTGCTCCAACTAGAGGAAGGGGTTCACAGATTTTTGAATTTGAGGATTTGATGTTATATACATTTTCATAATTAAATATAGTTAACAGTTTAGCTTGCTTAAAGGTGTACGTTATTCCAGCAAGAAAGTGTCACCTAGAGTGATATGAGTGGAACGTATAATTAGTGCTCAGTCTACTGAAATGTGGGTCGAATAAAAAAATTGTGCATCTTGTTGTTTTAAAAATATGTAGGTAAATGGAAAAAACGACTCCTGCAGGAAAATTCTAAACGATTTATCGAAGAGATATAAATTGTACATGCGCATAGAGCTTAAATTTGTGCAAAAAAGTGTTCTAAAAAATGTAATTTGTGCGTCTTCAGGTTTTCGAGATATTGCATTCCTTGCTGGGGTAACCATTTGCAGAATCGTGTATCTCCAAGACTATTGTCTCAGTACAGCTCTCCGATAATTCGTTTAGATTTTTCCTGCTGGAGCAACGTTACCCCAGCAGGAATGGTTTTATCCGTTTTTTTTTCTTTCAAAACTACATCATGCATACAGTAAACTTGAAGCACTTACTGGAAGTGCTAGGATCTAAAAGTGCACAAATTTTTTTTGGCGCCATTTACCGCAGATTGTGCAACGTTCCACTCTTATCACTCTAGATGACACTTTCTTGCTAGAGTAACGTCTACTGATTAAAGCATTAACTTTATACTTCTATGCTAATATTATAAAGAGGAAAGATTTTATTCCTTCACCATTAGAAAGCTACATTTACCCTGAGTAATATTGGCTACTTTTTACCGCGGGAAAATGCTTTATTCTTACGTGAAAACGGGTAATTGGGTCAATACGGTTGAAGCAACTGGCTAAACGCCTATGATTTTAATATAGCAATGAAGCCTGGAATAGCACATAGGCATTTTTGTATCCTACGGGGACCCATTAAATGGGTCCACGCGGGTGAAGCCGCTAGCGGAAGGCTAGTTACTGATAATTTTACTATGGAAATGCGTTTTTTTTTACACAATAAAACGATGTCCCTTCAGGGTTTTAATCTGACAATCCAATTATAATAATGTTACGTTAAGTAAAGCTACAATTAATAAAAAAATTGTTCCGCAGCTTTTCGAGTGTTAAAGTGATTCTCTCACAGGAATAAGACTTATATACGCGATAAAAAAGTAGCCTATGTCTTTCTCAGGGTCTCGAATTATCTCTATTCCAAATTATATTGAAATTGGTTCATCCGTTTTGACATGAAAATAGAGACAGATAAACAAATATACACATTTTCGCAGGTGAACAGTACATTTCAGGGATGTGCCATACTAATCTATAAAATCTAACTCTAGGACGAAAATTTCATCCCGATCCGTTCAGCAGTTCTTACGTGAAAGATTAACAAACATACAATGACATGCATCCACCCTGACAAACTTTCGCATTAAAATACCAGTGGGAACGTTTGTTACTTTCATCACTCTCCATCTCCCACAGCTGGGCAGCGTCCGCACGCGCGCTCCGGGCGGCGCCGGCAGCTGGAGCGGCAGCTCGCTGGGCATCCCGCACACGTTCCAGGTGCACACGTACACGCGGCCCACGGTGTGCCGCCTGTGCAAGAAGCTGCTGCGCGGCCTGTTCAAGCAGGGCCTGCAGTGCGGCGACTGCCACTACAACGCGCACCGCAAGTGCCTGCCCTTCGTGCCCAAGGACTGCGGCGCCGAGATCCGGGACCACCACAGTAAGTGACACATGGAGGGCCAGCTCCTGCGGTGTGCCGCCTGTGCAAGAGCACATTTATTTTCAACTACTTTAGGAACATCCTCGATGAACTGTAATCATTTAATCTTTAAAACAGAGACTATCAATGTAGTGAGTACCTTTGTGCCCCACTTCAATACATGACTTGTCAAAAAAATTTATTTATTTATTTAGTACACAAAGAAATTGTAAGACACGACAACAGAAAAGAAATATGTACAGGGTACTGCTTATTTCTAAAAGAAATTTCTTCCAGCAGCACCAGGAATGGATAGAAGATGTGAAATAAGACAAATTTAGTGTGTACAATAGAAAGAACAATAATAATTAAATATAACATAAGCAAAAACAATAATAATACATACAAACATACATACATAAATACATGCATAGATACACATACATACATATATATAAATGTATACGTGCAATTATTATTAATTTTGTGCAGTTTAGCAACGCATCATTTTCACAAAATAAGGAAAACGTTGTTTTCTGTACATCTATATCTCCTACGTCCATATACATTGCTGAAAATCGCAACTAGTTTTATAAAAACGGTTGTCGTTTTCTATAATGATTATTTTTAGAGTACTTTACGGCTGTTAAGGTCACTTTTCGACAGCGCATGTTGAATGCGCATCGAACGATCGAACAGGTCGGACTTGCTATATTAACGATTTAAATTTAGTTCGATATTTAGGTGAAAAGACTGTATACCACCTCACAAGACTCAATATATTGTGGTTGGTAATAGATATCCGATCAGCGATGGCCGAGTGGTACAGACTAAGGTCTTCGACGCGGAGATCCCGAGTTCAACAGGCTCGGCACACATCTCTGACAAATAAATTTGTAATGTGTGCATTTATCGCTGCTCCACGTTAATGGAAAATATTGTAATATTTAATTGATTACGATTTTTTCTATAGTCTTGCAAGCCTGAGAGAAACTCGTGATTTCTCGAAAGCATGATGCCCACCAACCCGCACTTGGCAAACCTGGTGGACTAAATTCCTCTTGAAATATATGTCAATATGTCAAGTAGTATATCGATGATGTCAAGTTAACAACATATCCACCTTTAGATCTTAAATAATATACTAATTAAGTACCAATGCACAGTTTATAAGTACTGTTCGTCATTGCAGGTGAATATCAGGACAGCTGTAGTACGGGCAGTGAGCTGTCAGACAACGCGCGACCAGGCATCGACGACGAGTCCGATGATGCAGAGGCGACCAATGATGACCAGGAACCTGAGGTGAGCTGCCGACCGCACCTACCATTGCAGTGTATTTATTTGACACAGAAATGAAGTTTCATCCGCCTCGGCTGTATTATTGTTTCAGGAGGAGCTTCTTTCATAGATCTCTCGCTCCTGATGCTCCTCTACGTGTTGGACATACTCGTAAAGTCGAATTTGTTTATATTCGTTTTAAGATCTAGGCAAAGAATTTTCAGCCAATCTCAGACGCAAAAGGACTTCATTTATACGGAGGAGTGGAAATTGCCCTCGCCATAATATAAAAATATATTTTTCAAGTTAAATTTTTTTGACTGCTTTATGTTGAAATATATGACGTTAATGAGGATACTTTAAACCTTTCTCTTGATTTTTTTCTTCCTCACTAGGTTACTTAAAGCAAGCTTAAGTGAGTGGCAACGTGTAGGTGTCATTGCTAGGAAAGCAGATAAATACGAGTATAATAGATAGGGTAAAACGTTCTTCGAATTTCGACAACGTATCGGCTGCAGGAGCAACTCCTACGAGAAGAACCTGAACAAAACAGTTGAAGTGGCAAAGCTAGTGAATTCACAGAGGGCGAAGGTTGTGTCAAGCTGGTTTGTTGCCCGTGGCACAACCTCGTGGTCTAGTTGGTAGTTCCACTATTATTTTTACAGGTGGTCCAATCAGAAGGCCTTTTAGCTAGTAGTTGAACTAGGGGCAATTTTTACCCGTCCTACCACAAGCAACAAGCCGTCTAGCAATGGATCTGTAAAAGCTGATTAATGTATGAATGGATGATTACGAACCAAATATTACGTTAAAAAACCAATATAAATAATGTTTTACGCGTGTCTTTATCTATTTGAAGTGTTTACGTGTGACCCGCAGGTGGAGCTCCGGCGACGGGACGACGAAGACGAGCCGCAGCGCGACAGCCTGCCGGAGCGCTCCGCCAGCCGGCCGAGCAGGTGACATAGCATACGCACACGCAGTGGTGGTGGTTGCTCTACTGTTGTCTGCTTTACTGCTCATTATGGGGTTCTCTGTACTGTGGCCTGCGATCTCCTTATTCAGTCATTTTTTACTACTGCGTTATGTTGACTGTGGCGTCCTTTTTTTTGTATCGGGGGGGAACCTTCAAAAGGTTCCGCCTTGGGAGATGATTCCGGGTTATGTGGGATTTGACCGTACTTAAACCCCCTCGGTGGCTTACCTCTACGCGCCGTCCTTCCCGGGGCTGCTGACTAGGTGGATCGAGCTCCAACTCACGTCGTCCACAACCCCGGAAGCCCCCTTTTAGTCACCTCTTACGATCAGGCAGGGGATACCGTAGCTGTGTTCTCAATCCCCAAGCTACGGTGACTTGACTGTGGCGTCCTAATCTTATAACTTCCCTTGTTTAGTGCGTTACTTGTGACTTAAAAACACCTTTTGTAAACACCCATATTTGTGCAAATATGTCTTTGTCTTTGGTGATTTTCTTCTAAGGTTCATGTACCGTGGCTTGTTTGTGTCAATAATGCAAATAAATTAAGTTTTTTTATTATATAATATTAAGATTTATTAATCATAACGGTAGTTGTACGTAAACTCAATGTACGCGTCATCTATAATATAAAAATGAATCGCAAAATGTGTTGGTAAGCGCATAACTCAACAACGCCTAAACCGATTTGGCCAATTGTTTTTTTAAATGTTCGTTGAAGTTCAAGGATGGTTTTTACGGCGAGAAAAATTCGAATAATGGCCGGAAAAACCATAAAACAGCCCTTTTCTTTTTCCCATACAAATGTTTTTTAACTAAAACGTAGTCAATTTGAGCTTTATTGCTATTGTATAAAGTTCATATTAAATTACAAGCACTCACTGTTGTCTAAGCAATGTAGGTGTGTTCCAAACGTCAAAGATCATATCTATCAAAACAGTGTGCGTGTGTGCGTTGGAGCACAGAATACATCGTTGGCGGATTTTATTGTCGCATAGCATGATGTTATACAGCTTATAGCCTTCCCTAATAACTGGACTATTCAACACAAAAAGAATTTTTCAATTCGAACAAGTAGTTCCTGAGATTAGCGTGTTCAAACAATCAAACATCCACGCGGACGAAGTCGCGGGCGGCCGCTATCCCTACTAATATTATAAATTCGAAAGTAACTCTGTCTGTCTGTCTGTTACGCTTTTTCGCTTAAACTTATGAACCAATTTTAATGAAATTTGGAACACAGATAGAGTGGACCTTGGGAAAGGACATAGGATGGTTTTTATCCTACGGGAACCTATAAAACAGGTCCACGCGGGCGAAGCCGCTGGCGGAAGGCTAGTATCATAATAAATATCTACAGCGTCTTATTTCTCTTTTCTCACTTTATAATTTTATTTTTGAATCATCTCTTATTGTTTTAATCATTACACATCTATATTCAATTATTTTTTTATCTATTTTGAAATCATTAGCGACAAATTTTGTTTACCTTTTTTATTTATTTAAATTTTCTGTTACTTAATCTACCAGTCACACATTTTGAAATGCGATTCAATTTTGTTAATTTTGGGCGTGTAAGTGCATGCTCCGCAACGGTACGGTCGTTTCGACACACGCGCCGAAAAATACGCTAGTTTGAAAGTTTTGAAACCAGTCATAGCGGGAACTCACGTTTTAGGCATAGTTCACACCTAACGTACTGTCCGCCGCCGACTGTGAGTATGCTCACTGTCTGCCCCAGTGTGAACGTGGACACAGTCTGCAGTACGCGTTCTCACCAAGCCGGCAATACGCTATATAAGCTATTATACACTGCTTTAATCTAATACGCTGTTACGTTCGGCAATATAGCCAATCCGCGTCCGCCGTGCATAGACGCGAAGTACAATAATCGGCCACCGACAACGGACTACGTAATAGCGTATAAGTAGTCGGTTCGGTATGAATTAAATATATATGGAAAAGCGATAAACTACGTAACACGCGCTCACAGTCAGCGGCCGGCAATGCGTTTGGTGTGAACGATGCCTTAGCGTTTTGAAGTGAGTACGCCACGGTGCAGCGTTCAGTCGCTGCGTTATCTATTAAATCGCCGCGCTAAAGAAGCTAGTGCGGCTTGGCTGTCAAACCGTCAACGCCAAAACCCCCGACACGCTCAGCAACCACCACCACTCCCCCCTTACCTCCCCCCACTCCCCCGTGCCAGTGAGAGCTGACGTGTGCACGTTGCAGCTCGTCGTCGTCGCCCAGCGCCAACATCCCGCTGATGCGCATCGTGCAGTCCGTCAAGCACACCAAGAAGCGCGAGGGCCAGTGGCTCAAGGAGGGCTGGCTGGTGCACTGCACGAACAAGGACAAGACGGTGAGTGGAACACACAGACACACTCTCTCTTTCTCTCTCTCTTTCTTTCTTTTTCTCTCTCTCTCTGTCTCTCTCTCTGTCTCACACACACAGGCGTACGCGCACACACACTCAAGGGTAGGACGGTGGAGAAAAGATACTTAAGTGGCCTATTACAATTTGCGCGCCACGTGCACACGCTTCCCTCTATCGTAACATCTGTCCTGCTCGCACTTGTTGGTCGCGCTATAGAACGAATAAACTGCGTGGCACGAAACCAAAGTTCAATCGCAAGATTCGCAAGCCAATTTATACACAATTTAAAATTACTTATTTTAGTTGTTTTTCTATTTATATGATGTTTGATGATGAAAATTAGGCTAGTATACTATAAGACCATATACCATCAAAAATTTTTTCCGAATATGTTTCATGTTTTTACGGAGTATGTTTATGAATTAGGAGCTCAAAGATCTCAAACCTCTAATTATTATTATTAATGAGATTTCGTTAAAACAGCTTTTGGAAAATTACTGAAATGGTTTAATAATTTCTGTTGTTTTAAAAATTAGGGGTCGTTATTTACAAAATTAAGAAATGTTCTTTACAATTCAATGAACTTAATTTTTAAAAACTTTAAGATTTCTTTAAATTACAGCCGCAAAAAATTCATTTATCGTGATTTCGAACAAATATGTAATAGGCCCCTTAGTAACTATACACATTCATTACCATCATTGCGAGCGCGAGCCAGTCTCTGCTATTTAGCAAGTACCAGGTAGGCACAAGAACCGAAACTAAATAACTACGGTAAATAGATACAGCTATGCTGAAATAATTCTAAAGCTTTTCATGAAATAAGCTAAGTAATGACCGATCTTGAGATCATACATAACATTGCGGAATTGCCAAAATCACACATAATAAGTTTTACCTTGTTGCCTTGAGTTTCTGGGTACTAAATAAGCACATGATACAAATTTAATGAAGCCCCTTTGACGCCAATTGCTAATGTTTACAGCTGAAACGTCACTACTGGCGGCTGGACAGCAAGTCGATCACTCTGTTCACGTCGGAGCAGGGCACCAAGTATTACAAGGAGATCCCGCTCAATGAGATCCTCGCCGTCGACACCGCGCGACAGCCGCAGGCTGGCTCGGGTTAGTATTGCTCTCTCCCTCTCTCTCCTTCTCTCTCTCTTTCTTCTCTTTATATAGTTATAACTGCATATGTATGACTTGTTTGCGTTCCACTTTGGTACATTGGTCTCTCCCCCTAATCCCAAAATCCTGGAGATTAAACTCCACCATGCTGTTGAGATGCGGGTTAGTGGTGAATCTGCGGATATTTTTAAACTGTGTCTAAGTCTTTGGATTAAGTCTTAAGATTGGATTCCGAAATTGGCGAGATCTCGCAGTATTGCTATTTATAAACTCGCGAGATTTCGCTTGAGCCAAATCAAGGAGATTAGCAATACGGAGCCCGATTCTATTAATGGTGTGTGTTTGTGTTGCAGACGTGATGCACTGCTTCTCGCTGCGCACGGCCAACGTGGACTACCTGGTGGGCGCGGAGGGCGGCGCGGGGGCGGCGGGGTGCGCGGGGGCGGGCGGCGCGGGCGGCACGCCGCAGTCGGGCGTGGGCGCCTACCTCGCGCGCTCCTGGGAGACCGCCATCCGCCACGCGCTGCTGCCCGTCACGCGACCCGACCAGGGTGAGTTGCTGCCTGTGTGCCAGCTCCGTACCGCACTACCCGGCTGTAACCTGGTGTGGTATTGCCTTTAAAACAAAAGGATTTAATTATTTAACGCTATACAAATGTTACACAAGAAATTCGAAAAAAAAGTGCGCCTTTTTTAAATTTTTAATAAATACGTAATATATAGGATAGTAATTTTTGCCACATATAAAAATATAATATACTAAATAATTACATTAACATTGAAAAGTTATTTACGATATTTTCCATTAAACAGCGAGTGTAAACTTCGTATCTTACAAAATATTTAACTTTCTCGTATCCTTCCTACCTTACAACATATCTCACTTTCTTGTATAAATAAATAATAATAAATATCTTTGGACAATTCACACAACACCATCTGATTCCAAACTAAGCAGAGCTTGTACTATGGTAATCCGAAAGCTGATAAACATACATGTATATATAATTCTAAATACATATTTAATTAATAATAATAATATAATAAATTAACACCCAGACACAGAACAAATAGTCATGTTCATCACACAAATATTTGTCCTGGGTGGGAATCGAACCCACGACCTCACGTTTCGCAGTCGGCTCATCACCCACTACGCCACTGAGGCTGTCTCCTCCGTATCCTTTGTACTTTACTACATACCTAACTTTGTTGTATCCTTTACCTTTATCTTACCTTATCCTTACTACATACTTGATGGTCTTAACTCACTGTCTTTTATACATTGCACCTTACTACGTACCTGACCGTCTTATCCACTGTACCTTACTACATACTGCATACCTGATTCTCTTGTATCCATTGTAGCTTACTACATACCTGACTGTCTTGCACTCATTGTACCTTACTACATACCTGTCTTGTACCCATTGTATCTTACTACATACATACCTGACTGTTTTGTATCCATTGTACCTTACTACATACCTGATTGTCTTGTACCCATTGTACCTTACTATACACCTGACAGTCTTCTATCCATTGTACTTTACTACACACCTGACTGTCTTGTACCCATTGTACCTTGCTACATACCTGACTATCTTGTATCCATTGTACCTTGGTACATACCTGACTATCTTGTATCCATTGTACCTTACTACATACATACCTGACTGTCTTGTATCATTGTATCCATTATATCTGACTACGTACCTAACTGTCTTATATCCATTGTACCTTCTTACATAACTGACTCTTGCATCCTTTGTGCCTCACTGGATACCTGACTTTAACTAAAATAAAATAAAATAAATACTACATACTTAAGAAATAAACGTGGTGTTTGCAGGCGGGGAGGGCGAGGCGAGTGAGGGCCAGGGCTCCCCGCGAGCGGCCGAGATGGCGCAGCTGTACCAGATCCACCCCGACGAGGTGCTGGGCTCGGGGCAGTTCGGCATCGTGTACGGCGGCCTGCACCGCCGCACGCTGCGCCCCGTTGCCATTAAGGTACCTACACTTGTTCATGCGTTATTGGAGGACAGCGTTGCCACGCTCGGTGGAGATGGCGCAGCTACGCCAGATACCACTTACGTCAAAAGATACAAGCTTCAGCGGTATAAGAGATAAACACTGATATGTTTCCCTTACTAGATGATTCTTAACATGTCATTGTCTATCTGACAAGTTTAAATGCGTCAACAGTGCGAACGCAATATGCAATGGAGCCCATGGAATCACTGAATAAAATAGCAGGAACCGTGGCGCTCTCGGCATCGCATTAGCAATGCATATTCATTCTAATCTGATGACTTCTTAACTTCTGCTCCCAAACTGGCCACACGTTTTGTGACACAATGTACACTACCATTGACTGTCACATGAGTTCAAGCTATATTTTCCATATAAATTTCTCCTATTTCTCTCAGGTGATAGACAAACTCCGGTTCCCGACGAAGCAAGAAGCCCAGCTGAAGAACGAAGTAGCGATCCTGCAGAACCTGTCGCACCCGGGCGTCGTGAACCTGGAGCGTATGTTTGAAACGCCGGAGCGCATCTTCGTCGTCATGGAGAAGTTGCGCGGTGACATGCTCGAGATGATCCTGTCGCACGAGCGAGGGAGACTCACCGAGAGGATCACCAAGTTCCTTGTGGCCCAGGTATGTCGCGTGTTGTACATAGTAGGCTTTTTTATATTCGAACCGGACTCTTTTAGTCCGATAGTGCCGGACGAGCCGCGTGGTGTTAAGCGATCACCGTCGCCTATAGACGCGCGCAACTCCAGTGAACTCAGAGGTAACTATACTATCCTTGGCACCTTGCGAGAGAATACCGGGTCATGTGGGATTTGACCGTACTAAAACCCCCTCGGTGGCCTGCCTCTACGTCTGGGGAAGACTCCGGGATCTCCAGTAGAACGCACCGGTGTACTCTACGCGCGACGTCCAGAATGGGTCCATCTTCGGAAGAGCAGATGTGCTCTCCTGCACCTTCCGATGCTTATGGTGACATGCGGTCACGCACACACCGCCGTCCTTCCGGGGGCTGCTGGCTGGACAGATCGAGCTCCCTTTTAAGAAGCCCCCTTTTAGTCGCCTCTTACGATTAGGCAGGGAGGTATTTACTAGTTCGCTCTATAGCTATTATATCGCTATAGCTCTATTCTGAATCCCGAAGCTATAGGGACTAACGCCGGGGAACGTTATCTACGTTTGCCCCGGCGGCTTCTTCGCCGATCGGGACCTTCGCGCTCCCGAGCTCGCTCGGCTTCCTCCTTTGCGCACATGACAGTATCGCAAAAGGAGGTCACCGAGTCCCAAGCGTCTCTGGAGCACACCATCGCTGCAACGACAGCCGCCGGGGACAAGTCTGGTCCGATGTTTTGGACCAGGATCCGCCGCTTGGACTCCCAAGCTGGACAGCCCTCGAGCGTGCGCTGCGCGGAATCCTCGTCGTGTCTACAGTAATGACACCCTGCAGACACCTCCCTTCCAATGCGGTTCATATACCGAAGCAGCCATGTCCGGTGAGTATCTGGGTCAGTCGGTAGGTGACGCGACCTTTCCTCCTCAGCCAGGCCCGGAAGCTCGGCCGGATGGCCTGGACGGCTCGCCCTGCGGCTCGCCACCTGGCTCTTTCACGGAGCTCTCCGATCGTCTCATTCGAGGGCTCAGCCCCCTGGCGGAGGACGCGGATCTTATTGAAGATCTCTGCGTCCATATCCGCCAGGATGTCCAGGGGCGGAAACCGCATCAAGACAGTGGCCGCCTCGTACGGAATAGTCCGGTAGCCTCGTGCGACTCTGATCGCGATCTATGTCTGCGACCAAACGGCGGGCCGTAGAACGCGATAGAGCACACGACACCTGCATCGAGGCGGCGGACTTCTTCCCTTAGTCCCCCGAGATTGGGCAGAAATCTGTACATTGCACCTGCCACCTTATGAATCCGGAGTACGAGACAATCGAGTGCTCGTCGAAGCTATGCGAGGTTCTACAAGAGCGGCCCTAAGACCAAGCTCTGTGGCACCCCACTCACCGCATCCCTCTCCTCTACGCTCCCGTAGCGGCCCGGGTAGCAAATGGTCCTGTCCGACATGTAGTCAGCCAGCACGTTTTTTAGGTAGGCGGGTACCCGATGATAGTCGAATGCCGCCCTTATCGCTTCCTAGGTCAGACATTTGAACGCGTTGACGATGTCAAGGCTAATAGCCAAGACTACTCTGTCCTAGGAGACGGCCTGCTCAGTGATCGCTCGGACTCGAAGATGGCATCCTGGTCGAGCGCTGCCGTCTGAAGCCGAACTGGCTGTCGGAAACGTCCGGGCCGCTATTTGCCAGGTGCCTGTTGAGACGGGCGGCCAAGATGCGCTCGAAGAGCTTGCCCGTGTCGTTCCACAAACATATGGGCCTGTAAGCCCCTAGCGATTCATTCGGTCTGCCCACTTTTTGGAGGAGTACCAATTTGGCTGATTTTCACACCGCGGGGCGCCGGCCGAAACGAAGGCAGTTGGTGGACTATAGTAACCTTATGATGACTATAGTAACCTATAACTATTGGTGACTATGGTTACCTAATGGCGACTATAGTAGTTTGCTGATAACTATAGTAACCTGCTGGTAATTATAGTAATTGATGTGTATATTTCGTATTGGCCGTTTCGTTCCTAAGATACAAAACCTAGCGACATTTCAATAAAACAGCTTCTTTTGCTTGTCTCCAGATCTTAGTAGCCCTGAAGCACCTGCACGAGAAGAACATCGTGCACTGCGACCTGAAGCCTGAGAACGTGCTGCTGTCGTCGGACGAGCAGTTCCCGCAGGTGAAGCTGTGCGACTTCGGCTTCGCGCGCATCATCGGCGAGAAGTCCTTCCGCCGCTCCGTCGTGGGCACGCCGGCCTACCTGGGTAATGGCCTACGTCTTTTTATAAATACTCTTCTTATTTCTGCTAAATGTTCGGAGGGGTGGGCCTTCAATAGTAACATAGGAGAGATGCAAAGCCAGCATGAAAAATTTTTTTCCGAAAAAGCGCGAGTTCCATCACATACATACGCCGTGGTTTCTTCCTGGGGTGGCTGATTAGGTAGTTTAACCTCTTACTCTTGTCGCCGGCAACGGCAAAAAAAAATTATTCACTTCTTACAACCGAGGATTTAGAGATACACGTATATGTAAAAGAATTTACAGATCGATTGACGCTTAATAAAAATTGTTAGTCCGACCAAACAATCGGTTTCGGTCAAGATTCGCCTTAAATACGAGTTCCGGTTTAGTTTCGGTTTCGGCGGCAAACGGCCGAGGCTGCGGCCGAAACCAAAACTGTACTCGGCTCGGATCGGTCATGTACGGCGCGTTGAATTCCATCCACGAAGAAGAGCGACATTTTGACGCATCCAAGTACCTAATAATGTCTTGACTAGCTTGTGTTTTCATGTGATTTATTTTGAATTCGGTAAGTTTTACAACGTGATATAGCATAAGAGTAGGTAGTAAACATCAAAATATAATTCAATGTACAAAAAAAACTAATACATAGTAGAATCAATTTTAACCTAACTACAGTCAACTACTACCTCTATAATTGAAAACAAACAATAATTCGAACCTCTCTATAATTTAAATTTATTACGGGTTTCATAGAAAATCCCCTACCATTTCGAAATAAATCAATATATTTTTTGCACTTGGTAATTTTAATAAAAATATCATCGCTACCTAACAAAATGAAGCGTTAATTCGAACTCATAGGCGTCGAACGAACACTCGACAATTCAAAGTTGAAGGGAGAAAGAGAGTGATAGATTATATAGAATTTGCAGAGGTAACTATGTACATTTTGAAACAAGTTCAAACTTTTAAAATCGTACACGAGCCTTTGTTTTTGAAATGATTAGTTTGGACACATACTTCCGCACAAATTGGTGTTTTTTGGTTAAGTTTCAGTTATTTTTAATAGCAGTTAAAATAAACGAGCTACTGCAGGGGAGTTACCTGAGCATTGCACACTTTGGAGGCAAGCTTGATGCTGATGGTGAGCTTTCTTGAAGAAACCCATGTTATAATGAACTGGAAATGCTTCAGCTAAGAGGTTGTCCCATAACGTACCCCTCCGTGGTAAAAAGGAGCGTACGAAGTGGACTGTGAAGGACCGCCACGAGTCCAGATGGTGCCGGTGGAACTTTAACCTTCGTCTGGTCTGGTAGTACAATTATGAAATGGTGACGTAGGCATCAATTCGAAAGTTCCTCGGAGCAATCATAGTTAAGTCGGTAGAAAACGCAGAGCGAGCCTATGTCTCTTCGCAAGCTAAGCGGATCTAGCCTGTCAGTCAATCTTAGGTCGTTAACGATTCGGACTACGCTCTTCGACGGAGTGAAATAGATGTAGCTGGTATTTAGGTGTTCCTGCCCAGAGATGGGCACTCGATGTGAGGTTTAACCTGGGTCTTATACAGCGTAAGAACCCACCCCACAGTGGAGTACTGCTTCGCCTTGTTGAGGACACCAATCTTTTAGGATGCCAATTTGGCCTTGTTCTTCAAATGACTCCGGTACTGCACTTTACTCGTAATGTCAACTCCGACACTTTCACAGACGGTGAGCGCGGTGCGCTGGAACTTGGTCGCTATACTAAATGGCCGTTTTTTAACAGTAAATACACAAACTTGTGTCTTTATGAGGTTAAACTCAACAAGGTCAAGTCGACCCCATTCCGAGACCCGCCCGAATTTTTAAACATTTGATATTTTAAACACTCGATAATTCGTAATATTTTAAAATTCCTTCGAGTTTCGGACTGTGTTTTTAAGATAAAAAATAAAGACTGACTGATAATAATAACGTTTTCTTTATTTTTCTATCAAAACATTATTCTTGTGAGGAAGTTTCGGTATCGGTTTCAGCCGAAACTGATACCATTGCGGAAATTAGGTTTCGGTTTCGGCCGTAAAAATCTGTTTCGGTCGGACACTAATGATTGTATTTGTCCCGCAGCCCCCGAAGTACTCCGCAACAAGGGCTACAACCGTTCCCTGGACATGTGGTCGGTGGGCGTGATCGTGTACGTGTCGCTCTCCGGGACCTTCCCCTTCAACGAGGACGAAGACATCGCCGAGCAGATCCAGAACGCCGCCTTCATGTACCCGCCGCAGCCCTGGAAGGAAATCTCCGCTGAAGGTATGTAATCCGGTCTTGGGCTAACAAGTCAATTGAGATACTTTTAATGAGCTGTCAAAACGTGACATCCCCATACATTTTATATGAGAAAATAATAAGTGATGTCACTTATCATATATACCTTTTTAAGGTAAGGATTTTGATTTTTTTTTTACATAGTGTCCAAGACCGCAACTCGTGAAGAGATGGCGCCACGAGTGTTCTGAATCATGATGTCGAAGTTATCAAAATAACTAACTAACCATATATAGGTACAAGGTTCGAAATAAGACAGTTGAAACACGTCGCTCCCCAGGCATTACCAACTCCCCTGGCGCCTGCGTTACTACTCTTATTAACGTTCTGTACCTAAAAAGGCAAAAGAAACCTTGTTTCTCCTACTTTTGAGTACGGAAGTTTCTTCATTGTCTGTCCTCTCCTGTTTCATTTTCTTCTATCTTGTGAGCTCTTGATGTCTCCAAAGCGTTGATGAAGCTTCCGAACTTTAAGCGACGAATAATTGAGATTTCTTGGGAAGTTTTTACCATGAAAAGTCATAATCATACAAAGTTTTTTTACTGATATTAATACTTTTATAACGAATATGCTGTACCAGTAAAATAATTCGACTCATAATGGAATAGAAAGAAATAAATAAATAAAAATTATTTATTTGCGCAAATATGGATATTATTATATTAAAAAGTTGTTTTATACATTTTATAGTCCGCTATATTTACCTCGGTAAGGTTTTCAAATGTTTTTAAATAAATGAATAAAATCGGATCTAAGCAATGGACCTAAAATGCTTCCTTGAGGCACTCCGTAAAGTACAGTACTATTGTGGTTTCTCTGAGTGGTATTTCTCTCGTGTGTTTGTAATATTATTGTTTTTTGTAATTTCTGTAAGTTGTTCTCTATTAGTTAAGAAAGAATTGATTAATTTTAATGCATTATCTGGCAAATATACAGAAGTGGGGCTTTTCCCAAAAATCATGGGAAAATTCTTTTTTCCCATGAATTTGTCCTTAGCATTAGAACAAATAATATTCCATGGGGGGAGGTTGAAATTTCCCATAAATTCCATAAGTTATGGGGTTTTTTCATTTTTACAGATAAGCGATGAAATAGTGCGAATATTTTGGTTGGGAGGGGAGGGAGGGTGTAGGGACTCAGAGGACTCGAAGTAATCTACCTATTTTTCATATTCTGCAATAGCCTTAAACAGGATGTGTAATCGTTGACCGTGATTGTCATGAGTTCGGTGGAACAGAAGCTCAGCAATTTCATAGAATTGGGGAAGGGGGGTTTCGGGGGGCTAAGCAAATACAAAATACAAAAAGGACTCGTCATTTAAAATTAATGGGATCGGTTAGGTTAGGTTTGACTTTTTCAAATTAACACAAATAAAGGAACCCCACGCAGCGGGGTACAGTCGACGTGGTACCATTAATTTACTTTATTCTATGGAATTTTTTATGTTTCTTACTAATTATTATTGGAGATGCCTATTATCTATGTGATAAAATAATAAAAACTCTATTTTTGGGAAAAGCCCCACTTCTGTATATTTACCCATTATCTGTACTTAACACCATATTTTTCTAGTAATTAATAGGTTGTGGTTGATGAAATCAAATGTCTCTGTCATATCCTTGTACAGACCTACCACTTGTTTTTTATTATCTAAACTATCAACACGCATTTGAGCAGCGTGGTGGAGTAAGCTCCAGGTCTCCCCAATAAGAGGGAGAGACCCGTGCCCAGCAGTGGGGCGCAAGAAAGGGTTGCTACGAAACTATTAATTACCTTTTACAAAAAGTAAAATACTGCTGTATTAATAATGCATCACAATACTGACAAGTATGTAGATATTTTATAGTTAGCGTTGAGCATATTTGCAGCGATCGACCTGATCAACAACCTGCTGCAAGTGAAGCAGCGCAAGCGGCTGTCGGTGGACAAGTGCGCGGCGCACGCGTGGCTGCAGAGCGCGCAGGCGTGGCGCGACCTGCGCGCGCTCGAGCAGCGCGTGGGCAGCCGCTACCTCACGCACCCCTCCGACGACCTGCGCTACGCGCCCGCGCCCGCGCCGCTCGAGCGCGACCTGGAGCCCGACCACCACTGACTGTGAGTACATCTTTTTTTTTGTTATCGGGGGGAAACCTTCAAAAGGTACCCGGCACCTTGGGAGAGGGTACCGGGTTATGTGGGATTTGACCGCACTAAAACCCCCTCGGTGGCTGCCACTGTGCTTGGGGAGGACTCCGGGATCTCCGGCGGAACGCACCGGTGTCCTCCACGCGCGACGCCCCAGAACGGGCCCATCTTCGGGAGAGCAGCTGTGCTCTCCTGCACCTTCCGATGCTTACGGCGACATGCGGCCACGCACACATCGCCGCCCTTCCCGGGGCTGCTGGTTGGATGGATCGAGCTCCCACTCTCACCGTCCGCATCCCCGGAAGCCCCCTTTTAGTCGCCTCTTACGATCAGACAGGGGATACCGTAGCTCTATTCTTAATCCCGAAGCTGCAGGGACTTGTGAGTACATCTTGCTGTACACGCTCCCTACTCCCTAGCTCCGAGCCCCTTAGCTCCTCGACCCACCTACAATCCTGAATTGAATATAATAAAACATTTACACTATACATAATTATTATAACAGCCACCATCCCATCAGCAGTGCCCCCGACAAGTTGAAAATGAAGCAAACGTTGTCGTGTCATTCTTTTTTGCAGCCACATTGTCTACTAACCCTATTTGAAGATCCGTGGATAGGTTTAGGACGCTGAAATTATCGTCATCTAGTATAAGAATACTCTTAAACCACAAAGTGTTTGTAACTTATTTATTTCCGAGTTATGCAAAAACGAAGTTATTTTTACTTAAATATTTTATTAATTTTTAAAAAGAAACAATCAGATTCATTTAAACTAGGCTAGTTTTTTACACGATGTTTTAGGTGAAATAAATTTTTCTGCAGGGCCTCCAAGCGACCGACTGTGGCGTCTCCCGAGGAGGGACCTCGCTTACGTCTTTTATTATTCGGACTGAGAAAGTGTACCATGAGCAAAGCCGATTATTATAATCATGATCGGAATGGTTTTTTGAGTGGGAAATGATTAAAAATGCCTTTTCTGTACACTGAGTACTTTATTGAGTGTTAATACATTTAATGATTGTTTAATTCCGTCCCCAGATCAGAGCCCGGAGCGCCGGTCCCCCCCGCCGAGCCTCCGGCCGCGCCCCCCGTAGCAACGCCCCTCGCGCCCCCCACAGCAACGCCCCCCGCGCCCCCCGCGCGCCGCGTGCGCATCAGCTGGAAGAAGCTGCTCGTCCGCGTCAAGTGAGCGCCTCCCGCACCGCCTGCACACTGTTGTGAGCTCTCCTCCTGCCCTACAGTGCAACCAACAGTAACGTACACTAAAGTACAGGTTCCCAAACTTTTTTTCTCATAGACCACTTTCAAAATTTTTGCGTATGCAAAATGTTGTACTTGTAATATGGGGCACTTCACCCACTAGCAAATAAAGCAATTTGATTAATTGATTGATCGAGTGTCTCGTGAACTGGGGGACCGCCGAGTACTTGAACGTGAGCGAAGAGAGCATGACGTTCGCCACTTGTAGCCAGCTGTCTGACTGTCTCTAGTGACGTCCCATTTAAAGTGGGTAACGTGAACGCCAATGTAGTGACTTTTATTTGATCGTGAAAAATTAATTTCCGAACGACGGTGCGCTTGCGTTACATAGATTTAAATTTTAAGGTACTTGATACATGTCAGAATGAAGAAATGCCTGAAGCTGACGAAATTTACCGAATATACGCATGTTATTAACGGATAAATAATTGAATAATCAATAACCAGTAAACCCGTTTATTAAAGAAACCGTGGGGCCTACTGAGGCAAACTATTATTTTACGGAGAGCTTTGGCATTTACGGCACCAAACTTGTTCTTATTATACATCATGTTTAGCTGTAGAATAGACAATTCGTTAATTGTTATTACCTCTGTTGTGCAACCGCTCCCAGGGTTTATTTTAATTAAATAATTTATATTTTTATAAGAACGTGCTTTTAAAAATCGGTAGCATTTTATATTGTTGACATAAATTTTAATAATTATAGCTTTATAAGTGCAGCTAACAATATATAACCGCCTTGAGTTTCATTTTTAAGTTATTTTTAACTATATTTAGTAATTTAATATATTAATGACAAGTGGAACGTACGAAACAGACAGACGATTATTTTAGATAGGTAGTCTATTTTCTATTTGATTTACCATTAAAAGAATGAAGCTACCCATTTTAAAGAATGAAGGAGGGACCACAATACTTGGAATTATAAAATATTATACAAGTCGCGAATTTGTTAAAATATAAGATTAATTATCTACATAAATAAACTCTGCTAATAAATGAAGTTGTGTCAGTGCGCCAACCTACGATGACTTTCGGCACTTAACTATCTTCTTCTTAGTTCGACTACGGTGACCAATTATGTGACAGATATGATGTTAAAATATTTTGTTATACTTCCATAGCACCGGTACGAAATAAAGATGTATGGTATGAAATTTTTGTCCAAATTATTGAATCTATTTGAAGTCAAAGTCATTAATTCGAGTGAAGTGATGGCTTCACGGTATATTGTTTTATTTTACAATAATTTTGGATATTGATTACATGGCCCATACATGATACAACCCATATCGAATAAAATTCTGTAATTTTACTGTCACTAGAAGATAATAAAAAATGAAATAAGAGCGCGACGTGACACTTTTACATTCCCGCCAAAGCTGTAAATCCGTAACTACCTTATATGAGGTTCTTTTTTTTCTGCGTTGTTTCTCTAGAGACAGCTTGTCTTCAAATAGCATTTTGTGGCGAAATAGTAGAGGACGTAGAAACATCACACATTCCCAATGTAGCTATAAATGTTAATGTTTGTACGTGATTTATTTATTTATTACGGTAAGGATTTTTATATTGTTTTCATGAATTAATTTATGTTGAGCAAGGTCTGTTGTGAATTTATTGCATAGTTTTTCAAGTTTTTACTTTATAGCATAGAGTTTTATCATAACTGTTTTAGGTTTTAATACTATTTTAAATGGACAATCAATGCATAATCATCCAGTTTGTTGTCACAATTACAATTAAATATAGGTATCATATGACCTCAGTGTTTAACAGAAATACTTAAATTAAAGTAATTAGTTTAGGGCTGCTAGCTTTTTATATTATGTTTATGAAATATTGCAATTGGTATGAAAATCAAGTATTCAGGTATGACAGCAATCTACTAGCATATGTACATATAAAACAAGTAACATGTTAAATTTTATTATTAACTAGGTAAAGGACATCACATGCTATTTGGTAATTATTCCGTATCGCGCCACCAGCGATTTTAAGGCTGATTTTTTTTATGACTTCGTCATGACTTGCTCGTGTCATGTTATGTTGGCTCATGACCTTTTTGAGAGAAAAAAACCTTCGATCACTCTACATTTGTTATGTCGAATTTTTTGTGTTTTTATAAATATATGTTTTATAAATATATATATAAAAAATAAAAATTTATAGATTAGGGGAAGGGGGGTTTCAGGAGCTCCGCCCCCAGAATGGGGGGAGGCGGGGGGCAAAGCCCCCCGCCTAAAAATATCCCAGAGGTACCGCCACTTTTACCACTCGGCCATCGCTGCTGCTTAATGTCTATACCTTTACCTAAAGGAAATTTGTACACCTTCCACTCCGCAGGAACCCTTTTTTTTGTAGGTTATTTTGGTGGTTTTATTTAAATCATCGTCCGCCCCAGCGAAAGAAAATTAAAGGTACCACGTCGACAGAACCCCGCTGGGCGGGGTTCCTTTTTTTTATGTTGATTTGAAAAAGGTCAAACCTAACCTAACCGATCCCATTTATTTTAAATGTTGAGTCCTTTTTGTATGTTTTTGGGCCAAGCCCCCCGTAACCAAGGGGGGTTTGGCCCAAAAACCCTACTAACCCCTAATCTATAAAAACACAAAAACTTCTTTTAGCAGATTTTTTTCTCAAAAAAGGTCATGCGCCAACATAACATGACATGAAATGACACAAGCAAGTCATGACGAAGTCATAAAAAAAATCAGCCACAAAATCGCTGGTGGCGCGATGCGGAATAATTACCTGCTATTTAAGGGAAAATGCTTTTTCAGCCACCTAATTGGACTTATCCATAAATAAACTGGATCATTTGGAACAAATCGAACTATTAATAGTCTATGTAAACGCTCCGTGCTGCCTGCGCAAACATCTTTAGTCTAGAAAGAAAACCATCTAGAATTATAAATACATAGATTGGTAGGATATCCGTTGTTACTATTTACTACACTACTACTGTATAATACGTTCTGGATTGCGGTCACCGACCGTGCGGCTGCCTTAGATGGGCCTCTTGTGAAGTACCACTTTTAAAATAATTTATTTTGTAAGAAACTAATATGTTGTATAACATAACTAATTTAATTGTAGGTGTATTGTGTAAAAACACAAGCGACAGCCTATGCGACCGTTATAACATAAGTGACTAACTAACTATCCTGTAAAATTCTCAACCTTATATTGTAGTCCTAATTCTAAGTGTTAAAATGACAGTTTTATAAAAGATATACATATAAAGTAACAAATGTAGAAAATTGTTGTATATTATGAATATCCTATGTTGTACTATGAATGTAACGTTGACCGTTCTGCAGTTTTATATGTAATGGAAATATTTAAACTCTTCTAGCTAGTGTAATTTTATCAGGTACTACAATGAAGGCTTCGTGATTATCTAATAAATCGAATAATTGCATCGTCCAACGGTAGTCTGGTGGGAAAACTCGGTGGAAACCAACATACTATGGCGAGTAGATTTAAATATTGTACCCACTTTTTTAATGTCGTGTAGTTTCAAAAAGAGAAATGTCATCGACTGAAATCAGAAGGCAGAATTTCATTTCATGAACAAAGTTCTTACAAATATTGTATCTATATCAAGTTTACATTGAAGCTATTTCAAGTCATTGTAATAAATGTTTTTTTATTAACTTGCTACGAACCATTTAATGTTACCTAAGTTTATTGACAGAAAACCGTTGGATGATATAATTACATAATAATATAGTACAATAAGTCGTAGATTTTGTACTACGTTTGGTAGATTTTCGATCTTTATCTCTAACCAGCGTACAAGTCTCTGCAACCGAACCTTTTCTCAAACTCTGTTGAAATTGCTTTATCTAATATCATGGACCATAAAAAAATAAAGAAACTGCGACGCTATAACTTCGTTCTCTAGCAAGTATTACAAACCACTCATTTATCAACAACGAACGAACGTACGTTCCTAATTACGTTCTTTCTTAATATAACACTGTGTTCAAATTATATTCAAAAGAGTTTGGGAAGCCACCTGGTTTTAATATATTCTTCTTACTACTACCGGACTTGTAATTTAAATAAGTAAATGGATTTAAGGAGCCTCCTTATAACGGCCTAATTAGATTTATCGTTATACGGTTACTGTACGAATTAGAGTGTGATGAGAGAGCCAAACTCATGACAATCAAAATTAATAAAAATCCTTCAGTCCAGATTCAAACATAATATTTGAAATCAAATTAAAATTTCCTTTTTTTTTATGAATGAATTCCAGTGTTTGGATCATATTAATTTGGCGTTTGTTTGATCGTTGTATAAATTTCACTTTTTTCTGTTTCTGTTTTGTAAATTAAAAAATGCTTTACATAAAGAAGTACTTACCTATAGCTACGTTAATTTTTAATGTCACAAGTTAGAAAATAAATATAAATATATTTATTGAAGGATGTTAAAGTTGTATTAATATTTCTAAATCAGCATTACAATGTACCAAGTCTACTTCATACTTCTCTCATCAATACACAAAAGGGTTGGGACCCTCGTATATTAAAAAAACTATAATTAGGTATATAGGATCATATGTGATATCAAAAGAAATGATGCTTCAGCAGTTCTGAAATTCTCTTGTAGCAACGTTTCATAAACCCATTTACACTCTCCTCTTTGCCAATAAAAATATAATATTAACTTAATACAACTTAGTGCCAATTTAATTGCTTACTATGTAACATGGTTGCGTTTTCACTCTATTTTTGAGTATACTTTTTGATTTCCTTTTAAAAATTTACATATTTATACAAGTTTTTTTATAAATTGCTTGATACATTTATTAACAGTATATTTTGATAGCTATAATAAGAGTACTAAGCGCACAAGGGAGGCGTCAGATTGTTTTTAATTTCTATAAGTAGCCCATACCGACTACTTAAAAATAAATATCAACGGTAATCGCTTTTTATCTGTGATTTTCTTCTATTTATGTATTTTGTCTACTTCATTTAACTGTGATCTCTTTTATGTATTTTTATATTTTTATATACCTACCATTTTTATTGCAAGTTTATCATACGGCACCATTTTAAATAAACATGTCTTATTTTACAAAAAAGATTTCGATTTTGCTTGCGAGAACAGCTAACGTTTTGATTAATTATTGGCACGTTTATGTATATGAACATTTTGTATCTTATTTGTTATTATGTATATTTAAAAAAATACATTCCGCGTGTAAAAAAATACTTACCTAAAAATTTCAATAAAAATAAATCTATAAAATTTAAAATGTCCATTTTGAATGTTTAGTGCTCACGCCTCTGAAAAAATTATTGTGAATGAGAAAACATTATTTATTAACGGTTCAAGAACCAATTATATTGTGTAGTGTTACTAAATATTGTGTCAAAATGTGTGAGATGTCGAATGTGTGCTAAATGTTTGAGGTTTAAGTAGGTTTTATAAATATACTTAGATGTTATAATATGATTATATGTATAGGTAGATAAGACAGTATCATACAAGAACATTGTTATAATTTAACTCGTCGAATATTCGCACATCGGAACATAATCTAAACGGCCTTACTTGTTTAGACATGGGTGTTTTTTATATTTAAGAATGTGAAATAAACATGTATTGCATAATAAAATGACATAATATTGTTTATTTTGTGTCTATTATAATGGCTCTGAATGTTGCTACAGTCAAAACTTGTAATAGGTATATTGACAAATTGCAACCTTGTGCAATTAATGTTTAAAGTCTTGTGTGATGGCAATACTACAACTTATTTATTGTATTTACAAAGGACATTTGGGGCGAAAGTGTATTCAATGCTGAGCTGATATTAGATAAAATTCAATCAATTTATCGATCCATGGTTTAACTTGATACAGTCTGTCTACAGTCAGTCAGATATGAAAAAAAATATAACTTATATAAAAAAATATAATTTTAAAATCAAGTGTCCCGTTATTTCTATTGAGGAACCTATAACCAGGTTTAAAGTAATTCAATATATTTTTTGAGTACCCAAAGTTTCTCTACACTAATTTTTATCTCTCATTTTACCTCCCAAGCCATTGATTTTCATAGAATTTGCTCTTATAAACCTATAGTTGAGTTACATTTTGTTCGCGCCCGTCGTGGGGTTTTTAATAAGTATTGTTTTTGGGACTCCTTGATTGATGAACAGAGTGCGACCGTGCCGATCGTAAATCTAAATTAAAAATGTACACGTTTGAAGTTAAAACGTAATAAATGACGTCCCAATTATGTACCAAGGTCTCTTTCTGATGTTATACTTATTTTAGAAAACTAAATAGGCATGTACCTATTGACAATGTTGCCACGATATGAAATGAAACATTTGTGAAAAATGTTAATATTAATGTTTAAAACAATAAATGCCGTTATAAAATAATTGCTATTGTTTTAATTTTATTTGGCTGCAACCCTTTTTTGCATCCCCCTACTGAGCACGGGTCTCTCGGAGTTATTGAAAGAACCAGGACTCCATTGCGAATTAGTGAAGATGCGGGCTGTGAAGTGAAGATGGCAAACGGCTGTCGGATGTTTTTAAACCGCGCATAAGGCCTCTGACAAGGCTTAATTACTGTTAAGTATGTATCGAAAATAACCGGGACCGACGGCCTAACGTGTCCTCTGAAGCACAGAAACGCGCGTAAAATTTTTGTCACTAGCAGTCACCCATCTATCTCGGAGAGGACTTGTAATGATCTTAAAGATATTTTCCTATAGTCTTCTCTCTACCTATATATAAAAATGAATTGCTGTTCGTTAAATAATATAGTCTCGCTAAAACTAAAACTCAAGAACGTCTTGACTTATTAGTATGTCTAGGGAAGGTTTAAACGATGAGAAAATATGGAAAAATTAGGAAATTAATAGTAAAACAACTTATTTTATTTTTCTATATAAATTGTTAGTAACTGTCAAACATTGACTCTTCGCGCCATCGTCCAGAAGTTTGACATAGTTTGAATAACAATTCATCTGTCACTATTTGTTTTATATTTTTTATTGACAGTAACATATAAACTCTTATAAAGGCAGGAAAACGTCTACGGGGTCCACTAGTTCAACAATAAATGTTTCTAAGATATTTAATGAAGAAAACAAAATTTGACCACCCCAACCTGTTTAACATCTCACTGGTGGCACATCAGAAAAGTAAAGGAAGTTTTATTAGTATAGGGTAGCCATCCGTCCGGGTTTCCACGGATTAGGACAAATCGGAGGGCATCCGGGGAGCGTCCGGGCGGGGCTTCATTTGTAGTCCGGGCTTAAAAAATTTAAAGTCTTGGGCCGCCTGCGACATACGAACTGTGGCCACACGCCGCTATCAACCGACGAACCGATTCACTATTTTCGCTTTAATCGCTACGTTACAGTAAGTCTAAACTTTAAAAATTGCTTAAGATTTAAGAAGACTGAAGTTAGTTCATATTATTTGAAAGAGATATTTTGTTGTGTAAATAGATGCTGATAAAAATTTAAAGATGAAAAAAAAATTGTAAGGTTGAATATTAAAATGGTCTCAGTTTCAGGGTTTTAATATTTTTGTTTAAAAAATTAATATATTTTGTTAGGTTTAATGTGGTTATGTTTTCATAACAGGTTAGGTATATTAATAATTTTTGTTTTTTTTTTAAGAATAAAAAAGTTCTAACTGATTATTAAAACTATTTGTAACAATCTGTAATAAGATTCTGTTTTGTTAGGTACATTTATAATGATGATATATTTTATCTATAAATCGATAAAAGATCTGAAAATAAATACAAAGTTGATTTACGACTTATTAATTTTCTTATTGCACTTACGTTTAAAAAAAACTCTAAAATCCCGGGTTTCGACGCGTCTTGTCCTGGGTGACAAATTTTAGAGATGGCAAACCTACATTAGTAGCACGTCGCGTAGTGTTTAATTTCTCTATGCGGGTAACGGTCGCCGGTCGTGGCCGGGAGCCGCTGGGGGCATGGAGCGGATAATCGCAGCATGCCTCCGCAACTGTTGGCGCTACACAAATTAATATTTAGTACTAGCGACTAGTAAAATCTACTTCACAAAATCACAAAAACCAATTTTAGTACTAAATAAATACTTAGAATAAATACGTACCTATAGAATGAGTGTCTTCATACAAGCGCGCTGTCATAATTGAAGCACTAAATAGATTCCTACAGCTGTCACACACCTGACAAACAAAATATTTTTATTTTGACCAAATGAACTATAAAATACTACAAAATATTGAAAACACTGAAAATTTTATTAGACGTTTTTAAAGTGTTGTGATAAATTTAACCTTAAGTCTTACAGAGCGGCCCAGCGTGTGGTGCCATTAATGGCACCAATCAACGTGCTTCAATGCAGGGCCAGAGGATGTGATGATTTTTAGCGGTCAGCGGCATAAAATTTTGATTCGATCATATCTTCTAATCTAAAGTATTTATTTGATTTACATATTGCACAACTTTAATCTGAATAGCCACAGCTAATTAATGAACATATTTATTTAGATAATTATGAATACTGAATAGGTTTTAGTCTAGTATCGTATCGTATATCGTAGTAGATTTGAAGATAACTTGATATTTTTCAATAATAGGTATTTTAAACATTAAAGTAATTATTGTAAGTCAACCATAGAAGATAGAGATATAGGTAGGGGAGACCGAGGAGAGTTGAAACAGAGGAGAGTTGAAACAATGCTAATTTTAAGGAATACGAAACTCTTAGAGACATGTCAACATCGAACATAATCTACTCATCGTCATCCGCAGAACCCCCAGAGGCGTCTGAGCCCATGCGAGAAGCGGTTTGGCAGATCTAGCTCCCACGTCGAAAAAAATGTTAAAAGTAAATTTTTAACGTATAATGTAGATACCAATATTTTGCCAAAGCGTTAGTATTTTGGCTTGAAACTTATACCTTTAAAAAGCTTATTAGTACCAGATTGTAATCACAATGCTAGTTCCGTTTATTACGTTGCTGTTTGATACTTTGTGTCAGTATTTGAAAAATTGGGAGGACTTTTTTCAGCGAGGAGAATTGAAACAGGTTGTTTCAACTCTCCTCATTTTGATTTCATATGACAAATTAACTTATTTTGGGAGGTCAGACTTATGATTGTTTTCTGATTTTATTCCATTAAGCTCACTAATAGTAAAAAAAAAACACTTAGTGCATGCAAATCTCATTTGCATATATGGTTCCGTATTATCGTATAATATTTACAAAATTGCAAGTTTTTGTCTACAAGCATACAATGCAATACAAGTTTTAAACAAGATCGTTGGTTGGGTGTCCACATTAATTCTTAACATTTTTTTATTTGATCTTATTGAGGTCATTATTAATATATTTTCTGATGTCTCTTTGTTGTGTGTAGTCAATATAAGGTGGTAAATACAAAAAATAACCGAGCCTTTAATGAGGTCCTCCTTCAATACTTTAAATTTTTAGCAACATTCATTAGATAATCCACAGAACCAATCATTTAGAAACTTAACCTATACCTTTAATTTATTTTTGTTCAAGAGAAAGAGCTATGTGCTGGACGGATTCTACTACAATATTATTCTTAGAATTTTCTCGGTTTTTTATCAAATCGATGTGAAGAATATAAAATTTCTTATCAAATTGTGCTATTTTGATTAGCACATTTTTATTTAACTTCGATTTTTTGATTTTTTAACTAGATTATGAATTGTTTCAACTTACCTCAACCTCTGTTTCAACTTACCTCAGTATGAGGGGAGTTGAAACAAAATTTCTTCTTATGTTTAATTTGATATCTCGCCGTGAAATTAACATTTATGTATCTTTTGCCCTTGGTATTTTAAAGTATATGAAATGAGCTATCGATTGACACTAAACCCAAACAATTCATGATTATAATATTCTTTATATAAAACAAAACGTAAAAATTGTTTCAACTCTCCTCGGTCTCCCCTACTAATGAGGACTTTTGTATAACAGGTACCTATATCTACAAACCATTTTCAAAAACATGATTTTAATGTATCTCCGCTGGTTAACGCGGCGCAAGCGAACTCTCCCAGTCAGTAGACAAGACTTTCCATAAAAATCGTTTAGTCTTTTTACATAAAAGCACAATCACCTAACCTAAACCTTCCTCAGACTTTATCTATTAAAAACCGCTACAAAATCCGTTGGATAGTTTTAAAGATCTAAGCATACCTACATAGAGACAGACAGCGGGAAGCGAGTTTGTTTTATAATATTTAGTGATTTATTACTACAGTTCTTCCAAATATCTACTTTAAAAATAAAGTGACACCGCAATTCTTAAAATTATATTTTTGAAATAGCGATAAATACGCACCTAACAAACTACTTCTTCGTCTTTACGTCTACGTCTTACCTACATATTTTGACAAAGGTGCTCACCGAGGATTTGATCTCGGTATCTCCGTCTCGTACCGTGGTCTTTACCGCTTGACAATCGCTGCTCGAATGAGTAAATCAGTTGTATGTTTATGAGTACGTGTCTTTATACCACTGCGTCTTCTAAATCCTTAGACCCCTGAAAGAAATCTATCCTAGTTTCGATTACAATCCGTATCATCCAAAGGGTAGATTTTGGCAAAAAATTGAAAGAGGCAGAGGTAGCTTTCAGTAGCAGTTATGTTCTCAACATCTTATCTATGCTTATGACAAATTTCATCAAAATCGGTTCAGTGGTCTAAGCGGGAAAGAGTAACGACAGATAGACAAAAGTTATTTTCAAATTTATATTTATAATATTAATATATATTAATAATATGGATTTCATCGGAAAGACAAAATGGTCAAAGTCTCGCAGCCAAAGGTATACAGACTATATAATATAATATTTTTTTCTGTGAGCAATCGCTCACGCAAAATCTCGGTATCCGGATCTGGTACCTACAACCCGCAATTTGGCGTTTAACTATTTATAAGGTTTCAAAAACGCTTCGGTAGCCCGAAGCTGAATAAAAACTGATTATAAATTAAACGCATGCGGCCACACGCACACACACCGCCGTCCTTCCCGCCGGGGCTGCTCGCTGGACGGATCGAGCACCGACTCTCCCCGTCCGCAACCCCGGAAGTCCCCTTTTAGTCGCCTCTTACGATCAGGCAGGGGATACCGTAGCTCTATTCTTAATCCCGAAGCTACATGGACTGCTAGTATATTACCTATCTGTGAAAACTTTTAAATGGCTTTACCGATGTTATTTTAATGTTAGGTATACTACTGTGTTCGATGTAAGTTTTCCAAATAAATTTAAAAGGGTTTACGTCTAATTAATTAAAACTATACAAAATTAAATGTAATACTACATGTTTCTTATGTATTCTTTATTAGTAATTTTAGAATTTAAGTTTAAATTAAATCATTAAATTTAATTAGTTTATCAAATTAAATTAAAATTTGTACACCCTAAGGGGTAAATTCTTCGTTCTAAATATTTTGTAAAACCTTTTTTTTCACCCATATTTGTGCAAATAAAATATTTTCATTTCATTTCATTTTATTTAAAAAAAACTTGTAAAATTATTTTACTCAAAGTGAAGACAAAAATTCGGTCAACAAAGGAATCATAGTTTACAACCACTGACTTAACTGTGCCATCATGGAGCGTGTCACAATATTCTTCACGGCTAAGGTCACACAAACATACATTGCTAACATGTTCACAATACTGCTTCTCGCCTGCTGCGTGGCTGGCGAATGGGTAGAGATAGCACAGAACCACTACAAAACAGAACCTGCTCGTAGAGTGACTCTCAACAATCAAGATAGTGCTGCAAATAAAATATATGCAAATTATTCCATCACGGAGCGTCCCTGGAATAGAGGAGTCGTTACCAGGATTCCTAACCCGGGAAACATAAAAAGAGTGCATATACTAAATGAACCAAAAAATACATTTTCTTCTCCAAACATACAAGAAGTTCATTCAGCAGAATACTCAAATCTGAATGCCAAAAAACAATTTGAAAGTTTTGGTTCTGTAAGAACACCAAATATAAAAAGAACGGGAAATGTGGATACAATAAATAACGAGAAAGACAGAGATGCCACGAGAAAGTTTAATAAGCAAGATAAATTATTAGACAAAGGTGTTAACTCAAATATAAAAATTGACTTGAGATTATTCCCTTCGCGACATTTTAATAAACCGGATAAAGAAATAAATCGCATAACACATTCAAGCACGGTCAATGGAGCCAGAAAAAGAACAGAAGAAAAAGGATATCAAGAAGTCAACACATTCAGTGAGAATGAATCTAAAAACACAGCTACCTTTCAGGAAAACATCAATTTAGTAAAATCTACAAAACTGCATACTAGTGAGTCAACAGACTTGATGCAAAATCTTAATCTTAACCCAAGAGGAAAACACAAAGAAACGGATAACAAAGAGGATGGTATAAAAACTAAAACCAATCCAATATCAAGTGTTGGAACCCTTCCACCACAAGATCTGACCGCAAAACCGACAATAACTATGAATAAACAAAATAAAAGACAAAATATACCAAAACATAATACTGATGAATTCAATGAAATCAATAGACCCGTACATCATAAAGAAGAAGAAGAAGCGAAAGAAGAAAATTCTAAAACTAATGTTAAGACTCAATCGCAACAAGGTATTGGTAATAAAATGAGTCAAAAATACACCGACCAACATTCCTTTGAAACTGAAGACAGTCTCTCACACGGTGAATCTAAAGCAAATCCAGTAGAAGTGATTTGGAAATTAATGAAGGTGGTGACAGATAATATTTCTAGGAACACTCGACGAAGTTTTAGAAGCAAGGTTAAATACCTGGAAGGACTTCAAAACACAATATTATTGAATATAGGTAAACCATTAATAACTCAATTTTAACTTTTTTATGACTGTATGACGTAATGAATACCATACAGGACTGCCGATATCAGTGTCCTAGTTTCGACTCCTAGCGAGCTTATATTTTTGTTCTCGGTCTGGGTGTTAGAAATTGTGTTTCTTTGAGTAGGTATGTCTGTGTGTATCTATAGGAGTGTTGAGGCTAGGAGTATGAGGATGTATTTATTTATATTATTGACACATCGTAGTATTCATATATAACAAAGTTGAACTTGATGATAACACACACCTATTTAGTACAAGTCACATAATTATGATCATCTATACATATAATAAAACTGTAAGCAGGGTCAATTCTGTACATTGCATATAAATTTAAAAAAATACTTCTAGGGGTCTTTTTATAAGTAACAGAAGCTAAAAATATAAGTTTTGAAATTATTGTCTGTCTGTCTGTCTGTCTGTCTGTTGTTAGCTTTTCACGCAAAAACTACTGGACGGATTTTGATGAAACTTTTTTGTTTTATATATATTGGTCCTCGCTAACATTTAGGCTATAGATAATTTTAAAAATCACCCTTTAAGGGTGTGAAATGAGCGATGAAAATTTGTATGGAAAACTTGGATTTTTTCAATAGATTTTCTTGAAATTTGGTATAAATATTTTCTAACCAAAATAAAAGAATACGTGTTTCAGCATTTCCCGAAATTCACCCTTTAAATGTCAATTTTCTTTGAAACTCTTTGAAAATTGAGTTTCGAAACTTGATGTACAGAATATTTTTGTGCAGAGTAATATACTTATAATTTTGTATTTGTAATCTTTACTAACATAATAAGAATTATATTTAAGCTTTTTTCAAAACTACCCCTCAATAGCAAATAAAATGGATTCGAAAGTTGGTATCTCAAGCGTACAATAATTAACCTTAACGTAATATTTCATTTTCAAATTCTTTTCCCTTCTTTGAATGATGTGTTTACTGATATATTGTTGAATGAATTTCCGTAACATTAGTGTGTATTTCATATCAATCGGGTGATAAACAAAAAAGTTATGTTCATTTACACAATACGCGACATAAACTTAAAAGGCACTTTGGGGTATTTGTATGAAAGTTTCGGTAACAGCCAATTCAAAACCATAAATAAAAGTTTAAATTTAAGTAAAATTATTTTGAACTCTCACTAATATTGTCGACTATATTAAATATACTTAGATCAGCTTACTGTATTTTCTTTCGTTGGCCGAGAATGGCTAGACTATAGGTACCTAATAAGTGCATCGCGAGCCTTACCGCCGCCGAACCTTACATCACAGGCTCCATTGAGTTAGTTGCTCAGCTTATTAGTCTTCTTTTGGGGTGGAAGATTATGAACAGGCTGCAGCTGAAACGATTATTATCGCTACATTATATCAAGCTGCAACCTTTTTAGCATTACACTGCTGAGCATGGAGCTCTCCCAATATTGAGGAGGCCTCTAGCTCCGATGAACCGAAATCCAAATCTTACAATCTCAATGCATCCAGCATTAAGGTTGTAAGATACGGAATCTAAACCTTCATACAGAATGTACAAAGCCTTAACAAAACGAGACTACTGCAGACATCTAGGTGACGAATAGTTAAACTTTTAGTGAACCAACTGTTATTCTCAATATCTACCTATTTGGTAATTTGACATTCGATTTATCAACCACAAAGTTTACATGTCATACGGTAGATGGCGTTATTGAGCAATATTCATTTCTTCTCCAAAGTGATTCGATGGAGATAATTCAAATAAAAGCCTTAAGTCTAAAAAAAGTAAGTACATAGTGTAAAAAAATAAAAAATAACATTTCACACGTATAGCCTCACATTAGGGTAGATATACCCTGTGTCGTGGGTGCCATGAACACACATAGAGACAGGAACACAACCACCCAGACCGAGAACAGTTTCTACTCATCATTAAAATTTCTGCTTCGCCCGGATTCTAACCCGGGACAGTTCGATTAGCAGTCCGGCATGGTAAACATTGCGCCACGCGGGTTGTCCCATCGTTGGGTAGGTATACGTATGATGCTGAACATTGTTAATTGGACCAATGATAACTTAACTCATTTTTTGCGTCTCTTTATTGCGTACGGGCTGAGGGCTCATTCACACACGTTGATTGATGGAGATATTAAGGATTCTTTAAAGATTCTTTATAAAAATATTCTTTATTTCTAAATACAGATAGCACACTGTGTAGAGACCCTGCCTTCTGCTTTAGTTTTCACAATGTTATATGAGTTATGACTTATGACCAAACTGCTGTCCGCAAGTTTTAAACCTATAGTTTATTACTATAGTTTATTAATTGACCTTACAATTATTTTTCCGATTGTTTAATCCTAAGCACGTGTATGTTTAGAAATTTTATCTCCCAACTACAAGTAGTTGTATAGTGCACCTCTTTTCTGCAGTAGGTTAAAGCTATGTATATAGAATGAGTCTATACATTCTTTGCAGTATAAATTCACCCAATTTACTAAAGATACTATTTTTAACATAGATGAAGCCACGGGCACAGCAGTATCTCTTAACTTTAATAAACGAGGTACCACGACTGCGCTAGTCAAGGTCATCGATGATATCAGACGTGGCATGGATGATAGACTGGTCACAGTGGTGGTGCTGATTGACTTTTCAAATGCTTTTAACACAGTCGACCACGATATTCTCCTCTCCATACTTTCCCATCATAACAATTTTGATCCAACAGCCCTCATGTGGTTTACATCTTACCTTCGCGATCGTCAGCAGTCAGTACATCTGGGGCAGAAGTGCTCCAAATGGGCTGACGTCAGCACTGGCGTACCGCAAGGCGGTATTCTTTCTCCATTGTTGTTTTCGTTGTTTATCAACTCCATCACTTCTATAGTTGACTGTTCGTACCATCTCTATGCTGATGATTTACAACTGTATGTCCACTCTAAATTAGAGGAACTTCCCAGTGCAATCGCCACTATTAACAACAATCTTGATGCTATCAAACGCTGGTCGATTGCACATGGTATTCGCGTCAATCCTTTGAAATGTCAGGGGATATTGATAGGCAGTTCAAGATTAATATCCAAAGTGGACATTCTGACTCTACCAGCAGTGCTATACGACAATGTCGCTATACCTCTTGACAACACCGCGAAAAACCTAGGCCTACATTTAGATAGCGGTATGAACTGGCGGCCACAAATTAATGAAATCAGCCGAAAAGTCAATGGTTCCCTGCAGTCTCTTTATCGTTTAAAAAACTTCCTGCCGTACAAAACTAAACTAATGCTTATTCACAGTCTTATTTTGCCCATCATTGATTATGGTGATGTTGCATATCCGGACCTAAATGAAAATCTTCTGGATAAACTAGATCGCCTCCTTAATAATTGTATTAGATTTATTTTCAACCTTCGTAAATACGATCATATTTCTAGTTATCGAAGCCAACTTAAATGGCTTACTATTCGACAGAGGCGTAATTCTAGAATTCTTTTGGTTCTGTATTCTATTTTACATGATCCAACTTCTCCTCAATACTTAAAGGAAAAATTTCAGTACCTCTGTTCCTCGCATGACAGAGGTTTACGTTCCTCCAATAACCTTATGCTCGACATTCCTCCACATAAAAGTGACTTCTTCCGATATTCCTTTACAGTCCAGGCTATACTACAATGGAACACCCTACCCGAGACCGTTCGTAAAGCTCCCAGCAAAAGTATGTTCAAGAGGCTTCTTCGAGACCATCTCTTGCGTAATTCCACTCTTATCTGAATCATTTGAGGATCTGACTTTAACGGTTTTGTAATATGTTTACTTGGTTGTATTATAGGTATTTATATATTTAAGTATTTATGTTTGCTTATGTATATTTATGTATATATTATATATATTAATTATATATATTAGGTATAGAAATATGATGAAATGTATATTATATTGTGTTATTATTTGCTTATTAATTCTCTACTTCTATAGTATGCGCCTACCACAAGCTCTACTCATCACCCAGGGTTGGCTGGTAGAGAATGCCATTAGGCATTAAGCACGCCCTTGTATCCTTAGTGTAAGGTAATACTATAAGGTTAAATAAATAAAATAAATAAATATTTGTAAAGAGAATCTGATTGCGCGAGAAAAGCGAAACGTGAGAAAAGTGGATAGTAAGATCAGTACAGTAAGCATTCCATACTGTTTTAGGTTTGAAGGATTTAGAAAAAATACATTAGGTTTCTTCTGAACATATGAACATTGTATTATAAGTGATTTCACTATATGTAAGAATAATCTACCTACTACTTATTCAATGCAAATAAATAATCTTTAATTTTTAATCAATCCATTTTATAAAAGTCTTTATACACGCGGACGACGTCGCGGGCACAGCTAGTTAATGATAAATTTATGTGATTTTTTTTATAAGTATTCATGTAATGAATTAGAGAGAATGCCTGTTATGTGGTAACATTGTGTTCATCATCGCCAATGGACCGTAAGGATTGTGGACACAAAGTGTACCTACTTTAGTTTTAACTATGGTCTGACCAAAAACTGGATTGTTTACTTCACTGAACCGATGAGTTTGCATTTCTCTTTTGATGACTGAAATCCTAATTCTAAGGCAGTGTGTTGCTGCTTCTAACAGAAACGCAGAACAGTAGTAGGTACTCTTATGCCTTCCCGCTAAGCGCTAGCAAATTACTGAAGTTATTAACGTTACAGAAGAACGCATCGAGCAGGCCTGGCCGGACGAAGCGGGCGGAGCAGCGAGGAGTAGGCGCTCAGCGCGCGGCCACGTCGAGTTCCCTTCCTCGGAGAGCGCGCTCATGACGATATCCTTCCTGACGTTCGCCGTTTTCCTTATAAAGCTGGTTTTGGTAATATTCACTTAAGTTAAAAATTATCTACAGTACTTACTACGAAACTTTGTCTCAGAACTTCGTGCGGGTAGCAGCACAGAAGGCTAAAATTGTTCTAAAGTAATGAAAAAACTTCTTGGCACAACAGTACATGCGCAGTCGTTTATTGCACCAAACTTCAGAGAAACAAAGATCCGTTGTGACAACTGTTTAGTTGCATCTCTTTTGCGTTCTACCGCTTGGCACGGTCTCTTTTGATAAATAGGAGGCAACAGTTGCCATCCTCACATGCGGATCCAGCGGGGGCTAGGGGGGTCAAGAAACCCCACCCCAAAAGATTTGGGAACCCAAACCTTGACATTCCTCAAATTATACGTATCGTAACTAATTTTTAAATCCACGCGCCAACCGGATGCGTGAGCACTGTTTAAAGCACATACGGATAGCACAAAAGTCACACACTGTTGCCAACAATGTTGTATTGTAAGTTGGTGAAAATACCGCTTGGTTAAGTCAAACCCCCCAAAACTTAAAGACATTCGGGCTTCGATTCCCGGCGAAGCAAAGATTGAAATGATGAATTTCAGTTATTTTTCTCGGTCTGGGTGTTTGTGTGTCGTTGTCGATGTCGTTGTGTGTGTTTATCCCATTGTACTCGCGACACAGGGTAACTACATTACTTATTATCCTGACAGCATTTCTAATGTAGAAGAATGCAAGTCATGCATACCCTAAGCGAAACTACCGAGGTTAGATGTAACATGGATGAGGGTGGCAAATTTCATGCGTTTTTAGGGTTCCGTAGCCAAATGGCAAAAAACGGAACCCTTTGAATCCGGAAATTTGTGATGTCTGCCTGTCTGTCCGTCCGTATGTCACAGCCACTTTTTTCCGAAACTGTAAGAACTATCTATACTGTTGAAACTCGGTACGTAGATATATTCTGTGAACCACATTAAGATTTTCACACAAAAATATAAAAAAGCAATAAATTTTGAGGGTTCCCCATACTTAGAACTGAAACTCAAAAATTTTTTTTCTTCAAACCCATACGTGTGGGGTATCTATGGATATATCTAGGTCTTCAAAAATTATATTGAGGTTTTTGATATCATTTTTTTTTCTAACCTAAATAGTTTGCGCGAGAGACACTTCCAAAATGGTAAAATGTGTGTAACTTCTAAAATAAGAGAATGATAAAACTAAAAAAAATATATGATGTAGGTACATTACGATGCAAACTTCCACCGAAAATTGGTTTGAACGAGATCTAGTAGTTTTTTTTTAATACGTCATAAATCGTAAACCACTATTTACCTTTCATTCAATCTTAATGCAATGATTTCTATGGATAATCAAAGGCAATGATGTATTTCTGTTACCGCTATTGTTATGCAAATACTAAAAATAAAATAAAACTAGTGGACCCCGCAGACGTTGTCCTGCCTTAAAAGTAATAAAAGAGGATTTGTTTTCTTATTATCTTAAAGAGACTTCATGTTACTATCAAACAAAAATATAAAACAAATAATGACATACGAACTGTCCTGTTATTCTGAAAGTGTCAAAGTTTAGAACGGCACGGCACGAAATACAAACGTTTGACAGATAGGAACAATTTATATGGGAAAACTACTTATAAATAAAAAAAATAATTAAAAAACATTTCCAGTGGCCCAAATTGTGAATCTAAACCATCCTCGAATCCATTTGAATACACACAAAAAAATTCATTAAAATCTGTCCAGCCGTTAAGGAGGAGTTCTGTAGGAGCCGCCGTGTTGTGTCGATGGTACCCGGTTGTAACTTGTTGGTTATGGGAGGTGAAGAGATACACGGACGCGTAGTTAAGTTATGTTTGTTTATTGAACCACTGATTACGTTTGGTCGTCTGAGTCAGTAGGTCCGCGCGTGCCGGTAATTAGGTGACGACTAATGTATTGAATAAAGTTATGCTGTATGAGCATTTTTGGCTCGTACATGCTCCCGAGGGACAAGGAAAAGAACTCAGACAACCAAAGTTGTATACATATGTAAAGTAAAGTTAAGTTTAAATGTAAAAGGTTACAAAGTAGTAAATAAAAGTAAAAGTTAAATAAAGGTATACAAAAGCAATACAAACAAAAGTTAAGCATAAAAATACAACGTCATGAAATATTTGTTATTAAAGTTTGAAACTCGATCGAGCAGCTGTTTGCGGTGGAGTCTTGTTCCTCGCCGTTCGTTCTCCTATTTCCGTGTTGGTAGTTATCTCGTGTAGTTCTATGTCTTCTTTTATTTTAGGTGCAGGGTCATTTGTAATGCAGGTATTGTTTCTCTTACACGCAGGCATGCATTTTCTTACTCGCCAGACCACAATAGAGACGGCGATTCCTCCCACCAGCAAAGAGCTTATCGTGTAGTTGCTGACGTCGTGAATGCTCAAGTCGTTAGGCAGGCTCTCTCGTACCTTCTTTGGACAATTCACACAGCGCCATCTGATTCCAAACTAAGCAGAGCTTGTGCTATGGTAATCAGAAAGCTGATAAACATACTTATATAATTCTAAATATATACTTAAATAGATAAATTAATACCCAGACACAGAACAAATAGTCATGTTCATCACACAAATATTTGTCCTGGGTGGGAATCGAACCCACGACCTCACGATTCGCAGTCGGCTCATCACCCACTACGCCGCGGAGGCTGTCTGCATGGCTATCTGCTCGTTAATGGATGCATGTTCCCTATTCAAGTTCAATTTTGGAATAATAATTTTAGAATAGTTGAGAGTATTCCAAAACTCGTTAGGTGAGCCCACGGAAGGTGTTTGTAATGACGTTCCAATGTTCGTTTTGCTGCTAAGGACGTTATATGAGTATATAGTGTCCGTCTCGTGTTGCATTACACAGTCCTGACCCAATGAAATGAGTCCTGTCTTCGTTATCATTGTTGTTGTTATTTGATTTTCGCATACCATACGAATCGCACACTCGTTGATGCAGTTACATAACCATATGTTAGATCTATGTAACTTTATCCATTGGTCCGTACATTGCCTCGGTATCCAATCACAGGTTATATTGTTTACATTTCTACTCAGCATTTTTGCTTCGCAGGAGGCTGTGGCTCCGTTTAAGTTTTTAATTGGCATGTAGGCGTGGCAGATGTAGTCATCCATCGTCATTGTGTTACATTGTTGTAGATCGACCTCTTCTATTTCTATATATGTATTCTTCACAAAGTTAACTCCAATGTACTTCGTGGTTATCGCTATCGCTTCACATTGGTTGATCAAGCGTTGTTTTAGTATAGGTATATTATGATATAATGTATACTCGTCATCACTTAGTAAGGGAATATGCAGTTCGAATAGCAGGTATTGTTCAGTCAATCGAGCCTTGACATATATAAGTTTGTATATGTTTCGAACATCTGATCCATATGTATTTTTAATAGGTAATGTTAATCTGGTCGATATCTTTCCACCGATGTAGTTAAGTTGTTGTGATAGATGTTCTGGTGTAAAAAGTTTCATATCTAGATGTCCTTTGTACCTAAATATCTGTCAGTGCTCGTAGAAGCATCTGCTGGTTTCTTCTTAAAACAGAAATAAGTAGGCTCGCAGTCAATGCTCCTGAGTTCACGTCGTTCATAGTTTTTATAACTTGAAGTCTTGTCTTGTCCATGACTGTTATTTCTTCTTCCGTTTCGTTCATAAATCGCTGAATAGCTTGTAGTTGCGTTTTCACCGAATCTTCATTTTTCTTTATGATGTTGTTTTCTGCTTCGACTATAAGTGTTTGATTTTTTACTAACTGTAGTAAATATTGTTCGTTTGTTTTAATTTTTTGTATGTCCTGGGCGTATTTTTCTGCAAAATCGCTATCCAGTACCCCAAACAAGGTTCGAGCCAGGCTTCCTACACCGTTAATGTAGCCGCGCCGCCTACGTTGTTGATGTTGAGAGAGTAGCAGTGTGTTATATTCGTGTAACTGCTCCATCTCGAACTTTAGTTGTTGCGTCGTTGAGTGACATGGCTCTTCAGGCATGGTGTTACATAGTTTTTCTAGACGATTAACTAATTCTTCGACTTTTCTAGTACTCTGCCAGAATGTAGATAGATTGTAGTATACTAGAAGTTTCCATTCATCGTGTATAAGTTGAATGTTTCCGACGGAATCATAGTAAATAGGTTGGTTATCGTTCAGTTGTGTTATTTTTAAACGTTCTAGGGGTGCTGCCAGTCCACAAGTCAGAGTTGTAAACGCTACTAGTAACATCATAAATAAGTTGTACGTTTTCCTTTTGATACTTGCTGTTCTTTTTTTTTTCTTGCAGTTTTCAGTTGTATTAGAACTACAATTCTGTGTATTCGAAGATTCTACGCAGGGTTCGTTAATAGGTAGTGGGCATAGTTTTGTTATGGGTCTTTTAAAAAGTCCTTTTTGTGTTTTTAATGTGACCACTCGTACTAAGTTGTCGCTGCCGGGGTGTAACTCCACGACGCGTCCCATAGCCCATTTACCAGGAGGTAAATTAGTTTCTTTCACTAGAACTAGCTGTCCCTTATGTATGTTTTCTTTACTTTGTTGCCATTTGTTTCGATTTTGCAGTAAATGAAGGTACTCTTTCGACCAGCGATCCCAGTAGTGTCGTCGCATGAGTTCTATGAGCTTCCAGTTGTTTCTGATATCCATAACCTTCAGAGTTTCAGGTTCGTTGAGAGGTAATGCGAGCGTTGGACTCCCCGTTAGAAAGTGTCCTGGTGTCAGGTAGTCCAGGTCTTCCACATCTTCAGATAATGGACTCAGAGGTCTGCTGTTCATGCACGCTTCAATTTGTGTAAGGAGCGTAGCAAATTGTTCGTAGGTAAGTTTCTGTTGCCCGATTACTCGTTTGAGGTGTGCCTTCATTGAGCGTACGGCAGCTTCCCATAAACCCCCTGCCGATGGCCAGGATGGGGCGTTGAAATGCCACTCAATTTGTAGATTATTGATCTCTTTAAAGAACTCTGGAGACAGCATCGTCTTAAATACTTGAAACTCCTCTTGTAACAACTTTGCAGCTCCGACGAAGTTTGTGCCGTTGTCGGAGTAGATGTGTTTAGGTGTACCTCTTCTAGCACACATTCTTTTTAGGGCGGCAATAAAAGTTTCTGTTGACAAGTCCGAAACAAGCTCAATATGTACCGCTTTTGTGCACATACATATAAATATGGCAATATAGCCTTTGCAGGTTTTAATACCACGACCTTTGTTTATCTTCACATCCACATGACCTGTAAAGTCAACGCCAGTGTGTGAAAATGGTCTTGATGGTGTTATTCTTTCCTTGGGTAGACTACCCATCAATTGTTCAGTTCGTGTCGTTGTGTATCGACGGCAGCGAATACATTGTCGTAGCGTTTTCTTGACAGTTCTGTTGCCGCTTATGATCCAGTATTTATTCCTGGTGTAAGCCAGCGTTAATCTCGCTCCACCATGCAGTGTTCGTTGATGTGCCTGTTCAATTATTAATTGGGTCAGCCTTCCCCCTCGTGGTAAGAGGACGGGGTGCTTCGTTTCTTCGGGTAGGTTTGAGTGATTCAGACGTCCTCCAACGCGTAGAATTCCCTTTGAATCCAGGAACGGGTTGAGTTTTAAAATCGAGCTTCTTTGTTGCAAGTTTTTCCCTTTTTGAAGAGTTTTAATTTCCGTTTCAAAATGCTCTTCTTGAATCGTTTTTATAATATTACATAATGCGTTGTTTACTTCGTCCAATTTCAATTCGTTGACCCTCCTTTTATTTTTCAGCGCATCAGCAAACCGTATTACTAAGGCAAGTATTCTTGTAATACGATCGATGTTGCTATGCCGTTCAAGTATTGAATGAATTAAGTCGTTTTTATTATTAATTTGTGTTGGTTCCGTACTGTTAATTGTATAACATTTTGTTTGTAGATCCTCGTTTGTTGTATAGGTTTGCTTCGAAGGGGGTCGTTGTTGTTGTTCCTTAAGCCATTGAGGTCCTTCCCACCACAGAGAAAAGTCCACAAGCTTTGATGGCAAGAGTCCTCGAGTAGCGCAGTCCGCTGGGTTTTCGTTGGTCTTTACGTAACCCCAGTATATTGCAGGAACGATGTTTATTATTTGTGTTGTTCTGTTAGTAATATATTTATCGTATTTTGTTTGATTTCCCTGCAGCCATGCTAATACTACTTGAGAGTCGGTCCAGCAGGATATCTTAAGGTCATAGTCCTTAAGGATCTTAGTAACTTTCTCTAGTAGTTTAGCAAGTAATAATGCGGCACACAATTCCAACCTTGGTATTGTTGTTTTTTGTTTGATGGGTGCAACTTTAGTTTTTGATGCGAGTAGAGTAGTTTCGTATGCGCCGGTCGGTGACGTAGTTCGACTGTAGATGACGCACGCGTAGGCTTGCTCGCTCGCGTCACAGAAGGCTTGCAACTCGATCGCCTAAATCGCCTTATTGTTTTCGCTTTTTATCCATCTGGGTAAAATTATGTTGTTTATGTTTTGTAGATCGGTTTTAATTGTAATCCATTCTCTTTCTATAGCGTCCGGAACTTTTCCATCCCATCCAATGTTTTGATAGGTTTCAGACCATAATTTTTGAAAAATTAGCTTAGCTTGAATAGTTATTGGGGCCAGCCAGCCAAGTGGATCGTAGATCTTGCTTATCTCTGACAGTAGCCTCCGTTTAGTGTATGGTTCATTTTTGTTGTAGTTAGGTTTTTCGCTAATGAAATGAAATGTGTCGCTTGCGTTATTCCATACGAGTCCGAGCGTCTTGCTAAATTCTTCTTGTTTAAAGTTAAATAAGTTGGTTTGACTTTTCTCCTTTTCTTGTAGTTCTTTGAGGATAGATGGTTCATTGGTGGCCCATTTTCTTAAAATAAAACCACCCTTTTGAAGTAGTTCGTACAGTTGTTTTTGCATTTGTTTTGTTGATTCTAGTGTATGGTGACCTGTGATGACGTCATCCATATAGAAATCGTTTTGTAGCGACATTTTAGCTAGGGGGAAAGCGTTGCCTTCGTCACTAGCCAGTTGTTGCAGCGTGCGTATCGCGATGAATGGTGCAGCCTTGGTTCCGTAAGTGAGCGTACATAGCTGCATTTCTCTCAGCGGTTCTGTAGGGGTTTCTCTCCACACAATTTTCTGAAGAGATTGTTGATCTGGATGGATGAGGATTTGACGATACATTTTCTCGATGTCCGCCGTTAGAACATATTTATAGCTTCGCCATTTAAGGATCAGGGATAAAATGTCCTTTTGAAGGTTGGGTCCTTTTTCCATTAGATCGTTGAGGCTGTAGCCTGAGTCAGTTTTCATAGACGCGTTAAAAACCGCTCGCAGTTTCGTTGTTATTGAGCTCTCCCTTAATACGCCATGGTGTGGTAGATACACTTGACCTTGACTATAGGGTTCAGTCGCTGGTTTCATGTGACCTAACTCGATGTAGTCTCGAATTAATTGTTTGTATAGGGAAGCGAAGTGTTCTTGTCTCGCCATTTTCTTTTCTAGTTGAAGAAATTGTGCTGTAGCTTGAGGCTTCGAGCTCCCAAGGCTTTGTTTGTAGTCAGGCTTCATGGGCATTTTCACCACATATTGGCCGCTATTTGTTCTTTCCGTCGTTTCTGTGTAGTATTTTTCACAGTATACGCCAGATATTGTTGTTTCATGTTCCGAAGGCAGTTCTTCCATCTCCCAGAACTTTGAAATGTTATCTAGTTCTCGTATGGTAACTAGGCAGTTAAATTGTTTTGTTGCTCCGCACAGTATCCAGCCTAACTTAGTTTGTTGAGCTACTGGCGAGTCCTCGTTGCCCTTGAGTACACCATCTAGGATGACCTCAGAGTAAATATCTGCTCCCAGCAGTAAATCAATGGGGCCCGAGATGTTAAAATCTGGATCTGCTAGCTTTATGTTGTTTAGGTGTGTCCAGCTGGTTGTGTTAATGTTTGAGTTCGGCAGATTGTTGATTAGTTTACGCATAACCAAAGCTTGCGTATGGAATGTGTAATCTGAATGGATAGATTTACATTCCAGTTTTATCATCCCTTTGCTAGTACCCATTATAGTACCGACGCCAGTGACCGAGGCGTTCATCTTGCTTCGGGGTATGTTTAATCGTTGGGCTGCGTTTTCTGTGATCAATGTTACTTGCGAGCCTTGATCCAGCAACGCTCGAAGGATGACGTAATCCCCTTCCTTGTTCTTGACTCTAAGTTGAAGTGTCGTTAAAAGTATCTCTTGCTCACCGTTGATGTGATTAGATACTCTTTCAGCTGCTGTTGAAGCAGACGAAGTTGACTGTTGTTGTCTGGGTTTGTTTTCATGCAGTAGAGAGTGATGGTTATGGTTACACGTGCGGCATCTTTTCGTTGAGGTGCATTTCTCTGCTCCGTGACTAAACAAACAATTTTTGCATAAGTTTAAACTGTTTGTTGTTTTGATTCGCGTTGCGACATCCATATTTAAAAATATAGGACACTGCCTCAGCGCATGTTCATTTTTGCAAAGCGGACATTTATGAATCGATGCATGGTAGGTTTTTGTACACTTTCTTGTATCTTTATAGTTCGTTGACTTGTAATTATTATAATTTTTATGTTGAATGTTTGATGAGTTATTCTGTTTTTGACCGCTCTTTTTGCTTCTAGATGTTTCTAGCGTCATAAACTTCAACTCCAGGAACTCCATGAACTCGTTGAGGTCTGGAAGTTCTCTCGAATGTTTCATGGTTTGAATGTAGTCTCCGAAAGTGACGTCATCCAGTTTCGACGATAGTAGGTGTACAATAAGTGGTCCCCATGAAGGAATATCGATGTTAATGTTTTCTAGGGCACTTAAGCACTCTCTCGTCGTGTCATGCAGCTTCCTCAAATTGTTTGAGCTCGGTGTATCTATTGTAGGTTGATTGAGAAGTGTATCTATGTATGAGGTGAAGAGTAATCTCTTATTATCATAGCGATGTTTGATGATCTCCAGGCACGATTCATAGTTTTCGGCACTCACAGGGAGGTGTTTGATCAGTTTCTCCGCTTCTCCATGAAGTTTGGATTTCAGGAACTTCATTTTTTGGGTCTTATTTAGTGTTGGATTATTGTGTATCATCTCAAAAAATAAGTCTCTAAACGAGATCCAGTTGCTGTATGTACCGTTGAACTCTGGTAACTCGATCCGAGGTGTTGTTTTTTCGTAATGAGAAGTTTCGAATATTTTTCTATTCAACTCGTCTTTGAGGGTGTCGTAGACTTGTTCCCAGTGATCAAATTTTGCTTCGTAATCCTTATCGTTGCCTTGCAGTAAATAATTTATCTCCCAGTGAATTTTGTCAATAGATTCCCACTTACATTGTATAGTATTAAGATGGTCTTGTAGTTGCCACTTCTCTTTAACTTCTTCTAAGTTAATTTTGGAAACCGCTCGTTGAAAGGCGTTGAAGTTGCACATCTGGTTACGTAATAATGATGACAAGCGTTGATCTATGTCTTCTCTACCAGATTGCGACATCCTATAGACTTCTGGTGTTCTTATTTTAGGCGTTCCCGAAGGGCCAGGTTCGTTTGATATCGTGTTTCGTAATTGAGTCATAGAATGCATTGTTTCTTCAACCATATCTCTTGTTATTTTATACGTTTCCAGCGTAAAGTAATCGTGGTCACTGTTAGTAGATTCAAACTTCTGTAAAATTTCATGGTTCGCACGAAATTCATCCCATAGGGAACGTAACGCTTCGATCCGTTTGTTTAGATAATCTAAAGATTTTCTACTCACAGAATCCTTTTTGTAGTTGGTTTGAATAGCTTTGATTTTTTCATAGCTGCTCTGCTGTTTGTTGATGAGTTCCAAAAAGTATTCTTGCTTCGACATAGTTATTAGTAGGTAAATATGCCGGCGTTAAATTCACGAAGTTGTCGTTAGTTATAAGTTATATCGTTATCTAGCAGTGGACGTTATCCCCGCTGTTGGTTCCTTGAAAAGAAGCTGAAGACGTTATCTCAGCTTGTTGTTGTTATTGGTAGACGTAGACGTTAATTCTCCGACGAATGTTTGAAGACGCAGTGGACGTTATCCTTACTGTGGCTTCCTGCTGTTGTTGTTGAGTATCCGAAGACGTTATCTCCGACTGTTGTTTGGTGATGCAGTAGACGTTATCCCTGCCGGTTCGTTGTTAATTGGCGAGTTAGCGCAGCTTTCCCTTCTTTACGTGATGTGCACCTTCTCAATACCACTGGGGAGACCTGCTTGTAGGAGGCCAGTAGCACCGATTTGCTCACGTAACTGAGAAATACCACTTAAAAAACTCGGCCAATCAAGTGATCGAAGGACCAAAAAGAGATGTAGGAGCCGCCGTGTTGTGTTGACGGTACCCGGTTGTAACTTGTTGGTTATGGGAGGTGAAGAGATACACGGACGCGTAGTTAAGTTATGTTTGTTTATTGAACCACTGATTACGTTTGGTCGTCTGAGTCAGTAGGTCCGCGCGTGCCGGTAATTAGGTGACGACTAATGTATAGAATAAAGTTAATGCTGTATGAGCATTTTTGGCTCGTACAAGTTCAGTGACATACACACTCACAGAAGAATTACCTATATATATATTAAGATAAATATTTAAGGGGGCTCCCATACAATAAACGTGATTTTTTATAGATAATGGTGCGGAACCCTTCGTGCGTGAGTGCGACTCGCACTTGGCCGGTTTTTATTTAGTTCCTTGGATGGTACGTTAAAGTCTTTGAAGATTTCTTAACAGAAAGCGCATTGAACCTCGTGCTCGACCGCCCTATAAATTCACATATCGGAAGAAACTTTGCAACTGCAATTATATTGAATACGACCTCAGGGCCTCAGATGTATCTATCTAAAGCTTTCTTGAAGTCAGTTGTCGATGCCCATGGCTTGCAGGCATTGCATTAATTAATTCACTTCACTACAGAAATATATATTATATAATTTATAGTCGAGGTACTGCTTCACTTTTCGTATGCGCCTTCTCGATGTAAAGCATAAACTATAAAGCCTTTATATTTCAGCAAGTGATCCAGACGTACAAGAACAAGACCATGATGGTTACGCCGGCAGTGGTAGCGGCAGTAGGCCGCGCGGCTGCCACCCTCAAGAAAAGACCAGAGATCTGAACTGACTAATAATTATTGTATAAATGCATTTAAATAAAAGCTTGTTTAAAAGAAACGTTTTTTCAATATTTTTTTTATCTTGATGGAAAGCGATAGTGTTAAGTACTGAGTCAAATGAACCGAACAACGAGGGAAAAATATAAATATGTTGGATTTATAAAAAAAGTAAAATTTTTGATAAATGCATTGTGGTCTCATTAAAGTTTCGGCGTCACCTCACACTCAAAGCCAAAATTGTTAGTGCAATGTCTCGTATTGGACGCCTCTGAGTATTGGACGTGACTTCGATGCTCTAAGGTACTTCGTCAAGTTTCAACTTAGAGCAACAAAGGTAAAGGATGGTAAAGGATACATAATTTTTGTGCCAAATCTGGTACGGGGAAAGAACGCACACATTTTAATTTTGTCACACATTCACAAATATTGTTTCATCGCTACAGACGCATACATTTCTAAATATGTAAATTTCAATTAACAACGTCATTTTCTATCCACCGTCAACAGGTTTTTGGCGGGAAATCGAAAAAGACATATTGTGCTCTTGTTTTATTTTCATTTTCTTGGTGTATATTTGAGTTATATCGGATGAAGTTGATGGCATTTTTTACCGACTTCCAAAAGGAGGAGGTACTGTATTCGGTTGTATGTATTTTTACCGACTTCCAAAAGGAGGAGGTACTGTATTCGGCTGTATGTATTTTTTTTTTTTATATATATGTTCACCGATTACTCCGCCATCTGTGGACCGATTTTCAAAATTCTTTTTTTGTTCGTATACTTATACTCCCGAGGTGGTCCCATTGTCACCAAATCAGGATCTGATGATGGGATCCCAGGGAAATCGAGGGGAACTCTCGAATTTTATAGGCACACTCATTGGTTTTCTTATATTTTCTGAAGCATAAGAGATATTTGTGCATAGTAATCATCATCTCATGTTGCTGAGCTGATGATGGAAGGTACTGCGACAGTGAGGAGTTGAGAGCAAATTCTTTCAATAAATAGTTTTTTATTCGAAATCTCACATTCCTGAGGTGGTCCAACTGTCACCAAGCAATGTCTGATGAGGGGATCCCAGAGAAATCGAGGGGAACTCTCGAATTTTATAGGCACACACATTGATTTTCTTATACTTTCTGAAGCATAAGAGATATTTGTGCATAGTAATCATCATCTCATATTGCTGAGCTGATGATGGAAGGTACTACGACGGTTAGGAGTTGAGAGCAAATTCTTTCAATAAATGGTTTTTTGTTCGAAATCTAACATTCCTGAGGTGATCCAACTGTCACCAAGTCAAAGTCTGATGATGGGATCCCAGAGAAATCGAAGGGAACATTCAAATTTTATAGCACAACAAATGATTTTCATATTTTTACGAAAGTAAAACATGCATTTGTGTGTAATTATCATCATATCTTGTTGCTGAGCTGATGATGGAAGGTATTACGACGGTTAGGAGTTAAGAGCAAATTCTTTCAGTATGTATTTTTTTGTTCAAAACCTTATACTCCTGAGGTGGTCCAACTGTCACCATGGCAAAATCTGAATATGTGATACTAGGGAAATCGAGGGAAACACTGAAACTTAATAGGCACACACATTCTTTTAGTCATATTTTTTAACATAATACAAATATTTATGTCCGGTAATTATCACCTGATTTCGCTAAGCTGATGATTGAAGGTACAACTCCTCAAAGGTTAGGAGCTGAGAGCGAATTCTTTCACTAATTTATACGTTCAGGTGGACTGATAGTAGTTTCAGGCTATACCTAAGATGACTATTAGATAACATGATTATAAAAGGTATTTAGAAGTTAAGTTAATATTTTTCCAATTATGGTTATACATACGAGTATGTACAGAATTATTAAAGTTACTAAAAAGAGTGAAATAAATTAAGTTTTTAACAAAAAAAATAGAACCGACTTCAAACGGTAAAAAATAAAATTGTTCAGTACCTACTTCTTCTTGCTTATGGTAATGACTCTTAAAACTATTTTTGAAGTCGGGCCCTTAGTGAAATGTCCTGTCTTAGTAAATATAGTGTACCTTTCGTTCTGAATGGGCACCGACTCCAATATAGTTTTAACAGTCATTACCATAAGCAAGAAGAACTAGTTACTGTCCCACTGTCTGTACTGTCGGTGCCAATTTAGAACGAATGGTATGATATTTACTAAGGGCCCGACTCCAGAAATAGTTTTAAGAGTCATTACCATAAGCAAGAAGAAGTAGGCACTGAACAATTTTATTTTTTACCGTTTGAAGTCGGTTCTATTTTTTTGTTAAAAACTTAATTTATTTTTTTATATATGTTCACCGATTACTCCGCCGTTTGTGGACCGATTTTCAAAATTCTTTTTTTGTTCGTATGCTTATACTCCCGAGGTGGTCCCATTGCCACCAAATCAGGATCTGATGATGGGATCCCAGGGAAATCGAGAGGAACTCTCAAATTTTATAGGCACACACATTGATTTTCTTATACTTTCTGAAGCATAAGTGATATTTGTGCATAGTAATCATCATCTCATGTTGCTGAGCTGATGATGGAAGGTACTGCAACAGCGGGGAGTTGAAAGCAAATTCTTTCAATAAATATTTTTTAAACCAAATCTTACATTCCTGAGGTGGTCCAACTGTCACCAAGTCAAAGTCTGATGAGGGGATCCCAGAGAAATCGAAGGGAACATTCAAATTTTATAGCACAACAAATGATTTTTACTAAAGCAAAACAGGTAGTTGTGTATAATTATCATCATTATTACTGAGCTGATGATGGAAGGTACTATGACGGTTAGGAGTTGAGAGCAAATTCTTTCAATAAGTAAATGGTTTTTTGTTGGAAATCTTACATTCCTGAGGTGGTCCAACTGTCACCATGGCAAAATGTGATGATGTGATACTAGGGAAATCGAGGGAAACACCACATTCTTTAAGTCATATTTTTAACATAATACAAATATTTATGTCCGGTAATTATCACCTCATGTTGCTAAGCTGATGATTGAAGGTACAACTCCTCAACGGTTAGGAGCTGAGAGCAAATTCTTTCATTAATTTATACGTTCAAGTGGACTGATAGTAGTATTCTTTCAGGCTATGTGATGGCTATTTGATAAATATGATTATAAAAAGTATCTCTTTAACGTTTAGAAGTTAAGTGAAAAAAAAATCCAATTATGCTTATACATATGTGCAGAATTATTAAAATTACTAAAAAGAGTGAAATAAATTAAGTTTTTAACAAAATAAAAAATGCACGTTGTGCATTTTTGATGTCTTGGAATCGTTAGGGAATAATTCCGCACGAATTGCTTGAATGGGCATGATGACAGATTTTTAAATACCTTTCCTTATTGTAGGTACACGTCTCCTAGTTTCGAAAAAAAGTTTATTTCAGCAATAAACTCAACTTTTAACGTAAATTAATGTATTTTCTGCTATGTAATTTGAATTAAGCGCGAAAACGCTCGTAGGTGTCATGACACCGGCGCGCGGCGTCGGCTTGCTCGTCAAACTTCAAGCAACACGATGACATTAACTGAGGCGTGACGTCATTCCTTTTGATTGGCGTTTCAGATAACATGGCCGATTGCTGTATTTAATACTTTTATTTTATTGAAAATCTTATTAATCTTAATGTTTATATTAAAACGTGATCATATTTTAGAACTTTTTTAGCATATATTTTTCTGTAAAACCGTTTATTCTCTAATTCTTTAATAGTGTCATCATGCCTATTATCAGTACCTATTAATTTCTATCTAGTATTTTTACAAAGTACTCTCTCATTTTCTTTCACTATTTCTTCGTCACTTTTTTCATTAATAGATGCACTTTGTTCAATGTCCATATTTTAAATACTTGATATAAACGAATTTTAAGATAAAATTATACTTGACGCTGGCACTATGCAGAGTTTGCGATGCCATAATTGAAGAAAAAAAGTATAGACAGCCGTCAGATGAGCCGTCATCAGCTGTCACCCCTCCGTCTTAAGAGCCGGTGAGAGTTTTGGCGGGAAGTCGAAAAAGACATATGGTCTCTTGTTTTATTTTCATATTCTTTGTGTATTTTTGAGTTATATCGGATAAAGTTGATGGCATTTTGTTTGATATAGGTTAATTACAGTGCACGAGTGTTTGTGAAATAGAATAACAGTGCTAAAATATGTTTTTTCTGCTTGCCTCCAAAATTCCATCGGACACGTTCTATTAAAGTAGCCATCGCTTTACTTGAATGTCGGACTGACTAGACCGACTGATTACTGACGACTTACTTACTGACTTTGTTATTACTTCGTCCAGTTTCATTGAAACTGGCAAAAAATTTATGCATAAATTATACTTGACGCTGGCAGTATGCACAGAGTTTGCGATGCCATAATTGAAAAAAAAAAAAAAAGAGCCGGTGAAGATATTCACTCGTTCGGTTGTTACAAGAGTGAAGGTGATATGAAAGAAAATTGATTAAAATTAATTAAATTAAAAATAGCTATGAACACTTTTCGATAGTCAAGTTATCATAGGCATATATGTTTATAAATTATATTTGGTAAACAATATGTCTCATCGAATTATCAGATCGGTGAAGGTCGATCTTCCTCGTCTCCTCTACTATCTTACGAAATTTTGCGATCAGCACACGTGACCTCGCGCGAGTTTCATAGTTTTTACCCATCCCACAAAAAGTGCTCAACGCCGCTAAAGAAGTTTTCACTTCAAAAATAGAACCGACTTCAAACGGTAAAAAATAAAATTGTTCAGTACCTACTTCTTCTTGGTCATGGTAATGACTCTTAAAACTATTTTTGGAGTCGGGCCCTTAGTAAAATCAAAAATGTCCTGTCTTAGTAAATATAGTGTACCTTTCGTTCTGAATGGGCACCGACTCCAATATAGTTTTAACAGTCATTACCATAAGCAAGAAGAAGTAGGTAATGTCCCACTATCTGTACTGTCGGTGCCCATTTAGAACGAATAGTACGATATTTTAGTAAGGGCCCGACTCCAAAGATAGTTTTAAGAGTCATTACCATGAGCAAGAAGAAGTAGGTACTGAACAATTTTATTTTTTACCGTTTGAAGTCGGTTCTATTTTTTTGTTAAAAACTTAATTTATGATTGATATAGGTTAATTATAGTGCACGAGTGTTTGTGAAATAGAACAGTGCTAAAATATGTTTTTTCTGCTTGCCTCCAAAATTCCATCGGACATGTTCTAGTAAAGTAGTCATCGCTTAACTTGAATGTTGGACTGGACTGACTAGACTGACTGATTACTGACGACTTACTTACTGACTTTGTTATTACTTCGTCCAGTTTCATTGAAACTGGCAAAAAACTGATGCAAAAATTATACTTGACGCTGGCAGTATGCAAAGAGTTTGCGATGCTATAATTGAAAAAGAAAAGAAAACAATCACTGACAATGACAGTTTTTAATTTCTCTATGGTTTTGCGGTTTTGCCAATGAGTAACGAATCCCCCCCCCCCCCCCTTTGCCCATATTGTTCTGATTCTGAGTTGCCCATTTGCCTTGCCGGTTGGCGGCGGTTGTATAACGTAGTGTTTAATTTCTCTATGCTCTGTGCTGGGAGGGAAGCAGTAAGCCACAGAGTACATTTGTATATACTGAAATTACTGAAACAGTAAGCCATAGATTAAAATTATATACCGGAGAAAAAGCACGAGGGAAGGGAAGAGACGCGCGCGTCGTAATAAGTATTTCGTTTCATTGAATTCCATGAATTCATTCATTTCATTTTTATTACTTTCAATGAAACTAAATTGTTAAATTTAAAGATTATTCAACTGTTTATAACAAAATAAAAGCAACAGAAAGGCAACTCAGTTTGAGCGGTTGTCTTGTCATTGTCATTGACAACTTGTCGAAAAAAGCGTCGTGCGCATCTCACAGCACAGCGATAGTTAAAATACATTTTGGACTTTGGGAGATATTGATTCAACTGCAATGCGCAAGGAGTAGTCCATCACTGGTGGCTTCGAACACTCCATTTGCTCGTTAGCTTGGCCAGCAAAGAGTGGCGTAGATCACCGGCCATATGAGTGCCGTCGAGCAGGCCGGCACGTCCGGCCTTCACCGGTTCGCAAAGCTGGGCAAAAAGATGGATTACTCTTACTTACACGTAATGCCGGATAAGCTTGCAAGTATGTTGTCTTATATTTTTTTGCGTGCGTTTATGTGTCAGTCATCGTAGTATTTTCTACTCGTTTTAAACAAAATAATAGGTGTTCTTATATAAAACGAAAAAAAAACTCAAAAATGTGGACCTTTTCAATCAGACATCTCTCTTGTTAACTGCCAGCTAACTATGAAATCATTGCACACCTTGTGTGGTAGAAGATGATGGACTCGCAATAGATTTAAGATCTTTACAAACATACTGTGTTCTCGCAAATAAGGATTTGTATTTGCTCCTTGCCAGCACCTCTACTTAGTATTTTTACTTTTTTTATTAATGGCATAATATTTATTTTGTATTAGATAAGAAAGAATTCCTTTATGCTCTCGGTAATACTTACCAGTATGGACAGTCGATTTATGGGGTTTGTGGGAAGTGGCTACTGCTACCCCCCTGTACCATTCCCACCCTGCAGGACCCCATGGTTATGGAGATATTTATGGTTAAAGTTTTGATGTTAGAATAGCGCTATTTAGTTATTTACAATGGTTAGTGGGAGTGGGGTAGCAAGGGAGTTGGGGAGGGGGGGTCTGACTCCATGACAGCGTACTCCATACCCTAACGTAAGAAAGTGTGGCCTTTCCTACAGCGGGTCTCCCTCCACGCCTCCAGCTTTTTATATGCACTCTAGGAGTAGGACAGACAAGACCACGTGGATAGTGGGGTGCTCTGATTTAGTTTGGGTATTTTCTGAATATAAATAATTATAGTGAAAAAAAAAAGACAAAGAATTTTAGTTATAGCTATATTTACCGCTATTAAACAAAATGGTGTCTCTTCATGTTTCAGTCTAATTATAGTAAACACAAAGTTATTTTAGTGAATATAAGTTAGATTTAATTATGATGATACAACAAGAATTATTGTGTATGAAACTTAATGTTGCATTTGTTATACAACAAAATTAATAAGTGAAAATAAAAATATATTTAAGGTAAAAAAAACATGAGTAAATGTAATAAATTTTGTATGAAAACTAGAAAAATATATATTTCATAAACTGCAATCTGAAAATTTGCAAAACTCTTTCTTTTCTTTTAATAGTACTCATCTATCTACAAAAAAAAAAATGTGTAAATCAACAGTCCATAATGGAAAGTTTCGCCATGCTCTTTTCTACAAAAGTAATTGCACAAGAAATTGAGCAGCATTTTTCTTACAATTTTGTTGTATTTTGAAAATTTCAGTGCAACGATTATTACTACATGATCACTATTATTATTATACTATTATTATTACTACATGAGTTGATATTACCATAATCACTAAATGATAATGTTCTTTTGCAGGATTAAACAATTTGTCCCAGGTGTGTAGGATTTGTGCTGCCATTACTGATAAACTGCACAACTTGTTCCACAAGGATGGCCTGAAGCATGAATTGGTTGACAAAATTCACAAGTACCTGCCCATCAAGGTGAGTTGTTTACAATGACATGACAGAGGCTGTGGAATATTTGTTGATCTCTTCTTTGCTAAATCTTGTCTTCATATTATCTGTGTCTATAACTTTTAGGTGCTGCCCCTATTTTGACCCTAATTATTAAGCTAATACTGGAAATAGATGATAAGTCAGTAGCCTGACTCTCTCACTCAGACAAAAAAGCAACAATCAGTTTTTTTCTTACCCAAGAAACAATAGATCAGTTTAAACAAACAAGATTCATATATAAATAGTTGTGAATGGCAAAATGTGAATGCCCAGCAACTGGCATAGTACGCAAGTGATTTACATGGTCAAGCCAAACCATTAGTATTATCCATATAATTTAGTGTCATCCATATGACTACTAGTGACAAAAATTTCACGTAACACCACATCATTAAGTCAAGCCATTGGTCTGGATTGTTATTGATAGATAAAAGTTGTAAAACCGTGTCTGAGGCCTAATGAGTGATTACAACTGTTAAGAATAATTACGTCTTTGATATATCAATTCCCAATAATATTCTGGACGTGACCACTGTTGGGCCACCGTGTCGCTCAGCTCTAGTTCCCCATTTTTCTTAGCTCTCATTATATTAGCTACTGAAAAAGAGTTATTGGGCAGCAACCCCATCTATCGTATCGCGTGTGAAATAAGTTCTTGCTGGTTGATTGGAACTCCGTGTTGAACGTTTACCAATATTTTCCTAGAAGAGGTATTGAGCAACAACGCCATCTACCTACCTCATCTCATGTAAACTGAGTCGTCATATGTCGAAGTAAAACCAATATAGCTGTAGTTGTAGGTATACTGATGAGCGCCCATGTTTCTACGAAGTTTCCATCTTTCTTATTGAATTTGACACTGAAACCATACCCTAATTTTATTTACCACCTTTTATTAGTTTATTTAAAGTTATTGTATTGGGAAGGTTAACATACAATAGGATTACCTTTCTTAAGCAGCCTGTGCCAGTCGCAATGCAACGACACTGCATTCCAGCGCTGAATCAATGTAAATCAATCAGCCCTTATATTAAGTATGGATTCTCGTGTCGCAGTGTTTGTTGCCAATCTCTTCCGAAATGGCTTGACCAATACTGAAAACTGAAAAAAAGAATTTTTGTTTGCATATCCGGTAGGTCTGAGAATCAGTCAATATCTATTTTTCACGTCCTTAATGTTAAGGGTGGACCTAACCAAACATTCAAACGCTGTACGGAGCTAACGGGGTCAGCTTTACTACTATAATAACCAATCACGTGACATTTATGACCAAACTTGAAATTTAAATCTTCACATTGTACAGTTTCCATTCCATGTCGCCCGCATGCATGTTAGATTTTATGCAAAGAAACCCTTGTACTCCAGGTAGAGAAGGATGACCAACTGCCGCAGTCGATCTGCGCGAACTGCCGCGAGGCGCTGCTCGCGTGGGACGCGCTGGGGCAGCAGGCGCGCCTGGCCGACCTCGTGCTGCGCCGCCGCCTGCGCACGCTGCCGCCGGACCAGCGCCGGCCAGCAGAACAATGTGTATGTTTGCATACGTCCTTTAAAACGCTCACTTCCTTTTCGCCGAGTTATTATTATCATCAGACCTTGGCCTTGCTCAAGATGAATAGGTTCTATGTTTGAGTTATGGCTGATCAAGATGTATTACAACACTCAAACTAAATAAACCTCTTAGATGTGTGTATTCATTGAATTAAATTTCAAAATATGAGATAATATCTCAGATGTCTTTGAGAAGTAACCTTTTACAATTACATTTCAGGTTCCGGGACCAAGTGCTGATGCTGGTACAACCTCCAGAGATGGAAAGTAAGTAATTTTTTTAATACAAATAAGTTTTTTATTCAATCGTAAATCTATTGTACGGTTACAGGTTTGAGGATACGCTTTCTATTAACTCTTTAGTAAAGAATTCGCTGGCAAATTACTTCAACTCCCTAAATTTAGATGAAGACAACTCAGATTTTCAATACATTTGCCTAAAATGTGAGAATTTTCTAATCGGAGATACCTCCGAGGATTTAGCGGCACATCTCAGCTCGCACCATCAAATTGAAATACAAATTCAGCAATCCATAGAAAATTTTATAAAGGAAAATGTTACATTCGAGGAGAACCTCGCAATACACGACTTTGAAGATGACATTGACTCCGTGCAACTAAAACATGATGTAGAATTACCCGAATTCAGTTGCCCCTACTGCAAATGTATATTCTCATCTCCGTCGCGACTCGTGTGCCATTTCGGCAAGCACGTGGATGTGAGCTTTGAGAGCGGAGTACTGTGTTGCGACGAGGTTTACGACGACAAGAATTCTTTCGTGCTCCATCTGCAGCAGCGACACGCGCGCTCCGCCCCCGCCGGACACACATGCCGCGCCTGTGGCTTCTCTGCCGGAAGTAACGAAGAGCTACAAGAGCACATAAGTGTTGCCCACGTGGAACCAACCATACAAACAGAGGAGGACGTTAAAGAAACGAAAACGAGGTCTTTAAAATACGTTCCTGCAACATGTCCGAAATGTAAGAAGGTCTTCTCAAATAAGTACAATATGCTCGTTCATCTCAAAAATCACGATGGAAAGACGAATCAACATACCTGTGAAAAATGTGGAAAAGTTTACAAGAGTCTGGGGAACTTGAATTATCACTGGAAGGTTGTCCACGAGGGAGAGTTGAGATTTGTGTGCTCGTCGTGCGGGGAGGCGTTCCCCACGAGGACGGCCCGCGACGTCCACTCGCGGCTGCACTCGGGGCTGAGGCCCTACTCCTGCGACTACTGCGGAAAGGCGTTTCGAGCTAAGAACACGTTAAATCGCCACATTGAAATGCACCTGGACGTGAGAAAGTATACATGCTGTCTTTGCTCGAAGAAATTTAGAAAGAACACTCACTTAAAATATCACATTACCACGCACGAGCGGAAATAACCGAGGTCGTTTGTTGCAGATGGAAGCTCCGCCGCGACAGCTTCGATAGTTATCGATTGATGAATGAATTGAATTCAGTGGACCAAAGCGATACATTTAAAAATGTAAACAACTTGTATGGTCGTCTCGGTTGCGACGACGATCGAGTCGAACTCGAAAGCGGATCAAATTCGGAAGACGAGGATGTACCCCTGTCAAGCATGGCAACCGAAAAATCGACAGAAACGTACAGAAAATTTTACGAGGCACTCTTGAACTTTAGAAATCACATCGTAAGGGAGCATAATTCACAAGAGTACAGTTATCCGGACTTCACCGACTCGAGCTGCTCCGAGGGGGAGGACGAGTTGCGAGAAACCGGCGAGCTGGACATCAATAGCTATGACGACCTGTCGAACTGCAACATGAGACGGGACCGCATGAACGAGGAGACGCGGCGCGAGCTGAGCGAGGTGCGCACGAAGGTCAACGGGAAGGTGGTGTTCACGTGCAAGCAGTGCGGCCGGGGCCTGAGCTCGTCGCACACGTACCTGTTCCACAAGCGCATCCACACGGGCGAGCGGCCGTGCGTGTGCCACGTGTGCGGCAAGCAGTTCCGCGCGCCCAGCGGCCTGCAGCGCCACCTCACGGAGACGCACGAGCGCGTCCGCCGCTACGCCTGCAACCTGTGCTCGAAGACCTTCCTCAACCTGCAGAACCTGAAGCAGCACTACCGCATCCACACCGGCGAGCGGCCGTTCGAGTGCGCGCAGTGCGGCAAGCGGTTCACGCAGAGCGGCTCGCTGCACGCGCACCTCAAGACGCACTCGGAGCAGTTCCCGCACGGCTGCGTGGAGTGCGGCGCCAAGTTCCGGCTGCGGTCGGGGCTGACGCGTCACAGGCTGAAGCACACCGGCGAGCGGCCGCACGTGTGCGCGCACTGCGGCCGCGGCTTCCGGCAGCGCCACGAGCTTAACGGCCACGTGCTGGCGCACTCGGACGTCAAGCCACACGTCTGCGCCGTGTGCGGTGCCGCGTTCCGGCAACGTAAGGCGCTGAGACACCACTGCAAGCGCGCCCACGAGGGCCCCGCAGCCGAGCCGTCGCACCAGCTCGCGTACACTCATATTCAGCCTTACTAGAAGTCAAAATGTTAGAATGCCGTATTTTGATGTAATGGTTTTCAAATATAATTTATTTATTATTATAACCTTTGTTTCCTTTCTTTTTATTTTATTTATTATTTATTCATTATTTGCCCCTAATCAAGTAGTAGATAAATGAGAGATGTTAGAATTTTTGCAACATTAGGTTCCGTCTGAAACAATATTTTAAGTGGCAATGTTTTTCATTCATATATTTAATAAAAATTAATATTGAAAGTCGCTCGGCAAAGTATTATACGGGAACGAAATGTTTCGCTTTTCAGTCAAAACTTAAACTCAAATAGCATTGAAACCCCCGGCGAGGGCGAGCCGGTCGAATCGACCTCCGAGCTTGGTGAGAAGCCGGAGAGACCCGCGGGAGACGTCCTGGTGACGGAGAACGGCAAGCGATACGTGCGGTGTGACACGTGCGGCAAGAGCGTGGCGCGCGGCTCGTGGCGCCGGCACGAGCGCACGCACCGCGGCGAGCGGCGCTACAGCTGCGCGGCGTGCGGCCTGGCCTTCAGCGACTGCGGCAACCTGGCGCGCCACGCCCGCCTGCACCGCGCCGAGCCGCGCCCGCACGCCTGCGCCCTCTGCGGCCGCGCCTTCACGCGCCGCGCGCACCTCGCCGACCACGTGCGCGCGCACGGCGAGCGCCGCGACTTCGTGTGCGACGCGTGCGGCCGAGCCTCCAAGTCGGCCGCCGCGCTGCGCATGCACCGCCGCACGCACGCCACCGCGCGCCCCTTCCGCTGCATGCACTGCGGCGCCGACTTCAAGCGCCGCGCCGAGCTGCGCGCGCACCTCTCCGTGCACACGGGCGAGCGCGCGCACCGCTGCGCCTGCGGCCGCGCCTTCCGCTTGCGCGGCCAGCTCGCCGCCCACGCGCGGACGCTCGCGGCGCGCGGCCAGAGCTGCCAGCCCGCCGCGTAGTGCGCACCTACTGACGCGCCGCTCTGTTGCAGGTTCGCGGACGCCGCCACCGACCCGCGCTCGCCCTGCCCGGAGCGCGTGTGCGGCTCGTGTCCGCTGACGCTGCCGGCGCGGGAGTCCGACGCGCACGTCGCCGACGACCGCGCCCACCTGGTCATGCGGTGCAAGGAGTGCCACTCGTACCTCGATAAGCGGGACCTCATCTTCCACATGAATCGGCACCCGGCGGGGGCTCCGACGACCGGCGTCGAGGCCGTCGTGCGAGATTACGTGCCCCGGGACGAGGGGCAGAGGCGCGAGACGCTCGTCGCCTTCAGGCAGAGGGTGGTCGAGCTCCTGGGCGAAAATACCGAGAGCGCTGAAAATGTCGAAAACGGTAACCGAAACGAAACCAAGGAATCGATCAACGGGGAACCGAGCGACGACGACGACATCCTATGTTTTATGAGAAAGGATCAAACCGTGTGCAACGTCGACCTGGAAATCGCCCGGATGGCGGACAGCATTAGGACCATCGAGGACATCGAGAGGGTCCTCGCCGAGGTGAGTCAACTGGCCAGGGAGCTTAGCGAAAGCGAAAGTCGACTCGAGCGAGCCGAGAACAACGGAAACATGGACCGAAAGGACGAGAACCGGGCGGACGCCCCCGCCGAGAGGACTCGTCCTCCCAGCAGGGACCCCGCCGCGAGCAAGCGGCCGAAGCGAGCCAGGAAGGACTTCGTCAAGGGTGCAAAGCAGGAGCCGGCGGAAAACAGCTCCGAGCCGGCGTCGCCCGCGCGCGCCGACGACGAGCGCTCGCACGACGGCGACGACGAGGCGGACGCGGCGCGCTCGCCGCCGCACGCCGCGCGCGCGCGCCGCAAGCCCGCCGACAAGTCGCCCAAGGCGGCGCGCACCTGCCCCATCTGCGGCAAGGAGTACCGCGCCTCCTCCAGCTACTTCTACCACATGAAGTACTTCCACAAGCGCAGCCGCGAGCACGAGTGCGAGGCGTGCGGCAAGAAGTTCGGCACGAGGGCGAACCTCGCGCAGCACGCGAGCATCCACACGGGCGCGTGCGAGCTCGCGTGCAAGGAGTGCGGCAAGCGGTTCCGCTCGAAGGCGAGCCTGTACATCCACGAGCAGAGCCACGGCGGCGTGAAGCGCTGGGCGTGCGGCCAGTGCTCGCGCTCGTTCCGCTGGCGCACGCACCTGGCGCGCCACACGCAGCGCCACGCGGCGGCGCGCGCGCACGTGTGCGGCGCGTGCGGCCGCGGCTTCAGCGTGCGCTGCGACCTGCTGCGCCACGCGCGCACGCACGCCGCCGACGAGTTCCACTGCGAGGAGTGCGGCCTGAAGTTTGCGCAGAAGCGCTACCTCAAGGTGCACGTGCTCAAGAAGCACGCGGCCGCCGCGCCGCCCGCCCCCGCCCCCGCGCCCGCCCCCGCGCCCGCCCCCGCGCCGCCCACGCGCTCCTGACGCGCGCGCGCCGCCTCCAAGTAGGACTTGTCAATTTAAGATTTGACATTTTGTAGTACTAAAAGTAGCGCTCATGTAAGCGCGTTTTCGGAACGACCGTGTATGCGCCGAAAAATGCGCTTGTTTGAAATCCATTTAAAATATCCTACATTTTACTATTCAATTTTATCTGTTTGCAATTCTTGACACGGCTAACGCGCGTGCAGTAATCGGTAAATCTGTCTACCTTGTCTGGTCGACGTAAAATTACACCGATTGCTTGTCGCAATTAAAACCAAAAGTTTGTAAACAATGTAATGTCTCAGCACTGCGGGGCCTGCGCCGTCACTACATGAGACTGTTTGCTTGGATCGATATCTGTAGTGTCACAACTATTGTCAAATAAAATTAATACAACACTTCAAGAACTTTTACGTTGAAAATGTTACAAGTTTTATGTCTAATAATAAGTAAATATATCTATGGACGTTACATAAAAGCTTAGGCTCTGATACTGTATCACAATACTTTGTATTTTTATTCCTATGTGATGAAACGTAATGTAAATTTCTCAAAGTGTACAGCTAGCCCCCCTAACAAGGAGATGTAGAGTAAGCTTAGTATTTTATTATAAACGTATCAAACTTATTGTTACTATTTATACTATATTTATTTTAAGGTTAGTTATATTTTAAGGTTTTTAAAACAACCAGAAATAAAACGGATAGAGCTTCTGCATTTTAATTGACAAGCAGAATGACCCAGAGTAATGGCTGGCGATGGCTTATATATTATAGAGACGACTCCCTCCTTATTAGCTACAGCTTGGCTAGGCTGAAGGGAGACGTCAATATGGCATGGCGGCATGACTCCGATTGGCTAGCTGGTTGACATGTTCAATACATTTTTCTATTATGTTATTCATTGTAGAACTTAAAAAAAAGAACTCTCGTAATATTTGTATAGTATTACGTCTATTTAAAAAAGGTAAAGGTATATTTTTGTATCTTAGTAAGACAGTGAATTATACAATATAGAATGTTGTCGCATACTCGGTGTTTCTATACTAGACTAGCTGCGCCCCGCGGTTTCACCCGCGTTAGAAATTATCATTAGCATGAAGTGGATATACTCCGCAAACTTATTTTACTTAAAATTATCTACAGCATTGCGTATGATGTCCACGATCTATTATTAATAATATGCTGTACGTAACCGCCGTGATGCACCGCCGCCGTGTCGTTCTAACATGATGAGTACTATATCAGCCCCAGTTTCGCATCATTCTTAGCTCTCATTAAATAAGCTACTGAAACCCTCTGTTATTAATAAAAGGAAAGCAGTAAAATGTAAGAAAATATAATTTATAAATTAAGATAAGAAGGACGGATCGCTATCAAACAAAGTATATAAGAGCGCCACAAACCAATTTTTAAACGAAATCGTTGTCACAACCGTCAGTGATAGCCCGCTCCCGCATTCTGTGACCGCGCGACAGGCCTTTGTGATATTGATTCGGTGGTGGGAGAAGCATATAAAGGATAGCGGTAGTTTAAGAATTATCATAAAATAAAAGTAGCCTAGGTTATTCCTTATTACAACAGCTACCTGTCTGTGAAAGTATCGTCAAAAGTCGGTAGAGCAGTTTCAGAGATTAGCCGGAAAAAACAGACAGACAAAAATTGATTTTTTTTTATTTTGGCATATACATATACCGTATAAACATTCATATTCATGTAGTAAAAAGCGGTTATTTTAATATTATAAACAGACACTCCAATTTTATTTATTTGTATAGATATATCAGTTTCGCATAATTTAAAAAAAGCGGTCAACGTAGTCGCTGGTGGTTGTGCTGCTCTTTCCACATTTGCTTCATTAAAATAAACACGTTGGCCATTCTCAAGATGCAATTTGCTTTAATCGAAGCACGACCAAAATGAAATGACCGCATAAATGAAATAACAACATACTTGTACTGTCAACACTGAAAAAAGTTAATTTGACAGCAAAATCCCCATTAACAAATTGATCCACCATTTATTGAATTCATATTTTGTTACAAAAAATGTGATAAATGAAGAACTGCTCGACCGATTTTGTGCAAACTTCACATAAACCATCTACTAAATAGTCCGAACAAAGCTTAAACATTTGGTTTGGATAGGTAGGTGAGCCCGTTCTTGAGTTATAAAATTACAACGAAAAGTGGCATTGATTTTTATATAGGTACTAGCTATGATACCCGGCTTCGCTCCGGAGTTGACTTAAGATTACGTGGTAGTTGAAATAAAAAAATAAACTATGACAAAAAGTAAAAAAATATAGAAAACATATTCTGATTATTTACACTACTTGTTTATAAACATTTTTCATTTTATTGTCCGGGGTATATTTATATAAATTTTTCGAATTTCCTATTCTTGAGCAAGCTACATATAGTTGACCGTGAGAGAAGCAGGATTCTTTGAGGTTGATCCCACAATATTTTAAAGTTTGCCCTTGTGCTTTGTTAATTGTAAAACTTAATTCTCACACCTTCTAGAATGTTCTCGACAATGCTGCAATTGCTCGCAGCGCCTTTCGAAATGCAACCCAAATAATCGTTGTTCTGAATGAAGTTCAAATACTCGACAACAGATGGCGCCACTATACAAAATTTCCAAGTTGAAGGGTTGTAAAAGCCCTTATAACTTTAAAAACACGCCCTTTAGGTTAAAACGGGAACTTTCTTGTTCGAGGGGGGATAAAGGGCCATCACACTATATAAGTCCCTTTATCGTGCCGGGACTCCTTTATAAGTTTTATCGGCACGCACATTTTATCAACTTAGTTTTATTATATAATATGATATGATAATGATGATATAGATTATAGTGTAGAAACTTAAAGTTGTAGTTGTCTTAAAGTATTTTTACTGATTGTATTGTTAAGATTTTGCTTTTAATTTTTAATTTAAGGTACAGAAACCTATATTTTTCTTGTATTTTCAGTTTCTCTAAACGTTTAAAAGAAACAGTATTATTTACTTCATTTTTTTTTCTTAAAGTAACTTAAATGTTTGAGTTTTCTTGAATAAAACATATTTCGGAATAATTATGTGTGTTATCTTTTAATAAGCCATATTTACATATCTTATAAAAACAATAAGTTTTAATATGCAGCATCAAAATCATGCAAATAAATTAATATGTTTACACAGTACCTCCTCCTTTTGGAGGTGAGTAAAAATAGATTTTTTGTGATGGTGAATTAATTTCACATAATATTAGTTCTGTTTAGATTTTAGGTTCCTTATTTTAATGTTTTAGAATAATTAGAAAACAATATACTAAAGATTAAACAGATAATCTTTTTCAGGTGCCTTAATTATAGCTTCTAATAATAATCAGTTGGGTTGTACACTCCCAGCGCCTGAAGCTTTAGCCCATGTACAGAAAAAGCAAGTATGTCGGAAGTTGTTCAAGTATTACGTAAGCACTATGGGGGGGGGGGGGTCGTTGCTTTGCTTATTTTGGATGACATGGAGGGGTAGGGGAGTCTAGGAGATGATTACGTCATCGGTAGTTATTTACTTTTTTACACGAATGGCAACCCTCACATTGTCTGCTTGAAAACGAACCGCATTTTCGGGGATTCTCGCAAATAATGCATACCTTTAGGCACTCTCTTTAAAACAGAGTAGGGGAATTATCGCGCGCTATTCACTTATCTAAAGTTCCTCTGTTAGTGTATTGTTTCGTTTGAATATTATAGCGAGTAAAGACGTATTGTAAGCATAGCAATGCAAGTTAACATTTATGTTATCGTTGATTCCATTAGCCAAAGTTTAATGTTTAAATAAGAAGTCAAATCAATTCAAATAGAAAAATCCAAGTTCTACCAAAAATTGTTTGAAAGTTTTAAAAAATCTCTTAAAAGTACGAAAGTACAAAATTTACAAAAGTTAGTGTTAGTTAAAATTATAAAAGACGAAGTGTAGCGAAATTATAAATATTAAAAAATATATGTAATATTTAAAAAAATACGTTAATAGAAAAATGTTTACGTAAGCATGGGGGGAGGGGGTAAAAGTTTTGCTTAACTTTGCTGACAAGGGGGATGGGGGGGTAAATAGTAATTGTAATAAATCTGCTTACGTAATACTTGAACGGCCCCTATCGAGTATGGACTAGCCTTAAAAACCATATTGTATTGGTCGTACAAAAAAATATTTAATATTGTGAAAAAAAATCACATTTAACTAGCACTTTTGTCTCTCGAATGCACGTTTATCGTAGTTGTGGGTGTATGCTCGTGCACATTGCCTGAAAAGCTGACAATCGGTCAATAGTTACCCACAACTATAGACATTATAGTAAAAAGACTGGGCGCCGTGTGACTGACAAGCGCACAGTCAGGCTGGAACACTGCTCGACCGACGGTCAGCGCTGACAATCGGTCGGCGCACCTATATCTATATCTATGCAAGTGTATGAATGCGCACACAGCCACGCTGACGGTACGCGCGTTCGGCCGGTCGAGTTGTTGGTCCGCCTCGTTTGGCGACCGACGCGCTATGAGATTGTATGTATGCTTACAGTCCTTCGCTGACGGAGGGACCGACCGTACGCGCGTACGTACACTCAGAGCAAAAATGAATATAGATAAAGAGCGCGTCGCAGTTCGCCGTCAGCGTAGCACTGAATGCATTTTCGCAACCGAACGGTCAGAACGTACCGTCGGTCGAGCACTGTTTCCAGCCTTACAACTGCGTATGCATATTGTTGAGCAGCGATGGCCGAGTGGTGTAAATCCCCGTCTTCGACGCGATCGATCCCGGGTTCAAATCCTCGGCGCGCACCTCTGACAAAGAAATCTGTAATGTGCGCATTTATCGTTGCTCCACGGTGATGGAAAAAATCGTGATATTTAATTAATTACGATGTTCTCCATCGTCGTGCATGCTTGAGAGGAATTCATAATTTCTCGAAAGCATGACGTCCACCAATCCGCACTTGGCCAGCGTGGTGGACTATGGCCTAAATCCCTCTCACTAGTGAGAGGAGACCTGTGCCCAGCAGTGGGACATAAAAAAAGGTTGAAAAAAAAATGCATATTGTCTCTGTAAACAGTAACACACAGAGAAACACCCCACAAGCGGAGTAAACGTGGGCTCATGAAACAAAGTAGCTATAACATAATTCTATATTTTTTTTAAGATATAGATACTATGTATACTTTAATAAATTACTTATTAGCTATGTGATGAAAAACGAAATATTTCAATACAAGACTTAAATTAGTTACTCAACGTACATACATATATAAAAAATTTACCGATGCTGTTGCAATCACATAATTACATAGTTTTGGAAACTTTATTTCAATAAAATAATTTAGTATCAAATAACATTCCTAAATTTACATAATAAAAATATACAGAAAATAATAATTATGCACATAAAAATATTTCATAAAGCATACGAAACATACAGATTGGTCTCACCAGGATCTGCATATTTATTATGTATGTGGTATGGTTGTAAGGTAACAAAATAATTTTAATGTTTCACTATAGAAATGTACATCGACACTTTGTTTATTATATGTTATATTAAATACTTCTTATTCTAAACTGTTCAGAAATAGTAAAGGCGATTGACATTTCGTATAAATTTCAATACCTTTTTTAAGTGTTCACAAAATGGCCACACCTATGCTTTTTGTGAACAGTCTCCACCATCGAATTTCTGTTATGGTACACCTTATACACTAACTAGAATAGAAATAGTAAGTTACTTACTAGATACGCCCATATTTCTTTTACTTTAACCTTAATTTCCATTATATTTAAATTTTTATCGAGAGCTGCAGTCTTAGATAAAGCGAATATAGCTCAATATAGTAGATATTAATATAGACTTAAAGTTAAAGTTAAAGAATAAAAATTTCAATGGTAGAGGACGTACATATAACTCGTTAATATTACTTACATTTTAATTTATGATAAACAGCCTTTAAATATCAAAATTACTAATAATTTAATCATGATCGTGACGATGAGTGGTCCACGCATCTCTTAGCAAATTGCTAAAGCAACGCTGGCTGAATAGTATCGTTAAAAGTGGCAGATCTATGTGATGTCAAGCATTTGTTTTTGTCAATTACGAAAAAAAATCGTGATGTGTCGAACACAAACATGCCGAGGTAAAGCAGCCAATACCGCCATAGATAATACACTTAAATACGGGAAAACAAAGCTCATGAATCTCCAACCAACTTCAAATAGGTATCAATTCTATTTACACGAGTAACATAAGTGTGGCGGGTTATTGTTGCACACGATCATGAAACCTAGCCTAAAAGACGTACGAGTATGCAAGTCATTGCAAAACAGAACAGTAAACTATCATGCTTGCCTAGAGCCCCTAGTTAAAACTGAAATTTTATCATCATCATTATTATAAGCGCACGTTCGCTAATCGCAAATTCTATCTCAGAACATCGTATCATTGAAAAACTGTGACAAACCTGATAAAATATTGAAAACTGTTGGATATTTCTTGTAGAGGCGCGCCATGCTTCATGAGAATCATGAGGCACCCCGAAACTTGAATTTTCGGCCTCATTTTTAAATAACACTGAGAAAATCCTAGCAACATTATTGTTTCAGTAGCTTAATGTCATCAATGAGTTCAATGACTACACTAATTACATAAATCTGTGAAATAAAAAAAACAATCTCACTATGCCCATGATTCCGAATGTTAGGACCTACTGGTGGACACGTTCACAGTAGGCTGTACTGTTTCAAATTCCTAGCTCTGCGCAGGCGCGGTCGCAGCCTTCAATTTTGGGGGGGGTCGTCAATAAATTTGGAGGGGGGGTCACTAAGAAATTTGGGGGAAGAGGTGTCCCAAATTGGCTTGTTTCGCCTTCCGTCTACGCATGACTGATGGATTTTGGGAGGGGTCATGTCCCCTGTGACCCCCCTGGGACCGCGCCTGGCTCTGCGTACATTTTAGATGCAAAGCGCGGCATTCGAGTGTGCGCATGACGGCATGACGACATGACGACACGACGCACCTAGCCAGCGAGCGAGTCCCCGGGCGGCGTGGAGCGGCCGCTGGTCTCGTTGACGAGGCGCTGGCGCTCGCGGTACATGGACACCTGGATGTTCTCCAGCTGGTGGTAGCGGCACACCTTCAGCGTCGAGAACACCGCCAGCCCCACCCACGTCGCGAACGCGCCCCACGCCCCGAACTGGGGGCAATAGGGAGTAGCCGTCATTTTTTTATAATATCTATCTATCCTATTTTAGGTAGGCGTAGAGATCAAGTGTTCTTAAAAGACTACATCAAACATATAACTTTACCACAAGATACTATTCTCTTATGATCTACAAAATGATGATAAGAGCTGACTAGAGTGATCACAAATATGGTGGTTATGTGCTTATTGCAACCAAAATTGCGTTACTTTTATTTAGTTTTTTATAAAAATAAAAAAATGCCTCACCTGAGCTGTGCCTAGCTCTATGTAGAAACCATGCGTGGATATTTTGTCTTTCTTATCTATATCTTGCCCCGTTGCATCTTCACAGCTGTAAAATGACATCAGCACTTCACATCTGATTTTCTTAGATTCGGTTTCATATCTTATTTTATAAGTCAAATATTTTAGTTACTTGAATAAGATTCTATTTACATTTGGATTTCTATTACATTCGTACCATTGCTAGCACACACCTCGAATGGGCATGATGACAGATTTTAAAATACCTTTCCTTATTGTAGGTACACGTCTCCTAGTTTCGAAAAAAATGTATTTTCTGCTATGTAAGTTGAATTTAGCGCGAAAACGCTCGTAGGTGTCATGGCGTCCGCTTGCTCGTCAAACTTCAAGCAACACGATGACATTAACTAAGACGTGACGTCATTCCTTTTGATTGGCGTTTCAGATAACACGGCCGATTGCTGTATTTAATACTTTTATTTTATTGAAAATCTTATTAATCTTAATGTTTATATTAAAACGGGATCATATTTTAGAACTTTTTTAGCATATATTTTTCTGTAAAACTGTTTATTCTCTGATTCTTTAATAGTGTCATCATGCCTATTTTTCGGTACACTCTAGATTTTGCTTATACTAGAAAATATAGGCCTCCCGTATTATTTACCATTGCATTCAAAAAAAAATTCAAATTCAAAAAACTTTATTCAGTCCACAATATATGATAGAATGCTAAACAATAGTAGAAACTACCTAGTAAGCATAAATAGTTTTATACTTGTGACAGGCAGTCCCGCTCTTCCATTTAAGATAATGTGTACTACAATAAAGTATAGCTTACAATACCTAAGTTTGACAGACATATTATATAATATAAATATAAAATATAAAAGCGCCAGCTTAAGATACATATAAATATGAAGATAAAATGTGTGTGTGTGTGTGTGTGTGTGTGTGTATGTGTGTGTGTGTGTGTGTGTGTGTGTGTGTGTGTGTGTTAGAAGTTAAAGATTTATGTGCATTAATAGTTTTTCCGTGTCTGTGTAACAAAGTGATTGAAGCCAATCAGCAATTGTTATTGCATGTCTTCTTTCCGTTAAGAATATTCTTAGCGGATCTTAAAATAAAACTATTTTATACTTTAATTTTAATTAGTAATAAGTATAATATTGTATGCCAGAGTGTAGTGTGATAGCACGCACGTAAATTGGTCAATGCTAAAATGATGCGGAAGTACGCCTAATTCGGGCAGCGCTGCAAAGTCACGTAATCACGTCCTTGATTAACATCCGTTCTTTCACGTACATCATCTGTATATAAGGCTAGAGATATTGTTATTAGGGGACAACCATCATTGTATTAAGATCATATTAAGAAGTTTATTGTATATATGTACAGTAATAATAAAACATCCAAGATGTAGTCTTTGAATATCATTGTCTACACCCCTCGCGGGACTACCCTCCCGTACTCTCCCGGCGGCTGCACTCATCAACACCAACTCACACCAGTCTCATCATCACATGGCGACCCAAGGCCCGGCGACTTGGACAGCGTTGGAAGTCCTACGAGAGCGTGACAACGAAGATGGAAGGTACTTCGTCAAAGGAAGAGGTCATCGCGCAGATGGTCAGTCACCAGGCTGTTCAAACGGGGCAACGATCATCGAGCAGCAAGTGTCGGTAACCACTATTTTATTATTATTCTTGCAAGTTAATCGAGCTGATTACCAGCAGTCCCTCCAAGTACTACGAACTGGCAACCTATTTGTGCAAGAGGTATTAGAAGCCGTCGATTGGTCAGCGCATCAACAAAAAAGGGAGAGCAAACGCGAACGCTGCCTCCAGCTATCTATCTATCTATATATCTATGAAGTCTAGTTTTCCGAGTGCATTAATGTATTACTGTGTATTTTGTGTTTACTAGAGTTAATTTATTTTAAGTTTGCTTGTTTATGGGTATAAACTACATAATGTGTACATAATTAAGTACCGTAATATTTTTGCCTGTAAGTTCCTCTTCGCTTAGGGTTTATTTATACAGTTAAAATGTTAATGAGCATATTGTTAGTTAGGCCTACATATTGGCATCTAGATTCATTTTTAGGTGTAAAAATAACTTTGCACGATTTTATTGTTCACAAATGAAATCAGCTGTTACGGACTTGCATCGTCGAATTAAGAATGCTAATTCATGACATTTCGGTAGCATAAGTGGCCGTGACCCGAAAATAATGCACATAGCGTAGGTTTGAGCATGCATCGGACAACAGTAACGCAAGCGTAGCATCTAATTCGCATAGTTAGTACAAATCAGTTTTGGGGTCTAGCGTAATTTATTATAGTGATACTCTACAAACTATAGAGAAATTAAAATTATTTAGTGTAAAATGACATTTACACCACGTATTAACTTGCAAACGATACGATATTATTATATATTTCTTTACATACATATAAGTTCTATATCTTTGATGATCGGCATGCTAGGCCAAGACTTTCTGTTCCTTTCCTTCATATTTTATTCCGTTTAAACAGAAACAAATTGAATGTAGAGAATTATTGTATGTAATTTCACGATTGATTGCAGGGGAAATAAGACTTAATAATACAATTTGATAGTTAAAATAAAATGAATTGTCATGAAATTGAATAATATTCGTAATGTTGATTTTGTATTTTAACTGATAGCAGTAATTTGACATTATAGCAAGTCTAATGTGACACATTTGAAAATTTATTTTCTAGTTAATTCTTCTTTAATTAATCAAAGTAAAATGATCTTGCCATAATACCTACGAGCTAAATGGATTTATTAAAATAAATAAATAGAAATAATTACAGAAAAATTAAAATGATTATAGAGATGAATGTCTATGATTTTGAAAAACTATGAAAAACATAAATATTTCATCCTATTTCGTAACGCGTTTAAATCAAAGTTCAATTTCATATTAGCTGACACAGTGACACACTCACACGGTGTATTGAGGTTCCAATGAATACAGGTGATCTTATGAGGGTTTTGGTTTATTTAAATTTAAGATTTAAAAAAAAAAAAAAACATTAGGTCACAAATATAAGGAATTTTAAAACGTACATTAAACAATTCTTTTTTAACTACACGAGATACATATCTACGTACTTATTGAACTATACAGTTGATATTATACAATTTTCTTGATTATTTAATTTAATTTATTTGTACTAGCTTAGTATATACATTTTAAATACAAACAAGAAGAAATTTACGGCACGTGTAAAATATTTTTACGCAATAATAATTTGAGTTCTTGCAAAATCTTTATATATATATTAATATTTAGTTTATTTTATTCTATCCCTATACAATATTATATGTTTAGATTATATGCACAGACACAATCATAAGCAACATTTTGGTTTACTTTAAAATGTTTATACTGTTTGATATACATTAACATAATATTATAATTACATGTAGGTATAGATACTATAGATATCTATCATATTACTTAAAATCCTATATTTGAATATTAACATAATATTATTATCTCAGTAGATACTCAATAGATAGATACCCATCTATTAAACTCCGTATTATGTTGGAAAGTTATTTATAAAAGGTGTACTTTTAAAATCTTATTAATATTGGTTGTGCTTATGAAATAAATAAAAGTTATTTAGTTATTATATTTTAAAAATTAATACATATATACATACAAAAAAAAAGTTCCGTATTTGGATTCTAACGTAAGTTATATGGGAAGTATTTATTAAAATCTATTTCTTATGTTATTTTCTTGCTTAACATATTATACTTAATGTTTATTTCGATATTTTTCATAAAATCATATTAAAATTTATGTTATATTTCGTCCGATTAAAAAGAAAAACAAATTGTAGGTATATTGATTTAAATTATAAAGTCAATTTTTTCTTATCTAAAGACAGAATATTGTTACAAGAATATGATTAGAAAACGACTTCAGTAAACAAACAAATCGTGTCTTTGTTATAGTAAACAAAACCCACATGAATTTGCTGGTCACGCGGAAATTGAAAATTGCGACATAAGATCGAATTGATTTAGCAAAAAGAAATTAAATGAAATTCGTTACGTGTTTACAAGGGAAAAATGATATTTGAATGAAATTATTATAGTTACTTAAATCAATGTATTAAAATTCGGGTAAACTACGGAAGTTAGTAAAAGAAGATAAACAACCCTTTACCAATGCCTACGGTAAAGAAGCGTAAGCCACTTGGGCTGTATTAAATATCTTTTTGTAACTTTTAGATTGCAATTAGGTACAGCAGTGGTTGAGTAAGGTATAGGTCTGTGTTAAAATGATGTATGGAGTTGAGATGACGATGTTATTTTTGAAAGAAAGGGAATCATATGGTTCATAAGGTTTCACATGCGAATGGACTGATCACCCAAGAGCGATGAAATTCTTATAAACCCTATATTCAATGGTGATTGAATGTATGTATTTCGGAAAGGTATAAGAGTGATTATTTGAACGGTACACACTGAATGAAAGGTACTTTAGGGACCAGATTCCTTCAGATTATCAAGGTGCGGACGAGTTTCCCCTTTTGAATACTGTTGGAGACCAATAGAGTCTTAAATTCATGGACCTATGAAAATATGATGAAAATGGTACAAAGGGGCAAATCCTTCAATCGATCATGGTGCGACCGAGGTCCTCTGTGAGATTAGTTGGAGTCCAAAAGAGGCTTAAAATATAAACCCCCAAATAATAAGGTTGTGCGCACAACCCAAATGGCACAAAGTTGTCCATTTATAAATATTTATATGAAGTCGACTATAACTAAATGTTATATTATGTACCATTATAAAATGAATTAAAATAAGCCGGCGCCGAGCGAATATTATGTTTACAAAGTACCTATGTAACTATGTCAGTATAGTGTGATGTGATGAAGTAAGTGTACCGATTATACTGTGATTGTTTTATGAAGTTTATGACGAGCGAAGATTTTGAATGAGAAAGCTCGGATATCATGAAGTGTATATTATTGAAACGTTGTCGTCCGAATGGTAGGTGGAAAAAGCGTAGTGGTTTGATGGAAAAAATAATTGTTGGGTTATAATAAATTAACAGTATATAAACAGACGCAAGAACCTTATATGTTGATATATTAAGAGGTCCTTACTCTCTACGAGTATAGTATAGGCATGAGGGAAATGTATGGAAATGAAAATGGGGGAGCCATTTTCTTTATCTTTCACCAAGTAGTTTTTCACTGGAGAATATAATTATGGCAAGATCGTTAAAGCAACAAAAGCATAAAAATGTTTTTCTCATGAAGAAATGTGCAACATTAGATTTGGATGGATAAAAGGACTTAAGTGGCGTAAATATAATAATTAGGAACAATATGACAAAATCATAATTTCAATTCATGCATCCTTTATTCTATTCTAGCTATTTCTGAAATAAGGAGACATAAAATTAAATTAAACTATTTTTGTGTATTTAACTGTAAACACATAAATTATGTTCGGGAAATAATTAAGCTAGCAAATAGGTGTTTTATAATCGAAAGTATGTAATGTAATTGAGTAATCAGCAATGAATTGTTTGAGATAATTCGAAGGTATTCTATGCATAAGAAAACGGTTTCCGTAATGACGAGAGCACAGGTTAGACGTTTAGAAAACTCGGATATTCAGAATAAAGACTCTGCGGTTTGTAGGACGGGCCATCCTAAGATCGTGGAAGTTCTCAAGAAGCAAACAAATGACATTGAAGTACTTCTATTTGAGTGGACAAAGTTGTTACGTAAAAAGAGTTGTGGAAAAATATTATCAATAGCGCGCAATGTAATGTATTTGTCAGGAAATTCGAGTATTTATCGAGTTGTCGAAAGATATAGTTACTTTTGTATTGAAAAAGGCATAAAAGAAGTAGTGTTTGTCTTGGAGAATCGTTATAACGTATGTCTTTTAAGACTTTTAGGTGTGTTGTTGTTAATCAACGATGTTAATTAAAGCAGTCATGTGTTACATAAAGAATTATTGATTGTTTTTATGAAGATGAACCTTCACATATTGTTGTACTAAAGAGTGATTCAACGAGTGTAAAGATTAAATTTAAGAATAAAATAGATATAGTTCATATGAATAGAAACCTGGCTTCATACTTTATTTCACTTTGATACAAATTATACTTATAAGTTATAATCAGAATTATAGTGTTATTACTAATTATGTTGTGATAGAATAATTAATAATTATGTATTGTAATGAAATGTAGTATAATAGTTTGTTAAAATTAGTAGTAATACGCCTACCCTATTTACGACTAAGTCATCTTTAATTATCTTACAACCTAATGTGTTAAAAAAAAACTGCTCTTAATCGCTGAAATTGAAGCACCCGTGTCTATCAACCATTCTAGATATAGTTTATTAGTTCGTAAGAATGTATAAAAGCTTGTTACAGTGATGTAGTGTGATATTTTGTTACAAAAAAAGAAAAACCTATGTTATTCTTTTTTTTCCTCTAGGAAAGGTGATGTAGTGTGATAGCACGCACGTAAATTGGTCAATGCTAAAATGATGCGGAAGTACGCCTAATTCGGGCAGCGCTGCAAAGTCACGTAATCACGTCCTTGATTAACATCCGTTCTTTCACGTACATCATCTGTATATAAGGCTAGAGATATTGTTATTAGGGGACAACCATCATTGTATTAAGATCATATTAAGAAGTTTATTGTATATATGTACAGTAATAATAAAACATCCAAGATGTAGTCTTTGAATATCATTGTCTACACCCCTCGCGGGACTACCCTCCCGTACTCTCCCGGCGGCTGCACTCATCAACACCAACTCACACCAGTCTCATCATCACAAGAGCATGGTAGACTGTTTAAACTCTTATAATAATTTTAAACATCTAACTGTATGTATGTAAACAGTCAACAATAAAGTATTTTCATTTCATTTCATTTCATTTCTTATGATATAATTATTATACAATTTAAGGCAATGCCAACTCTATATTTTTATTGCAAAGACATTGTCAATCCTCACTGTACACACAGTCTGCCCATTGCAACTGAAGCTTGCTTTACACCTTTGTCTATAGATTTTATTTTGTAGAAAAAATCCTAGTACTACATAACAGACATACCTAGGAAATCGCTCAACAATGTTCTGGCACCAGGTCATGAAGCCGAGGGTGACCATCACTGCCGCAGACACGGCCAGCCCGCAGAGAGTCACGCAGCCAACGGCTTCGATGAATGCGGACAGGAAAGAGCTGTCCAGGCCCTTGTACATGAACATTGACAACCTGAAAATTTTACAAATGTTAATATGATCTAATTACTATCACAAAATAAATTAAAAACAGATTAAGTTAGTTGGACAAAAATGGTCAGTTCCAATTCCACAGATGAAAATATAAAATTGAATCATCCATACTTCCATACTAATATTATAAATTCGAAAGTAACTCTGTCTGTCTGTCTGTCTGCTACTCTTTCACGCTTAAACCACTGAACCTATTTTGATGAAATTTGGCATAAACATAGAAAGGACGTTGAGAAAGGACATAGGCAACTATTTAGCGCGGGAAAATGTCTCATTCCCTCGGGAAGCAAATGAAATGAATGAAATGCGCCGTGTAGTGTTATAAATACACTACATGTTATTACTTACTTACTTCATTCACGTCCATTATCATATTTTATTTATAACTTATATCCTTTTGTTTTATTCTTATACTTTCCTTTTCCTTTATTATTTCTTTACAAAATTATTTACTTTCTGTGTTTGTTTATTTACATTTTGCTATCAAAATTGTCATGTCTGTCTCTTATGTTTCTTTTTTTTTATTCGTTTTACGGCAATGTATAAAAATCCTTTTAGCCATTCTATATAAATTAAAAGAAAAATTTTATGTTTCTTATTTCATTTCATAGATTAAGAAAGTATAGTATTGTCTTTGGCATAATCATGTTTTTTTTTATATTAGCCCGAGCTGTAGGGTTTGTTCGTTCTTTCTTTAATATGTTTGTTTGAACGCAATAATCTCAGGAATTACTGGTTCCAATTGAAAAAATCTTTTTGTGTTGGAGTCCATTTACTGGGGAATTCTTTTTTTTAAAGGCAGACGAGCCACGTTGTGTTAAGCGATCACCGTCGCCTATGGACACGGGCAACCCCAGGAGAGCCACCCGAGGGCTTTAGGTTATATAACATCATGCTATGACTAATACCAAAGTCAACGCGGACGAAGTCGCGGGCGGCCACTAGTTATTACATAATTTTAGTTTTAGTGACTCATACAGTGATAAGAACAAGGATTTGTGTCATTACTAAAACCCTCTCAGTGGCCTGCTACAGAGCTCGGTCAGAGTCGGTTCAGGCATTTTGAAAACACTGGTGGCGCGTGCGTATGAGCAGCAGCCGCTTCTGAGCCGCTATATGGATTAATCGAGCCATCACTCTCGCCGCCCGCAACCTCAAAAAGTCCCTTTTTCGTTGCGTCATAAGATCGAGCAGGTCATATTCTTAATTCCAAGCTCAGTTGAACTTCTATCTACCTATCAAAAATTAAAAGATATTGGCCGAGATGTGCCTACCTGGCTGCAACCCTTTTATGCGTCCCACTGCTGGTTACGGGTCTCTCCCACTTATTGGGTAAGCCTGGAGCTTACTCCACCACGCTGCTCCAATGCGGATTGGTGGAGGTTAGAATGGAAATGTGGGCGGGGCAGACGCGCCAAGAATTTTGAGCAAACGCTCGTATCTCTACAGAAACACGCAATCGTGTTACGATATGCGTGCTTGGGTTTGATTCGTTCATTTGAAATCGCGCGATTGTGCGGCGCTAAGATTGGCTAGATTTGAAATATGTGCGTAAGCTTCGTATTTATTTAAGTACAGATGCAATGGAGGTGAAAAGCTTGATCGGCGACACCAGTCTTCATACGAACGGCGCATTATTGCCGTTCTACCTCTCTTAATAATTTTCTGTGGTTGGACGCATGCTACATTGATTCTTATAGTAGCAATTACATTAGTACCATCAGATGTCGAGATTGAATACCACTCACCTGTACACCTGGATGCAGCAAACAATAAACATGAGCACGCCCACCACTATGACGTAGTTGCAGTAGGCTCGCGACGCCCACATCACCAGCAACTGCCCATCCTCCTCCTGCCATGTGCCTCGGGAGAACAGGAGGCAGTGCCCGCTGGAACAGATATTTAAAATCGAACTATCTTATATGCTAAGGAGCCATCTATAAATTACATCACACAAAAATCAAGACTTCTCCCCATTTCTTTGTCATAGCTCATCACAATTTTGAACCAATTCTGTCTGTATTCTGTCAGATTTGTATTTTTGTATGTTTGTAATTAATAAACTCAAAAACTCCTGTTCCGATTTCGAAAATTCTTTCACCATTAAAAAGCTACATTCACCCTGAGTAACATGCTACTTTTTACCGCGGGAAAATGCTTCATTCCTACGAGAAAACGGGTAATAGGGTAAACGCGGTTGAAGCAACTGGCTAAACGCCTATGATTTAAATATAACAATGAAGCCTGGAATAGCGCATAGGCTATTTTTTTATCCTACGGGGACCCATTAAACGGGTCCACGCGGATAAACCGATGGCGAAAGGCTAGTCTGTTATATGTTGACAGGAATGATGTGAAGGAACAACCTTGTTTACGTCTGAAATTTATCAAGCCTCTAAATAAGTCTCCAAATATGTGCAGTGAGTAAGTCAGTTTTAAATAACTATGTTTAGGTACACTATTTTATTTCAGGCAACAAGCATACCACACCACACAATATTGATGTTTATATTGTACTGCACCTTAAAAACTTATAGCAGTATTGTGTTAAATAAATAAAAGGAAATTGAATAATTTAATTTTCCAATTATAACTGTTTCATCTAATCCTATCCTACATATCCTATCTATCAAACATATTCAGACAGCCTCCGTGGCGTAGTGGGTGATGAGCCGACTGCGAAACGTGAGGTCGTGGGTTCGATTCCCACCTAGGACAAATATTTGTGTGATGAACATGACTATTTGTTCTGTGTCTGGGTGTTAATTTATCTATTTAAGTATGTATTTAGATTTATATAAGTATGTTTATCAGCTTTCTGATTACCATAGCACAAGCTCTGCTTAGTTTGGAATCAGATGGTGTTGTGTGAATTGTCCAACGATATTTATTTATTTATTTATTTATATTATACTCAATAAAGAAATATTTTCTACACTAAAAAACCGGCCAAGTGCGAGTTGGACTCACGCACAAAGGGTTCCGTACCATTATCTATAAAACATCACGTTTATTGTATGGGAGCCCCCTTAAATATTTATTTTATTATATTTATAGTATTTGTATCACAATAGCAGCAACAGAAATACATAATTGCCTTTGATTATCCATAGAAATCATTGCATTAAGATTGAATGAAAGGTAAATTGTGGTTTACGATTTATGATGTATTAAAAAAAACTTACTACATCTCGTTCAAACCAATTTTCGGTGGAAGTTTGCATCGTAATGTACATCATATTTTTTAGTTGTATCATTTTCTTGTTTTAGAAGTTACAGGGGTTTCAGAAGTTACACACATTTTACCACTTTGGAAGTGTCTCTCGCGCAAAATATTCAGTTTAGAAAAAAATTATACTAGAAACCTCAATATCATTTTTGAAGACCTATCCATAGATACCACACACGGGTTTGATGAAAAAAAAATTTTTGATTTTCAGTTCTAAGTATGGGGAACAACCCTCAAAATTTATTGCTTTTTTCTATTTTTGTGTGAAAATCTTAATGTGGTTTACAGAATACATCTACATACCGAGTTTCAACAGTATCGTTCTTAGTTTTTAGTTCTTAGTTTCGAAAAAAAGTGGCTGTGACATACGGACGGACAGACAGACAGACAGACAGACATCAAATATCTATAAGGGTTCCGTTTTTGCCATTTGGCTATGGAACCCTAAAAATGAACATGGCAATATCCCAATTGAGTGTTATTACTCAATTCACAAGATTTCCTCAACTAGACAGATTGAATTTTAATTTGAATTAATATTTTAGGCCCTTTACTTTTCTTAATTTATATTAACGTTTTTCCTAAAGTCATAAAACAACAGATGATACTGTTTACTGATGACAGTAAAGTTACATTGACAAAAGAAAACATAGGTTCTTTCGAAAGCAATATAAATAATGCTCTTCAAGCACTAACAGACTGATTAGATAGTAATAATCTTAAAATTAATCTCGATAAAACAAACATAATGACATATGGCAGTTTTAAATGCATAACATGCTTATCTTGGAGCAACTCTAAGATATATGGAATAATATTCTGGTGTAACGCATGAGGAATCCAAACTGTATTTGGCTGCAACCCTTTTTACGTCCCACTGCTGGGCACGGGTCTCTCCCCCTTATTGGAGAGGCCTGGAGCTTACTCCACCACGCTGCTCCAATGCGGGTTGGTGGAGTGCGGGTTGGTGGAACTGTATTTAAATCCCAAAAAAAGTGCATTCGGGCAATATGTCAATTACAACAAATAATTGCAGGCCTCACTTTCAAAATTTAAAAATAATGACGCTGCCTCCTTTATATATTTATGAGATCTCTTTAATGGTCAAAACTGAAATCACTAAATATGAAACCCTTAAATAAAAAAAATAACAATACACTGTGTTCAATAGTTTCGAAAACAAGACAATATCATAATATCTTTTGCATGAGACCAAAAATACACAATAACCTACCGGAATTCCTCAAAATAAAAGCTGGCAACCAGTTTAAAGAGGAACTTAAAACAATAATATTTACTAGAAAAGACATACTACTCGGTCACTGATTTTTTAAACTATAAAGCAGCAAAGGAATTCCATAAACACTTGGGAGGTTTTTTTCCCACTGGCTTTTTTTCCTAGTAGTGTACAAAAACCCTGCAATACGGGCGCCCAAAGCCGACGATCTGATCCGATCCGAAAATTAAAAATAAATAAATAAATTTAACTCAATAAAAAGGCGCAATGTGGGTACTATTAATGATAATAATAATATGAATGATATTATAATAAAGAAATCTTTCAATGTTCATTATTATATATGTAATTAGTTAAGTTTTAATTATTATAATATTTGCCTACCTCATGAAGGTAGGTAAATATGGCGAACCAAATGTATAAAAACTCCTTTTGTAAACACCCTATTTGTGCAAATAAAAGTATTTGTCTTTGAAATGAAATTGGTTTATGTTCTAATTTGGATGCAGTCTAAACAATTTTGATTTTTTTGCTAAGTCTAAATACGTGACGCAGCGATAATTTTTCAGTGTTTTAAAACATAAGAGACAGACAGCGACTACCATGCCTAATAGTTACTATTTACCATGTGTACTAACCTGAATTCGTCCTGATGCATGCTCATAGGAACTATGATGCAGAGGGAAAGGATCAGCCCGATTATGTAGCCTGCTATTTGGCTCAGTAATAACACGTTTGTTAACGCCATTCTGTTGCGGCCCAGAGTTGTTTTTCTATGTCAATGTGGCAGATACTTTAATAATTGTCTTTAAAATGACGATGAACGTAGTTAACTGAATAAACAAAGCAATGATAAGAAAATTGTTTTTTCGGTGTATAATAAAGTACTCTGTGATTGTTTTGTTGACTTGACTTTGTTTTTTTTTTTTTTTTTTTTTAATTTCATTTTACGGCATTGGATAAAAATCCTTTCAGCCATTCAATATTTACTTTTCAATTTTAATAATGGCGTCGCAAACTCTGTGCATATTGCCAGCTTCAAGTAAAATTTTTGCATCACTGTAGTCTTAGAAAAAAGTCAGTTAGTCGTCAGGTATCAGTCAGTCTAGTCAGTCAAATGTTCAAGTAAAGTGATGGCTACTTTACCAGAACATGTCCGATGGAATTTTGGAGGCAAGCCGAAAAAACATGTTTTCGCACAGTTATTTTATTTCACAACACTCGTGCACTATCATTAACCTATATCGAGCAAAATGCCATCAACTTTATCCGATATAACTCAAAAATACACTAAGAAAATGAAAATAAAACAAGAGCACAACTTGTTCCTTCAGACTTCCCGCCAAAACTCACTTGACTTTGATTATCGACAATGACAACTGACAAGACAAGTCTGACAACTGACAACAAAACAAAGTGACTTGACACTTGACTGTTTCAATTTTTAATATTGGTTGGTGTATATTGCAAACTCTGTGTATATTGCCAGCGTTAAGTATAATTTTTGCATCACTTAGCAGTCATAGAAAAAATCTGTAAGTCATCACATCAGGTATCAGTCAGATGTTCAGGTAAAGTGATGGCTACTTTACCATTACGTGTCCGATGGAGTTTTGAAGGAAAGCTGAAAAAACATGTTTTCGCACTGTTATTTTATTTCACAACACTCATGCACTGTCATTAATGTCATTATCCTATATCCTTAAAGCACAAGGTATGACAGGTAGGCTTTGTTGCTCTAAGCCTATATCGAACAAAGTGCCATCAATTTTATCCGATATTACTCAAAAATACACCAAGAAAATTAAAATAAAGCAAGAGCACAACTTGCACCCTTCAGACTTCCCACCAAAACTCAACTGTATATATATAAAAAATTAAAAATTCTCTGTGAAAGTGACAACTGTGAATCAGATCAAAATATCAGTTGTCTGCATAAGGGCTGATTACATTGACCAACTTGCAGGGTCCGATTTGGCATACATTGCTGGTTATCTTGAGTATTTTATTACAATGTACGCAGATAACCAGCAATGTAGGCCGGGTCGGCCCCTGCAGGTTGGTCAATGTAATCAATGACCCAAACTGCACGGAGAAAATAATTCTACTATAGTCGTCCGGTAAACGGGCGAATAAAATAATGCGATGTGAATCTACAAAAAAAATTTGACGTATAATTCGACGGTCCGTCCTGGAAAGTGTACGGATGACTAAGGTTATTTCGTCCGTTTAGCGGAGAATAATTTTTGTGGAGGGAGTTTTGGCGGGAAGTCGAAAAAGACATTTAACTTCTAAAACACTTTACAAATAATAGACTTATCCATAAAAATCAATACGGTTTTACGAGGGATCGCTTAACCACAGATGCCGGAGTAGAGCTTTTTAAGACCATAGTGGATGCTTGGGAGAGGTCACGGGATGCTTTAGGTATCTTTTGTGACCTATTTAAGGCATTTGACTGTGTGCACCATGAAACATTAATCAGGAAACTCAATCACTATGGCATCAAAGAAACCGCGCTCAGGCTTCTGGAGTCTTATTTGAGTGATAGGATCCAGAGGGTTGAAGTGAACGGTAAAATGTCAAACGGGTCTGTAGTTCATTTGGGGGTCCCACAGGGCTCAATACTCGGTCCGTTCCTATTTTTAATATATATTAACGATCTGCCATATAATGGTGGAGAATAATCACGAGATAGTATTGTTTGCAGATGATACTTCCTTAATTTTTAAAACTAATAGACAAACTGAAAATTATGACGATGTGAACAATGCTCTCTCTGAGGTGGTAAATTGGTTTAATGTAAATAACCTACTACTCAATAACAAAAAGACCAATTGTATTAAGTTTTCACCACCTAATGTTAAAGAAAATATTGTAAAACCACAATTGAATGGCGAGGAAATGAGCTTTGTTGATGAAGCTGTATTTCTTGGATTAACTGTTGATTCTAGGCTTCAATGGGGACCCCATATCTCTCGGTTAGCGAATAGACTAAGTTCTGCCGTCTTTGCAATTAAAAAAATAAGATCACTTACAGATGTCGATACAGCTAGACTGGTCTATTTTAGTTATTTCCATAGTATAATGTCGTATGGTATTTTACTGTGGGGAAATGCAGCTAATGTCGACACAATATTTATTTTGCAGAAGAGGGCTATTCGCGCAATATATAAATTAAATTCTAGAGAATCACTGAGAGAAAAATTTAAGGAGACTAATATACTAACATTTGCATCACATTATATTTATGAAAATATAATGTATGTTCGTAAAAACAAACACGAATTTATGACCTTTTTGGATCTACATAGTTCGAACTGTGTTTTGACAAGGAATGGCCACAAACTTGCATTCCCCAAGTGTAGGCTCCGCAAAAAGAGCCACTCTTTTATCGGGATGTCGATCAGAATATACAATAAAATCCCGAAAAATTTTCAATCCCTCCCTTTTCACAGATTTAAAAAAAAGTCAAACAAGTCCTGTGCCGCAAGGCTTATTACCATGCTTATTACGATCTTAAGGACTATTTAATTGATAAAAAAGCTTTGGATTGAGCTGTAGTCACACAAGGCTGTTTCTATAACTGATGTAATAGACTTAAATGAATTAAACTGCCTATGTTAGCAGGTGGCTGTGGGACGACATTGACACATGCGGTAGCTGTCACGTATGTTCCTTATCGGCCCATAGCTACTCTGTAAGAAAGTTAGCTATTGTATACCCCATATTTTAAAACAGGGCTGAAGTTTTTCTCCGTCTGCTCTTTTCTTCAGCTCAGCATTGCCTAAGCGCACCCAGAGCAGACAGAACAAAAAAAATAACGTTCACTAAGAGCTTGTAAAGGAACCGTACAGTGAATAAATAATATTTCATTTCATTTCATTTCACATATTGTGCTCTTGTTTTATTTTCATTTTCTTGGTGTATTTTTGAGTTATATCGGATAAAGTTGATGGCATTTTGTTTGATATAGGTTAATTACAGTGCACGAGTGTTTGTGAAATAGAATAACAGTGCTAAAATATGTTTTTTCTGCTTGCCTCCAAGATTCCATCGGACACGTTCTAGTAAAGCAGCCAACTTGAATGTTGGACTGACTAGACTGACTGATTACTGACGACTTACTTACTGACTTTGTTATTACTTCGTCCAGTTTCATTGAAACTGGCAAAAAATTGATGCTAAAATTATACTTGACGCTGGCAGTATGCACAGAGTTTGCGATGCCATAATTGAAAAAAATAATTGTGGAGGATAATAAAACGTCAAATTGTTTTGTCAAAATTATCTGTTTGGAACAAAGACCAATAATCTAAAGACAGCGGGTCGGTGTAACCACTTTGTTGGCATCTCTTTTTCGCAGCCAGTGTTACCCACTTATCATATTTTCCCCCAAATTTGGTAATCTACAATATCAAGCAAGTAAACTATAAACATTCGCAGACCAAACTGTGAAAGGATTTATATGCTTGTGCATTATGGTTGGTTGTTTGTGAGTTAAGATTGGTTGACTGGCATAAAGTTAATTGGGTCAGCAAATTACAGGACATACATATAGGAGAAAATAAAAGACAAATACAAAGATTTTTAATGGCACCAATATGGGTGTTTACAAAAGCTGTTAATACATATTTAGTACGTCATATTTACCTTAATGAGCTATGCAAATATTACAAATATAAAAGTAAACACTTAGTTATAACGCAATATATAAAAATGTACATTTGTATCAATTTTATTATTATTTTTCTTCTCTTTATCCTTTTGGTCAATAAATGGCTTTCAAAATAGACCGAACAAATTCGGAATTAAATTGATTGTTGCCAGTCAATACGTCCAGTGGCCTGAATTCATTTATTTTCGGCAAGAGTTGGAGTTGTTGAGAAGTTGGAAAACTGAAAAAAAAATGACAGCAACATGAGATGAAATTCGTCTGGTAAACTTCTCATAATACAAAATGTATGGAGTATCTTTTTATAGTCTGTGTGAGTGAAATTTAATATGTCGGGAAAATGCTCATAACGTGCACCCCAGGCGCGGTCCCAGGTGGGGGGGTCACAGGACATGACCCCCCCTCCCCCCAATCCGTCAGTCATGCGTACATGGAAGGTAAAACAAGCGAATTTGAGACACTTCTTCCCTCAAATTTCTTGGCGACCCTCCCCCCAAAATTGAAGGCTGCGACCGCGCCTGGTGCACCCAGCCTATAACATGTTACTGGTCTCCACTTAAATAGTTATATATAAATAGGGGGTATTTGAGCCTCCCGCTTGAAATGTTACTAACTACTAATGAGGTAACACATAATCTTTGATATTATTATTGTCACTGTTTTTGTTAAAAATAATTATATTTAAATAAGAATTAAGATGGTTAATTTTTTACTAATACGGGGAGGATATTTTGATTCGAGATCTGACAACACAATTTCGAATTTGACAATGTTTGAAATAAACAAATATAAGTTTATTTTCACGAATTTCACTATATTTACGTTGAATGACTAGTTAAAAGACAAAAGTAATTAAATATCTATATATAAACAACACATATTTAGTACATTTTAAAGAGAAGTATTTAACTTACGCGTAAAATGTAATACCTTCCGGCAGCCTTCCTGTTTACGCTCACTGCGGCTCTTACAACCTAAAATACTGCAGCTCACCATATTATGGAACTAGAAAAATGTTATGTGCTTTTAATACAACACAATTTACAGCTGTGAGAATCGATTTTAACACATAAATATCATAAATCAACAATGTCACCCCGACTTCCACAGTTTGCCTGCCACATAATTAAAGGGCACTGTCAAAATATGTGGTTACACCGAAAAGGACAGAAAATCTCGCTCCCATCTCTTTTTAACAAGTTCTTTAAGTATATTTCGATCTCGCTTTAGCGTGCCGTAATGAAAATATGCCTCTGTCTATAGTACGTAAGTACATTATTCTTAGTCTAAGGTTTGGAAGGGTTTGCCTCAAGGTTCCGTTTTAAGCCCGTTACTTTATAATATATATACCTATGATTTGTTGTCTTCATTAAATAATACAGTAAATGTTCTCCAATATGCAGATGACTTGCTATTGTACTCTACAAACCTAAATATAGATAAAGCCTGTGCCTCGTTAACAACTGCTTTAGTCTTATTAAAAAATTGGTTAGATAAAAATGGATTACAATTATCCATCCCAAAAAGCTCTGTTGTTTTATTTTCTCGAATGCGATCTCCTCCTCCAGTTTATTTATTCTTTGACAGAACCTTAATCCCACCAAGAACTAACGTCAAATTTTTAGGAATTAATCTTGATTCAAAATTATCAGGGGATGTTCACTGTGAATATGTCTCAAATAAATGCGAAAAAATATTAAATATTCTTAGGTGTCTTACAGGCGTTTGGTGGGGTTCGCATCCGGTTTCTTTAAAATTATTATATAATTCAATTATTAGGAGTGTTATGGATTACGCGACCTTTTTGTTAGAACCATGTAATAAATTAGGCCTTAAAAAACTTGATAGTATTCAATCAAAGTCGTTACGAATTATTACTGGTGCAATGAAATCTAGCCCAATAAATGCTTTACAGGTAGAATGTTGCGAACCACCTCTTTATCTTAGACGACAAATGTTGTCTGATAGATATTTATTTCGAGCACTACAATTTTCAAATCATCCACTACTGTCTAAACTTAAGTCTCTGTTTGAATTAGTAAACAGCTCTTCATATTGGTCTCATAAATCTCCGCCATGTCTAGTTATTAGTTATCAGAAATTTTTATCTCTTTCATCCCCTTTGCACAGATCTACGAGACTTCCATTATTTGATTACAGTTACGAATCAATTATTACCCCTCTTAATATAATTTATAATTTAGGTATACAAAAAAATGACCCCATTGCTAATGCTATGTTCAATTATGTCATGGATAAAGACTGGTCTCTTTTTCATCAAATTTATACAGATGCTTCAAAACATGACCGTAATAATATTGCTTGTGTAGGAATAGGCATTTTTCATTTACAATACAATATAGTTCAAAAAGTAAAACTTCCTCCGGAATCATCAATATTTACAGGAGAATGCTTAGGGATTCTCAAAGCAGTTGAGTATGTCCTGTTAATGAAACTAAAAAAATCAATAATTCTAACAGATTCTTTAAGTGCACTACAAGCACTTGATAAATTTTCTTTTAATAGCCGTCCATTTCATCCAATTATTTTCCAAATAAAGCACCTAGTTCATCTTTGTTCCTTAAGAAACTATTCTGTCTTCTTTTCTTGGATTCCTAGCCATAGTGGTATATGTGGTAACAAAAAAGCCGATATATTAGCAAACGAAGCTGTCTTAGAAGGAGACCAGGTTCCGTATAAAATATTCTGTCCAGATCTTAAGTCACTACCCCACCTATATTTGAAAAAGTCTTGGAATAATTTGTGGAAAATAAGCAGTAAAAATAAAGGTAAACATTATTTCCAGATTCAATCTAAAATCCCCGTAAAACCTTGGTTTTCTAAAATAATCTTAAACAAGAAAACTACAAGCATTCTTGTAAGAATGCGATTAGGTCATACGTGTTCTCCAAATCATCTTGCAAGACTAGGCTTAATAGACAGTTCGAGATGTGCTTGTGGTGCTGAGGTGGGAGATTTAAATCATATTTTATTTTCCTGTCCCCTCCATGATAGTTCCTCTTTTGTAGAATCACTTCTATCCCTAAAAGTTCCGTTCCCATCGTCAATTTCTTGTTTACTATTTAATAATGATATTAAAATATATCAAAGTATATCAGCATTTATTCTTTCCAATAATATAGAAATTTGAATTTAGTGTACATGACTATACTTTACCATACTTTATTAATGTAACGTGTATAATATATTCTATGTTTTTACTTATGATAGTATAATGTATTCCTTTCTATCCTATCACCTACTCTCCTGATTGATTCTTTTCCAAATTACATCCGATTCCTTTTTTTTTATTACCCGAATGTTTCCCCGTTTTGTCATTGACATGATGTGCTCCAGGCACGTTGCCATTATATTTAAAAAAAAAATAAAAAAAAAAAAAAAAAATGAAACGTCAGATTGTGACAAATTTGACGTTGATGATGTGTTTCACAGACACAGTCAGTCTTGGTTTCAGTCAATTTAGTAATTGAAATTACAAGATAAATTGAGCTAATTAAACTTATAGCATGCCTGTATTCTCGTGTTGACCTATGTAAAGCCGAAAAAATGAATTTCAACGCTTCCAGAAACGGTAAGTTTCAAGAGATAATTGTTATCACATCACACGCCATTGGAACTTGGGTGATGATGATTTCGATCTCTGTGGTGTCATGATTTACTTTGCTTTGATTTTGATACCCGTGGCTATTTATATCCGTCTAAATGATTAAAATTACTATGTGGATACTATTAAACCTAACAGTAACACTTAAGAGATATTTCGTAAGGTTAGCGTTCATGGTTTCCTAACTATAATAATTCGCCGGGCTACTTTAATTCAAAGACCTTTTTCCATTTAAAACATTTAATACACCAAACTATGAAGATGCACTTGAAACTGTACAGACTCACATTTATAATGAAACGTAAATAGATATTGTTACATGCTGTGGGTAAGGAAAATGCTGTTTGTAACGTAGAAGGTGTTTATTGTCTTCCACAAAAATTTACATAACTATTGGATAATATTAATAATATTGTGTAGTCGACCCATGCTTTTCTTAAAATTTCTTGAACTTCCTAATACAATAGGCCTGAGGGCTGATTATTAGAGTATGATACTCGGCTTGAGGTATAGGTACTCATCATAACAATATCAGTTTACGAGGTATAGGTACTCAAAGTCATAACAATAACGGTTTACGAGGTATATGTACTCAAAGTCATAACAATATCGGTTTACGAGGTATAGGTACTCAAAGTCGTAATATTTTGATGTAATATTCATAGTTAATTTGGAGACTTCACTGTGGAGTAATATGGGTCCTGTAATTTAATATTGGACCAATATTATAGCCTACCTTTTGCACTAAATATTGGTAGTTATGTCCAAGATAGGTACACTATTTCATTTAGCTATCCCTAATATGTATTTATTTTAGAAGATATAAATATAAGCTTCAAGTTTCTGAAAAATATACATTTATTTTAAAACATTTTCACAATATTAATTAAAATGCTATGTATTATATAATAATTAATTAATGTGTATTTAGTTAAAGTTGTAGAGAGATGTATATTTTTTATATCATATCCTAAAAATTTGCACGCCTGATTAGGCAGAATATACGGACCGAGAAATATTTATAATATCACCTACATTGTAATAAATTGTAAATACTATGTTTTGGCAAATAAAGAGATTGAATTGAAATTGAATTGAATTGAAAAATAATTGGCTAGCCTTATTTACCTACATCTGGGTCCCCATTATTGAGGAAGCCTAGAGCTTACTTCTCCAATCTGGTCTAGCAGATTGGTGGATAAAATGTGGTGTCTACTGTGCCCTAATTTGTAGTTATATCCTGTTCCAGTGGGTCAATCAGGAGGGCCCCGCAAGGCCAAGCGGGTGAGTGATGTAGCAGCAATGGGCGTTCCATCACCCACTCCAGGCTTCTCACCACCAGTGTATGGTCAAGGGTTTCCACCAGCTGGGCCGCCACCACCTTACCAACAGGGCATTCAACTTGACCCTGGCCAGGACTTTGGTGCCCCTGAACCTGCCCCTGGTAAGATGGCTTTGTTTTTAATAGTGGTTCTGGTGTCTGTAGTGCTAACAGCTGTAGTGTAAACAGATCATCACAGTAGCAGATAACATGCACACCACATGGTATAAAGCAATCACAGCCTGTGGACATTCACACAAAATCTTGACTCTTTCCTAAGGTACACACCTTGCTGCTACTCTGAAGGCTGATGGTTACCGCATGTATGTTTGGCAAACATCTGCACCTATCCACTGAAACCATAAAACTTCTTTGGCAGATGGGAGATCTCCCTTGATCTCCCGTCTGGTCCGAGGAGCGACAGTGCTCCAAGTCAGTTGGATTCAGAGCTTGTATATGTTCAGATATTCTGAAAACTTCTATAGCGTGATTCAGAATACCCGAGGCTCCATCTCTTGATGAGTTGCCGAAAGTCGCTACACTTCTAACACTTTTTCACAAGACAGTTCTGTCTCTAGTATAATTTGCTATTAATATTGGTCAGATGGATGATTGTTATCTTTTGCTTGTTTTTGATTAAAATGTAAAATATTTCATGGTGGGTGCACGCTTGTTGAAAATTGAAATACAATATCTTGCAATTAAAAAAGTGTATATAGAGCGAAATGACTAGCAGTATTTTTTTTTATTCTGTCCATTCAATTATTTAAAAAAAGTGTAATTATACCAATAACATGATTAGGGTCACACTCAGTTCCAGGATATGGTTTCGGAGCTTATGGCCCATCTCCTCTGGCATCCCCAGCACAGCTGGGAACCATGCTGCAGCAGCCTATAGTCCAGGTGAGCACAACAAGTTTGCTTTTCACAAACATACATACCCACTGTTTTATATTTGTTACTGTTTTTTGTCCTGAAATTGACCATCATTAACAAAGCACAAATGGAAATGATATTTATTTTCTATCATTTATATAACAAACTTTTCAGTCACTCCTTTTTTCATTGCAAAAGCATAAAACAAGAAACATAACAATATTGCTAAGGTTTTTGCTACACTGAGATTTGAAACTGTGGCCCTATTGTGGGAGTCTGGCCTCTCAAATGTCTTTTCTCCTGTCCTGAACCTAGTGGTTATCACTGCCGCAATTTTATGGTTAACTTTACTTAAAACACTTTTTTATCAGGACATGGCAATGCAATACGGCAACCAGTTAGCAGCTCAAGGCAAGGCGGCGGTTCAACGCGAGTTAGGCCGCTTCGTGCCGGTGTCCCGACTACGGTACTATTTCGCTGTCGACACGAGATACGTGCTGCGGAAACTGCTGCTCATTGTGTTTCCGTTCCGCCATAAGGTATGTTCTCACCCTCGTCCGAAACATGGGAAGGTCTCCATGTATTGTTATAAATAACGATTATATATGAAATATGTTGCTAAACCCTTTGATAGGATCAAAGAGCCTACACTAGTTAATCAGTAGCTACCAAAATTTATGTAGAGGATGAAAAAAGACATCGAGCCACCATCATTAAATCTTTAATAGTGCCATAGGGAATAGACACAGAGTATAGTACTTTTAATCAGCCTCTCGAAAATACTAGCTATTTAAAAACTTACTATTATGTGTTGCAGATAAAATATTATTTCTTTACCCATTTTCATATTGATGATCATGATGAATCAATGATCATTTTCTCATTCACATTGCAGTGAAATGAAATGAAATAGTTTATGAAATGAAATAGTTTATTAACATCCTGGGTAATAATATACACTTGATGTTTGTCATTGTTCTATGGTCATCAGCTGACCGTCATCCGCTTTGGGTGCGCTAAGGCTTATATGGGCTAGGAGAAAAAAGCGGGTCGTTTTGTTATCATGCATCAAGGTCGATAGATTTTTAAAGCAGATTTACGCGCCATTGTTAGATCATTCCAACAATGGCGCGTAAATGGAACGATCTTTCGTTCCCACGCTCCACAATTTAGTAGGCCGCCAGTATTCCATTCTTTATTATGATTTTAGTACGAAATGACAACAAAATGGTTATTGTCACTTTCTATATGAATATTACGGCGTGACTAATGAGTTATCAAACAAAAATTTTAACTCAGTAACAATGTGCAAGTGAAATGACTTTATGAAGATTTTCATCAAGTTTTTTCATATAGTTACTGAACTCGTATCTTGATTGGCACTACGTTGGTTGCAGGAGTGGATGGTGAAGTACGACCAGGACACGCCGGTGCAGCCGCGCTACGACATCAACGCGCCCGACCTCTACATCCCCTCCATGGGCTACGTCACCTACATCCTGTTGGCGGGTTTTATGCTCGGTTAGTGTTGCTAAATATAGCGGTACATTACATTACATGGGTGGTTGAACTTTCATGATTCAACCAGAATACCCCTGCTACACCATGAAATAGGTGAAGCAATTGTTGTGTTTTTTTTTTCACGTGACAACGTCTAATAAATCGATGAACGCCGGCTGCACGCACGAAAAAGGATGAGACATTTTAACGTTACGCTTGTAACGTTCAGTTCAGTTCTAAAAAATGGTTGTCTGTAAACCGACTTTACAGACCACCATTTTTTTAGTAAAATAAACCGAACAAAAAGGCAGGCGGGCCGCGTGGTGTTAGCGATCACCGACGCCTATGGACACGGGCAACTTTGTGCACTGATGATTGTCTTTCACTCCATTTAAAAAATATATATCATTCTTAGAGCAACAACCGTCAGGAGAGACGGCATAGCGCCTCGCTTCGATACGTAATTTTTGTGCCAAATCTGGTGCGGGGAAAGAACGCACACATTTTAATTTTGTCACACATTCACCAATATTCTTTTATCGCTGCAGACGCATACATTTCTAAATATGTCAATTTCAATAATTAACAACGTCATTTACTATGCACCGTCAACACTGACACCGACACACACTGACACCGACACACATACTGACACACTAGTTGTATAAATAGAAGGCACATTGTGCATGGACGTTGCGACGAGGGGTTCGCCCGTAAAGGCCACTCCTCTGACTGGTGTCATACCTGTCAATTTTGACGCTCTACAATATCATTATATTGCATTCAAAACATTATGGCAACTGTCTCTGTGTATAAATGAGCAGAGTGTCAGTATTTAATAGCTCATACCCTTTTAAATGATATGTACTGAAATAGTTTTAAGGTATATATATATTTTCTTTTACAAATAAAACAAAGAATTGATCAAATTTTATGTTACCTTTCAGGTCTCCAGCACAGATTCTCACCTGAACAAATAGGAATCCAAGCCTCCAGTGCGCTAGCTTACATTATATTTGAAATGATCCTGTACCTGGTGACCCTGTACATCACAAACACGAGCACTTCCTTGACCACGCTGGACCTGCTGGCCCACTCGGGCTACAAGTACACCACCATGATCTGCAGCTTGCTAGCGGGGCTCCTGCTGGGCAAGACGGGATACTACAGCTGTTTGCTGTATTGTAGTCTTGCACTGTCTTATTTCTTGGTAAGATTGCTTTAGATTTTGTAGTTTCAAATAGTTATTTTTTTTTTCAGTTTTTCATATGATTATTATTGTTGGTCAATGCTAGTTCTTATATATATTGTAGCAGCAATCATGTATTGAACTTGTATCTTCCAAACGACGCGTAAAGGAAAGTAGGTCATTAGAAACTGAGACCTTCTGCTTTGCCCACAAAAGTGTTTATTTGAATTTTTTTATTTTTTGAGTTTCTATAAAAAAAATTGTTTTTTGTGGTTTAATTTTCCGTGTTTTTGTTTTGTTTTGTGGCAGTCAATATTTATTTATTCATTTAATGCTATTTTAGGTGAGAGAGTATAGGAATCATGATCGCCAAGCACTTTATAAACAGTCTAGATTACTGTAGATTTTATTGTAAAGATGGTCGAGGTTTATTGGCTTAATTTGAGAGAAAGTTGTACTGGCAGGTTGCGTGCTTATGGTATAAAACAATTCTTGTGTGTTTTGTTGAAAAGATTTGCCCCTAGAACATCTGTGTAAATATAGATATCATCCACATTACATTAACTATTTTTGGTGTCAGTTTACAGAGCATCACTTTTATAAATGGTGTACAGAGGCCTTAGTGTAAGTGTGCACACGCGAAAACGTTACTATCGCGTTTGCGTTAAGAATTTAATTATCGTCCTTATTCCTTTCAGGTTAAGATCTATCTGTCCAATTTTAACTCTGACGCAGTAGTAACGTTTGCGCGATTACTAACTCTCACTAAGGGCTCAGTTAGTTAGTTGACTTTGGTCTTGTTGAAAAAAGATGTTCTTTTGTAACATTTATTGCTCCAGGTGCAAACACTGCGGCTGCAGCTGCTGTCGGGCGGCACGCAGAGCAGCGAGCCGCCGGCGTACGGCTACACCGCCAACCCGTACGCCAGCGGCTGGGCGCGCCCCGCCGGCACCAAGCGCCGCCTGTACTTCCTGCTGTTCGTGGCCTTCGCGCAGCCGCTGCTCTCCTGGTGGCTCACCTACCACCTGGTGCCCGCGCCGGCCGCGCTGCCGCCGCCCGCGCGATAGCGCCCCGCCCCGCCGCGCACTGACTGTCCCCCGGGATGTGGCCCTAGTGCGTGGTGATCCGTGGATATTGTGCAGTGTGGCAGTGATCAGTGCTAATCAGTTTCCTTTGTTATCAGACAGTGAAAAGACCATTTCCTAATAAACTAGTCTACAAGTGATTTTGTTGCAGTTGACAGTTGTATGAAATGTATGTGTATTGCACTGTTTGGTGGATGGTACGGAACTTGGTTGTCCAAACAAGAAACTTAATTGTTTAATCATGCATTTTTCTAATTGCACAGTTTGGTGGATGTTACGGGACTTGGTTGTCAAAAAATAAAACTTAATTGTTGATCATGCATTTTTCTATTTGCTACAATCCAGCTAGCTTAACCTAATCTTTGGACAATTCTGAATGAGAATTTAAAACGAAAATATTTTAGTTACAACTTTTATGTACTTCAGTATTTGGGATATTTTGGAGGATTTTAATAATAGGCTGCACTATATTCACATTAGCTATGTATGTTGAACAGAACTATTTATAGTTGTTATTAACTGTTTTTTAAATGTCTTAAAATTAAAAAATTATATTTAGGAATTAAATACCTTATAAATAATTTTCTATAAAATTTGTATGAAGCCATAGGTAAAAAGATAGCCTTTATTATAGTCAAAGTTAAAATACTTGATTTATTATTTTATTGATCTAACTAACTTCTTTGTACTTATAGCTCTATTATCGATTAAAATGCATTTAACCTCTGCCAAAATTTAACTATTTGTATATATTTCAACAGTAACTGAAGAGAATACTTCTAATACCTCACAATATCGACAAATGAATCTCTTCATCTCTTTATACATATTGAGGCTAGTGAAATTATTGTTGTCAATGTGCATGCTATGAAAATGAAAACAGAAAGCAGGTATGTATGTAGATATATCTAGACTAAAATCGTTGATTACTGAAACAATTTATACAAAAAAAACCTACACAAGGAACTGTGTATAAAGGATATTAACAGGTAATTGATGACAAAATTATTGTGAACAAACTATTCAAGGCTCATAATAATTGATTATTTTTGTGCAATGTAAAAACAATAAGTCTTTCAAAATAAAAAAAATTCTATCAAAAAACATTTTTAATTTTTCAGTTTCTTTTATTTTCTAATTACCTATTTCATTTTGGATAAATGATGCGTAGAGAATGTAATGATGTTTTAATTACAAATTTCTATGAGGTCATTATATTATCATTAGTATATTGTGTATTCTAATATAATAATTATTGTAATTAATTCTAGTAGAAATTCCTGTTATGATTATAATTTCCAAAGACATTTTTTTACTTTACTTAAAATTTCATACATAAAATTTAGAATTTTGTACAATTGACCTGTGTTTACTATATCCCATATCTTTGTATATTCCTATAACAGTTTCAATTTGAATACATTGTAATTATCAAGCTGTGTACATTTTTATAGTGTGTATTCATACCACAGCTGTGCTGAAGGCAGTCTACGAAACATGATTGGCTTTTGTACTGATTTACGGAAATGTGTACCTTTAATATATGATAGTTTTGTACTAATGTGATGTTTTATTTTCTCCATATGCAACAGAACCGCAATAGATTATATTGTCAGCATACAACTCTATAAAGTATTATTTATTATTATTATTAATAATAAATAATTATAAAGTAGTGAATATAATATAATGTTTGATATTGACCTCTTCATTATATGTTACAGATTACAGACATGACAACATACAAATACCTATTTAGCAGATCATTGACTAGACCACAGTACAAAGAGCACCCAACATTTTGGAATACCTAATCTTCACAGTGAGAGCCCCACTATGGAGACATGAAAATGTTGACGGCCACTACGAATTTTTCATTTCAAAGCTCTATATCTCCAAAAGTATATGCTTAAAGTATATACTTTCGACATTTCATAATGTAATACTTTCGTTTTGTAATATTTTTCTCTGTCGATTGCCGGGAGAACCATCAGTGGCCGTCAACATTTTCATGTCTCCATAGTGGGGTGATCACCTTAAAGTTTAGGTATGCCAGGCTTCATACAAATATGTTCGATGGTCTTTAATGTACGTATCTTAGAGCATCAACATTGACAGGTATGTGAGTCAGTACCTTTGATGCTCTAAGGTACGTATAGACGAAAATGTATTATCTCCTTTGTTCAATAAATTCATAGCATGGAGTCAAACTTTGTAAATAAACAGGTAGTGTCTATAAATAGCGGCATCGTAAACGATGACGTTATGTTCGTACTTCTCAAGCACGTGTCGGACACGACCACACTGTACATAGTACAACACAGATGTCAGTAGATACTTAGTACTGTTGCATAGATTAATAATGTTCATGCGAAACACGTTTCAGCCGTGGTATATGCTGCATAGTTATTAATTATTAAATACTGTGTGCAAATCCAACTACTCGAAGCAATAACTACACATAAGTATGTCCGACAGCGCTGCAATTCAACTGAATTGCGCATTATACTTGTACGCGTTCCATTCGTTGTATGGGAGCAGAGTGTGGATATGTACATGCTGAGTACTATGGAGAGACAATCCTTCATTGCGCTGCGCCCACAGTGCCTCGTACCTTGGTAGGCCTAGCAGTATGCAGTGTTAAGTTGATTGGCTTTCCTGGAGTCGTGAAACTCGTGGCCATCTTAGCAGACACAAGTGACAACCCTCTGGTTCTGCCCTATGCACTCTTTTTGTCCGAGGCATGAGTCAAAGATCTGGCGCTACCTGTGTAATGTTAGGTAACGTCAGAGTTATGAGTCTCGGCTTCAATGCTGGGTATTTACCATAATACATATAGATTTCCATTCATGTTTCACCACGTTGTGGTGAAGGATCCGAACCCAAAGCTGAGACCGACTAAAAGGGGGCTTCCGGGGTTGTGGACGGTGTGAGTGGGAGCTCGATCCATCCAACCAGCAGCCCCGGGAAGGGCGGCGATGTGTGCGTGGCCGCATGTCGCCGTAAGCATCGGAAGGTGCAGGAGAGCAAAGCTGCTCTCCCGAAGATGGGCCCGTTCTGGGGCGTCGCGCGTGGAGGACACCGGTGCGTTCCGCCGGAGATCCCGGAGTCCTCCCCAAGCGCAGTGGCAGCCACCGAGGGGGTTTTAGTGCGGTCAAATCCCACATAACCCGGTACTCTCTCCCAAGGTGCCGGGTACCTTTTGAAGGTTTCCCCCCCCGACAGCAAAAAAAAAAAAGGTATATGTCCTATACATTTAAATTAAACTTCACTTGCTCTTTTACATTTCCTTTGAAATTCAAATAAATGAGGTCACACCTGCCTATATTTAAATAGGTTGTATTTCAGTTAGGAGGGTAAAATTGAGTGTATAAAGAAAGAATTCACATAGGTCGGTAGGTATAAAAGGAAAGTAGATAAGTACTACATGAAATAAGTATCTGCTGTAAAAAAAATAGGTACGTAAATTCAGTGCTTTTTCAACTTTACATAGTTAACTAGTACAGACTCAGTAATACTCAGTATTGTGTTGAATAAATATAAAATGTACGTAGAAGACTTAGAAAGGTGCTCTTTATATTGTGTTTACGTAGAGTCCCTGAGAGTTCACGAAATTAAATTTACACCGATTCTCCTTACGGCTTAGACCTTAAGTAAGAAGCAAAATATAAGAATCAATTTCGGTCAGCAATCAGTTTAAATTATAAATCGTCAACTTTTTGGTGAATAGTCAGCTCAGCGTTTTCAGACCTTAGAGCATCAAAGTTACTGAGGGTGTCATACCTTGATGCTTTAAGGTAGTGACAAAGGGTTGTGCCTGCAACGGCAGCGCATCATCGGATACAGCCGGGGCAAAGTATGGGGTAAGTATCGCAATACGACGATCTAGGTACCAAGGCACCGGAAGAGTTTATAACATAATTATGCATTTCAGATATATTTTTTCACCAACATTGCATCTTTGATTAAAACCTATGACAAGCCAATATACAAGAACCTTTTCTGTAGCTAGTGGGTTAGTAGGTGATCTGCGTAGTATTTACAGAACGCGTTACTGGCGCATGTAGAAGGCAGAAGCGAGATAGCGCGTTGCCCCACCTTGACCCAAATCGCCACCCTAAAGCGGCCAGGCTGCATAGATCTTCGCGCCATATTTGAATTGGTCTTTATGTTTTCTATTCATTGCTTGCAGTTGGGCAGAGTTGGGCTTGTAAGAAAATATTTGAACAGTATTTACATTTGGAAATGATTCGCAATGATTTGGAATTGAGTACCTAATAAAAAAATGTAACAATTCCTTTCAATAATTTAAAGTTACATCAAGTAACATAAGCTTACCTATTAACTTAATACATTATTACTTCCATGATGGTATAATATAAATGAATTTAAAGTTATTATTAATTCATATTTATACATAATGATTATTCTAAATCAAATTACAAATATTTTGCAAGGGACAAAATGCAAAGCAAAATCTAATACCAATGACGCAAAATTACTTTTAAACCGACAGAAGTTAGCGCCATTCTCTGATTGGTCTACATTCCTAACGACCTTGCCGCATTTTTCATATAGTGATGTGCGTTGTACGTATCAAAATGTTTTATAATTTTTAAATTAATTACATCCTTTTTTCAATGATGAATGATATCATTTTCAACTATAAAGATTTCTGTTAACAAATGAGAGATAGAGAATTTTTTCGCAAGTCGAGTTTAGTTAACATAAATTTTAAGCGAGGATTTGTATTTTTGTGTGAGTTTTATCGTTTTATTAGGCGTGGAGGACACCGGTGCGTTCCACTGGAGATCCCGGAGTCCTCTTCAAGCGTAGAGGTAGGCCACCAAGGGGGTTTAAGTGCGGTACAAATCCCACATAACACAGTATCCTCTCTCAAGGTGCCTTTTGAAGGTTTCTCCCCCGATACAAAAAAAGATATACGTTGTGTCGTGGGTGCCATGGACACTCATAAAGACAGAAACACAAGTACCCAGACCGAGAATAGAAATTTTAAACTTATAAATCAAATATCTGCTTCGCCGGGAATCGAACTCGGGACCCTCCAATCGGCAGTCCGGCATGGTAACCATTGCGCCACACGGGTCGTCAAAATATAAATATAAATTCACCTTTAATGTCACGCAGTGAAGGAACATTTTTGAGGCTTTAAACGTACTTTATTTTTTTCAAAACAAGATTGATCAAGTTCATCGTCTTTGTTAATTATTCAAAAGCTTTCATATTTTAAAACAGTCTTATTTTATTATAGGATAAAAAAGTTCTTCATTTATTATTTTATCGATATAATATTATCGATAATTGACAACACTAAAGTAATCAGCTGGTTGCTGTCAAAATACAGTTGTACCAACTGAGCGGAATGGCAACCGCGGCTAAGTTCAAGCTGACCATGCGCCATACACAACAGCCGCAGCGCAGTATCGACAAACGTTCACATAACATTTAGACGTAATATCTATATAGTGTCACTCCTCAGTCTTCTTATATTTTAGCCATTAGCCCATTCAACTTTTCAATTATCCACGTTTTAGTTGTTTAAGTGTTAAGTGTAATACATGTTGTTCCGATAATGTACAGTGCCGCATCCGTATACGCATTCTGAAGTAATTACGTAATGGGAATTATGCTAGAGAGGTTTATAGTTTTGCCCTGAAATTCAACATGGCCGCCGACACAGGAATGGATACTTGCCCCAGTCCAGAAATCACGGACTCCAGAAAACGACCGCTGGACGGCGATTCTGAGAATGGAGACATCAAAAGGTCGCACTTTAGCTCCGGTAAGTGGCTCTTTTATTCATACAACCTCTGTTGTTTGACTCCATTGCGTATTTGGCAAACGAATTAACATTGACACAGCGAGTCGACCCTGCTATGTATTACGTACCTATACGTTTTATGTATTCCAACAAGATTCTTATCAGAATATCACCGCTGTTATCAGTTTGACCTATTTAACGATAATGTGACCATAACGAGTGGAATAAGTAGTAAATTGTGTTTAAACCAAGTTGATAAGACAACTCTGTCTACAACTGTCATAAAAATATACACTAGAATCGCCACGAATAAAGTCCATAGCGGCGATAATTCGTGTAACACGAGTTGCAAGCTATCAGAGGGTTCGATAACGCGCTTCCGTCCCGTAGTTGTAATATTTTAATTATAATGTATGAAATGTTAAAAGAGAGTCGTTGTTTTTTAGTTCAAGACTTGGTGACAGCCTTGCCACTGGCCAACGGCCATGGCAATGTAACGTCCCACTTCGGTGAGTCGTCCGAGTATACATCTCCATCGGCTTTGTGGTTGTTGGTGGCGCGCATGCCTCACGCGCGCACGTTCACGCTCATCCGCCGCTCCTGCTCATCGCTCACTGCTACTGACTCCCGCCGGCAGCCGCCTGCCGGCCTCCGGTCGGGACCATCTCATGATTGTCATATCGCCTCTGCTATTTGTGACATGCAACTTGCAAATCATTCAAAACCAATAATTACATCAACCAATTGATTACCTGGGTCAGCTAACTACCATTAGTCAGTGAGCCATCAGCAGACCACGAGCGGACAGTGTAGGTGTTAGCGTCCAGTCAATCCCCATCGCACAGTACATGGCCTCGATGTTGTGAGCCTCGTTGTACCTAGCCTCACACCGACCCACTCATGGCTTAGTCGTTGCATCGTTGGTGTGACCATCACTCTTATGTGTACAGTTCTTCAACATTTCTATTTGGTTAACTAGTAAATTACTCTTCTTGAAATTTTTTATTTCATCTCTGATCGCTTTCTTAGCTTTATTTATTTGGAAGTCATCTAAACTAACAGATCAGAAGATTAACATTATTTGCATAAACTATTCATCGACCTTTTTATTTAATCTGTCACTGTATTTAGGTAATAATAGATTGGCACGTAATCCATGTATCATTTCAGAAATTAATTAGTTAATAAGTTGTATGTTGAGGTATGGAGTAAAATTTGTTTTGTAATAGCTGTGAAGGTGGCTTCTGACTGACAGCAAGGTCATTACCGATTGTGTTACAATAAGCATTAGCATCATTTAGAACTTAATCACTTATGGAATAGAGTTGGGAGTTGCTTGAGTCAGGTATGAATAATTCCAAGGCTGGTTGAGGCGTCAAATCTTAAAACTGAGGTTGCAAATGTACAATGTGTACATTGAGTAATCTGCATAGTGTGGTACCTACTTCACTTATCTGCTACCATTTTGTGTTAGAGCTCATTATGTGACATGGTTATAAAGCTGATTTATCAATATAGGTACTTGTATGTCAGGTGTTTTTCAGAATGATTACTACCAACAACAAGCCTGTAAGTTTTAGCTAAAATCTTGTCTTGTCCCTTGATGCTCTACGTGCCACCCAATTTAAATTGCTTGACAAGCTGCACTATTTTCAATGTACGATATCAAACACGTTTTTAATTTTATTTTGTCATTGAATTTTTATGAAAGTAGGGTCGGTTAGTATTTGTATTTATTGATGATGATTATTATGATTAACAAACCTTTGACCTCACTAAAACCCACTCCGCGCTTAAGGGGGACCCCGGGATCACCTATGGAATGCATCAGCCTCTCAATTTTACATGGTAGCCGCCACGGTATCCTTCACGGGGGTCGCTGGCCGGTTGATCCGCAACGGGACGGGTCGAGCTGCCAGTCTTGCCACTCACAACAACGGAAGTCTCTTGCGACAGGCATAGAAAACTTATATCGTATTCTGATCCCGAACTACACGGACATGGCTGTGTACTTAAAATGAAGTAAATCTCATTTTGAAAACATGTTAAGTTCTTCATAACTTGCGTGTCGACTGTAGCTCCAAATTAGTCTTTAGAAATGTTACAAGTAGCTAACGCCTCGTGAGTTCCTTATTCCTGGCTTCAGCGTAGCTAGGGCTTAGAGCCGCTAGGCACAGTCGCTTGTCTGTAAACGATCAATAAAGCATTTTCGTAAAAATGTTATTTTAAAATGGAATTTAATACTTTTACTTTTAATAAGTTCATAACCTGTAATTGTTATAAGTAGTAGGTAACTGTTTAGTATTTAATTGAATTCATCGAATGACGCAAGCGCACGCTCGAGGCGGTTACGCAGCTTACGCTTGTTTTACTTCCAAATGTCAAGGAAATGTTTGATTAGGTGAAGGAGACTACGGTTTGGAAAATTGTAAATTGTTTTAGAAGCACATTAGCTTGAACCACTAGAAAAGCACAAACAAATACATAAATAAACGATTCACACACATAATCCCACAGTAGGGTAGATATACCCTGTGTCGTGGGTACCATGGACACTGACAAAGACCGAAACACAAACACCCAGACCGAGAACAGAAATTATAAACTCTCATACAAATTTCTGGTTCGCCGGCAATCGAACCCGGGAACCTTCGATCTCGGTCGCGGTCGGTCTCGGCCACACGGGTCGTCTGACCCGACATAACTGAAGATACTTAATGTAATTAATACACGAATCAGGAAACACAATTCTTCCAAATTGTATTAAAAAATGTAGGATTTTATTTCTGCGGCATCCGTTAGCCCGTAAAACCTTATGTCTTTTGCATGGATGAATTTTTTGTAAGATCTTCACCAAACTGCTCTCGTTGTGTAAAGTCAAGCTGAAATGTCTTCATTGAAAAATTTCCAATCAAAGCTAAGAACCAAAGCCAAGAAGTACGTATGTAATATGTTGGGATGAAATTTATACTACCTACTACAGTGGTAGTATTACACACAAATTTTTCAGCTGTGCCATCTGCCAGTTGTAATCCACAGGAATTATCCTGTTCTCCCTGGGTACCTGTTGGCTACCGCTCAAGAACTACTGAGAGAAACGCCATATAAGGTAAAAGTCCATAATGTCGACATCGTACTAGTACTCATCATGCCATAAAAATGGCCAAAAGTTACGCTTTTTCTATGAAAGACCAGTAGATGAACGTTTACCTTACCTACACCATTGTCAAATCCAACGCTCTTTCTCATGATCCGGCAACTTTTTATTTTGACAAATTCACACAAAAATATACGTTTGGACCTATTGTTTGTACTAAGTAAAAACACTCGTAAAAAGCTCATATGTACTAAGGTACTAAGTAACTAGCTCGTCCAATTATTAACTTATGAATGTGATCATGATCACAGCACAGATCAGCTTTAAAGAGAGTGTCCACAATCAACCAAAAAGGAGCTTATTCAAATTAGTTCCAAAGTTAATTGAACTGAAGCCCACCTTATGCAACTATCGCAACGCCATCATAAAAATCTTACAGTAAAACTGCTCCACTTAAAATTTCTCTTATGGTTTTTATTGTAAAATTATATTTTCCCTGTTTTTTATCATACTCCTTTTTAAAATACTTAGCGTAATTAATTTAGCAAAATTGTCATTCGAAGGTCCAAAAATCATCAGAAATAACTTTTTTAATTAACGAAATCAACTTGTTAAACTTGTAACTTCTTGGAGTGAAATTAATCAAGAGCATTTCTGATCAAAAACAAATGTTATCTTGTAGCTAAGTAACTGTATCTTGGGAGCTTACTCAAAACAACTAATCTAATGTTTTGCTACGCTGCTATTAATTTTACTCAAAATCGTTTTCTATGTTTGGTATTAGAATTGCAGCTATCGCTTACATAAGAACATCAAAACAATAAAAATATGATAACAAATTACTATTTTAGAAATAGCATTAAAATAAAATGTAATAGCACCTTATGATAATGATGATGTGGCTGAATTGAAATACCCGCCTTCATTAGAATTCGCTTCCGTAAGCGAATAAGTCATGCTAATTGGTAACGAATTAGTTACGAACCTGCATCATATATTTTCCAAATGATAATCTGTCTGTTATATTTTTTTATGTCCCACTGCTGGGCACAGGTCTCCTCTCACAAGTGAGAGCGACTTAGGCACCACGCTGGCCAAGTGCGAATGGTGGACGTCATGCCTACGAGAAATTATGAATTTCTCTCAGGCATGCAATTATATTATATATGTATGTAATTAATCCCTAAAAGATTATTGAACAGGGTGCTAAAATCTTATTAATACAATAAGGTATCCGTGATGTATGATTATATTATAAGACAGCCAAAACATCAGAATTTTTCATCAAGATAAATCTGCATTAATTCCCGAAACCTTTACCGCCTAAATTGTCCACTTTAAACTCTTGCTACTTTATGACCACTTCCCTTATAATATAAGGTTATATTATGTTCAGATATAAGCTGATTATACATACATATTTGCAGGCATTGAACGACTCCCATCATGCTAGCGCCTGCAAATTTTCCTTCCCAATGACTGTAACTAAAAAACGTCTGCATAATATAATTAAATACAATAACAAAAACTTGAAGCTAAAACTATATATTATGCTCTTTTGCGGAATTGTCTAGTAATTAAATAGGTAGTTTGCGTGATGTATACTCACGACCACGACAAACGTCACACACTTCGCACGCCATTTGTGTGCCACAAATCATATTTTTACACGCTTTTTATTAGCTTCACCTGTATGTTTGTATGTTTGTATGTTTGTAACCGACTTCTTTGGGCGCGATTTTGACCCACTTAAAACGGCCAGATTTCGTTCAAACTTTGTAGATTTATTGAGGACCGATGACAATACAATAATCTCATAACTTTATGTTAAAGTCGTAACTAGGATCATCAGGATAAAATAAAATATACGAGGGGCGGCTGATAAGTTCGTGGCCTAAGGTACTTTAACACGTCTAAGCGTCTGGTTAACTTGAAAATTTGCATAGGGGTCAAGGGCCGATGATAATGCAATAATTTGAGAATAAAAATCCAACTAAAAAATTAAAAATAAATAATGTAGTTTAAAAAACTAAAAACACGCTTTTGTGAAAATACGAACTAAAAAGTAAAAAAATAAGAAGAAAATGTATTTTACTGTAAAAAAAAGCGGGGGGTGGTTTTTACCACTGTTACTGTTGACACCATGCACCCCACGCTTTTTTTTACAGTAAAATACATTTTCTTCTTATTTTTTTCGTGATTGCGATGAAGTGTATTATAAGAGCAGAGATTAAAAGATTTCTCACGCTCAGGCTAAAATCCCAAGTACCTAAACTCGTACCTTTTACATATTCTCGCAAGTAATAACGTCATTGCTCCAGCTTGGACGTCGAACCGCAAGTTCTGAAACATTTGACACTTTTGATAGCGTATTGATTCCAATTCATTCCAATATGTCAATTTATATTCAACGTAGGTTACTAGCAGTACCGCGGTATATCACGGGACCAGAAAAGAAGTTATATCCTCTGCCTCTGAAGAGGCGACTATCGAAACGTTTTCGGCGTTGAATGCGGATAGTGGAATCTTAAAACCGTCCAGCCAGCTGCTCGACGGAAGGATGACCGATATGTGACCGCCAACGTCTACTAAATAACTGCATGTTACGCAAGCAAAATGACCAGTGCCTTCCACATTTATGTATCTTGAACCCAGTGTTTCAAGCGAGAGTTTCTCATATCGCATATATGAGACCTTTAATTGAAGTTCTCTATCGGATTTATTTTTCGTTTTGGACTCTTATAGTCTCACTATTATCGCTAGAACCGCTCGTGTGGCGGTCCTCCACAGTCCGCTTTACACGCTCTTTTTTACCACGGACGTGTAGGTTATGGTTATATATTATCAGCTGAGGCATTCCCAGTGGACTCTAACATGGGGTTCTTCTAGGAAGCTGTAATTAGCTGTTAAAAAAAGCTCTCCTGCAAAGCCGGCAATGCTCGGGTGGCTCCCCTGGGGTTGCCCGTGTCCGTAGGTGACGGTGATCACTTAACATCACGCGGCCCGTCTGCCTTAAATTGTTCGGTTTATTTATTTTAAAAAAATATTGTGGCTGTGTGGTCATGACTCAGAATGCTGGGTTTTGAGTAGATGATAACTCCACGGTGCAAAGGCGGTAGGTATTAAATTACAAATAGGTTCTAATAACTAAGATCAAAGGGTGATACTCTTGGAATCGTCAATTGCCCTTCTGACGTGAGTGAAGTAACAAGTCAACTGGGCCCTGAAGCACGAAAGCAATTATTTTGAACAGGTTCGCGTCGAAAACACCTGCGAGTTCTAGCCGTGTTTATCAAGAAGTTCAAAATGCTGGTTGACTTCGAGAGTTTCCTTTCCAGGTTTACGTTCGTAAATCTATTTATATATCTTCTTTGAACAAGCTTTTAATTCATTACAATCGAGAGATTTGTCATAATACATATTATTTGTTTTCACAAATTGAATTGTACAAGAATGAGGCGCAGCTATGGAGCTTAGCTTAGCTCTTCTTTAGGAAACTTAGAATAAATAATTAATAAATAACGCTTCACACTCATAGCTCCACAGTAGGATAGATATACCCTGTGTTGTGGGTGCCATGGACACACACAAAGACAGAAACACAAACACCTAGACCAAGAACAGAAATTTTAAACTCATTCAAATTTCTGCTTCGCTGGGAATCGAATCTGGGACCCGTCGTCGAAGAAACATAACTTCATCTATTACAACACTGTTTTTTTACCTATGAGGTCATCGGTCGTTTTCTGAAAAAATAATATCTCAATTTTTGGCGTTTGTGTACTCCAGCCTATGTTATTTTCAGTTTCGAGATGAGCCCCATATCGTCAAAATTATGAGGGTTCATTTATACATGCTCTGATCTATGTGTTTTATGTACGACTAGCTGTGCCCGCGACGTCGTCCGCGTGTATAAAGACTTTTATAAAATGGACTGATTAAAAATTAACGATTATTTATTTGCATTGAATAAGTAGTAGGTAGATTATTCTTACATTATAGTGAAATCACTTATAATACAATGTTCATATGTTCAGAAGAAACCTAATGTATTTTTTCTAAATCCTTCAAACCTAAAACAGTAAGGAATGCTTATGTTAAAATATGTGCCTCGTTTATTAAAGTTAAGAGATATTGCTGTGCCCGTGGCTTCATCTATGTTAAAAATAGTATCTTTAGTAAATTGGGTGAATTTATACTGCAAAGAATGTATAGACTCATTCTATATACATAGCTTTAACCTACTGCAGAAAAGAGGTGCACTATAGGTACAACTACTTGTAGTTGGGAGATAAAATTTCTAAACATACACTTGCTTAGGATTAAACAATCGGAAAAATAATTGTAAGGCCAATTAATAAACTATAGGTTTAAAACTTGCGGACAGCAGTTTGGTCATAAGTCATAACTCATATAACACAGTGAAAACTAAAGCAGAAGGCAGGGTCTCTACACAGTGTGCTATCTGTATTTGGAAATAAAGAATATTTTTATAAAGAATCTTTAAAGAATCCTTAATATCTCCATCAATCAACGTGTGTGGATGAGCCCTCAGCCCGTACGCAATAAAGAGACGCAAAAAATGAGTTAAGTTATCATTGGTCCAATTAACAATGTTCAGCATCATACGTATACCTACCCAACGATGGGACAACCCGCGTGGCGCAATGTTTACCATGCCGGACTGCTAATCGAACTGTCCCGGGTTAGAATCCGGGCGAAGCAGAAATTTCAATGATGAGTTTAAACTGTTCTCGGTCTGGGTGGTTGTGTTTCTGCCTCTATGTGTGTTCATGGCACCCACGACACAGGGTATATCTACCCTAATGTGAGGCTATACGTGTGAAATGTTATTTTCTATTTTTTTACACTATGTACTTACTTTTATTTAGACTTAAGGCTTTTATTTGAAATTATCTCCATCGAATCACTTTGGAGAAGAAATGAATATTGCTCAATAACGCCATCTACCGTATGACATGTAAACTTTGTGGTTGATAAATCGAATGTCAAATTACCAAATAGGTAGATATTGAGATTAACAGTTGGTTCACTAAAAGTTTAACTATTCGTCACCTAGATGTCTGCAGTAGTCTCGTTTTGTTAAGGCTTTGTAAATTCTGTATGAAGGTTTAGATTCCGTATCTTACAACCTTAATGCTGGATGCATTGAGATTGTAAGATTTGGATTTCGGTTCATCGGAGCTAGAGGCCTCCTCAATATTGGGAGAGCTCCATGCTCAGCAGTGGAATGCTAAAAAGGTTGCAGCTTGATATAATGTAGCGATAATAATCGTTTCAGCTGCAGCCTGTACATAATCTTCCACCCCAAAAGAAGACTAATAAGCTGAGCAACTAACTCAATGGAGCCTGTGATGTAAGGTTCGGCGGCGGTAAGGCTCGCGATGCACTTATTAGGTACCTATAGTCTAGCCATTCTCGGCCAACGAAAGAAAATACAATATAGTCGACAATATTAGTGAGAGTTCAAAATAATTTTAGGTACTTAAATTTAAACTTTTATTTATGGTTTTGAATGGGCTGTTACCGAAACTTTCATACAAATTCCCCAAATTGCCTTTTAAGTTTATGTCGCGTATTGTGTAAATGAACATAACTTTTTTGTTTATCACCCGATTGATATGAAATACACACTAATGTTACGGAAATTCATTCTATATATCAGTAAACACATCATTCAAAGAAGGGAAAAAGAAGAAAAGAATTTGAGAATGAAATATTAAGTTAAGGTTAATTATTGTACGCTTGAGATACCAACTTTCGAATCCATTTTATTTGCTATTGAGGGGTAGTTTTGAAAAAAGCTTAAATAGAATTCTTACTATGTTAGTAAAGATTACAAATATAAAATTATAAGTATATTACTCTGCACAAAAATATTCTGTACATCAAGTTTCGACACTCAATTTTCAAAGAGTTTCAAAGAAAATTGACATTTAAAGGGTGAATTTCGGGAAATGCTGAAACATGTATTCTTTTATTTTGGTTAGAAAATATTTATACCAAATTTCAAGAAAATCTATTGAAAAAATCCAAGTTTTCCATACAAATTTTCATCGCTCATTTCACAGCCTTAAAGGGTGATTTTTAAAATTATCTATAGCCTAAATGTTAGCGAGGACCAATAAATATAAAACAAAAAAAGTTTCATCAAAATTCGTCCAGTAGTTTTTGCGTGAAAAGCTAACAACAGACAGACAGACAGACAGACAGACAGACAATAATTTCAAAACTTATATTTTTAGCCTCTGTTACTTATAAAAAGACCCCTAGAAGTATTTTTTTAAATTTATATGCAATGTACAGAATTGACCCTGCTTACAGTTTTATTATATGTATAGATAGTTAAAACAAACCGCAGATATACGGCACAAAAATATGGACACACAAAAGATACAATAACTGAAAAAATAAATGTGGGTCCTCGATCACGCATAAATGTAAGCGGCACAAAATACGCAAATAGAATGCCTTTTGTTTGAACATAGCGTAATAAATATAAAGTATGAAGGCATTTGTCATCCTCGTAAGGACACTATTTTTACTCGTCTTTACAATGCTGGTGATGTAATAGGCATTCCCTATAAAATGTTGCGGTTTGGAGAACTTTACTACTTATATTGTTCAATAGATTTCACATTTTGATTTTTGTTAAATGATTTTAATGGATATATATATCCATTAAAGAGCAGCGACGGCCGAGTGGTAAGAAACCGTGGTCTCCGATGCGACTGGTACCGGGTTCAAATCCTCGGCACGCACCTCTGCTCTGACAAAGAAATTTATATAGTGCGCATTAATTGTTTTTTATTGTTACAAATGAACAGGCGAGTTTTAATTATTGTTACGAATGAAATATAAAAAAAATGAGTTTTATAGATTAATAAATTTGGGATGGAATTTCATACACCTTTGTTACCTCTTAGCTGCTGAAGCCACCACTACCCAAGTATATGGGGATAGTTCTTACCTGTACTAGAGGCACACATAGAAGAATTTTCTACTTTTACTATAATCCGAAAGTCTGGCCATCACGGGCACTTGCTCTGTACAGTATGACAGCCACAGCTCACAGTGGACTGGGAGATAAGGTTTCGTAATGGTTGCAGAGTGGAATTAAAAATAAGTTAAGATAAGCGTTTGATATATTTTATGCCCCCAATGCTTCGTAACTTTTCCAACTGGCTTTGGAAGGAAACGTAATAGTGTAAAATGTAATCTTTTGCGGCGAGGAATAATAATATTAAATGTTTTTCCGAAACCTTGACTTTACATACAAAATTTACCGCAATAATTTCGAACATTTCATAACAAAACATTTCGAAGTCCCTTTAGTATTAGAGGGAACGTCAGGGTGCACAATCTAAGCTTTTGCGGCGAGGAATAAAAAACAAGTTCAGATGAAATAAATGTTTTAAGAGTTACTTTTTCATGAGGCTTAAAACTTTTTCGCAAAATGTCCCGAAAGAACGACCTTTACGTCTTTAGCTGTCTTTGTATTGGAATGATTAACTACACTGGTAAGGAATAAGCCGGGGTATGCCGCACGAAGTACTGATACTGACATAAGACCCCGGCCCTCGCCCTGCGACGATCTTAACAGATATTTAGCTTTGAGTACCCCATTACATCTAATGACTAACGTTACGCTTTCGCTGCCTTTTTAACACGAACTGGGGTGCGCCCTTTTATTTCGGTTGTTTTTGAGATGTTTTTTGGGTTAGCTCCTTTTTAGTAAAGTCGTATTTAAAAAGGAGCGTTAGTTATTATTTAAGGATTTATCTTTGTACTCGTATGTTAATCTTTTTACTTCAACGTAACTTATAGATAGAATAGATTATGATGTATAGCATATGCCTTCATAAAATATTCAATATGGCGATTGTGTGACGCTACTATTAAATTTCAAGAAAATATTTTTCTTGATTTGTTACAATATGCGTTATCCATTTGTAAGACTTGCCCATTCTAAGCTAAGCACATTCTAAAAATGTTTGTGGTTATAATATAATTTTTGACCTCTTTTCTACCTCAACCTAAAATTAAAGTACTAAAAATAAATAGCATAAAGTGCTTAAAGTCTCCGCTACATCTCATATTAAATTGTTTAGTATGTATTGTGCGATATTCAGGCCTGAACATCAACTGTAATGACAATTAAAATGCTATGACTTTTGTTTTCTTTTAAATAAATTATGGTTGCAGTAGTTGTATAGCATGTTTTGCAGTAGTAGTTCATAATTTAAGATAAACGGGAGATAAAGTGAGATTAAAGCTTAAAAACTACCAAAATACATGTAATAAATAAACATGCTCAAAATATCCTTCTTCAGGATAAATAGCTAGAACATTTCTTTAGGTGTTATATGTCAAAATGTCTTCCGTCAACAACGGCGAGATGCTTGCGAAGGAAGACAAGAAAAATACGAAATTGTTATTTTGTTCTCTGCCCAGTTTTGTTATTTTGTTCTCCCCCAAAAGAGCAACAAAAGACGTCTAAAGCTACATTATACGATATTCGAGTGTCCCGAAACCAAGTAAGTTTTAATGTCATACTGCCATTAAAGCTTAAAATAGTTCAAACATCTCTTGATTTTAATTTTTTTTAGGTTTCAATGTTTAAAAGTACATTAAGTAAAGTATTAAATATTGTGGTTTATTTGATAAAACAAGCTGAGTAAATAGAGATACTAAATCTTTCGTTATAATATACATACTTAGAACAATAAGTTCTCGGGACAATCAAAAATTAAGCTAAACAGGAGATAATCATGAAGTACTTATAGACCTAGATACGTACTCATATTGATCAAAGATAATAAAATTGATGTAGGCAATTAACTGGATAAATAATGTACATTATTGTGGGAAAATCCAAGATCATAAATCAACTGTGGATAAATAGCATACTCCGCGAATGATCTAATATCCGATTGACTAGAAGAACATAAAATACCTAATTCCACTTATTAGAAAGGGCTTAGGGATAATGGATGACGATAATGAAGGATTATTGCAGGAAGCATTGAACACTCTCCCTGAATATTTCAAAAGGGTTACAATTGAGAAGATTTATAACGATTTACATTGGAACATTTTCTTAATGCGGGCATGGAGTTTAAAATTTTCTCCTTTTAAGATTATGTCAGTTTTCACACCCTTTTCAAATGCTTTTTCGCACCGACAAAATGTATGTCAAACAACATCGGTACAAGTATCAAGATAAACAATGCGACTCGCACGCGCACCGAAACAGGTCATCATCAAGAAACTAGAACGGCTAAAAAGGACTTTGCCATACTTACGCTTGAAAAACCTTCCAGTAACATTTGCATTTCAATGAAGTGTTCTTTTTAAATCTTTCATAAACAGACTTGCGCAGAATGATCAAGTGATACGAAGTAAAACAACTTCGCAATTCGAATTAACTACAAAGTCTATTTAGAGTTAAATTCAAACATGTTATATTGGGTTTGGGCATAATTTGGGTACAAAATTTAATGCTTCACAAATGTTTAGTGATATATCTTGTAAAACATAAGCAATAATCGGCAGAGATGCAGATTGTCAAATTAATCGAGCTCGACTTTTAATGTGCTGGTCAATATGTAATTTAACTTCATACTATTGACAAATACTAATTTTCGATTATATAAAACTAAATAAGTACAAATGGATACGTTTTAATGTGTAGCAAATGCCCTTTTTTAAGAAAATTATTGGTTTTGGAAAATATTATCTTTTAGTTATAGTTAGGGTTGCCATCCGTCCGGGTTTCCCCGGATTTGTCCTAGTTTAGAGGGACAAATTTTAGAGATGGCAACTCTAGTTATAGTACTTGCTATCGGTGTATTTTGGTTTCCTTGCGTCGTCGGATTTACGAATAACTCGTATTCGTCCTACAATTGGAAAATGTACGTATTTTTAGAGCTTGTTTGAACGTTGCTGCCACATCCCCTTTGTCATTACAACCTTTTGTCACTCGATACTCTTGTAGCGGTAACAAATAAGGGGATTTCGTGTCATGCTGCATATTAAAGGGCGGTTTGTAATATTTTAGGATAACGCTGAAAATGAGCTTAAAATTGCTAGTTTTATCCCGTTATTAGTCTTATTTTACATAAAAGATTGAGTGTAACTGAAGATATAGTGCTACTAATTTTAAGTTTTGTATTATAGAATATGTATATAATGCGTCTAAAATGCACGATGCGTTCGGTATGCTTTTGTTTATATTACAGTTTTCCCTCAGGTATTTCTAACTTTGTACTTAAAGGTCCCTGGGGCCTATACGCGTATTTTCCTTTCCATTCCAGAACACAAGAGAATAATCAAAGTGACTATTCAACATGTATATAAATAGAACTCCACAGAACTTTGCCCGTCGACCATCCCTTTTGTACTTCCTGCCCTTTGTCTTGCAGTCTTAATAAATAAAATATGTGACATAACAATAACACTGCTTGCTTTTACACCACGAAGGTACTTCGTATAAAAATTACATTTTCAAAGGTGTTGCTACCATCGATATACTAGTCCCAATGGTTACGCGCGATTGTTAACTTATTCTATTAAATTTCAGGCAAGGCCAGGCACTTCCGAATCTGTGGTCCACAGACTGGACTTAACTTTCTTTCGGACATTTTGAAGAGATCTTAATATAAAGCTTTCTTTTTTCAAATTCAAATCATTTATTTGTGGAATAAGGAGAATAAGGTTCTTATCTTAATATAAGCTTTCTTTACCATGTATTTACAGATTGATTAATTTTTACTACCTATTTCCTATCTAGCTAGATGTATGTATATTTAACGAAATAATTCTATACCATTCACCTAGTTCACTACTAATTGCGTATGATTGCAAATCTCTTAATATAATACGAGTATAATATAGTTAGTTATTCAGCCACTTCTTAGTCCAAGCATATTCAAAACATCCTTTTTTAAAATTTCTCTGTTATCTCGTTTAACTTGAAAAAATAACCAAAGTATTTTTTGGATGTACACGTATTATGAAGTTCTTTTGACAACACCCATCCTTTGTGATCCACTGCACTGCAGCCTTTTGTGACACTACACCCCTGTTGAGGCATTCACTTATTAGGCATATTACATGACGATGCTTTAACGTGATGAAAATTTTTTGGGGCTAATCCTACGCAAAGCTTTTATGCAGATTATGGCTTCTGATACCTCTTCGGTATCAGATAATACTATGCGGTTTCCACAATTTGTTGGCAATTATGACACGCGCAAACTTTTTCTACATAGTATACCTCATTTTTAGATTTTATATAATGTGATAATGCTCTATAAAGTCTGCAAGGTTCTCGGTATCACTAGGAAAGTGGCGTTTCCAAAATTAATGTTGCTTTTACTTACGACATTATTTCGCGACTGCACCATGGGTGCCCCATTGCGATGATAAATGGGTGTTGATAAACAGCGCTAGATTAATTCTGTTGTGCGGGGAGCGATCTCTTGCATTTGGGTCGACGTCGAAAATAGTCCTTCCACCTTTGTTTTCTGTTGTTGTTTGAGAAGATTGCGACCTTCTCGGTTTAATAGTAGTATTTAAGCCTTGCGGTTTGTGGCTGCGGTCGGCACTTGCGTCGCTTTGAGGCGATCATAATAATATTTCTATATTTTACACGAAGGATTTTGGTATACTGCTGGACGTAGGCTTTTTCTAATTTTCCTATTCTGTCATTTGTTCTCTGAGCCTGTGCTATTCAATTACATTATGAACTGTCGTAAAAGTGATTATGTCGATCAGCATTTAAAAGTCAACTCTCACCAAGTTAGGAAGTCACGCTATCGAACATATTGCCGTTGTTTTAGGTGGTGTAGATGAGCTGTTGAGCTTTTCTCAAAGCGCGGGTGCCATTCTTATTATTAACTTGATTTTGTCCGACTTTGAAACGTCGGATTAATACTCATCAAGGACCGATGACAATGTAATAATATAAAGAAAATCAGCTTAAATATATTGAGGACTATATTTTTTTTGTAGTCGGCGTGCTTGTCATTTTAGCAATTATGTATTGTTAATACAAAATACAACGAAAAAGATCCAAGCTATTAATTAGTGCAATAATATGATTTTTAATCAATAACGTTGCATCTGCCTTAAGATTCTCGTTAGAGCTCGTTAAAACTATAAGAGCCGTGTAAATTTATTAAATATGTATAATCTTATTCTAACAAAGATAACTTTGTCTGTATCAAGTACCTATCCACACCGTTGCTAGCTTTATACGACTATCTACTTTGCACGTAGATAACAGTGCTATCAGCAGTTATCAGCGAATTATAAAACAGTTTAGTTTGCTGTCTCTTATCAGCTTTATAATATGTAGACAAGTGCTTTTCCTGTGCAGCGGATACGATGGTTACATCACGGAACAACAAAACCTTGAAATATTTAATCAAAATGCAGTTAAATATAACGACAAAATTTGCAATGTTAAACAACATAATTTTATGCCTAAAAATAGCTATATTAAATCCGTCAAATTGTATATCATATTTGGCTGCAACCCTTTTTACATCCCACTACTGGGCACGGGTCTCTCCCCATTATTGGGGAGGCCTGGAGCTTACTCTACCACGCTGCTCCAATGCGGGTTGGTGGATATCATAATTGTGTTCAATTGACATTTCTAAAACAAAAATAGGTATTTTTTGTATAATGTAGTGTAAAAGCCGATTTACATTAATCCAGTGGCTGGATCCAGAGTCGCTGCATTCCAGCGCTGGATTGGGATTGTTACTGGATCAGCAGATTCAATCCAGTGTCTACTGGATTACTCTTGGTTTTTTTCTGGATTTTTCTTGTTATGGTGACAAAAAGTTTGCAGCAAAAATGAGTATTACTCGTATGCATGTATATATGTATTTATTTGGACATAAGTATTTAATTAAAATTAAATATTGAGCTTCACTCAATCCACCAAACTGTTACAACCTACCAACAATTTCTCACCATCACCATGGGTTGACTGGGAGAGAATGTCATTAGGCATTAAGTCCGCCCATTGTTATCCTAGTTTTTTAGGTCATAACAAAAAAGAATAAATAAATAAAATAAAAATAAAAATGCGTCTTGGAAAGCGCAGGCAATTAAAATACTATCAAAAAATCTTTGTATCATGCTGCTTCATGCAAAAAAAAATCAATCTGTGGCTTCACGATGCGAATGAATTGTTTGTGGAAGTATGGTTAAAGGAAAATCTAATTTGAGAAAATATATATGTGATAGGCAGAGTTTTTCAAAAAATGACAAATAGACTCTGTTTTGATTTAGATATTTTTGACAAATGCTTTACGGGACTCGGACATGTTTACATTAATCCAAAGCCGATCCAGCGCTGGAATCCAGTGACGCTGGATCCAGCTTTTGGATCAATGTCAATCGACCCTAATACATAGTTGAGATAAAAGCTTATAAGCAAATATAACAGCAACGACAGCACACTATATTTATTAATGGTTTTCCTTCTCCTCTTCTGTCCTTGTTACTCGTAAATTTAACTTCGCTCTTGGCATCCCTCAAGGTTCTCTAATTCCTTGGCAATATGCACTTGCATTTCAATGTCTCTGTTTTCCCACAGAGGCACTGAGCGGGTTCAATTGCCGTGAAATTTGAAATAACCGGCACACCCGCCGGCTATAAAGATGTGAATAGCTCGATGCTTTTAGCTTAGATACCAACGCCGAAGCGTTTTAAATTATTTAATGTTGATAGCAGCAAGTTTAGGTGTATGTTACTTGTATTGTAATTAATCTCTTATTTATTTACCCTTTAATGTTTAATAATAATGGGCGGACTTAATGCCTGATGGCATTCCCTACCAATCAAACCTTGACGTGTGCGAAGTTGGCACCGCACTTTGAAGTTACAAATATTTTAAAGGTTGTTCCAGTTTGTTCTAAGTTTGTTCTACTTTGTTCCAAAACGGCATAGGGCTGAGTATAAAACTTTCAGAGAAAACTGGAAAAACAACGATTTTATAGCTGGCACCGCACTTTTAAGGTATCGCGATTCTGGCGGTTGTTCTGTGTTGTGCTAGGTTTGTTCTATGCTGTTCCAAAATATAAATTTAAAAAAAAAATTTTTTCAAAAAAAATTTTTTTCAAAAATTTTGCGGTAAATAGTTTTAGAGCTGGCACCACATTTTCGAGTCATCGTGATCGTAACGTTTATTCTGAGTTTGTTCGACATTGTTCCAAAATATTGCGTTCGGGAGAAAATAATGTTTTCGCAATTTGGAGAAAATTTATTATACAATTGATAACCCACTTTTTAAAAATCTCGTTTCAACGAGTTATTCCAAGTGATTCTAGGCATGTCTTAGATTAGTTCAAATGCGGTCCACATATTTCTCCAGCGTATCTTGGTCGAAAAAATTAATTTTTCGAAAACTTCCAGAAAATTGATTTTTTTGCTGCCACCTCGATTTCGAAAAATCGCTGTTGCTTGGGTGTTCTGAGTTGTTCTAGCTTATTTCTAGATTTTTCGCGGCTTGTTTTCCCTTTCTTATACGATGGCTCGTTCCAAAAGAATTTATTGTTCAGAAATTCAAGAAAATTTATTTTCAATCTGTTATCGCATGTTCAACAATTCGCGGTTTAAGCGGTTGTTCTAAGTTGTTATAGGTATGTGTGACATTGTTCTGAAATATCTCACTTGAATGAAAATGGTTTTTCGGCAATTAAAAAAATAACGATTATTAAAGATACATCCCACTTTCGAATAACTTTTCCTGCACGAAATCGATTGTGAATCCAATTTACAAGTTCGGAATTTTCTCTTTTTCATTATCGTTGCATTATTCTAGGATATTAGTACAACCCAGCATAAAGTCAATTTTTGCGATTAAAAATTGCAGTCGCCAATGATACGGTAATGAACCTTTTTTCCTCCACGAAATTTATGATAATGACACTAAATATTCTAATTTAAAGAACTTTTTTTTCTGCTGGCAGTGCATTGTACTATGATGCTAGCACAACTTGGCACAACCATTATTTTCGCAATAAAAAATTGCAGTCGCAAATGTAAAGGTAATAAACCTTTTCTCCTTCACAAATTCTACGTCAATGTCGATTAAATATTCTAATTCGCAGGAACGATTTTTTCTACGGGCAGTGCATTTCACTAGGATGCTAGCACAAGTCAGCACAATCTTTATTTTTGCGATAAAAAATTGCAGTCTCGCCTGCGAAGGTGTTAAACAATTTTTCCCGTACGGAATCCATGATGATCGAATTGCAACATTGGAACTTATGGGAATATTTTTTTTATTGATAGTGCATTGTACTAGGATGTTAGCACAACTCGACACAACCATTATTTTTGCAATAAAAAATTGCAGTCGCAAATGTAAAGGTAATAAACCTTTTTTCCTTCACAAATTCTACGTCAATGTCGATTAAATATTCTTATTCGCAGGAACGATTTTTTCTACGGGCAGTGCATTTCACTAGGGTGCTAGCACAACTCAGCACAATCTTTATTTTTGCGATAAAAAATTGCAGTCTCGCCTGCGAAGGTGTTAAACAATTTTTCCCGTACGGAATCCATGATGATCGAATTGCAACATTACAATTTATCTGAATAATTGTTTTTATTGATATTTAATCGACATTGTCGTAGAATTTGTAAAGGAATAAAGCTTCATTACCTTTACATTTGCGACTGCAATTTTCTATTGCAAAAATAATGGTTGTGTTGAGTTGTGGTAACATCCTAGTACAATGCACTATCAATAAAAAAAAAAATCCGATAAAATCCAATGTTGCAATTCGATCATCATGAATTCCGTACAGGAAAAATTGTTCAACACCTTCGCAGGCGGGACTGCAATTTTTTATCGCCAAAAAAAAGGTTGTGCTGAGTTGTGCTAGCATCCTAGTGCAATGCACTGCCCGTAGAAAAAATTGTTCCTTCGAATTAGAATATTTAATCGACATTGTCGTGGAATTTGTAAAGGAAAAAACGTTCATTAAATTTACATTTGCGACTGCAATTTTTTATTGCAAAAATAATGGTTGTGTCGAGTTGTGCTACCATCCTAGTACAATGCACTACCAATAAAAAAAATATTCAGATAAATTTCAATGTTGCAACTCGACCATCATGGATTCCGTACGGGAAAAATTGTTCAACACCTTCGCAGGCGGGACTGCAATTTTTATCGCCAAAAAAAAGGTTGTGCTGAGTTGTGCTAGCATCCTAGTGCAATGCACTGCTCGTAGAAAAAATTGTTCCTTGGAATTAGAATATTTAATCGACATTGTCGTGGAATTTGTAAAGGAAAAAACGTTCATTAAATTTACATTTGCGACTGCAATTTTTTATTGCAAAAATAATGGTTGTGTCGAGTTGTGCTAACATCCTAGTACAATGCACTGCCAGCAGAAAAAAAAGTTCTTTAAATTAGAATATTTAGTGTCATTATCATAAATTTCGTGGAGGAAAAAAGGTTCATTACCGTATCATTGGCGACTGCAATTTTTAATCGCAAAAATTGACTTTATGCTGGGTTGTACTAATATCCTAGAATAATGCAACGATAATGAAAAAGAGAAAATTCCGAACTTGAAAATTGGATTCACAATCGATTTCGTGCAGGAAAAGTTATTCGAAAGTGGGATGTATCTTTAATAATCGTTATTTTTTTAATTGCCGAAAAACCATTTTCATTCAAGTGAGATATTTCAGAACAATGTCACACATACCTATAACAACTTAGAACAACCGCTTAAACCGCGAATTGTTGAACATGCGATAACAGATTGAAAATAAATTTTCTTGAATTTCTGAACAATAAATTCTTTTGGAACGAGCCATCGTAGAAGAAAGGGAAAACAAGCCGCGAAAAATCTAGAAATAAGCTAGAACAACTCAGAACACCCACGCAACAGCGATTTTTCGAAATCGAGGTGGCAGCAAAAAAATCAATTTTCTGGAAGTTTTCGAAAAATTAATTTTTTCGACCAAGATACGCTGGAGAAATATGTGGACCGCATTTGAACTAATCTAAGACATGCCTAGAATCACTTGGAATAACTCGTTGAAACGGGATTTTTAAAAAGTGGGTTATCAATTGTATAATAAATTTTCTCCAAATTGCGAAAACATTATTTTCTCCCGAACGCAATATTTTGGAACAATGTCGAACAAACTCAGAATAAACGTTACGATCACGATGACTCGAAAATGTGGTGCCAGCTCTAAAACTATTTACCGCAAAATTTTTGAAAAAATTTTTTTTTGAAATTTTTTTATTTTATTTATATTTTGGAACAGCATAGAACAAACCTAGCACAACACAGAACAACCGCCAGAATCGCGATACCTTAAAAGTGCGGTGCCAGCTATAAAATCGTTGTTTTTCCAGTTTTCTCTGAAAGTTTTATACTCAGCCCTATGCCGTTTTGGAACAAAGTAGAACAAACTGGAACAACCTTTAAAATATTTGTAACTTCAAAGTGCGGTGCCAACTTCGCACACGTCAAACCTTGGCGACGGTGAAAAAATGTGGTAGGCATCATAATATATAAATTGGTAGAAAATAAAACCCGATGTAAATAATAAAATAAAAAATAAACAAAAGTTTAAAACTATATGACTTTAAGCACCAAAAATATATTCATAATATAATTAATATTCATATTCATTCATATAATTCATAATTTAATTGAATATATACTACAAAAGCCACATAAATCAAATTGAATAAATAAATACATATAATATTATATTAGTATGTACATTTATAATTTCTTACACAATTGCAGTTACTCGTAATGAAAGTCTATTTTACAAGCTTTTTGAAAGTACCCTTACTAGGCGCTTTGAGAATTTCCTCGGGTAAGGCGTTCCATAGGACTGAAGCTTGTATGGAGTATGAGGAGTATTATTATTCGAAATGAAATTTAGACAAGGGGTTATTAACATATTAAATAGTTAATTAAAAATGTCACAAGTCAAGGACAAAAGGTTATTTAGTTGGAATTAAGGTCAGGTTAGGTGCATCATTGTCGGTCTTTTATTTTGCCTTTAATTGTTTGTTTCATAAGCGCAGAGAATATCTCTTCGTAATTGCCGCGCTCCACGTGCTCCACTTATACTTGTTTGCAGTGCCCATTAAGCACTGGATTCGCGCCATTCAGCCTAGGTTGGGGCAGATTGCACAAAAGTGTGTTGGTTTTGTTCTATAGTGAGCTTTGTTGAAAATTTTCACTGTTTTCACAATTATTATTTTTTAGCTCCGTTGAACGCGCATTTTATTTGGACTTTAAATATTTTTCCAGCGATAGTAAAAAAGCAATGGCACGGAATGTGTTGGGGACACCTTGATTGATTAAATGGATCTTGTTTTGCAGAGGGTAAAGATAAACTTTTGTTTTTATGAATGATTTCATTTTATGATTTGAAGTTATTTTTAGTAACAACGACCAATTCAATGAAATTAACTGAGTTGAGAATATTGCAACTAACTGCTAAACCTATTTACGGATGTGTAAGAAGAAATATGTACGACGTCCTTAGTCTCCACTCTAGATGAATCGCTTTCCTCAGTCCGTTTCTTACGGGACATCGTCAGATGGCGAACCATTACGCTCCAATAACTTACCTCGTAACAAAAACGTCCACGCTCATTCGCTGCGTATTGTCACTAAAGAGATTCGTAAGGGTATGAATTCGTTTGTTCTAAATTTTATTATATATCGAATCGTGACAGTAACTTAACATGATTATTTATATAGGACTTGATTCACGTGACATTTATCCGAAACCACGCTGACTAGTTTCGGCCCTAAACGAGGTCCTTCATCGTCGCGTCCTCCGAGCGACCCACCGCGACGGCCATGAAGAAGGACCACGCTAAGTCTGAAACTATAAAGGCCTAGTTCCGGAAAAAATTCAAGTGAGTTAAGTCGTATATTGTTCTTAATTACTTGAGGCTACGAATTTTCATTAATATTATCCACAGAAAGGCAGCGTGTTATTTCGTATTCGTAATATTCGAATTAATTTTACAAACATCAATCAAACCTATTTTAGAGACAATTTAGCTTATAATTATATCATTGTTCCTTATTTCTTGTATTTCTTAACGTTAGTGTTAAGTCTTACCAACCATTATTTAGCAATTTAAAGTCTAGAAGTGAAGAGATGTTCTCTTTATTTGTATTTGTTTTTGTGTGGTTGTTATCCTACGACGTTACATTTTCACAACGCTTAACGTTTAATAAGTACTTCCCACAGCTATAAAATTGGCCGCTTCTCGCAACAAAGCGTGACAAAGCCGCGTTTGGCCGACGGTATTGACGAAGGAAAGGTAAAGAGTTGTCGATATTACATAATATATTATATTAGGATTTTAACCTCCTTATAGCTCGCTACTCTTATAAACGTTAAGTTTCTTTCTTGAGCTCGCGGCCGCTATTCTTTATATTGAGGGTTACTTCGGCTTTCGTAAAAATCCTATACTCTATAGTCTATACTGATAAAATAAACCTAAACAGTTTTTTATTTGTGTGTTTGAACGTGCTAATCTCAGGAACTACTGGTTCGAATTGATTTTTTTTTGTAATATATACTGAAAAATATTTTAAAATTAATAGAATCAGGCGTTACTTTGCGGAACTCCATTGTTATAAAGTTAGGTGAAAAATATTTGACAAAATTGCATACCCTACATATATGGGTTAGAATAAGAGCACTACATGGACCTAGTTTGTTTCATAATCTATATTTTGTACCTTGTCCTGCAATAGATGATTTGAATTGACTTGAATATGAATAGTCATTCATTGAGGAAGGCTATTGGTTATATGTATAACAACACGCTATGTGGACGAATTCGTGGTTGGCCTCTAGTTCCATATAATAATATAGTACAGATGGAGATAGAGACAGGTATCATCCATAATTGTTTTTTTTAAACACCGAAATTAAAAATAAATTAGCTAGCATAGCCCTTCTTAGTTCTGTAGCTTCGGGATTAAGAATAGAGCTACGGTATCCCCTGCCTGATCGTAAGAAGCGACTAAACGGGGGCTTCCGTGGTTGCGGGCGGTGAGAGTGGGAGTTCGATCCATCCAGCCAGCGACCCCAGAGAGGACGGCGGTGTGTGCGTGGTCGCATGCCGTCGTGAGCATTTGCTCTCCCGAAGATAGGCCCGTTCTGGGGTGCCACGCTTGGAGGACACCGGTGTGTTCCACTGGAAATCCCGGAGTCCTCCCCAAGCGCAAAGGCAGGCCACCGCACCACAGGTTTTAGTGCGGTACAAATCCCACATAACCCGGTATCCCCACTCCCAAGGTGCCGGGTACCTTGTGAAGGTTTCCACCCCCATTACAAAAAAAATGGTATAGCCCTTCTTAGGCACTGTCATGCTTGTTACAGGAAAGTAAATATACAATTGTACGGAATATTATTTTGCAATTTATAATAATGGCGTCTACATTGTTAAAAAAATAAACGGAGAACTACGTTATCATATGATTGCATTTAAATCGCTCGCTTATGTACGCTTCGTTTTATGTAAAACAGGTAATGTGATTTAATCGATACGTATTTACCAACAGAATTGTCACAGTAGATTCGGTACGCGATTGTACGTACAATTGTTGCGCCTCCTGAAAAACAAATATTCGCTTGCAATAATTTGTTTTTATGTTTGACGCGACTGACAGTAAAATTTTATGACCCATTATGTTTAATTGTAGAAAAGTCTTTGAGCGGAGATCATTTGAGTTCAAACCGCAGTTTATCTGTGGTAAGTATGTATTATGTATGTAAACGTTAGTAGCTGTTTTAGAAGTCACTAAAAACCTAAAAGTTCTATATCTAAAAATTGAAATCGTTCACCGCAGTCCAAACAAAATACTACGAACGCCAGTACTGCTTGCGGTTGGCGGAAAATTGCATTCCCGACAAAGTTTACGACAAGCTGTATCGACTACTTATGCTCTTTCCAACTTCCCGTGGTCCACCGCCGCTAAGTGACCTAAATGAGTGCGACTTACGGCTTGGCCAATGCGAGTTTATAAATCATATATGGGATACATAGGAAAATAAATAGATACTTGTACTCAATAGTAATTTTTTCTCACAACACAAGATCTTGTAACTAACCGTCGTATTGCAGAATAGTATACACATCCACACAACACAAGATAAATATTTTAAGTGTGGCGAAATTAAGCTTATACTCGTAGATCTTGTTAAATTTTATGAGCTATTTTTAGTGGGAACGTGTCCATCCATACGTTGCAACTTTGGACACTCGCCAGCACCCTTTTAGGGTAATAGCTTCATATTAAATTTTTCAGATAAGAAAGCACGTAGCCCCTACGCTACGCCTACGTGGGCGTGGGCCCGTCAGGTCAAAATAAGAAAGTGATGAAATGTTTTTAAATTTTTCTTTATCGTTCACTTATACCGTTATTGCATTTGTACTGTAAATTAAAATATAATTGTTCAAAATGCTGGGATAGCATCATATCCTATCATACTTTAATGGAACACAATATACGTACAAGATTTTATATTTATGTATGTGGATGTACTTGCCCCATATAATCGGGAGCAGTTATGTTGTTATTATTTTCGATAGTTTCCTTTATTTTGGTTATTATTAACCTTTTCAAATGAACCATTGTATCATATTGTCGCAGAAGATTGAGACTTTATTTCTCGGAGATTGGTTAAACTCTTTAATTGGCTGTAAAATCATAACGAAGTACTTAGGAGATATATAAAAAAGTGCCCCATGTGCTAAAGTGTGGCTAAAGCATTTAGAAACATTAAGATGCTTTACGCGTAACCTACGAGACTTAGGTACTCACTTTCGTTTTCACTGGTGTGGTCACCACAGTCGCATTGTTACGCAAACTGTTTAATGGCTTTAGCTAGTTCGTGACTTGTATCTCTAGTCTGGCTAATTTTCGTATTCACTATAGCATCTGCTTTAGGTGCCGCTAATTTTCTCTGGACTACTTCTCCTTTCCTGTTATCACGTGATTTTTCTTTATTATTCGTTCAGCTTACTCTTTAGCTATCAATATCAAATATCAATATCATCTTTATTCTCAGCTTGTACTAGTATGTCAGTCGATTGAATGAGATTTTTAAACAATAATTCGAAGGAACATTATAATTTTCTGTCATTGGGCCAAAACTTTTATTGCCATTTTTGAAACTGTAAGTATTTAATACATCAACATGCAATGCAGCAAGCATTAATAATCATTTCGTGCATTATATGTGACAATCATTTCTACTACTTCGATTCAAGCCATTTTCTTATCCGTTTCTATAATAGTAGGATCTGTTTGCGGGACAAACTGCTTAACAAAGGGATTTACTTATCTTACTTCTACTCAACCTACGTGATATTAACATATATGTACTTACAAGAACTTTAAAAGAGATGACATTGCTCTTTAAATCCACAGATATTACCCTCATAACGAGAGGGTTGACCCGTCGACGTGATACCCATTTCAACTTTGTTTGTTTGGGACCTCAACGCTAAATTGAAATTGTGAATTTACCTGTAATACAATTTGCATGCTCAATCGTCCCAAGGGGCTTGTTGAGCTTGCTCTGCATATCGTGACAAGTCACGAAGTATTTCAACACGCTTATTATTAGCTTGACCGGTATCTATGTATCGAAATCTTTTAATTACATTTTCATCAAGATGTTATAATTGTTTAAAATTTTGCATACGTGTTGAGAACAAATGACAGTACATACTGTACATACCATTATCTAATGATAATATGCCAAGAGTCCCTAGTGTTATTTAAGTACGTATTTTTAGGCTACTTGGTTTTTATATATTTATATCATGTAATATTACTAATGTAAATATTTAAAACCAATAAAAATTACCATCGTAGAGCTTAAGCACTCAATTTTTATGTCGTTCTTTGTAATGATTACTCAAGGGCTATAATAAATAAAAATAAAATGAAAACGATTTTATCGTATCCTGCTTCATTTATATACAGCAAGATCTCTACTCGTAAATTTTTTGACCCTGTTCTCACAATTTTTGTGGATACATAGCTCTATAGTAAAGTGGTCGAGAATATGGTGCTATTATTACCCTTTATACTCTTAATTAATTCTTTAAACTTTTATAAAATACACAATACTTCGGACGATAGCGCTTAAAGCAGGGCCCTAGATTTCAATATCAACTTGCGTTTTGAACACATTCAAATTATTTACTGCATACTGTATTGGAATTTGAGGGCTTTTCATGTTTTGATTTATCTACTCATACATTCCAATCCGACTAACCGCTAAGCTCTTATATAAATGCTGAAACAGTGCTCATTTTTGCAATAGCGTGAATCCAATACCAGCAAAGCTTTTCGCCAGAACGGATGGTGCATTGCGGACTTTGTGACTAGTGTTTTCGGCAGCCATGTGGAACAGGTTATTGATAACGCGGTTTGATAAGTTTCGACGCCAGCGCGAACGTGCCGCTTATCGTTTTCATACGCAATCGTGCATGACCCCAATCTTAACATATTTTGTAGTCGTAGGCTGTTATTGGTACGTGCTAGATTGGGATATGTGGGCACTGAAAATAGATTTCGGGTCGCAAGAAAGATGAAGGCGGGCACCATTTTTAAATAATTATGATCTTGTGAATATACTAACAGCGGGTTGATAATCGGAAATAGGTTAAGCTGAAACAAACCAGCTGTTGATGGATCACGACATGCTACTTGACATGTTTGCGTTGTTAAGTTTTTAAGTACATTTTTGATGAATCAGTACATCGTACTGAAAGCACTTTTACAATTATAAAATTAGTGAACTTGAATAATTGAGCAATGTTCTCAAGGAGGAAGCCTTTGAACAATTAAATGTTTTCCTATCTAAGTATTAAATATCTAAGTGTTAAATGTTTTCCTTTCTTGCAAAAGATGAATAAACAATAACATTTATTTCCGTGAATAATGGATGGTTACTCAGTTCTGTCAAGATTTCAGCATCTTTTTTTATAAATAAACCGAACAAAACGGCAGACAAAAAAACGCATGTGTTAATCAATAATATTTTAAGTTGTGAATAAGTTTGTTAGCATGTTAGCATTTATTGAAGTTTACAATATTGTTTCCGTGAAGCTCAGTATCGCTTTAAATGTGCCAACTAATTACATTTTTATCGGAAGCAATTAGGATCGTCCAATGTCTTCATTGTTTTCAAATAAAAATTATCTCTAGGAATAATTTCTCAGAACCGCAAGTTTAATAGCACGGTGATGACTGATGATTTATATTCTAATAACTTAATGATTTCAAGGCGTTGGACGCGTCGTTGACGGAATGTTTTAGTTTTTTTTTTTTTAACTGAACAGATTTATGGAAAAGATTTCTAACCCAAATTATTAATTTGTAAATACTCCAAATAAACCCAAAGTAAATAAATACTCGCACAATACGAGCAGCGATGGCCGAGTGGTAAAAAACCGCGGTCTTCGACGCGACCGATTCAGGGTTCAAATCCTCGGCAAGCACCTCTGACAAAGAAATTTGTGATGTGCGAATTTATCGCTGCTCCACGGCGATGGAAAATATCGTGATATATCATTGATTACGATGTTCTCCATCTCCGTGCATGCCTGAGAGAAATTCATAATTTCTCGAAAGCATGACGTCCACCAACCCGCACTTGGCCAGCGTGGTGGACTATGGCCTAAATCCCTCTCACTTGTGAGAAGGAGACCTGTGCCCAGCAGTGGGACATAAAGGTCAACTTAAAGTTCGGTGATCGCAGTACAAATGGATTTCATCATTCAGTTACTTATCGCTGTTATTTACGACAGCTGATCGTGTATCGTCTAAATGCAGTTGGATTTAATCGCTATTATTATTGATGCAGTTCATGATATCTGATGGACTGTCAGCAGAGTCAGCGCTAACTTTGTGATCGGTAGCTAAGATGCCGCAGTGCGCATCCTCGGCTTGCTTTGTAGGTTACTAGTTGTGGGTTACGGAGTCGCAAGCGCAATGTACACGCACATTACGTCACGCGGCCGATGACTAATGAAGTAATGATCTTTATAAACAATCGTCGTTGATCGGAAGTGTGCCGCGCTCAAGGACGAACAACTGTTTCATTATGAGTGGCACCATAACGAACGGGGCTTTATTTAGATCAGCGATACTCTAAGTGTGTTCCGCGGAACCCTAGGGTTCCGCTATACCCCTGTAAGGGTTCCGTGAGAATTTAGAAAAAAATCAAAACACCTCTCTTTAGTTGACCATTCTGACGCGGCGTATCATTTTACTATTTCATATTATTTACGGTACTCTGTAGCCGTTTTTTTAAAAAAATATTTCGGCTTTTTATTTATCAAAGGCGCCGACTACGCGACTCGAGTATTTTGACGATCGCGCCTTGACACTAGTCAGTCGAGCGACGATTAGTGTTCGGAGCGATAAGTAGGTACTGTTCTACGCAGTAACGATCGTGCATTATTTTAACCACACCATAACCACACCATCCTGACAGAATGGAACGTTGGCTTAAAGGCGTTAAAATATTTAGTTAGCTATCGCAATGCACAAGTAGGTGAAGCGCATACTATCGCTGAGAATTTAATAAAACTATGTGAGTTAGACATAACAAAAGTATGCTCGATGAAAAACTGCAACATATTGGTGTGAAACAGGATTCTCAATCTATGCAGCCACGAAAACAAAATAAATACTGCAATAGACTGGACGCTAAACCTGATATGAGACTTCAATTGTCCTGAAACCTGATAAACCGATTGATGAAAAATAAAAATCAGTTTCATACCTCCCATTAGTTAATTTTTTTCTTTGTCAATATCTTCTACCTATTATTATACTTACTTTTTATATTTATAAGTAAGTAATAAGTAACTGTTACATGGTAGGTACTTTTATTATTCTTATTAATAACTAATACACTTTTAAAAACTATTGTTTTATTGTAGGGTTCCATCAAGTATATCGCTTTCCAAAAGGGTTCCGTCACAAAAAAAGATTGAGAACCGCTGATTTAGATCATTTATATGGCACGTGGGTACTAGTTATGAAACAATGGAATAAATAGAGTAACTTTCCCTTGTTTTCATTTATTAGTTCAGCAGTATTTCTGATTTGGAAATCTATAATACTTAGCTGTATAGAATATTTATTTATTTATTTTATTCTTCATGTACCGGCGGACTTAATGCTATGAGCATTCTCTACCAGTCGACCTGGGGTGGTTTGAGATGCAACGAATGCGTCGTCAGCAATGATTCCTTATGGTTTAGTAACGCCATCAAATTATTAAAGACCGAAAATGCAAAATTCTACGAACATTCTGATATTCGTAACTAATTTTTCATCACATATAGGGTCAAGAGATAAAAAATGTAAGTATTGGAAATTTCGGTTTATTATTTAAAATGGAGTAAAAATAAATAAAATGAAACTGGTCCAGCGATAATATAGAGCACAAGGAGGTATTGATCAGGCACTTGCCACTGCAGTGGCTGCAGATGAACTCAAGAGTGCTTTGGTATTTAATCAAGAACCTAAAGGGTATTTACTTCGCGTTACATATCGCCTGTTTATTTGAAGAAGCTTACTGCAGTAATTTACTTTAAAACGTTCGTTTATAAAAAGCAAATCAAAAAGTCAGTTCATTTTATTTCTATAATATTCTCTGTAGTCTTTTATTTAGTAGGTAATTACTCAAATATACACAAAATCCCTAAGAGAATTAAAATGTTGTGATGATTGTATTCTGTCTTCTCATCGCTACACTTTACTATCATAAAAACAAGTAGGTAAATATAATATAAATCGGGACCAATGGCCTATTTGGCGGGTTTCGTCAGGAACATTTTTAGATAGCGCGATAACCCCGGACACCGGCGAGTGATCGTCCGAATGATTTATCGTAGCCGCCAGCGTTCACGGATTTTTCTGGGTAAAGCTATGTGAAAAGCGCCGATTTTGTTTTTCCGTTACACAGAAGGATATTTTTTATAACAAAAACATACGCCCACAATATCCAGCGACACACGAATGAATTAGGAGTAAAGCGATGGGCAAACGTGTGTGTGTCTTCAACTAACGACTTTTACAACATTTGTGACATACAAAATATAACATTCAATTGTTTCAGTTCAGTGTAACTTTTCAATATATTTCAATTACTAATACCTAAATCAAACGTAATTTCAAAATATCTGGAAGCAATTGTAACCATTATGCCACGAGGGACAACCCGCGTGAAAGCAGAAATTTGAATGATGATTTCAAAATTTCTGTTCTCGGTGTTTCTGTCTTTGTGTGTGCCCATGGCACCCAAGACACAGGGTATATCTACCCTAGTGGGGCTGTGTGAAACATTATAAAACATCGTCTAGTTTCAATGAACAAAGTAATTTATGGATTTATCTTGTGCCATTGATAGAAAGAATTGTTAAATCCTTTTGTCTGTCAAATTCATATAAAGCCTATTCATTTCAAGTCTTGTGGACGTAAATAGAGCACTCGCTGACGTCATTCCCGTCCCTGCGGCAGTAAGTGCAACCGATGTCCTTGGATTTTATACTTGTTTTCTGTTTGTTTAAAGTGCACCTTTTATCTTGACCAAACAGCATCCTCAAAGCCAAAATTAATACTTAATAAATAAAAGAAGTAAACACGCAGGAACGTTTATAAACTGTGTTTCTATTACTATTTCTATGTGAGTTTCAAGAAATCAACATAAAATAACGTAACTCAATGTAAACTAACAATATTTAAAAATACGATCCGTCAGCACAATCAGCTAGGGCCGTGTCAACACTGCGTTGACAGGTGTTTTCATCTTCTCACTAGAGACGATACGGCATGCCGTCAGATGTCGTGATCTACCTTTATTTATGCGTGAAATCATCTTCTCTGCCCAACAGTATCTAAATCAGAACCCAAAGCTATTTTACCATTACCACTGTCTAAACGAAGGGAGTTTTCTTTTTTACATTGTTGTCGATCGAAAAAAATTGTATCATGTGGAAAGAATGGTTCTAGAATCTAGAATCTAGGCCAATATAGTAAGTTTCGTCAAATGACAGATAACTGAAAACTGAAGCAAATTTTTCGATAAAATATTGTTTTAAAATTCTTACTTTTGCATTTGTAATTCAAATGCAGCGAAAACATGAAACTAATGCATAGTACGTAGTTTTCACTGAAAATGTTGGCAGGTGGTCTAATTTTCTTGACAGCCGTGCCAACGAGTGGCTGTTCGTGAGGGGTAGGGGAGCGCAAAGGTCTCTGAAGCCAAAACCCGAAAATCGGTTTGCCGCCAGGGAACCTGCGGACTATATTGTATAACATGCATCTACGTTATTTAAGAATTGGACAGCTGTTGGTTCTTAATTCAGATCGTAACGTTTGTTGCATTAAAGAAATGCATTTAGAGTCTTCTCGGCTTTCCGAAGAGATTAAATGCATTTTAATGCGTGCAATAGGCGTACTCATTAAGAAACCTAATGTGGGACCAATACAAAACAAAGACAAAACGAATACAAGAAACTCTAACAGGGCTACAGTTTGAATTATATGAAGTGAGTATTATGGTGTGACAACTAACACAAATGTACATTCGCGTGCGACGGTTGGCGACAGTATGCTTAATGCACAAGTGTTTTATAATGTGTAACTTCAAAGATCACATTCGTAACTGTCAATGTGTTGCACGTGCCATCTTTCAGTGATCAAGCTGCTTCTGTGTCATCATCTTCACACTCTCAGTGAGTAACATCTCAATAATAATTCGATATATTCAGCTGATTGTCTTGTACGGTAGATATTATTACTTCAATTTTATCGATTACTATGACTTACAGTTTTAGGTTAGAGTTTAGACAGTACACAAGGTTAGGTAAGACAGACAGTTTTAGGTTGTTAAAGTTACACGAGTTAAATGATTTGCGTTTGAATCGTATCACGAAAAAGAAATTAATAATAGTGTTAATTGCGAAGTCGTGATACTTTTCCAATCACTCAAATATACGCCGTGTTTCCATTATGGAATAAGAAAGTGACTAAAAATCTGCAAACATGTTGCTTGTTAAAAAACTTGGAATAAATTAAACAGCTGAAAAAAATCTGTTAGTCATGTGAATTTCGTAATCGCCTTTTACAAAAGCATGTAATGATAGTTTATATGTATGTATTCGGGCAAACATAACATTTACAGAATATTTGGGCCTGTTTTCCGAAAAGGAACCTTGATTTTGACATAATCTTGAATGTACTTCGTATGGAAAGTCGTAGGTTACTTATGTCAGAATATGCTGTGAAATACATTCGTTTCTCGACCTTGTTATAGTGTTCTTAAAAATAATGTAGTTTAAAAAACTAAAAAAACACGCTTTTGAGAAAATACGAACTAAAAACTAAAAAAATAAGAAGAAAATGTATATTACTGTAAATAAAGCGTGGGGTGCATGGTGTCAATAGTATCTTAAAAACCACCCCAAAAAGCGTGTTTTTTTAGTTTTTTAAACTACATTATTTATTTTTAATTTTTTAGTTGGATTTTTATTCTCATATTATTGCATTGTCATCGGCCCTTGACCCCTATGCAAATTTTCAAGTTAACCAGAAAATTATATAAATTAACAAAAATCATATTTTGCAAATTGAAAAATGGAATAATTTTATCAAATTAGTGTATTGTCATCGGTCCTCAATAAATCTACAAAGTTTGAACGAAATCTGGCCGTTTAAAGTGGGTCAAAATCGCGCCCAAAGAAGTCGGTTACAAACAAACATACAAACATACAGGTGAAGCTAATAAAAAGCGTGTAAAAAATGCATTGACGACACAATAATGAATTTTCTAGCGTTTCTTTCTATTTCAATTTTTTACCAAAGATGAAGACAACACCTTTAATTAATTCGGCCTGCTAATTTTTATAACTAAGATAATTGATTTTCATCAATGTAACATGTTTTATGCAATACTTCAGCATTATACGTAAAGCGGTATATCTATGGGATAATATGATGCTGATTTGAACTAACCATATAGTTGAAATCAGCCTTTAAATGTACTGAAATATGTTATGATGTAAGATCTAAACGTGAGTCTCTGGTAGTGGCGAATGAGTCTGAATAACAAGCGCTCGGGAAATCATGTGCACAACTACTGACTCGCAATTACGCTCTTGTGAGATCGCTATCATCCATGCTCGTATCACAGGCCGCTCTTCCTGACTTGAATAAGGTTGTGAAATCACTGAAATTATTATAATTTGCACTTTTAGTGTTAACATTTAAGTCGCGTAATTTTCTTTACTACTTTTGTATTTTAATATGCACTTACTAAATCAACCACGCTCCTTGAAAACTTTTTAATAATCGCAGCAGTAAACGCTACTTGAGAATAAGGGTTTTTGGGTCAAGACTAAAAGTTGCCAGCTTGTTTAGTCTTCTCTTTTAACATTTTGTTACGACGTAGCTTTTTAGCTGTATTGAACGATTCATAGAGTCTTCATAAAGAAGTACGCATAATGTCGAAGTTTCGAACGACGAACCTTTGGCCAGTTCACAAGTACAAACGCTGGTTGTCTGAAGAGTATGTGGTATCCTTAAGGGCGTCACAGAGGCGTGAGTTGCGCATTGTCGGACTGCAGGTGAACGCGGCGCGGCCCGCGGGGCGGACGTTCCATTTGAAATGAGGTCAAACGAGACGCGTCCAGACGCACGCCGGGAACCCGGGACGCCGCCTAGGGTTACCATGGCGCCTTTGTCTAGACTTAGTACGGATTTTCCCGGGCAAAAGAATTTGGAACAAATAATCTTGCTTGACTGACCTATAAAATAAAACTAAAGTTGGCGCTAAAAGATGCTGACAATACATGAACATATGCATATTAGCCCTCGGAATGATCTGCATATAAGCCCTCAGAATGATCTGTGTTCCTGATCATATTGGGATATGATTTTGACCCTGATATATGCAAGATTTTTAAAAAATGCTTAATTTTTTTAAAACTTCCGAAGCGAAGAGAAGCTCTAAGGCCGCGCCGCGCTGTCAAGTTAGTCAATTAAAGCACATTGAACGTGGGCCGGCTCCTTTGTCCTTCCACGTTTCCTCCTCTACGCAGCTCCGTTGTTGTGCAAACAATAAACATTATTGCCATCTCGATTAAGATTTCCAGTTGCGTGGGTCTCGTCCTGAATCTCTTAGTTGCTATCTCCACCGTCTCGTTAAACTTCGTTATTGTACAAGACTTTTAGTTTCACTTTTCGCTAACGTTAAATGAAATAAGATTTTTTTCTTAATAATCCATTCTTTTAACTTATATGTATTTATCTACAGTACAAAGCGTACTTTCGCTTTTTCCCAGATCAAAGGCAACGCAACTATGGTTTGTTTGAGAGAAACGAAAGAGGAAAAATGGGGCGCTTTGTCTACGAAATTATACGTTCCTGGTATAAATTAAATCTTGCCTTACTGGCTTCAAAGAAATCATACGTAATTTTTTACTATGAATGGGTTAAAGAATTGTGAATATATAGAGTATTAATGGTATTAAGTCCTTTTTAATAATGTTACTGTTGAGGTGATGATAATATTATCGATGCTGTGAACGTAATTTGTTTATTTGCCGATGTAATATGACGGCACGTTGGTACACGAATACACATTTCAGTATTTGATTCACAAATTGCACTGACGGACGCTAATGGATGTGACGACGGCAAGGCCGCATTGAACACGTTAATTAAGACTGTTGATAAATGGGACTCGAATATGATCAGGCTATTTGATACGACCAACTAACCCTGTATGATGCTTACTTGTATATTTTCCGATAGATCACAGTTACTTAATGTTCAGATGTCATCTCAGTTACTGTTTTCTACGATTTTTTGTGTTTCCATATAACTTAATACATAAAACGGCAGACTGGTTCTACATACGTAAAATAATTCGTATACTCTTCAGATATTCTTGAATAGAACCTCAGTAGTACGTACGCTTTTTGTATTATATTTTTAATTATGAAGTTGATGAAGACAAAAAAATCCTCTTGTTACAAAAATATATTTGCCGCAGGCTGTAGCTATCGTATTCATTATTTAGTTATGGACACCATTAAAAATGATTCAGTATAAGGCTGAAAGAGAAATATTTGGATGGGTTCACTTTCGTTTCTTGTTCATTGTTATGTTTTAGTTTATCTTTCTTGTGATACTATCATTTCGCTTAAATATGTAGAACGGTTTTCGTCTCAGTTACTTAGGTAAATAGGATTGGGCTTCATATTGTCGATTTGAATCTTTTGATAATGGTTAGGTTATTAATGCTTCTTTTTTCATTGTTTCATTATTTCATTGTTGATCTTTGTCGTCTATTATGATAGCAAATCGCTCGGTACTGAATGTTGTCCTTAAAATGTGTTATTTAATGGTTTTAACTGGTGATTGAAAGCAATATGCTGAAGACTAGATCTAATACAACTTTGTCAACATGTATATGTTGGCATAACAAATCGTTTCTCATTCTAGTGTCTTGTTTTTATGTCATCAATTGAGTCCGACCAAGGCCGTTTGCACGTCTTTAGGCAATCAACTCGCATCAATCATCAATCTGTTTACACTGTTGAATTCTTCTGCATCTATCTGTAGAATATTAGCTACTTCTGTTTTTAATTAATAAAAATGTGCATGATAGACATAATATGCTAAATTTAAGGTCACATGCTCAATATTCTTAACATAAGTAACTCGACCATCTTTGTGCTCCTAATTGGCTTAAACGTTATCAATGCCACAGATGTAACTAATATTCCTTTAGTCTTCTCAGTTACAAGTAAAATTAGTAAAGCTATTTAAACGACGTTCCCCGCAGTGTAAACGTATGATTTAATATATTTCATCTTTAAAAAACATTGTTTAGTTTTGTGAGTTTCGCCACTGAAACCTACTTAAATCTATTTGATACGAGGTTTTGTTCTTCTGTATCTGCTATTAGCTGCATTATTGCGACGCAAGTGCATCGGCCGCCTGTATACTTCACGACCTATTGGCCAACACCGACACTAACCACTCGAACTCCAAAGTTGGCTATCGAATGTTCGCCATACGCACCACCATTGCGACTGACATCAGCACAGTTTCTTAAGGTGTGGTTTACAAACATACTTGTACATATAAAACGAAACATGCACTTCACACTGAATCATGCAGTTAGGGTTATTTACTTATTTCTGAATAAATCACTAAAGAAAATCGCGTCTTGTAATATATTAGCTTCTGCTCTCTATTCTTCATCGACAAACTTACACATCTGTCGGGTGTACATGTTTAATCAGAATACATACTTTCTTCAACCATAACTTTTTTCAAACATAAATCAGTGAATGCTGCGTTTTGAATTTTTTTAATACTATTAAAAAATAAAATTTAAATTTTTATCTAATTGATTACCTTAAAGAAATAAACTGTCTATTTAAAGATTTTATAGTTAATTTCAAAACGCAGTGTTCTCTTGTCATTCGACTGTCATTAAGAATCGTTTTCAATCCGCAGCCGTGGAGCCCACGTACCACTTCAAGGTATTGGTCCCGTCCATGGTGGCGGGAGCCATCATCGGCAAGGGTGGCGAGACCATTGCCCAGCTACAAAAGGACACTGGCGCCAGAGTGAAAATGTCCAAGTCACATGACTTCTATCCAGGTAAGTCATTGACATTTTTTTATCAATCGATCATTAATATAACTAAAATAAGTATGTATATTGAAATCATAGATACGTTCGCTGATCACAACGATGTCCATAATCAAAACATTATTAAACCCAAACGATTTGTTTTTAATATCCTACTCTTTCTTCAAAATAACTATTTGATTAACTCGTCGCTGTTGAAATGACCCGACTCAAAATGAAATGATATTTCTCAAGGACGGTTAGCACAGAAAGGTGCCTGTAACTCTAAGCGATTTTTTTTATATATCTCTCAGGAAATTACTACGCAACCACTGGAATATTCAAAAAACATGCATTGACCCAGTTATGTCAGGATTGAAATACAGTAGACGGCCAAGACGCTTTGTTCGCGATATAAAAGGCCTACTTAGCGGACTTAGCCTCGCGCACCGAGGCGACGGGGACTGGCTCGGGGCTCGCTCGTGCATTGTGTGTACAGGCTTTATGAAAGCATAATATAGAAAATGAGTTTCATGAACTTAAATATATTTCATAGACTTAAAATGTGAAAAGAATTTGCCAGGCCATTGTAATTAAATGTTACGTTAAATGTTGAAAGACTCGATTATCATTTTTAATGCTCTAACGATTAATGCGCCTTACGTCGAAGAGCCTAGCTCGCTCAATAAAATCCATATTAGCAAATTTAGTAACATGTGCTTATTAGCGTCTTCACATGACTTTCAGCAATTCAGACGGAATCACAAATGTTATTAATTCGATATTTTTTCGATCTCGATATTTACTCGTATGAATGGAAGGTGTCAGCGTGTCAGCACTTTATGGAATGTTGTCTCGTATCCTTTCCGACGCGACGATGCGTGACGAGGCTTCCGATTTGAAGGCTACTAACATATCAGCTGTCCCGAACGGTTATGTCGCGGCAATGGCCACTGAACTAGAAAATGATGTGTTGCTAGAATACAGATGTAAAAGATAATACATGAAAATTTTAAGATAAACTGTGCCTCGAGGCACGTTTCTTTCATCAATCACGAACAGTATCGCGTCGTTCATCTTCGCTTACATCACGTAAATTTTTGTACTAACCTGACGAGGTGTGTCAAGGTCTCGGAACGGCGAGACCTTTGATTTACACAATCATTTCGCCAGTTTAGATCATACTCGCACAACCACTCAAAATTATATTTTTTTATTACTTGCAAGTTTCATAAGATTGATAAAGGATGTCCTAATATAGTGATTTCATCTATACACTACACATTCCTCATATTTGGTGTGCAGAAACAAAAGGACTTACACAAATGCATTTTTGATGGTACTATGTACTTAACGGGTCTGTAATTGAATGATAAAAATAGCGATGATGTCATAATTTAGCCATACATGGATGTTTTCCTAAACAAGAACGGTTACCTAAATTTAAACGAGGAATATGGGGAGCGCAGGCGACTTGCAAGCGTATAGGGGTTCTGTTCTGACTTAGATGCTCGGCAACTGAGCTCGGCAAAGTGAATCAGAGAATTCTACATTGGAAAGTTTCAATGTTAGTAGGCCGCTACGAAAACTTCTGCATTTTGAAATTGTGTCAGCAAAATACTCGTAGCTAGCTGCATTATTAACTAACTCTCCGATATTAAATAAATAGATTGCAAATGCCATATTTTATTGCTTCTTAATATTATCGTCTCCGACGTGCTAATGTGTTAAGTGTATGTATACGAACATTTGCATGAACCTCAATTTTATACAGTCGCCGTCCTTGGCGACTGCAGTAATTAATTTCTAAACGCGGTCGTAATAACCTGGCGTGTGACGACTAAATCCGGTTTGCAGTGCATACCACTCGAAAATATATGTACAAACGACATACATTCCAGCGTTAATGCGATTGCGTCACTGGCCAAGTCATACCAGGTAACCGGTGGTCCTTGAACGACTGTGACAGTGATTTTGTATATTTTGTCGTTACAAGTATTTTCGTTCGCATCGGTGTGAAGTCTCCTCTAGTTAGACATCGATCGGATGGTTATTTATTTACTACTTGAAGGCGTTTCAAGGCTTTTACTAAGCGCATTAGACGGATTTTTCTAGACAATGTAACTAATTCAAGAAAAAAATATTTTAATGTTGCGGCCCTATACTTGTATGGACAATAACTTATGAAAAGCAGTTAATTTAGAGACTATAATAATTAATAACAAAGACACTGAATGAGAATTTAAATGCACTCACTGACTGTGACTTTAACACTGCTGTTAAAGTCCCAATGATCACTTTTTGCCAAAATACGGAAACAAAAGACGACAAGGGGTGAGGTTGGTAATTTTTTATTCCTTAACCATATAAATAGATATATGTACAATATATATACAATTAAGGTTAATTACGCACGTGTAAATTACATTTTGAATTATTCGAATCGGTCAAAAGTTGCCACGGGTAAAGCAATGCAACGTTAGTAATAACAATAACGATAGGTAGATAGGTTCTAATTATGGGATCCATGACAAAATATCGGAATTCTTCAATTCTTAGGAGCAATTTAACGATACTCGACCGAATCTTTTATAGGCTATCCAGATATTTGAGTAACCTACCGTAACGTCGTTATGAGTAAGTAATTGTGGTAGTTGAATATACGAGTAATGATCAATGAAACTCCTTGACTACTTACAGTAAGGGTGCGATCTGTGGAAGAATTTCTAATGGGCGCTGTCTTATAATATGAGCAACACGCTTAATATGAGCAACACGTTTAGTAGGTCTACCAATATTCAAACAAATTAGTTAGAGTATTTCAAACTCACAAAAAAAACAAAAACCGACTTCAAAAGTCCAAATATAACAATACTTGTAACAACATACCTAATGGTAAACACAGATCGTACCTTCATATTGATGAGTAAAAAATTTAAGTTGACTATTAAATTCTAGAAGAATACGCAATTATTTTTTTTTTACCTTTTAGGGCATATTAATTTGTTTTGGAATAGTTTTCTTTTGTAGTCTGTTTTTGATTTGTGTTAAAAATATTTCAAATATAAGTGAGCTGTCATTAAGGGTCGATTATATATATATTGGTTTCCGCGTTTTTAGAAAATCTAACCATTAAATTCGTAAAGAATAGAATAAAAATTTGTAATTCAATTTCATCGAATAAAAAATAAAATCATATTTAATATTATTTAAAATAAAATAATAATTTAATATTATTGCCAGTAGTGGAATTGTGTATATTGACAATATTATATTTGTACGCTCATCGTTGCAGGATAAGCGACACTATCAATATAACATGTAACATCTTTTGTAACCTTATTCAACAAATAAATGATTATGATTATGATGATGTTTATGATTATGAAAAAAACGGGTTGGGTCCCATGAAATCTCTTGGATATATTCCCTGGTCATGACTACGAGGGTGTGTGCCGGGCTTAACTACTATACAGGTATAAGAAGAAAATGCTTCGAAATTACTTGAAATACTAGCCTAGATTAAGAGATTGTAGGCGAATTGGGTGGAGGCAATCTTTCAATCTGACCGAGCCTCCTCGATCCACCCATCACGCAAAGTGCGAATTGTACAGTTGACGTCACTCCAATGAAAATAAGAATGATTCTCTAAGTGTGCCGTGACACTGCAGTAGACGTTATTGGCTTATTTAATTCGATACTTTCGTTGACTGTATTTAATTTACTACTTCTTAAATTTTAGATTATTCTGAGACAAGCCAAGGGCTGGCCAAGTTAGCGATGTCTATAAATTTAGGAAATTTTTGTTTATGATTTTCTGAATGTAAATTGGGTTTGCCTTGACTTGATCTAAAAAATTATTTATTTGTTGTTCTTATTTTGAAGTTGGCTTGCCTATAACAAATTTGTATAAATTTTGCGTATAAATAATTCTGAGAGATCATGGAATGACTACAAGTAGTGCTTTGTAAACAAGGAGCAAGTAGCGAAATGTTATTGGGCTGCAACTCTTTTTGCGTCCCACTGCTGGGCACGGGTCTCACAGTCTCACGGGTCCCCTTATTGGGGAGGCCTGGAGCTTACTCCACCACATTGCTCCAATACGGGTTGGTGGAGATGCGGGCTAGTGGCAAACCCGCTGTCGGATGTTTTCAAAACGCCCATAAGACCTGCGACAAGGCTTAACGACTGTTATCTATCGACAACAACTCGGGCCGACGGCTTAACGTGCCCTCCGAAGCACGGAGCCGCGTATGAATTTTTTTGCCACAAGCGGTCACCCATCTCAAACCTGACCGCGCCCGTTTAGCTTAGCTGCATAGACCGCTTACGTTCTCCGCTAGCCGCCAAGCCATGCGCGCTTCTGGTTATTAGAAATAACCAGGACTTTCTCAGGCAAAAGCATTCTTAATAACAGCAATCAATACGTAACTGAATAATCTGCCACGAAGAACAGCTGTTATATTTTTAAAGCCGATCTATGTATATCTTGACATTGAGGATAAAAAGCCTTCGCCGCAAACACGTGGGAAGTCGGTTGATTTTAAAGGCTTCTCAAGCATACGAGTCACGCCGACGGTGAACACTTGCATCACGAGTATTATCCATCAAATTATACACTACCGAGTAAAGTTTGTTTCGATTTTGTGAATGTTTCGTTTAATTAACGACTACATAATTGAGTTGCCACATTCGGTATGATAAAAATAATTGCTGATAAAATGTAATACTTTAACCCATTTAGAAGCGTTTCTTATCTAAATAACTAATAAGTAATAATATTAACAAAGACATTTTCGTATGCTTTAGAACAATGATTATGATATTGCTAATTTTCAGAGCGTATAATATCAACAAATAATATCAGAATGGTACGAGTACTATGTTTAATCCGAAGTTAAAATAGTACAGTTAAGCTACCTTTACCTACTTCTGATTAGATTTTTTATTCTGTTTTTTTTTTATTACAATTACAAGGTTTTTTTAATTAATTTAATTGAAATTCTTTACTTGGAAATACTCTTATTATGTGTATGCATGGGCATAGAAATTCTACGTTGTTCTTTCTACGTTCATGGCTGTATGCATTGTACCTTTTGCCACCTTATTTCAATTGAACGGCAAATAACTAACAATAGTTGCGTTTCGCTATTGGTTACTATTAATATACTATTGTTATAAAATGTTATATCAGTTGATAGTTCTTAATATACCAACTATGCCAACGGATCCGCCCCTCGGTAATAATTATGAGTCACGTCAGCGCCATCTGTCAGGACCCTCACACGCAATTAGAGCTGTTTGTGCTATCTACATAGGAGCTATTTCTGCGTCCACACCACTATCAGTCGGTGTAACCGTGTAGTTGCTGTACGGGCCAGTGGCATGATTTTGGCTAATGTTGCGTATTGGAACTATTTGGACTACGCTGGCAAAATTAGTAGGTTGTAGCTAATTTGTTCGGCAAGCTCGTTAGTATCGATTGCATTTCGCCAAGATATTTGTAACACTTGTTATACCTGACTGCCTCACTTCGCGATTCAGAAAATAATTTTGCGTGCACAGTATTAAGCTTAATAATGTAGGCTTTCGTACTGTTGGCAAAATATGAGCTTCATTGTATATTTAAGAATGAAAAATTAAAAATGGAACACAATAGAATATAGGTACCTATTGCAGCGAATGCTCCACAATGAGAGGTTGAATGTGTCGCCGAAGGGTCTCATAATCTGGCGTTCTACAGAATGCTCAGTGTATTGTATTCTTGACAAATATTCATTGTCGAAGCACTATGTAAAAATATAAAAGAAATGTTAAAATATTGAAATGGTTTCTTCAAACGTGCTTTTTATTAATAAAATTTCATCCAAAGTTGCGACTGTAAGATAAGGTTTTAAAGGAGTTTGTCTGAACAAAGCCAATATACCTTTTTCGTTGGCCCTAAGCTCTCCTTTATCTACTTTCTGCGTTGTCTTCAGTCCTTTGAATGCAAGTATAAAGGCTTCTTGAAGAGACCTGTCAACCGTAGACGATTACGCCGCAGTTTAGATTATCTCACAGAGAACAAAGTGTTCTTTTAAGAAATTCTTTGTGGAAAAATTAGTTGGCTCAGTGCATTACCGAGGTGCACGAGGCATGAGCTACTCGTGAAGCACGGCTCAAGACACTCAGCCACACACAAGCATCGCCGTTCGCTTGCCACTTCAGCCACTTGACAGACTGCTACCATAAGTGCTTAGTGGTACATGTACTCATATCGATACTCTGTCAATGCTAACGAGAATTTCAGCAGAAATTGAAAAAGGCGGTCTTAACCTATTTGTAGGTTGTTTCAATTCTTTTGATCCTAGTGACATAGTTTTATGTGGTTTTATGCATCAATCTTAATCTGCGAGTATCTCACGTACCAAACATTACTCTTCAGTTGTTTTGATTTATTTGACAAGACGTAATCTATGAACAAATTGTCCGCTAAAACTGCGTCTTTGATAGTATTTGTGATGTTTAAGATTATTTTGATCTTCCTAGTGTATGAACTAAAACATATTTTGTATCTTTCATCTCTCCTCAAAAACAAGCAAACATTTCTTGAAAGCGCCCATAGTGTAGGCACGAACGTTTCCGTCATTTCAGAACTTCATAATAGACTTGGAGTTTTTAAAATATCTCTCTCGGCCATAAGTTGGCGTGCTTCTGCGGCCTTGACCCAAAATAGAGAGCATTCGTCTTGACACCGTGACACCTAAAACATTTTTTCTTCTACTCATGCAAGTATTTACTTTCCGTTTGATGTTTATTCTGTGAGACATAAAGGCGATTTTGTATAGAACTGTAAGTTTAACTGTGGTTTAATTTGTTCGGGCAGGCTGGCAAAATGTGTGACTAACGTTGCGGTTAATAAATTTTTCATAAGTACGAATACGTCCACATCTACTTTTAAAGACGCGTTTTGTAATTTATTATCTTTCGAGGAAATTGTAATGCCGTTTCTAAGATCTTCAACCTCTTATCTGAGGCTTCAGGAACTGTCATTACAAGAAGACAGTCCTACCTCTTTATTTTCTTCAACAACTTTTAATTTTTTATTAATAACTTCTTTTAAATTTCTTCGCATCTTGGTGGGCATAATAATTATACTTTTTATATTTAATACTAAAAGTTACTGATCTGATAGAAATATAATAATTTTTCAATACCATTGTCAATTTTCTCAGAAATCGACGATTTCTATCAATAGCAAACAATGCTTCCTATGAAGTTGTGCAGAAACTTCATTGTAGCGCGAGTTTAATTGGATAATGCTTGTAATCTCTGCCAGTCATCGCGCGACCTTGCGCGGACAGCACGCGCTGCGGCTGCAAGTCGACCACGTCCGAATGCATCTCTATTCTTACATGTACGCCTTCTATATCTGTATTTTAGACGCAACATACATTGCAACATTTCCGCCAGCATTGGATCATACATTTGTACAAAACGTTGCCCTCGAGCAAACATTCGACGAGCGTTCGGCTGAACACCTGATCCTTATCTTGCTGTGTCTAACTCTAGTTTTTTGGCCCACTGCTCCTAATTACCAAAGTATTGGACGTGTACCAATTGTTAATGACCCGGTTGCAGGCAAAAATGAGCACTATTATTATCACATACAAATATTAAAGTTGCGAGTAGCGAACCAAGGTCAAGGGAGATGTAGGACTGGTTGGCGTGTTAGCATTAGAAGGTGGCTACACACTTGATCGTCAGTATTGTTACTATTATACTCGTATTATTCATGTTCGCAGTGTTAATAATATCGATCGGTCTTAAAGGTCACACCTATTACTGTTGTTAGACTGCGTTTAGTATGCAAATTACGTGTTTCGTTACGAAAACGAAGTAAGCTACATAAACAATGTTTAAATATTTACGATTCAAGGAACACAAATGTTGACCCCTTTGCTTTGTCCGTGAATGTTGATTTTAGAAACCATGATTACTTTAGGCAAATTCACGCAAAAGTTCTTACATCTGAGGGTTTCACCACAGTTAAGTATCATTGTCTAGTTTGTACGAGTACAAAGCGTAGATTTTCAGGACATGAAATTATTACTAAATTTAAGGATATGTTTGAGTAACTTAATCACTGTGTCGGTGGAAAAGTGAACCTAGCTTAAGGTTGGGTACGGCTGCACATATTATTATGTACGTGGCTGATACTTCATTTTATTAAAAATACTCATGATATATATAAGCACTTACTAACCTCTTGATTCATGTTTTTGTAGCTTTATTTACGTCTATTTCATAACCAATATAAGTGAAGCAATTAGCATTAGCAATGAATTGCGAGCATCATTACCATAAAAAATTGTTTTCCTTATACACTCGTCATCGAGTCAGCACAGTCGAGAAACACTCAATCCTCATCTTTGATCATGTTCACATAGGAAGGTCGGTCTTTGAATTTGTAGCTATTCTAATTAAGTCCTCGGGTTTCCTCTGCATTCTGACGCTCAAAGTGAGCTTGTTTTGATCTAACAAAGAAATGCCGCAAGCGTGCGGTATAATGGACTGTATTATAACTTGTATAAAAGCTTGTATACAAAAAGAAAGAAATGAAAAGAATAATAAGAAGCTCTGCGACTCGTTGCCGTTGGTGGATAGTTTCTCTAAGCTTCCACATATGCAATCAGCGTTTTTCTTTTTGTCTTTTGAATTTAATCGCAGTGAATTCAAAACAAAAATGTTCGTGCATTTTCGTTTTTATATCGGCTTTATACCTACTCGTAAGTAATGGGAGCTTACACGTATACGGGGCTTTTTAATCGTGCCGGCCGCCCGCGCCGGGCTAAAAAGCTTAAAACCAAAATGTTGATGGACTTTGTAAATGGGTTGAATCGGCTTTTAGTTTTATCGATGTTAGTTGAAACATTGTTTTATGTTCTAAAAGCTCTTTTTATCCAACAAAAATTGAAGAGAATTCAATGAAGTTTATAGTGCTACTTTGTACATTTCAATACGCTTATATACGCTGCAATGCTGCATTTTTATGTGCGATATTTAGATGATTGTTATTTTTAAAGACTATAATATTTACAATTTAAGAAAGGAAATTGGCATAGAACTGAAGGAACTGTGATAGTTGATGATGTCTCATATTTTCGTCTTTTGTTTTATTTGGGTTGTTCATTAGATGATGATGACGATGACTTACGAGTATGTATTGAAATATTACGCAATCGTATATGGTCCCTGTCAGCCACACAAAATTACCTAAATGATAAAAGTAAGGTTGAAATTCCCTGAAAAATTGCAACCACATCGATAAAAGTAAGGTTGAAATTCCCTGAAACCACATCATTTAATCTGTGTATAAAAGTTCTATTGAACACTTAATGTAGCTTATCGATTATTGATGTATCTTCTAGACGTTTATACTCGTATATCCATGTGCTTCCGGACATGTTCTCACCGTTGTTATGGTACCTAGATGAGTTGAGTTCAAAGAATGGCTAACAGCAGATATTAATCTCTGGACCCATAGCGTGTGTTTACTGTCTGCTGCGTCTGAGTTACTGTCCCTCAACGGTTGTTTTTCTTTCACCACTTCTGATTGTACGCCAAAGGTCCAGACTATTAGATCATATTTAATTTTGATGTGCTATTTTTCACACTTGTATGATATATCTTTTTTTGTAAAGTATAATAACTGCGTGTCCGTATAGTCGAAAGTAGCATTCTCACCGAACGCCTCGGTGTGTGAGCACCTCAATGTTGCATAATTTCCCTTGGTCCAGTACCAGTTATCTCAACAAATTCTGGTTTTACTCGTTTTCTTTCATCAACCAATTCCTATTTTAATTTTGTATTTAAATGGATTATCGTGTATTCAAATTATTACGAATTCCTACAGTTTTTAAAAGAATTCTTTAGGTTAGCTAGCGGTTGTTGTGTGTCGGGAGTAAATTACGATTCTCTTTGAGTGAGGTAAATGTGAAATGTTTTCTTTTACATTTTTACTTGTAACAAAAAGGTTAACGTTACCTGGCTTGCTGAAACATTCTCTTGACATTTATTTCTTTATCTGTGCATTTCACATGTCGCGCAGTTGCAATTTTTATTTTGCAAAAAAGGGCTATTCGCGCAATTTATAACTTAGGTGCTAGAGAATCACTTAGAGAAAAGTTTAAAGATATAAACATTCTTACATTTGCTTCGCAATATATCTACGAAAGCATAATGTATGTACGCAAAAATAAAGAGAAATCAATTACCATATTGGACTTGCATAGTCCTAACTGTGTCTCAACTAGGAACGGCCACAAGCTGGCATTTCCGAAATGTCGGCTCCATAAAAAAAACTCTTCTTTTATTGGGATGTCCATCAGGATGTATAATAAAATCTCAATAAAGATTCAATCCCTGTCTTTAAAACCTTTTAAGAAAACAGCCAAACGAGTCCTCTGCCGTAAGGGTTACTATAATACTAAGGACTATCTTATTTTTATTCTTTTTACAAAAAAAAACTACATTAATTTATTCTCTGTAAACAGTTTCAAACTGATTCGGTTGTCTACACACAGAACGTTCCCAAACGGGTATGAACTAATTACTCTCGATTATAATTGACCCATTAATGAGCGGTGAAAACGACCCATTCCATTTTACGAATTTGTGGGAAACCAATCAACTTAGTAATTGTTGTAATTACACCATTCTACTCTAATTAGCAGATATGATAGCTACGGGCTACGTAATTTTACTTTACATTATTTATTTTACACTTTTTACTTTGATATGCAAACTCACAAATATTATTACAGGTGAAGCTAATAAAAGCGTGATAAACAATGGCTCAAGTGATACTGCCACTTCTTGGGATTCCCAACCTTTAAATATAACCAAAAACTGTAAACACAAAAACATTTATAGCACCGATTTGTTCTTTGATTTGTATGTCAGTCTTTTTAACTGAAAACTGTTAGGTACTCCAGTGCGTGGAGGTATTATATTGAAGTTACATAGGTATTTAAAAAAATCTCATATGAGGAAAAACCATAAGTGAAACTGAAACAACAAAATTTTTAGGTTTATACATAGATCACAAATTAACATGGAGAACACATATTGAGCACGTACCTATGTAAAAAACTGAGTAAATTTTCTTTCGCTCTCTACAAATTATCGGGCGCCTATCATGCGTATGTTGACGCAACCTTAAGATATGGGCTCATATTTTGGGGTAATGCAACGGAAATACAAACAGTTTTTAAAGCGCAAAAGAAATGCATACGGTCAATCTGTCAACTACGGCAACTAAAATAAATAACATAAATAAGATATTTCGCGGGATAAAAACCTGGGAGGTTTTTTTTCCGCCAGCTTTTTTTCCTCTCAGCGTACAAAAACCCATCATGGTGGGTGCCCAAAGCTGATGACGGTGAACCACGTAGGGTTCAAATAAAATAAAATAAATTTGTACAAAAAGCACAAAATTGGGTTTAATTTAATTTAATGAACTAAAACTGTATAAATCCAGGAACACTTTTGGCAACCTTTCATTTTGCAACCTTGTGGCTACCACGAGTTACAGCAGACTTAGGGCAATAAAAGCTATGAATATTAACTTACTACAAGCTATAATACTGTGACTATTACTTAAAATTTAGCTTGTTGCAATATCCTCCAAAATAAATTTATACAAGTACATATATTTTTCGCAATACTTTTGACAACCAATCCATATTGTTATACTTACTACATCCATGTATATTGATGTATATTTATATTTATTTTATAAGAGATAAGCCTACCGTTCCTAATTACATATATACAACTTCCGTATTTTTTAGTATATTGTCAGCTCATTCCTAAATACTTTGGGCATCCTACCATTAACGAGTACTTTTAACGACTTATTATACTAACCGTATATTAACGTTTACTTAGCTAGCAAACATGCTACCTTTCAGTAGGACTGTAATATGGAATCCAGAAAGTACAGTCAAGCTCCAAAATATTAACTAAATCAGTAACTGTGGTGTGCAAGTGGACTGTATGTTGCTTGATGTGTTCAGCGTAGGCAGGTTCCAAAGAAGAGACGATTTTCCTTTTAAGGTGTTTCCTCCAGTAGAGCCCAGTGGTAAGTGAATTCAGCTGCTGGTTTTCAACTCGTGCGGCTTGTGTGCCGCACGGTTGAGCCAAGTTTCGGATTCCTCTATCTTGGGGTTTCTTCCGTGGCCCGCAACTGCAGAGCCCGTCAATAGGGTTGTAAGCCAGGGGGCTCCCTGGCTTACCGATGGGCGGGATCCAGCTCCTTGCTGGATCGGGGTTGTCGTGGTCCGTGGGTTGCGGCTTGCGCCGCTAGTGAAGCCCGGTGGGGGCGCGGCACCTTGGTGCCGCGGGTCAATCAGCTCTTCATGAAGCCCCGGCGGCCGCAGGACCGCAGGCCGCGGCCGCGCGATCTCCTGGCGCGGGACCGGTCTGCGGTCGAGTAGACGAGCGTGGGGCGGCGCCAGATCCCGCAGATGCGAGAACGCGCCGGGTCGACACGCGCAAACATTTTAGTGGCGAGGCAGCGCATGAAGTCGTCCAGGCTCTCGACTCGTAAGTTCCTCTGGATGACTGCGTTCCTGACGCACCACGACGCTTGCGCGACCTGTCGCAGCCAGGCGTACCAGGCCGGCGCCGCATACGTCAGGCGGGGGCGGATGTACAAGCTTATACTATGTGGTCTTAACACAAAGAGGGAGGCTCGAAGAGAGCACCGGACGAAGCTGGAAGCTCGCCGACCTCGAGCTGATGAGTATGTTGTCCACGTAGTGCTTCATGGTAAGTCTGTGGTCTAAAGTCACACCCAGGTACTTCGCCTTTCGGACCACAGTATGTCTTGTCTGTTGAGCTTCAGAGTGGGGTCCTTAGAAGAGCTGCCGCCTATCCGGACGGCCTGGGTCTTCCCCACGTTCACCGACAGTCTCCACTTCGCGAGCCAGTCGGGGAGGGCATCGAGGGCACGCTGCATCTTGGACGCGGCGTGCGCGGAGTTGAGCGACGTTGTCACGAACGCCGCGTCGTCGGCATAGAGGACTAGCAATGCCCCCCCCTGCCGCTGGGGTGTACGTAGTGTAGCACGTAGGAGATAGGCAGCTTCCTTGCGGGATGCCGGCTGCCACGGGATGCTCTTCTGATAGTGCGCCGTCCACTACCACTCTGAAGCTCCTGTTGTCCAAGAAGCAGGAGATCACCTGGACGATGCGCTTGGGCACCGACGACTGCGCGATCTTGTAGAGCAAGCCGTCGTGCCAAACACGATCGAACGCTTTTTCCATGTCAAGGAATACTGCACACGCTCGCTTGTTATTGTTCAGTGCGGTGATGACATATCACCGCCGCACCATAGAAGGTACTGCACCATAGTGCAGTACCCTCGATCTTGCAGCAGGAGCGACTCGAAGACCTTCGAAATGGTTGAGAGAAGCGTGATGGGCCTATAGCTCTCAGGCTTCAGGATGCTTTTCCCCGGCTTGGGTAACATGATTACGTGCCCAATTTTCCATGAAAGCGGGAATGTCCCCGTACGCAGAATGCCGTTGAAAAGGCGTGTGACGGCTCCCATCGTCTTCCTGGGAAGCTGGCGGAGCGCCGTGTTCGTTATGCGGTCTGCGCCGGGAGCCTTTCTGGCTTTAGTCCTTTCGATCGCACTCTAGACCATGCTTGGGGAGACGACGACGGGATCTTCATCAGGAGCTATAGGCGGTGCGAAGTACTCGAGGAGGTGGCGCTCAACTGCTAAAATATGTTCCGTCTCCTGAGAGGGGTTCGACCGGAACTGGCGTTCGAGGTTGTTGGCGAAGATTTCTACCCGATCTTCCGCCCGGTAGCGAGGCGTGCAGTCCGTATGCGTCAATGGGCGAACCGGAGCCGGGGTGTTCGTAAATTGGCGGCAAAGACGGTGAATGGAAGGCCAATCGTCTTGCGCGACACCCAGGCGCGACTCTCAGCTCACGGTCGCGTGCGCCTCCAACGCGGCCTGGAGCCTTTCCTTGGCTCGGATGAGGTGAAGCTTCTGTGTCGGGCATCTGGTGTTCTACCAGCTCCTACGAAGGCGCCTTTTCTCCTGTAAGAGTTGGTAGATGCGAGGTGGGTGGGGGGACAGTGCTCCCCGTGATGGAATCTCTTCTGTGGCCCCCTTCAACGCGCCTTGTATGCTGGCAGTGAGGTCAACCGCTAGTTGGTCGACATCAACTCCCGTGCAGACAGGCCGAGTTGGGGTGGTGATCTTCAGTGTCTTCTTGAAGGCATTCCAGTCTGTTTTGAGACGTGGCCTCGGTGGCGAGACCCTCACTGGGTTCTTCGCTAGGACTAGCGAGACGGGAACATGGTTGGACCCCATGCCGTCTTGCAGCGACTCCAGTGTGGGCTGGACCTCGAGACCGCGGTGCACGACGATGTCTATGACATCGGGCGAGTGCCCCTGTTGTTCCAGGTAGTGTCGGGCATTCTGGGCCCTGGACTGCGTACCCGCGGTGCTCGGCATTGTTAAAGAGGTGTCGTCCGTTCCTGCAGGCGGCGTGGCTGTTCCACCCCGTATGTTTGGCGTTCCAATCGCCGGCGGCGATGGTCGGGTGCTCAGGATACTCGGCTCTGTGTTCCTCGGCATTGGTGTTCTTTACGTAGATGGCAGTGCACGGCGACGAAGTAGCTCTGAAGATGACGCTCTTCATCCGGTATTCATCGGGCGGCCCCTTCCGCCGGTCGTCTCTCCATAGGAAACGTTGCATGTCCCTGTCTTCCTATTGAATAGTGACACGCAGGAACATATCCTGTGACTGCGATCGGGCGTTGACGAAACTTCATGAGTACGCCTTGCACTGACTGCAGCAGGTCTAGTCCGGACAGCAACATGTCGTTGAGGCTGACCCCTCGTGTCTTGGCAGCGGCGTCGTGCACGATGCGTAGCTTTTCAGGCTTCTGTGGGTTGATAACGGCGAAGTGAGGTAGGTATCACAGCTTTGGCACTTTTCTCTGTCGGCGCTGCTTCGGCGAAACCATTCTCCACAAGATTGGCTATTTACTGTTTGTATCTTTTCTTCATGTTGTCGTCTCGTTCCAGTTTTCTTTCTATGTGTTCAAGTCGGGTGAGTGCAGACTGGAAGTTGGAAGGTGGGTGGATATTATCGGTCCTCCACAGCAGTCCGGTCTCGAAGCCGCCCGTCGGGATCCGCTTCGTTTTGGCCTTTAGGATCTGCATGGCTCGGCGCTCAGCATCGGTAAAATATCCCCTGGCCTCTACCCCCAGTGACTCCAAAGCGAAGTGTTGCTTCATCAGCTGTTCCATTGGCTCCTCCTCTTCGTGGCTGTGGATGTGGTGGATGCGATATCGTTGTGCGCCCCCCCAATTCCCGGAGTCCGTGGAGTACCCAACAGAGCGGCGTATGAGAGGCCACCGGTTGTTTGTTGTCGCCGTGACGCAGCTCGTCGCTTGCCAGTAGTTGCCAGTTGTCTTGACCTAGTAAGACTGTCGGTGAACCTTCTTCATATTGCAGCAGGTCTTCTATATCTCGCAAGTGCTTGCAGGACTCCATAATGCACTCCCTGTGGTGACAGTCGTATGTTGGACATTGTTCGTGCCGTGATTCTGTGCAGCTTGGAGTGAAGGCCTCTGACACCGAACTCAACGCGCTTGGATTTCTCAGCGTCGATCTTTGTTCCCGCGACGCCTTCTATGTAAAAGGGTTCGACTGGCACGTCGACCCGTCGTCCAACAAGGCGTATGCATTGCAGACGCCCCTCGGTCATTTCGGTATGTAGGTTACCCGAAGCCTCTAACGTAAACATGAGGCGCGGGGCGCAAAATGCTTCCGTCGGCAGCATCGAGTCAGCGATGTTTGATGATTCAGCGAGTAACGCAAACGCTGCAGCGCATCAAGCCTTCGTCGAGGTCACGGCACCCGTCGTCGGCACCTGAGTACGTCGACCCTCGGACGAGCCCATGCTACTATTGCTGCTAACACCAAACCTGCTCCATCACAGGCTAAGCTGCAAAAATGGGGGACGCAGATCCAGAGTGAATCAATTCGTAAGGATCTGCCAAAGTTGCGTTCAGCTAAGAACCAGTGCGACGAGGAGGGTTTCGTGAAGGTTGAAAAGAAGACGAAGAGCATGCCCACTCGTCCGAATAGATGTGGTACTGCACCGACCGGCCCGGACCGAATGCTGCAGCCGGCCAAACCGACGACGCTGCTGTACGTGTCCCAACTGCATGACTCTACAAAGGTCGAGGAGATTGTAGCGTACATCAGAATTAAGACCAACTGCAGATTGAGGGTTGAGCGATCGGAGTCTCGCCACAGTGTTAATTTTAATTCATATGTGGTGAGAGTCCCCACGGAACAGCTGCCAACCCTCATGAAGGAAGACTTTTGGCTGAGAGGTGTTGTATTCCGGCGATTCTGAGGCCGGCTACCAGACACCGCGCGCAACACGACGCCGAAACCTCGTGTTACCTAGATAATGTATTGTTTATGTATAGTGATTATTTTAAGTCAATTTTATTTTGTATTGTATTACTAGCTGTGCCCCGCGGTTTCACCCGCGTTAGAGAGGATCATTACTATAAAGTGAAGTCCCTTCTGAAGTGCCGTGGACGAGTTATTTGTAGGACTATTTAAGATAAACATTTCAATCATACATTACATATGTGTAACTGTAGCTGTAGCGCCTTCCATCTACACGTGACTGATGAATTTTGGGGGGGTATGTCCCCTGTGACCCCTCCTGGGACCGCCACTGTATGTGTTATTCTGATGTATAAGATCTAATCTGATTATTGTAAAGTTTCATTTAAATCCATTCAGTAATTTTTACGTGAAAGAGTAACAAACATCCATACTTACAAACTTTTGCGTTTATAATATTAGTAGGATTTTTCGGATCATTTGGGAAATTTCTGGAACTTTCTCGAACATTCTGAATTAATTAAAACAGTTTGCAATTAATTTAAAAATCATTCGAAAAAAGATTACAATTATTTAAAAATATCCAGATCATTTGAGAAGCTTTCTCGAATATTCTCAATTAATTTAAATCATTTAAAAAATCCAAATGATTCAGGCAGTTTCTGGAACTTTCTCGAACATTCTTAATAAAATTAAAATAGTTTGCTAGATCATCCCAGAAATTTTGAAATCCACTCAGAAGTCCCTATTGGTTAGAAAAGTACAGATATTTTTTTTTTAGATTTTTCCACCCACCGCGATCAAACTCCCTTACTATCTATCTATCTACGTACTAAGAGGTATTTACCACCCCAAGGGGAAGTTGATTGGAGTTAATGATAATAGAGAAAGCCGTGTCTTTACGTACAAAGAAAACCCTTTACTTTTTATATATATATTAAGATTGTATGTTATTTCCTTTATATGTATTAGTTTGTGATATTTTAATTTTTATCTATGTATTAGTTTCTATGGGCCTTGGCCTGAAATAAATGAATAAATAAATAAAATAAAAAATACTTTATAAAAAAACAAACAATACACATATTGATATCAAAATAATACGAAACAAGTAATATGTAATGTACAACACCTATTGACTATAAATTTTATACATAAGTTATCATGAGATAAGTCGCGAACAGAAATCATGCGATATTTAATCTAAACCAGTAGTCGCGAACAATAAGAATAGCAACGCCAACAACAAAAGGGCACGAGCTGGCAACGCCGCGCCATCAAGGGCACGAGCTGGCAACATGTGCTAAATAAAATCGGCAAGTAGCCAGATCATCGGTGTAATGAAAGTGAATATACGGCACCCTGTATATAGGCCCTCTAGCGTCAACACCGTGAACTAAAATATCCATTTTCAGACACATCCGAGCCAATTTGGAGTCCATCACAAAAATTGATATGGTATCCCTATCGCCATCTATGATCAAATGGTGTAAAAATTCAAGCAAATTAATCTGACGTCCATATATCGGACGTCGAAAGTCGGTGGTCGCCACATTAAATGCAATTAATGTCATGTTGGACGTCAAATAGGTTCCGGGGTATATATATATATATATATAATGTAGAATTATTTAAGTCTACCCTATTTAAGTGCGTGCGTGCGTATTTAAGTGTTTATTGTAAATAAATAATTAGTTTATAGTTTAAATTTAAACATATAACTTTTATTATATAACTTTTAAAATAAAATTTGTACACCCTAAAGGGTAAATATGGCGATCTTAATATTTTTGTAAAACCTTTTTTGTTACCCATATTTGTGCAAATAAAATATTTTCTTTTCTTTTCTTTTCATATCAGCAGTCATACAAAGCGGTCTGAACTTTGAAAAAATCTAGCACTTTTTGACAATTTGATACGTTGCACTTATAGGTTACAGAAGATTATCCCACTGACCACTAGGCTAACCGACGGTTTAGAGTTTCTTATGAAGCACTGAAAAGCACATGGAAATATCCGTTTTCCATCTCGCATCCAACCGCGCTCTTTTCGCTGAAACGCTTAGATATTCCAACCGCAGGATAAAGCACGTTGAAGTATTATATTCCAATAATTTTATTCTGATAATGTAAAGTAGGTTAGGTACTTAATCGAGATTTACCGACATGTAATTAATGCAATAAACCATACGATATCGTGCAATAGTGATGTAACGAATATTCGTCAGTTATAAGCATTGTTACATCGAAAAGTTGATGCAGATATTAATAAGAAAGATAACAGCAGATGTACAAAATAGTGGTCGCTGCAGCCAATGAACATGAGCCGAAGTCATGCCATGTAAGTCTGGCCGGCAACTGTAGCTGTCCACAAAAACCTTATATAATTGCCTTACGGTAGAAGTGGGTGCAGCAGAGCAGCGGTACCTCCGCAGTCGAACCGTAAAAGTTCCACAGTGTAATGTGTGCCATATTCTTCTCAATGTTGAGAAGAGACTTGACGAGTACTGTAGAACTTAGAAGGATTTAAAAGACTTCGAAGGAAAATTAAAGAAGGCCGCGCCGTATTGTTAGCTTGACAATACTAACTAAAGTAGGCAAGTAGAAACTGTCAATTTTTAGACATACATACCTATTTTTTTATTAGAACGGGAATCCCAATTAAAGTAAATTACAATTACATAATTAACATTAAATAATAAGAGATAGTACATACATTCACATAAAAATTAAATTATTTTCACAGTTCACAATTCACATACTTACACAAAAAAAATGTCAAATTGTATTTTTCAATATAAGAATAATTAAAAAGAATAGCTAAATAGCTAAGTATTCATATTCGCAAATGCCGTAAAAATGGTATTACTCACATCACATCACTAACGTGCGAGTTGTATGCAATCATCACGTTGACATTCGCTTCACCTTGTACGGACTCGGAGTCTGTTGTAGGTACCTATTAGTTGCATAACCGTAATGATAATGCATCGCTTCTTCTACTATGAAATGAAATGAAATGAAATGAAATGAAATGAAATGAAATGAAATATTTATTTGCATAAAACACGGTACATTTTACGACAAAAATCTTACGATATTGTTCCTGCGTGTTTTACCGACGTAGTCGGTGGGCAAATATTTATTAATAAGCTAAAGTCATCGTGTCTTTAGTGATAACAGTATATACTTAGTCTATAGGTTAAATCATTAATTTACATTTTTTAATTTAAGGATATTAATGCAATTTCATACACGAAGGTACATGTCAATTTGTTACATTACATTTACAACATAATTAATTACAATAATAACAATAGTAATTTAATAACAATAATATTAGATACTAATAATAATAATAATAATATTTGCATTATCGAATAATTGAATAAAAATTTACAATTCATTAGCCAAGCGTTTGAGGTGTCCAGCATGACAATATTCTATAAATTCATTTGTGGAGTAAAAACAGTTTTTAATCAATAATTTAAAAGTAAAACCCTTGAACCGATTTAGTGTTAGATTTTTTAACCGAGATGGCAGCAAATTATAAAGTTTGATGCACATCACAAAGCTGTTTCTCGAATAGCATGCCGTATAAGACAATGGTCTATGCAATTGACCCCGATGCCGTGTGGAGAATGTATCATCTTTGGTATCAAATTGATTTTGATTATTTTTGACAAATATCAGACTTTCGTAGATGTACATTGATGGCAATGGCAGGAGATTTAGTTTTTTAAATATTGGCTTACAGGATTCCATAGGTCCCGCACCGTAAATGGCCCTAACACATCTCTTTTGTATAATAAATGCTCTATTTAAGTCAGTTGAGTTCCCCCATAAAAGTAATCCGTATCTTAGGACGGAACATACGTATCCGTGATAAGAAATCAATGCTGTTTTTTGATTTGCTACTTTTGAAAGATGGTGTAATGCGTATATGAATTTATTTAGTCTTTGGCATACTATTTCTACATGATTTTTCCAATTTAAATTTGAGTCGATTTCAATGCCAAGAAATTTAGCTGTATGGGTTTCTTGAATGGGATAGTTGTCATAATTAATTGATAAATTCAAGGGATTACCATTTTTGTTATAAAATTGAATATACTTAGTTTTAATTAGATTTACTGATAGATTATTGCATTCAAGCCAGTTAATAATTTTAGCGATTTCATTATTTATCTCTGTTTCATAGTTATGATTTATTTGTTTAGGTATAATAACAGATATGTCGTCCGCAAATAGAGAACATGTATATTTTGTGCATGCCGGAAGATCATTAATATACATAATGAAAAGGAGAGGTCCCAATATACTTCCTTGCGGAATGCCAAAGGTGTTTATTTTAGTGTTTGATTTGTATACCGTAAGTTCACGTCTGTCATTTAATTTAGAGATTTCAACGATTTGTGTTCTTCCGCTAAGGTAGCTTTTAATCCAGTCATATGCGCGACCACGTATGCCATACTGTTCCAGTTTTATCATGAGTATATTATGGCAGACATAGTCAAAAGCCTTGCTCATATCGAATAGGACTGCAGATACGGGATTTTTCTTATTCATTTGTGCTGAGATGTTTTTAATAAGTGAGAAGCAAGCAAGTGTTGTTGATTTGCCTTTTTGAAAACCATGTTGTTCGGGTTTAATTGCATTATGTAAGGTAAGAAATGATGTCAGTCTGGCCTGCATAACCTTTTCAAATATTTTTGATAAGATCGGGATGAGGGCAATGGGTCTGTAGTTATTTATGTCATCCTTTTCACCATGTTTGAATAACGGCTTGACTACTGATATCTTTAGGGCAGTTGGAAACACACCTTCCGATAAAGAACTATTAACAAGATACACTAACAGAGGAGAAAGTTCAATGGAACATGACTTAACTATTTGTGTGCATATATCGTCATAGCCAGTTGAGTATGTATTTCATCAGTAGGTGCTAAAAATATAGTAGAGTTAATACTTTTTATTAACTTAATGTTTGGGTTTGATAAGTCTTTTGAATTATGGCCTATCTTCGTAAAGTGATCGTTAAATCTACAGGCCACTTGTTCCGGGTCTTCAATTTTTTTGCCATCAATCGTTAAAAAGTTGATGCTATGGAAGCCGGTTCGGTTATTTTTATTATTAATTAAGTTCCAAGTCGCTCTACATTTATTATTAGATTTAATTATATATTTTTCATTATTTAGCTTTTGTGATATTTGTATGCATTTATTAAAAAGTTTTGTATAGTTTCTATAATCATTTTTATTGGCGTAAGATTTGTTTCTGTAGTATTTGAAACGCAATTTTCTTTTTTTTATACTTGATTGCCTTAAGCCTTTAGTTAGCCATCTGGGCTTTGTATTTAGTGCTTGATTATGAATTTTAATCCTATGTATGGGGAAGCACAAATTATATAGAAGGATTAATTCTTCGTGGAATGTAGAGAAATTATTGTCTATGTTTGTAGAGTTTAATAAGCATGACCAAGGATAATTTGCTAAAAAGTATCTAAATTTTTTAATGTTTTCAGTATTGTAGTCGCGTCTCATCTGAAACCAGTATTCTATGGGTAGTATTCTGAAGTTAGTAGGGACGTTTAAGAACTGCGCTGTATTATGATCTGATAAGCATAAAGACTTGGTGAAGCCGACAGCTTGTTTTATGTTGCTCGCAAAGTGGTCAATACAAGAATTCTGACGAGTAGGCATTTTAATATGTAATTCAAAATTGTAGCTTTGAAGTAACTCAACTAATCGACTAGATGACTTGTCTTGCCTGATTGTATCAATGTTCCAGTCCCCTGTAAGGATTATGTTTTTCTTAAGTCTTGTTAACTTATCTAAAAGAAGGTGTAGATTGTTATAAAATATATGTATTCTGTATCGTGTATACGTGAACTTTACTTTTAGTACTTTAGTTGAGCACACCGGACTCCAACGTGAGGAGCCTGGACTCAAATCTCCTAACAGCGAAAATGTATGGCGTGCTTACTGATCACTTCATTCACGCACGATATGTTACAATTTTATTACAATGTTTGCCTTCATCTTGGTGCAAATGATAAATACCTGAATTTGCATCACATGCATGCCAGATAACTACACGAAAATGTCCATCCAACAGATCTCGGCTATCATAAATTAATTCCATTCAAAAATTCTGAGTTGAAAATTAAATCATTCATAGGTTGATATAAAACTTAATTTAGTTTCGTGACTGGTGTTAAATGTAAACATTACTCATATAAAGATCTCAGTTTTGAGAGACAGCGGTTGTCCATTAATGGGAGATGTAAATAATTATAACCGACGTGAAAACATACGGGTTTATGAGTAATTTTCTGATTTTGTAAACTTCCTCATACTAACTTACAAAACAATGTTTAGATTGCCAGCGATTATTCGGATATAAGAATTCTCTGGTGATACATTTTCGTCATAATATGCAAAGTTTTTCAGCAAAGGTTTTCATCAGGCTTTCATTTTTTCCATGAATTATTAATAGTGAGAATAGTAGGTCAGGTCACGCAAGGGCTGTGCTCGATAGCTGATGACTTAATTTACATTGTTAGCGAACTTTTATTATTTTATTAGGAAATAATATCTCAGTCTGTTGCGCACTGAAATAATATAGATAAAAAATGTGGTTATCGAATAGTGCGGTAAAACTGAAGTACAGAAGTCCCATTTAAAGCTTCTTTAGAAAATTTTAATTACAGAATCATCCTTAAATACTAAATAAATGCTCTTTGAGACAAGTCTATCAATTCAAAGGACATTGAGACAATAAATTGTTGTGGAGTTAATAAATTGTTATTATTAGAAACAAAAAACGTGAGATACCAAACCTCTCAAATTTCCCTGAAAATTTTTACTCAGTCAACGCCCCTTTCAGCTTTTTTGTGCGCCCCATTGTGATATTGGTCAATTTGAGAGAAACATTTCAATATTTTCAACGAACCAAAATGACTTGTATCTAAAAAGTAACAGAAAGCGATTATATTAGATATTGAACGGATGAAAAGCGCATCTTATTAAATTCAAGCAAATAAGTGAGTGAGTACGAATAATAAAACGCGTTTCATAGAAGAGCTCTCAGTGGAATGAACAAAAGCCTGCAATATCCCGTCCCGCCCGAACTGGAGCTACGGAGGACGCCTTAATATTTCAAAGTGTCCAGGCCACTGTGCGACTCATTTATTTGTTTTAATCATCGAAAAAGACAATTTGACTATTCTTGGCTGCAACCCTTTTTGCGTCTCAGTGCTGGGCACGGGTCTCTCCCCATTATAGGGGAGGCCTGGAGCTTACTCCACCACGCTGCTCCAATGCGGGTTGGTTGACTATTCTTAGTAGAGATAAAAACTTACAAAGAAATAAATAAATGATTAATTAAACTACATTTTAAAAGCGAGGTAACTATGATAGTAGAACAAACAAAAATCTCTGATATCCCGTCCCACAGCCCGGTCATAGTTAAAAGGTTCAAAATGTCTAAGGCCGTACTTGCACATTACCGAATAAGTCCTCCCTTGAAAATGAACCCAGTTTGAAATTGATCGATAACCGATAACATCTATAATGGAAGATCAATAACTTCATATCCGAAATCGATAACTTTTAAGCACGCTTATGTAAGCTTCCTTCATACATACTCGTAAGTGACACGATTTACATTAAAAAGCGCGCTGACTGGCATTTAAATAATGCCTTTTAATTAGTAAGTGAATCGTGATACTTACCAGCATATTAATATTCGAGAAGCGTAAAAAAAGCTGAAAGCGTTATGCCATCTAATGATTATTGGCCATTATTCGCCCCCATTCAGTCGACACAAAGAGCGCAGAATGCTGTGTTTCGAAATGCCCGGCGCCTCATATTCGAGCATTGTTAAACATTTATGCGCTATTGAATATTGTGATGTGATAAATTTTGAAACGATTGTGGAGAAGATTCTTTGTGACCCTTTTAAAAGAGTGATAGATAATAATATTTATCGTCTCTATAAAATATGAATGAACCATTGATTACATCACAAGAGAACAAAACCTAAGCAAAACTGGTATACATATTGGAATATAATTGAAATAAAAATGTTTTAAACTCAAAGAAATAATGATCTCATCTCGAGCCCAATTTAATAAAGATAGCTTTTCTTAGGATACTCACCATGTAGAAAAAACAGATTTGATCCTCTTTTACTATGGAAGAGCCAGTTCGAAGTTAGAAAACATTACTGTGGGTGTAAAGTGTAAAAGAACAAATGGCAGAAGGCACATCTTATTGCGACCCTGCAGTATAAAGAAAACGAAGAGTATCACTTTCAAAGAAATAAAAGAGTTGTTGGTACGTTCGGAAAGAAACAGTGTCATTGTAACATAAATACCAGTAACAAAGCGAATGCGAAAATGAAGCAATATTTCAAACCGAGTCCAGTAGCTATCGGTAATGTTAAATATGTATGCGCCGTTTGAATATGTTGATTTGGCGAGCTCGCATTCTGTGTCAAATTTGGAATAATGTTAGGTTTTTGAAATGTGTCCCTACATATTTATTACAGATACTATTACTTCTAAGAGTTATCAGCGTATCTTCTCCCAATAGGCTCGGCTCTCAGTTTATCCTAATTGTAGATTCTACAAAGGTAGGGTCTGCTCCCGAGGGGCGTCTTAGCGACAATCAATCCGGTTGACCCTTTGTGAAACTGGATCTCGGTCATAAACAGAATTATACCCTAGGAACTACCGAGCTTGCTAAAACATTTGTAAGTGCTTTCCTTGCTAAAGGAAACGCAATAGGCATGATGACACTATTAAAGAATCAGAGAATAAATGGTTTTACAGAAAAAAATATGTGCTAAAAAAGTTTTAAAATATGATCCCGTTTTAATATAAACATTAAGAATAATAAGATTTTCAATAAAATAAAAGTATTAAATATAGCGATCGGCCATGTTATCTGAAATGCCAATCAAAAGGAATGACGTCACGTCTCAGTTAATGTCATCGTGTTGCTTGAAGTTTGACGAGCAAGCCGACGCCATGACACCTACGAGCGTTTTCGCGCTTAATTCAAATTACATAGCAGAAAATACATTATACATTAAAAGTTAATTTTATTGCTGAAATAAACCTTTTTTCGAAACTAGGAGACGTGTACCTACAATAAGGAAAGGTGTTAATTTATCTATTTAAGTATGTATTTAGAATTATATAAGTATGTTTATCAGCTTTCTGATTACCATAGTACAAGCTCTGCTTAGTTTGGAATCAGATGGTGTTGTGTGAATTGTCCAGAGATATTTATTTATTTATTTATTTAAAAATCTGTCATCATGCCCGTTGTGAGGTAAATAGCTAATCACTTGTTTACAGAACGTGGCAATGACGTTTTAGTTCAATGTAATATATTTATAATAATTTGTAACAAAAAATAAATTTGATAAAAAATTGGATAAATAATTTGTGCGGAACGCGTATAAAAATATTTAAAAGTTAGGACTTAGGTAATTAATTAATACTTTTCAAGCATAATATTTTTCTTGCATTTGATGCAGTATATGGCCCTTCAACCCTTCTTATGTCCCACTGCTGGGCACGGGTCTCTCCCCATTATTGGGGAGGCCTGGAGATGCAGTATATTATTATAAGTTATAAGATTTATTGAAAAAATATCAAGATACTCGTACCAATAGTGAAAAGATACTTGTCTTCATTCACAGGTACAACGGAGCGCGCTTGTCTCATCACTGGGTCGGTGGAGGGCATCATGGTGGTGCTGGACTTCATAATGGAAAAAATCAAGGAGAAGCCGGAGCTGGTCAAACCGTTCCCAGAAGGAGTCGACGCTAAAATGCCGCAAGATAGAGACAAGCAGGTGAGATAATAATCTGAAATATTATAAAGCATACATATATTCATTGGCATAAAAAAAGTAGTTAGGTCAAATCCTACATAGCCCCGTATCCTCCTTCTCAAGATGTCAGGGTACCTTTTCAAGGTTTACCCCGTTACAAAAAAAAGTAACGAGTTAAGCAGCATGCAAACATATAATTGTATTTCTTAGTTATCATACTTATCATACAGGATATCCGGCATTGCATAATGCTTCATTTACAGTAAACAGTACGGTCTAAATTAGTTGTTGCTAAACACGATAAAACTTATAATGATATGACATTATGCTATTTTAATGGCATATAAGTATATACTAGACATACTATAATGAAAAAAAAAATTGCCGATTTGCATTCTTGCATAGGCTATCTTGCATACATAAGAGTACATATCAAACCGATCTTTGACGAACCAAAATAAGAAAAGTATGTATTTCTTGTAAATAGTTCTAATGGTTCAATGCTTACTGTGCTCGTTCGAATTCACTCAAGTTTGGTCTTAATATTGGATAGATCACGTACAGGCGTTGCAGATGTAGCTAGAAAACTACGTCCGACGGGCGACTGCAAAAACCAAGATTTTATTGATTGTACACCAACTATACGCATCGGGTGTTTTTTAAAATTTAATTTTTTAATATGGAAAACGCACATTGCATATGAAGAGGAAACGTGAAAGATATTCAAAATGAGTAATAGTTGTCCCATTCGAGTACTCACAGAGCAGAGGGACAACTACTAGTACCTATGTTATATTTCATACTTACACCTATTTTTCAATAATCTTGCTGCCCTCATTGCCTCTCTTAATAACGACTAAGGTTCATGCTTATGACATAATCCTTAATAGTTTCTAAGAAGCATGTATTCAGACAAAGACAATAATGAAAATTTAATTTTTGAGCAAAACGTGAAATAGTGTACCTGCTTAACTGGATCAGCTCTGAATTCGGTAAAGTAGGCCTTTTAGAGGAAAGCTCTCGTCTCACTTTAGAACGCATTCGTTTGTTTTTCAAAAATCACTCACCAGGCTGCCTCGTCTTCATAAGTCTCGCTTTTCGCAAAATAGTGACAAATGTACAGTGAAATACTCTGCTAATCAATGTTAACCTTGCTCACCACATCCATCAATCGCGGCTTTATCAATAATAATATCAAACAAATCGCCCACCTCGTAGCAGATAACATTTATTTTATTTGACCGTTTTTAAGGTTCCATACCTGAAGGGTGCCATCGGGACCCTATTACTAAGCCTCCGCTGTCCGTCCGTCTGTCCGTCTATCTGTCATCAGGCGGTATCTCACGAACCGTGATGGCTAGCCATTAGAAACTTTCACAGATGATGTATTTCTGTTGCCCGTATAACAAAAAAATAAAACATAGAATAAAATAAGTATTTAAACGGGGCTCCCATACTATACCTATACGTGATTTTTTTAGATAATGGTACGAAACCCTAAATGCGCGAGTCCATCTTGCTCTTGTTTTTATTACATATTAAGCAAACATTTCTCGTTTTGTCAGTGTTTTCGTATATTAATTTCACACTTATAAATGGAATCAATAATTATTTACAATCTGATCTCATATTTACTCCATTAACGCTTTATTTGCTGATATTGCGATTATATGTTGCAACAATTTTAAAGCTTATTTTTTATAATAAGTATTTCGTAAATGACTGGTGGACGTCTGTTGGAGATACATATCGTTGTGTGTGCTTGTGCTTCCGTTGTGTAAATATGTGCACGTGCCACTATCTTATCAATTCGGCGCTTTCTCTACACAAGCTTATTCAGTCGTTTACTATGTTTATTTTGACGGACATTATCAGTCCATTTGGAGGTATTTTAAACCGAATCCTCTTTGATTCAATGTTTGCTATGTCTCTTCTGGCAGTAGTTTATTTTTAGGCTCATTCAATAACATCATCATGGTATTGTTTGGTTATTAAATTTTATTATTTAGAGCTGGCTGGCTGGCACGGGTCTCTCCCCAATATTATTGGGGAGGCCTGGAGCTTACTCCACCACACTACTGCAATGCGGGTTTGAAGAGATTTATTGTTTTACGAGTTCTTAATCATTTTACTGATGCGGTTGTTGCAAAACGCAAGCAATCTTCCTACACAGTTAAACCAAACAGTGCGGTCGATTATAAGAAGACAATAAAGGCCCAATGTGCGATTTGAAAACATCGTTGTCAGATGTTTTCAGTTTCGGCTACTTAGCTACAAACAAACCCGTATATATCCACCCACTTTAAAACAACTGTAAAGTATGTAAGTGTATAGTCCGGCCAACGAGACGAGATAAAGAATGTAAACAAACGGACCGTTACCAAGTTACTATTGCGAGAGCGAGCAATTATTATCTCTGTCCTTATCACACGTATGCAGTAATGGCGTCAGTTAGTCAACGACAGCTTTTTTGCCTGTTTCGTGGTACAGGAAAGCAGTCAGTACCACAGTTGTCAACATTTGGTCGCGTTTTGATGGGAAGTCGAAAAAGACATTATGTTGTGCTCTTGTTTTATTTTCATGTTATTGGTATAATTTTGAGTAATATCGGATAAATTTGATGGCATTTGGTTCGATATAGGTTAATTACAGTGCATGAGTGTTGTGAAATAAAATAACAGTGCGAAAATATGTTTATACAGCTTGCCTCCAAAATTCCATTGGTCACGTTCTGGTAAAAAAGCTATCGCTTTACTTGAATGTATGACTGACTTGACTGACTGATTACTGACGACTTACTGACTACCTATTATTACTCGTGCAGTTATAACGAAACTGGCAAAAACGGGATGTAAATATTGTTACGCCCTATGGGTAATAAAATACCCGGATTGCAACGTAGAAGTTGTTTATTGTCTCCTTATACAAAAATCCACTCAACAGAATTCAAATCACCAAGCACAATCACTATAGTCAAATATCTTCGCTGTAGTCGTCAAAATAATTCTTCCTTGTTGCTTGATGTGATCGCTTTGATTTCACTTCTGGAACTAAACTATGTCCTGTCGCGGCCCGGTGCGTGCCTTACATTCTTACATACGGCTACCCAAGGTTCTGTAGAATTTTCCCGAACTACCTAATACAATAGGCCCGTCCCGAACCTTTCTCTATGTTACTAACGCAATTATAGTTATGTACAGTCATAAATAATAGCCGCGGCCCGCGATGTAGGCAACCTACACATGTACGCTATATATAGGTACGTACTTGCCGCGGATCCCGAACTGTATATAAATCGTTGTTTTTCTTATCACTGACTTTTCGAGAACTTTCTTCATTGTTCGATACGATTACGGCATCGCAAACTATCAAAAGTTTGCGATGCCATAATTGAAAAAAAATTAAAAAACAACTTTTGTTCCGCCATTTTGTGAAAGTTTATTCCTATTATGATTGCGTTCGATTTTTTGATAATATTAATATGTATAATAGTGTTTGTTGTTGATTTTTGCTGTTATTGTGAGGAGTTGTTGATTTTAACTATGGAATCACAGTCTGGGAGCTCTAGACAACGTTTGAAAGAAATCAATTCACCACGCAAAAATCGTCAAAAGTTAAGTTAACTTCACTAGGGGCCGCCCGCACTATCATAATTCAATTTTTAAGGTTCTGTACCAAAAAGGCAAATTCTTTTTTTATATAATAACTAGCGAACCAGGCAGACGTTGTCCTACTTTAAAGTATCAGAAATAATATAATATTGCGACTATACATTAAGATATAAGCTATCCTATCTTTCAAGTTGGATCAAATTGCACATGGTGTGCAAACTTGATTAAAATTAGTTCAGTAGTTTAGGAGTCCATAGCGGACAAATAACGTGACGCGTAATTTATATATATAATAAGATAACACTCTTTTTGGAGTTTACTCCTTAGAACACATTTTTCTTATTTACAGCGGACGTATTTTACATCGAACGAAAAACAAATGGTGGTTAATGTACACAAATACGTAAAGCAAACTTGGTCTACTAATGAATATCGGTACAAAACTGTACAAAATATAATCAAATAAATACTTTAGAAGATGATATTTTGTTTTACCATAAATCATAACATCCCCCGGCGCGCATTCTCATCGCGCATCTATTTTTTGCCTCTAGTACTTAAATGGGTTTTTGTAAAATAAAATTTAATGTACACTTAATCGCTCGAGCGAAGCTGGGCCGGGTCGCTAGTATATGCTATGTATATAATTTATTCAAATAAAAATGTTTTGAACCCCTGAAACTTTGTTTACATTTTTTATCACGTCTCGTTGGCCGGACTATAGATTGCACCTACGTGTGCACTTGTGTGCGTGAGGCTGCGTCCCACCTAATTATTTTCTTGCAATAAACTACTGGCTACGGTGTTTAATGGTCGTTTCCCCCGCCCCTCTAGTATATAACAACAACGTAGTGGACAAACTCAAGGCTTGCATAGTTATAGGAGATACCCTTGTCCAGCAATTGGACAAAAATGTTGAAGCCGATTCCCATGGATAATGGTATAGTACTGATACATTGATCGTAGTCTAAAATATAAAATGTTTGCCAATAGGTACATATTTTATATTAAATTTATTCTACTTTGCATTTTCTTATCACGTTGATTTTTCTCTCACGTCTTTAGGGATATTATTCCAGAAACTCTAGAAACGTGGCAAGTGACTATATTACAATAGTAATACATGAAGAATAAATAGTCCGTCGTCACGCTATCATATTGATTGAACATACGGCACTGCAGATATGTCAATATTGTCTCACGATTGTACTACAGCTGGCTACACGTGACTGAGACATCTGCATTGTCTTGTACTCTTGTAGTGGCATTGTTTAAGGCATTGATAACTTACATGTGCTTGATTGTAAAATATTTATGCGATTTGTCTTCCTAAAATGAATACCGTCTTGGCTATCTCGTATGAGTAAAAAGTAGACTAGGTGTGCTCCGGGGTTTTAACACAGTTGTAGTGTAATGTTTAATAGCTATAAACCTTTCTCAAATGGACCCAACACAAAAATATTTTGTCAATTCGAACCAGTAGTTCCCAAAGTTAGCGCTTTCAAACAAACTCTTCAGCTTTATTGGTAGGTAGAGATTGTAACTATGTTAGCAAAAAGTATAGTAAATTAAACGTAAAGTTTAAAGTAAATTAAACTTTATCGTTATACTTTTATAATTTTGATGAATTAAGAGTACTGAATGATACTGAATTTCTATTTCTTGTTTAGCCGCTGTTTTTTAGGGATGTCAAAAAGTATTATTAACATCTAAAATCTTTTCTCTACTGAAGTGTATAATATAAAGAAGAATTCTGCATAAAAATGACATAATATATTATATGAGTTTATCGGTGGCGGTTATCGCACATGGTGACTAAAATCTCATCGATCCGATGCATATCGCTCGGTGCGGGCCAAAATCCAATAAATATTCATATATTCATAACCGATGTGTATAGGTATGCTCTGGTAAACATAGTACGTGTGGCTCACACACAAATAAGGCCTTTTATGACAAGCAACATGCTCATAATTTGTTGTTTTGAACTGATCAATTGAAATGATTGAAACCTTCAACTACAGAGCTTTCGCTTCTGAGCAGATACGTATATGTACATAATGTAACCTGGTTTATTTTAAAAGTCTTGCAAGGAAGTCTCATTGTGTATGTCTGTTTGCTTTAAATGGTTTTCACATAGGTAGTCATTTTCTACGTGTAAACAAAAACAATATTGCCACGGTAAGCTGAGCAGCGCGACATGCACAAATAATACGAGTATATATTCTATTGTAGTTAGAAAATGACGGTCACACGTCATAAAACATGTCATGTTTAGTCATGAAACCTTACGAGAAATATCTTATTTTACTCGGGTGAAAGAAAAATGTTATTTAAAGTCAAGTACTTATTGGCTACACGGAACAATTCTGTCTGAATCGTAAACGCTTTTATATCGAGTCCACTGTCGATTACAGAATGCAATGGGTCATTAAATTGCCTCACTTTGTCTACAACGCTGAATTTACTGCATGGGCATTCGATAATATCGATTTAGCACGCATAGCTACGAGTATCCCGTATCGTATACAGATAGTACGGTGCCACAGAAAAATATAATGTATAGAGGTGGAAAGCACACATTCGTGATGCTGCATGCGTGGCGTTCGTTTGCATATTTAAACAGATCTGTCCTAAGTGTCTAAGCACGGAGCCTTTTTAGGTTAGTCCTGGAAAATAAAAGGAGTAGATTTATATAGTCAGAGCCAAATACATTAATGTGGCAAGTCGGAAAGAGATTAAGGCTCAGCAGTTAGACGCAAAAGGGGTTGCAGCCAGTAATGCACGCAGTAAACAACTTACACAGACAGTGGGTAGATAAAATTAGCATAGACATGCACGATAGCTATCACGTGTGTTCATTGTCGTCATATGATAGTTTGAAACAAATTTTAAAACGTGATGTTGAGAGTTTTTCTTCGGCTTTTTTCTCTTAGCTCAACTTTCTCACTCAGCCCATAAGGGCGCCTAGAGCCGATGACCGTGAAAAGATTGCCTCAAATGAATTAATAAAAATGAATAAAATATTTTGAACTGAATTCTTATGACATTTTCTGAGTTAATCTGAGAAGGGAGATATTTCTAAAAGATATCAGTTCCATGGGGGCACATGTGTCAAGAATGGTGCAGGTATGGTAGAACTGTCTGCGCTCCGGATATAAAGATATCGTGGACATCGCTGGGTACAGGAAAACGATAATATAATTTCATCAGAACTGTTCAAGTTGCAATTGCAAAGCAGTGCAAGCAGATATTGGACATTACACGATATTTACCGCTTGTTAAATGCGATATCTCGCATAAACAGATACCTTTTCTAGAGCAAGTCGTTATTGGTTCGCAGTATTTTCTGATATAAATGTGTAGTCATCGCTATTAAGTTTAGCGGAATACACATACATACCTTTAATGTAGATATGAGCGCCGAGGGGTGGGAGGTCGGCGGCGGCGCGCCGACTTTTTGGAGTCGGCGGCGGCGGCGTTGTCGGCGGCGTGACCTCCAAAGGATTTTTTGATGTTGGCCGATAAAAAAAGCACGTAATTTATCGATAAAAATATTTACGTTTATTAAAACTTAAAAATAAACAAATTACGGTTCAGGAAAGTGAACATTTTGACACTTAGGAAAAAGAACAACGTAATTATACAATTTTGAATAACAATTCGCCGATATTGCAGGTCGGTGTATGACAGGATAGTTTTTTTTTATATAAATAAACCGTACAAAAAGGCAGACCGGCCGCGTGGTGTTAAGCGATCACCGTCGCCTATGGACACGGGTAAACCCAGAGGAGCCATTCAAGCTTTGCCGGCTTTGGAGGAGAGCTTTTTTACAGCTTTCTTGAAGAGCCCCATGTCATAATCCACTGAAAATGTCTCAGCTGGAAGGTTGTCCCATAACTTACACGTCCGTGGTAAGAAGAGCGTGCAAAGCGGACTGTGGAGGACCGCCACGAGTCCAGATGGTGTCGGTGAAACTTTATCCTTCGTCTGGTGGTATATTCATGAAATGGTGACGTAGGCATCATTTTAAAAAGTTCCTCGGTGCTCTCACCATAGTAAAGTCTATAGAATGCGCAGAGCGAACTTCTTCGCAAGCTTAGCGGTTCTAGCCTGTCAGTCAAGCTTGGGTAGTTGATGATTCGGACTGCGCGCTTTTGAACGGAGTCAAATGAGTGTAGTGGTGTAACTGGTATTTTGTGCTCCTGCCCAGAGATGGGAGCAGTACTCTATGTGAGGTCTTACCTGGGCCTTATACAGCGTTAGCAGGTGCCCCGCAGTGAAGTACTGCCTCGCCCTGTTGAGGACATCAAGCTTTTTGAATTCCAATTTGACCATGTTCTCCAGGTGACTCCGATACTGCACTTTACTCGTAATGTCAACTCCCAAGATACAGACACTTTCACCAATGCTGAGTGCGGTTTCCTGGAACTTGGGCGCTATAACAAATGGGGTTTTTTCAGCGGAAACTTGTGTCTTTGTAAGGTTAAACTCTCAACAAGGTTAAGTCGACCCTATTACGAGAACCGCTCCAGAGAGTTTTCGACTTCAGACACAAGTTTGATTCTGCTTTCCTCTACTTGTGACCGAGAGGCATTGGCTCGACAGGTGCATAGTGCGTCCACCGTACTATCATCTGCATAGCAATGATACCGCGTGATTGGTTGCAGCATGTCATTGATATGCAGAATGAATAGTGTAGGAGACAGCACTGAGCCTTGGGGAACACCGGCGTTAATGGGCTTCATATCTGAGCAGCATCCGTCAACAACGACCTTTATCTGCCGCTCAGACAGAAAGCTTGCCACCCAGTTGCATAACCTCAAGGGAACACCGTAAGATGAAAGCTTCGCGAGAAGGACCCTGTGCATGACTCGGTCAAAGGCCTTTGCGATATCCAGGCATCTGCCAGATAGTTCATTTTTGGAAATTTGCATAAGGCCACAAATGCATTAAGAGGCTTTAGAGGATAGTTTTCGTTATTTTTTAGTTAAGGTGGTATATTAAACCCTTCTGACAAACTCTTCTGAAAAATAAAAATAAAATAGATGAGGACATATAGCAATAAATAGCAGTCTTTTTCCTTTGCATTTCTTAAACATGCGTCACAAAACACTTGATCGTTGAGAACTGTTCTTTCTTTTTCATCTAAATTTACAATTAAGTTTTCAAAATAGTTCCAGCAGTAACTGTGCTTTGATTTCACTCGGGATAGCGTCGTCACTGTATTTTTTTTTTCGTTTTATAAACGTACACATTTTCTAGAGCCGACGACGGAGACATTTTTCATAGCTAACTGCACTGCACGCACTGCAAGCACTGGACCTATTCCACTGCAGCGCGGAGTACGACAAGGGGATGTCATATCCCCGAAGCTGTTTACCGCTGCATTGGAAGACGTGTTCAAGCTGATGGAGTGGAACGGGTTCGGTATTAACATCAATGGCGAACACCTCACACACTTTCGATTTGCCGATGATATAGTAATCTTGGCGGAGAACCTCAGAGAAGCTCAGCACTATGCTAGGTGACCTCCATAGCACCTTACAAAGGGTGGATCTTAAGATGAACATGGACAAGACCATGTCACACCTATACCGGTTCTTGTTGATGGCACTACTCTCGAAGTTGTCGACGAGTACATATACCTGCGATCCGTATGGGTAAGTCCAACTTCGAGAGAGAGATAACTCGTAGAATCCAACTCGGTTGGGCAGCGTTCGGGAAATTACAAAGTGTCTTCTCGTCCAGAATACCTCAGTGCTTGAAGTTGAAAGTTTTCGAGCAGTGTGTGTTGCCAGTGATGACCTACGCTGAGACTTACAGTTGGCCTTTTCCATAGGCTCAAGGTCGCACAGCGACGATGGAGAGGGCTATGCTTGGTATTTCTCTACGCTTTAAAATTCGTAACGATGAAATCCGTAGACGAACGAAATTTACCGACATAGCTCTCAAAATTTGCAAGCTGAAGTGGCAATGGGCAGGCCATATAGTTAGAAGACCCGACAACCGATGCGGAAGAAAGGTTCTCGAATGGCGACCACGTCTCGGCAAAAGGAGTACAAGCCGTCCTCCAACCAGGTGGACTGATGATCTGAAAAAGACAGCGGGAAACCGCTGGATTCAGAAGGCGCAGGACCGGGAGGAGTGGCGAACGTTAGGGGAGGCCCACGTCCAGCGGTGGTAGTGCACTGCTGGACGTAAAGGCTGAAAAGAAGAAGAAGAACTGCTTAACGCGGCCTACGACAACAACGTACACGTTCATACTATTTGACTAGTGACCGATTCAATTATCTCTCTCGCTCACTCGGCGCGCCGTTATTTTTTCGCGGCGGCGGCGGCGCGGCGAAATCTGTGGCGGCGGCGGCGCGCCGGCGCGGCGCTCATATCTACTTTAATGTTTGAAAAAAACTCTAGTTTTAACTTTTAGTTCATTATTATAATTCGATTATTCTGAAAATACGTTAATAGCGAACAGTGCTGCCAATAAAAAAAATGATTGCATATGATTCACTTCGGTATTTATACAATGACTTCTCCGATTGCCTCGCTCGCTGACTCACTCCTGCACCCAAACGTTTACTTAAACTAACTTTAATATAATCAGAAGAGAACTTCCAAATATTAAATTTATACTATGACAATGTTATGCTAAAGCTAGCGCAACATACAAGTTGCTGGAGGCGAGGTTGAAAAGCATAATTATGCCAGGAAACTTATGCCGAGCTCACTGCGGTGGCCTGCCAAAACGAAATAATGTTGTGTGCTGGCTGCTGGTATAACCTATATACCGTTAAAGGGTTTTTTTATTTAAGTGGAGTAACAGACGAGCACAAGAGCACGACGAGACGAGCTGGTGTTAAGAGGTCGCTGTAGCTCATGGATATGTGCTCGTATGTATACACAACCTCAAGCAAGCCGGAGTCTTGCCTTAGGTCCTATGCAGTTGCTATACCGGAGACCGATTGGTCGCCTTATGTAAGTGTGGCCGGTAAACACACGTTTCCATCGAAACAATAGAATTGCTTCACGGCAGTCATGGGTGTAGTCTAAAATCTTTTAACAAAAGTAGATTTATTTTTAGATTCACACTCCTTTAATATACCTTGTGAGTTGTGAGATGCACTTTTTCCTATCGCAATGGTACTAAAGCTAACATAACGTACAAGTTCATGGAATCGGGGTTGAAAAGCATAATTCTGCCAAGAAACTTGTGCTTGTGGCCGCGGTGACCTGCCAAAACGAAACGATGCCGCGATGTCTCGCTGTTACGACGGAACCTTCGCGGCAGAATTGGGTCATACTGATGCTTACTTGACCTACCTCGCAATTATCTGTTACTATGTTACTGGTTGTGTAAATTGCTACTTGAATTCGTATGTACGTAAAATGTTTTAATAGCTGCAACCATTTTTGCGCCCCAATGCGGTTATGTATGGCTAACCCGCTGTCGGCAAGACAGTTTCGACAAGATTTAACGACCGCTCTCTATCGATCGAAACGGGATCGACGGCTTAACGGGCACGTTGTTGTTTTTAAGCTTTTAATGTTTTATTAGCTTAACTAAATGTTGATTCTGAACAATCTTTTCTCGAAGACTAATTTTTTAAGAAGCAATCTCGGTCAAGCTCGTTGCCAAGTGCCATTATAAAGTTCTGTAGACTTCAAACGGTGGTACTTGATGGGCAACCCCTCATGTTGTTTAATGTCGCCTGCTTTACACTAGAGATGGAATTTTTGCTACAATCAAAAATATTCAATACAGTTGAGATTGAAAATTATGCGTAAACATTCCTTAGTGGGAAAATGTGTATGCTGTCAAACCTGCTTCAATAATGATCATTTCTTGTTTCTCAAATAATGTTTTCCTTGCTGTATTATTTCTGAATAAATCTAATCTGAAACTAAAAGCTGACGAAAATTTTTGTCTACTCAGTGCGTTTTAATAAAAAAGGGGTTCGCAAATAACCCGCGTCCGCAGTATGAGCTTCAAAGAGATGAAAAAACTAACTGTAGTCGTTACATGCGGCCAGTACATTCCTCCTGAACAAAAAGAATAAAAAATTAGGTCACTTTGATCTAAAAATTTGATAATTAAAAGAGCGCCAGGCGAAAACTTCGTTGGGTAGTGAGTGTCGCAGTGGTTTTTCTCGTTAGCCTGACCCGGACCCGGGGATTGCTCGTCTGTGGTGAGTGTGGTGACGCAATATAACTCGCCAATATCTTTCAGTTGCTTACTCTCTTAAGTGGTGGTTTCAAGGTTCATATTAGGGTTGTTTAACTTTTATCGAGAAAAGACTAGCGTAACTACGAAATAGTAAAATTCAGCGTTGTATGGATGTCATCGTAGCTTATTATTAGTCGTCGTAACTATTAAATTTCGGCAAATTAGTATGTTCGTATTCTTATGCAAGAGTGTCATAGAATAAGTTTTCCAATCAGGCTCCAATTTCCAAAATGTGTAGAGACCTAGAGAAATACTCGTGCTCAGTGGAACGCAACGAGTTCAATTCGAGCAAGTTAATTTTACTATTTATGTGAGAAAATACAAATAAAGATATACATGTCAGTTTGTAACAGTAAATGTTTTTATCTTTTGTGTACATTGTAATCAAAGATAATAATAGTCGTTAATTAAGAAATGCTGTTCGTTAGTAATTTTAATTTAAAATTTCAATCTTTGCCTATCCGTATTTTTTAACGTACTTACTGTTAAATTTTTATAACATTTTTTAATGTTTGCGGAGTTTTCGTTCACAAAGCTCACCAGCGTGGTACGGCTGGCTCGAGGCGAGGTTGTCGCATACGCGGTTTTTCCGCAACGTTTTTACAAACCGGGAGAAAAACTACTGCAGTGACGTAAAACACATTACGACTTGCTCTAGAAAAGTAAACCTTAGTTGGAAAATGTTTTAAATTTTAGTAAAAAAGGAAACGAATTCGTTAATTAAAATTTTACGCGAAAGACATGGGAAAACTTTGAACTTTTAGTTTAAACAAAATTGCCCTATATATTATTACGCATGTCTTTCCGAAGGAAGATATATTGGACAATCTTATAAATAAGTCTCGCAAACCACGAGCGCTGCGCTTGCCAATTTTACTCATTACCTGCGCCAATATTTAGAAGATTTTCGTATGATTCTACAGCTGCACGCGACAAGTACTAACAGGTAACCTAGAATAATATACAGAAGAGTCTGTAGTGATAGATATTTATGTATTATTTATTGTGCAATGGAAGTTTTAGCACCAAAGGAGAGTTGTTTTGGCGAAAAAAAAACGTAGGTATATTTTATCTGTCGGGCAATGAACAGCGCACAAAGATTAACGAGGCTCAAATATTTATGAAAATATTCAGAGCACTTATTAAAAATATAAATGAAGGAACAAATAAGCATAAAATAATTTTGGCTTATGCGACTGTACACAATCAAAAGCACACACACAACACTGACTGGCCGTAAATTTGTTTTCACATTGAGATTCGATTGTTTTAATTGGTTCCACGCGTATCGAACATTTGAGTGTTACTGTTACGTTATCGCAATTAAAGTGATCGCAGCCACTGTTATTGCAAACATTTTAGAAACATTCCCATTATGTTCTCATTTTGCTCTCAATCTTTATTGAATGAGTCAAATAGTAAAATGAATCTTATAAGTTACCATCACCACGAGTATCTTTATAGAGACGCATTTATAGGTATCAAAGAAGTTAAACCAACGCTATTATTTTTCAATGAGACTAAGTTATTAGAGTATAATAAGATCAATAAGTAATAATAACGATTGGTTTGTAAAGTTTTGTGTTGTTATCTTCTTACAAATTTATTCTTTACTCAAAATCGTGATAAAGTCTTATGAATTTGTTTACGTTATACGTATGTATGTACATTGTACATCCAATGCATAGGTAATAAATATATACAATAATGCGGTCAATAATTTCTCATATTTCATCATAAAATACTTAAAACATAAGTATTTTATAATATTAAGTAAATGTTTTAAAAAAATATAAATTTGCTAACACGTTAGCAGTAAACTAGCTGTCGTGAGAAAAGTAGCGTGATAACTGATAAGACTCCGACGCGTGGTGGAAAAAGCACTGCAACATTTTCATGTCATAGTCAATGAAAAAGAATTATTTTGTTTGCAACTACCAAAAACATCGTTGCCGGATTTTTTCTTTACTTTTGCAAAATTTTAGATCAACGGGAAGTACGTTCCTGCAATACGTTTTAAGAAAGGAATCCTTTCTTAAATGTATGCAAAATCCACATTATTATTATGAAATGCGCACAAACATGTATTTGCTTAATTTTTCTCTAGCTCCAGGGGATCGCGTGAATGTCTATTAATGTGGGCGACCTTGCTTTCCGGCTCCCTGAGAAAGGTTCTTAACAAGTAGATGGGCACACTCTGGGGCTCAGATGAATAGATAAAGGTCTGGGGCCTACACTCAAAGTCTGGATCCACGAAGTTTATTTGGTGATTCACACTCAAGCGGACCCACTGGGAACTGAGATGATAACATTTACATTATGCGTTTAAAATTATGACTTTTTTAAAAAATTTTAACGAGTCCAAAGCCATGCGCCACCTCAATATTACTCGGGATACCTACTCCATATTAGTGGTAAAAAACGATCGAAAAATCGAAAATTGGATCACTTTCGAGGTGGAGCCCTGATTCGACAAATTTACCCTATGTTCTATCTTGACGTTATCATATAATAAATAAATGCAGTAAACACAAAAACACGAACAAAAAAAATATTTTTTTTGCGTGATGGTCGACTTTATAATGTACCTATTTTCGTACGAGTGTAAGGTAAAATTGCCGCAATGTAGAACCCGATGCAGTACACCTCCACGATCCTCACGCTCCGTGCTTCGTTAAACAACAGCAAGCTTGCTGATAAGGATTGACATATTACCACCATCAGACAGTCAGTGATAGTGCTACTCCTGAAGTTTAACAGAAAGGCGCAGCGGTCTTGCTACATCTGGTATTAAGTACTTTAACAAACAAGAAGATTATATATAATTGAACCGCATTGCAGAAATCCATTGGAGTATTGACCCAATGAAGCGATGCAGCGAGCCTGATATTTTATTGGGCCGGTAAATAGGTAATGCAAACCTGCTCGCCTTTGGTAAATTATTTTGCTAGCTTTCCGATTTCCAAAATCCTGCGCTGAAACTCGTTTAAAGCGTAATAAACAAACAACTTTTTGATTGGAACATTTTAATACAAACGCTCTGAAATGCTCCGAGCCTCCAATTAATAGTATAATTTTTAAATACCTATATTAAAAATTATACTATTCAATTCAAAAAAGCTACAACGCTTTACTGGCAGTTACCGCATCGGATATAATTATATCCGCACAGCTCCCGAGCCTAAGCGTTTGTAGGTACTTTACGATCAACTTTTCACGGAAATTCTGATCCCGTAGCGGCTACGTAACACAATAAATCTAAGCGCAGCTTTTAAGCTTTGCACGTGTCAGGCGTCATTTAAAGAAAAGAGCTATCTGTTGCGTTGCGATAAACCTTTACAGAGAAAAGCATACGGTACTAGAAAAATACTTTTTCTTAAATTAAATGTACCTCTACGTATACGTCTGGAGAGGCATCTACATACATACATGCAATAACAAATTGTCGCCACGTCACAGTCGATTACAATATGTCACGTAGCTTATGAACTTACGGAAGTAAATCTTAGTAGCAAATACATTGTAGTAATACGATTATTAATATGAAGGGCAGCATTCGACCCGGAACGCCCTTTCAAGGAAAACGATTTGCTACCATAAATAGAGAAGAAAAACATAGTGAATGCTCGTAACATGTTTTTGTTTGGTGGTGAAATATTTTAATTTCTAACTCTTGTTTATGCTTTCTCTATACGTTTACGCACTAATGCTCATAAAATGTAGTTACACTTAAGTTCATACTTAAATATCTCAAAAACATTGCACGAGTATGTACTTAAAACATAAATCCTAGTGCATTTTATTACAATAGCAATAGTTTTATATTACGTGTAGTGTTTTTCCTTTTGGGAGCCAGGGCCCATTTAAAATAAGTTGTACAAATTGTGGGACAAAGGGCATTATTTTCTTTTACTCGGAAACGATTACTGTGCAAGCGGAAGACGGCGGTAACTGGATTTGGGAAAATTTTCAAAAGAATGAAACAGAATGTACAACGGTAGTTTTCAGTTTTTTACTATGCAAATTTCTGGCGCGTTTCGGTTTGAAACAATTTATTACTGGAGTAGGTACAGTGAAGTTTCACGTATTATGCTAAGCGACTAGAGCACGGTAAAATAAAACCAAAAAGAAAGCGTGTTGGATAGGGAATAAAAAACACATATGCCCATAGGCTACTATGTAAGAAAGCTAATTATTGTATACCACATATTTTTCTCCATCTGCTCTTTTCATCAGCTCAGCATTGCATAAGCGCACCCAGAGCAGACAGAAAAAAAAATAACGTTCACTACATGTTCACTAAGAGTTTGTAAAGGAACCGTACAGTGAATAAAGAATATATTTCATTTCACTACACGATCTACGTACCCTATGCTGTGGGCCCCATAACTAAAATATTTATTTCATATTAAGAATACAAAATATTTCCATAATGAATGTCATTTTTTCCCGGTCGCCTTCAGGTGCCCGTTTGGGCTAAATGTTGAGCTGAGAAAAAATGTCCCAGCAGCACTCTTTAAAAAAAGTATATTTATTTATTTATTTGAGATAACAGAATGGCTATGGGTCGAAAATTGGCCCACGTGACAGCTTTTTGGAACTGACTATATTCTGACTCGTCACTCAATCCGAGTTGACCGGCCGTGTTTCGAGTCTCACTTGGAACTCACACACACTTGGACTCGTCGCCCGACTTATTTTCCGTTTTTTCTCCTTTTCTTGGTGCTGAGAAATGTGCGGTTTCCCGAGGTCCATCCCTCCCCTCCATCGCTTTCCACACTCATTTTTTACTGTCTCCAACAAAATGTAGGAGGTTCTCAATTCGTCGGCATCTTTTTTTATATTTACCAATTTTTGGAGGTAAACGATAAATGATTTTTTTATTTCTTTCTAAATTGCTCACACATTAATTTCTAACTCAGTTCCATGTTTGAATTGTATGAATATTAGCCAAGAACTAATAGCACAAGTAATTGAAGTATTTGAAAGTAATGTCTTAGAAATATCTTAGAAAAAAAGTATTGCTTTTTAAATCGTTTATTTACGAGTAACTTGCCTTGTTTTACTAACTTTCTTAACAGGTTTTATTTTGTTAAAAATAATACTACAGCAATTCCTAAAAATGCCTATCTAAATTTCATGAAAGTTTGCGATAATGAGCACAGCACAGCAATGAATATAAATTAATCGTTGAACATAAAATAAGACGTGATGCCAGGGCAACGAAAGCAAAAATTAATTTAAGAACCTTTGACGTGGAATATTAAGCATGGGAATGAATTAGGGTATCAAAGTTCTTATGGACAATAGTTACGTAGAAAATTAATAAATATGAACAAGAAAACTTGATAATGCTTAGATGAGGGTATGAATACTTTTGAATATTCTCTTCACATGAACTAAAAGTTTTTCCATAATAGAACCGGACTGCAATAATACCCTGACTTTCAAATAGCATTATGTTCTGAAAACTATTTTTGTTATCCGTGCATGATCCGAATGACACGAGGGTGAAAAGGCGTGTACCAGAGCTATGTACCATTAATAGTCACTTAATAATGGTCTCAGACCATATAGTTAATATCAAGTGTTTCATAATCCACTTAAAATATTCCTCTGACAAATCCACCACATGATGGTTAAACAATTCGTCGCAATTGTACACGACATGTAATCAGTCCCCTGTCCCCAGCCGATAGCGGCACCGTCGGCACCGGCGTCGGTGTCCCCGCCCGACCTTGTCTGCAATAGCGCTATGATTGTTAATTTGCTTCACGCCATTTGCATGTTACTTTTCATTCTTATTCAGGGTTCCATAGCTCAAGTGGAAAATATGATTCCATTTGATAATGTTTGTTCGTTTACGGTTGGTTTTCAAAATGACAAATCGTAAGTATTTCAGCAAAGCTACGCTTCAGTGAATGACGTTTCGCCAAAATATGAATTGAAGTTTATGACGATGATCATTTTTGACGATTTTTTAATGTGTATCTACGAGTACTTTAGCCAGCCACCGTAGTACACTCTTGACGCCTATGACCATTAGGTACTCGGGGTCCTGCGTATTATTACACTGAAGTTAAGGAACATTAGGGCAAGATTTTGTGGGGTTCCCATTAGTTACGCCGACAACATTATAAGACACTTTACCGACCCAACATTTCGCAAATGTAACGTATTTTTGTTTTAGAATATCCGGTTGCTCACTTAAACAAACCATTTCTTCCCTAAAACAAATCATTGGTCTTGGACCCTTTGTTGCGGAAGCACGATTCGTGCATGACCGATACATATGTATTTTATGACACCCCTAACTTATTTGCCTCGGAATGGTGACGTTTGAAAGTACAATTCTTTAGTCTTTATATTACTGTCAAGGGGTTGTTTGTACGGCGGATTCCGTCAAGTGTGTTACTGGAACGAGGCGTCTTTTAGAATGTTTGGCTAAATAGCTCACGGGTCGTATTTTCATGATTTATGAATGCGATTTCATGCTACTTATTTGTTATATGCGGAACTAAATGTTTCACGATAATAGCTTTCAGCACGTTCGTTGTGCGTAATGAAAATTGTAAATAAGCAGTTATTTTTGGAATAAGTATTTTATTTAAAAATTCATTCATTAGTTATTTTATCCCATAAAAATCGATACCATTAATCTTTGGTGAAATAGAAACTATTTTTCAGCTGTTTATTCTAAAGACCAGTCAGATTTTCTCTTACCTACTCTAGACCACTCCATCCATTTTTAAAACTTTACGAGCCCACAGCATTGTAGATTTACCCATATATTGGCCTGAGCTTGTGTCTTGTGAATCTGACGGGTTTCCGCTGTCCCTCCAGTATTTCAATCCACCTGGTTGGAGGGTGTGACCTGCGTTCCTTTTGTCGAACCTTGTTTCTATTTGGGGGCTTTTCTCCTCCAACATACGATTTTCGATCGGTTCTTCACACTAAATGTCAACCCTGTCTCGGCAGCATAATAATAATGTGGCGGTTTAATTCCAGGTAAAGATCCTGGTGCCAAACTCGACGGCGGGCATGATCATCGGCAAGGCCGGCAACTACATCAAGCAAATCAAAGAGCAGAGCGGCAGCTATGTCCAAATCTCGCAGAAGGCTAAGGAACTCTCGCTGCAGGAGCGCTGCATCACTGTAGTCGGTGGGTATACTGCTCGTACTTGGAAGTAATTTGCTTGAATATTCATAAACAGAACCTATTCGGGCAGGTTATCAAAGGTACAAGTTGACTGTGTGAGCTTATTGAAGTTCCGACTACTGATGGAGTAGATGGTTCTTTGAAAGGATACGTAAAAGTTGTATGTGACGTAGAATGAGTGTGAAATATCGCAATGATCTGCGAAGCACTTAGTTGCGATGATGAGGATAGCCAAAAACTGGGCTCGATGGCTCGCTTTTGAAAAGGCTGATGTTTTGAGGCTGAAGCGGACTGATGTGAGAGAGAGAGAGAGAGATCAACGAACAACAATAGAGATATAACAGCAACAAAATACAGAACGGCAAATGTCCAGCAGTAAGTTAGGATTTCCATTGTTGATTTACATTTATTTTACCAAGGTACTTAACTCGCCCACGGGCAATTTAATCGAAACGTTTATACTCATTTACTACTTAGCGCTAGATCTACAAAAGGTTGGGAAATAAATTAACTACTAATTATTTTAACATTATTTTTTGGGAGGAAGAAGAGTGTAATCTTAATTCATGACTTTTGATGGTCTTCTTTTATTCTTTCCATACTCTTACTTACCACTGCCTTATGTAGTAGAACATAACTTTCTGCCTTTGTTTATTATACAGGAAGATTATAAGAGACTTAACAGTAAGAGTATAGTCGTGAAAGAGGGGGCGTTGTTTGACGTTTCTTATAATTTCGTCTTTTGTTTTTAATGATTGCTTCATTCTCATTCCCTTTATGCACAGCATAATCAACTTTAATACTTGTTTTTGAAGGATGCCAGAGGAGAACAATTAGTAACGGTGTCAGTTGTACATTCCAGGCGAAAAGGAGAACAACAAGAAGGCTTGCCTGATGATCCTGCAGAAGGTGGTGGACGACCCGCAGTCGGGCTCGTGCCCCAACGTGTCGTACGCGGACGTGGCCGGCCCGGTGGCCAACTACAACCCCACCGGCTCGCCCTACGCCGTGCCCACCTCTGAGGTGACCGAGGTGACAGTTCGGACACGGCCATTTGTTACTGCCGCTGACTGATGTTGGCTGAGGCTCTGATGTACCAAATTTAGATCTGAGCTGAGAGTGCATTTTACCTGTGTTGTTTGGTACAGTTGTCGATTTATTCTGGAACGAATGTTGTATTTCCGTCCTTTTTTACATTTCGCAAATTTTAACACCCAGTAAATTATTCTTAAAGTTACTATTGTAAAATAGTTACTGAATAAATTAACTTATAGTTATAGATCTTACAGTAACAAAATTATTGACACCCACATGCCTTCGATCCTCCGTGGTATAAATATTTTAATTATAAAACAATGAATACTATGAATAGTCTTTTTGTCGGATAAATTTGAACATGAGACGCCACATTTTATTTAATTCTTCAATTTATTTTAAATCCGACAAAGATATAATTTTTACATTAGGTAATCGGTTTGTGAAATGTAAATTTGGCAAAAACTATGGGTTATAATTATCATTGCTCCGTTTATTCTAGAAAAAGAAATTGTATCCTACTGGTGAAATCCGCTCTCAATTGCTAATTCGATTTTAAAAATTTGACCGTCATAACGACGCGACCGCTGGTAGTTGTAAATATTTGCGTGCGGGTAGTTGAAACATTGGCGACGAGAGACGCAGAGCCTCGCCGGGTGGCGGCACTTGCGGGCGTGTCCGAGTGGTCGCGCACCGGCTCCCTGGCTCGTTCCCATGATGCTCCTCGCTACACCCTGGGTTGCACGAAAATAACTGGTTTCACACTAGATTTCGTTAAATTCAGAAATTTCATTTTTGACATATTAATAAATAAAAATTTATTAAAATTTTGCAATATACAAAGAGACAATGACCAATATTTTGTGATAAAGTTTACACTTTTATTCGCATTGGCATAATTTTCTGCTGATTAAAGTTTTTTGTTTTTATAACCTCAGTAAATTCACATTCGTATTGTAATCTATATAAAATGAAACCAGTTTTTGTTCTGCGATCTATACATCATTCAGATCATTATTTTGTTTTTTGTTATTTTTGATGAGATTGGCAATTGATTGGAAAATTTTATCATTCAGATAAAGTTAAAAAAAGTTAATTTTGTTTTAAAAAAAAGTAAGTTGAATTGCTTACTGCACCAATAACTATAACCATGACCCATTTTCATCTACATTATACTCTCATAAACTGGGGATTTTAATTTTTAGTATATAAATTACAGGACGGAATAATTTGAACGATTAACTTGGCTATTTTATTATTTTTTAATAGATTTATATTTGTAAATGACCAATAAAACATTGATTGTGCACTTGCAATATACTTCTAGTTTATTTTAGTTAATAGATAATAGATCTGACGTCTAAGTTCGTCGTGAGCTCACTGTAATATAGCACAGTCCCTGCCCTTGGGCCCGTTAATCGTTGGATTCCGTGTATAGTATGAATCGCCGCCATTGTCGCCGAACTGACGTACTGAGACATACTGACGTATTGAGACTTACTGACGTAGCGAGGTGTCTGTTGCACAGGGCCACGCGCTGGGCGCGGTGGGCGGCGTGGGTGGCGTGGGCGGCGTGGGCGGCGTGCTGGTGAACGGCTCGGGGCTGGGCGCGCTGTCGCTGTCGCTGTCGCTGGCGCCGCCCGGCACACCGCCGCCCTCGCCGCTCTCGCAGCACACGCTGGACCACATCAAGGTAATTGTCTCTTTTTGTTACTAACGCAAACATTTTTGTTTGTATAAAATAGATTTTACAAAGGTATTTCATTTGTCATATTTATCATATTTGCCGTTAGACTTTGTCGAAGGCAGTAACGAACTCATCCGACGGTAGCTTAGCCCAGGCGCGGTCGCAGCTTTCAATTTCGGGGGAGGGGGGGTCACTACTAATAAAACACTAATAAACGTGTCTAAACGTACACGGGGAGGGGGCGGGTGTGGCCCAAATTGCCTTCATTTATGTATGACTAAGCGCGCGTAAGCTTGAAGCGCGCATGGCACGGCGGCTGGCGTAGAAAGCAAGCGGTCTGTGCAGCTAAGCCAAACGGGCGTGGTCAGGTGTGAGATGGATGACCGTTAGTGGCAAAAAAAAACATGCGCGCTTCCGTGATTTGCAGGGCACGTTAAGCCGTCGATCCCGGTTGTTGATAGATAACAGTCGTTAAACCTTGTTGGAGGTTTGAAAAATCGGACAGCGGGCTGGCTACTAATCCGCATCAACTCGCATTAGAGCAGCATGGTGGAGCTAGCTCCAGGCCTCCCCAATATTAGGGAGAGACCCGTGCTCACTAGTGGGACGTAAAAAAGGTTGCAGCCACGCATGACTAATGGATTTATGACCCCTTATCCCCATGGACCGCGTCAACCTGGTTTCAACACAAGTTAGCCACTAATTTGAGTTGGAACAGCATAGGTTGTGATGTGGTGTTGTGCCACAAAGTTAACATATTTTGGCTTCCTGCAAGAGCATATTTAATCAGGAGTTGTCATTGTGAAGGTTGTATGTATGAATATATATTATATGTTAGTATTAATATAGATTTTAGATGCAGAAATGTGTTTGTCTTTCTTTCACGTCGCGATGGAGTGATGTTATGGTAGACTGCATTTTTGTGCGTGGAGATAGCTAGGAGGTTGGAGAGTGATACAGGGTGCTATCGTCAGTTGACATCGCGATGTAAGAGCGCGGGCGAGCTATGCGGCGTGTAAGAATGTAGCGGTTGTGTGTGTGCGGTGTGCAGGTGGCGCTGCGGCAGGCCGGGTACTCGGAGGCGGGCATCTCGGAGATCGGCGCGGCGCTGGCGCTGCTGGTGAAGCACGGCGTGCTGGGGCTGGGCGTGCCGGCCGCGCTGCCCGCCGCGCCGCTCTCCGCCGCCTACTTCCCGCTGCACGCGCCGCACGCGCCGCACGCGCAGGACTCGCCCGCCGTCTTCGCGCCGCTCTCGCAGGTCTCGCTCGGTGAGTGTCTCACACACCCCACACCCTCTCTCTCTCACACACACACACATTCACACGCACACACACTATGGGATCAAACTAACAATAGAATTCACTTGATTGATCGCCCATTTTGTGACGTCACAACCGATGTTATGAAAGAAAAAATTAAGTTTTTTTTCTCAGTACGTTTTGTGTCTATTATGTTATTATTTATTTGTTTTATTGTTATTGCTCTCTATGTGGTGTACATCGTATTGTATTGTATGCCCCACCGTTGGGTGTTGTACTCAACAGTGGGACATAAAATGTGGACAGAAGAATGTGAATATAGATTATAGACCATAAGCCACCACGCTTAAAGAAGCTTAAAGAGTTACGTTTAAAGAAATTATATTACATTATTTTTAATGTAAACAAAAATCGTGTTAATTGTACAAAGAAATGAATAAAGTAAATTATTTAGAATCTTTCTTGCAAAAATCACTCATTTCAGTTGAACGTCATTGATATTCCTATTCTTAGCTTGATCGCGTAGTACTTACTCACAGAGATGGAATGCAAGTTTCACTTTGTGAGTGTATGGACATGTGAATACATGGATGAAGAATATTAACAAAGACTATTTTATTTAATATCCATGGTTAATTTTGAACATATAATACGACGTGATATAATCTTTAATGTTGCTTGAACATATTAAAATCAAATACAAATACCATTAGATAAAAAAATATATACCTATGACATGAGATTTCGTAATAATTGCAATTTGACAGGGTGACTTCGATGTGACATTTTAACAAAATTAATCTGTCGGTATTAAATGTTCTTTACTTAATGTTTACTTAATGTCGAAGAATCCAACGTAAAATACATATTTAAAGCAATTCAAAATTCTATATTTAAAAATTTTCAGTATGCGGCTTTTTAAGATGCTTACAAATATAAAATCATAGACCCAAAAAAAGAACAGTCCATTTGATACATACGTTTTATTTCACTGGGAATGGTAAATAGCTAGTTAAACTTGGCAAGAAAAACTTGTCATAGATATAAATCATACAAAAAGCCGCATACTGTCTATTTATTTTTCAGCAACACTTTTGTTATTTTTACCCTTCAAAATATATTACTTAAATAATGAGCGTTACCAAGAAATGTCATTCTATTAAATCTATTTTTTTTAATTAAAGTAATGATATTTTTATAGTTAACGCAATCGTTATTTTTAATTCATTCTTTTATTGAAAAATTATTGCGGAATTATTCTGCCGTTTATTTTTACTGAAGTGTCGGAAAAGATTTTATCACATTCTTACATCCTATGATTGTAGATGCCCCCGAGACAACATTGCGTGCATATTTATATTTGCGCCACTACTCAAATATATCGTGCGACAGATTTTATTTTTTGGCGTCAAGATTATATTGTATTAAATTTTTATTATTGTTTTTCAGAAATTGATAGTACATTTTTTTAAGTTAGCTTGAGAAAATATTTTTTAAATTGTTAAATTTTTTAATACTGTCGCATGATAAGTTGTTTTGTATATGATATTATTTTTTTATTTCTGTTCAACCGGAGCGGTTAGAGAAGCTGACTACTCTTTTTTTTTATTTGAAATTGGGTAAACCGGACAATTATATAGAATTGGCTTGATCAGATTGGCTGTGTCGTGTTTGAATAAAGTTTTGACTATAAAACTATGTGGTTGATTTGCATTTCTTTACGTAGAGGATGGTAAAAAGATAATGAATTTTAAATACCTACTATCCGGAACAATTTAATTGGTATGAAAAAAACAAACAATTCACCCCCACAAAATACTAAAATGAATATTCCAAAAAAAACTTACCTATTTCATCAAAGTGATCTTAGCGATTTATGAAAAGTAATCGTATTTATTTTGAAACCTCAAGAGCGTCCTCTACGTAAGCTGCACATCCGCCCACCATCACAATATCGCTTTCAAAATTCCAAATTCTTCCGCATTGCTTCGCACGCGTGTATTACAATATTGGCTATACTATCAAACTTCGGGATACTTCTAATATTTCCTTTCCAAATATAAAATCTTTTGTTGACATAAACATCTGCTTTTAATGTTCTCTGTGGACTGAACGAGGGTAGTTTCACACCATAAAGCTTTGTAAACTTCAGAATGGCCGTGAACACGCTATAGTTACCTTAAAATAGATATAAATAGTTTTAGCTTGATTGGTTTGAAATGACCTCCTAATTGGCTGCGGTGATTAAATTTAAAAGTATTTTTTTCTGTTTTGATCACTGGAGCTAACAGTCCTCTATCTGATATTTCTACGTTTAAATTATAGTGTAATATGCATGCGTTGTCTTTCGGTGTCCTGTTGTATTGCTGATTCTGTAACACGACTGATTGGCTTGTTATTGATTTTCCACTCTTCAAGTGTCAAAATTTTTAGAGTATCGCTTTTCTTACCACCTTATCGGCAATACATAGCTAACACTGCGTCGTGGACCTTGACTGACTAAATTTGGACAATTTTGGAAACACGTTCATGGGTGGGGTCAGAATGTATAATTTGTAGTAACACCTTTTCTATCTAGAATTTCAGTTTTGGCTTGATTTTAGTTTGGGGCAGGTGCGAGTAGAAATTTTGGAGGACAAAATTTTTGTCGGATCAGCTACTGGTTGAAATCATAGCTTTAAAGCTATTTACTTACTGTGACACTATAATTGTGTTTACTGAAACAGTTCTCTGGTGTAGTAAATTGTATTGTAAACAATAAAATATAAAGGGGGTGATGAGATTTTAGTAGAAATTATTTGAAAAAATGTTTAAAGTATATTAGTGATTACTGAATAGTTTATGTTTGTACGAATCTGTCAGTCAGGTAAAAACAAAATTGGTCCACGACATTTTTGTTACCTGGGGAAAAACTACTTGTTATATACTTTTGTTTTGTATTTTGTTCATCGTGTTTATTTATTTTTTGTAAAAATAAAATGGCTAATTGTAAATTATAATATTCTTTAAGTCGTTTTTCCCCTGCAACTTATATTTCAAACTACAACACTGCCGACGTAGTTTCGACGTGCAATCACGTCACGCGACCGAATCGATACCAATATTAATTTAATTATTTATTTCGACACGCCGAACACTCTCGTGGGTTATGCTGGTGTACTTTTAGTTGCTTTTTTGTAGTACCTTGAATAATTTATTTTCACATCGAATTACGAAGTGAACTGTAGTTTTGTGTAAGAGTCCGAGTAGATTTTACCATACATCGCTGTTACCGTAACATTAGAGGCATCCACTAGCTAGATAATTGGCTTCAATTTTGTGTTTCCAAATTCGGCCACGAGGTAGGCCCTCCTTATGTGAACTCTAGCTACGAGCATCTCGAACCTAGAGGGGTCGAGCACGCTTCCGATGTAAATTTGCAACCGTCGGCGATCGCTCAACGGGGAGCTCCAGCGGCCGCGCGGGGTAGGGCGGGCAGGGCGGGGTAGCGCAGAGTAGGGCGGGGACCGGGGTAGCGCACAGTAGGGGTACGGCGGCATCACCCGCGGGCGTGAGGCGGCGCGGGCGGGCGGGGCGGGTCGCGGGGCGCCATCTAACCGGTGTTCTGTCCGCAACAGCGCGAAACGTTCTAATGTAAGTCAGCACCTCGCGCCGCACGGTGGCCGGCGCCGCACTCAGCGTGTCGCTCCGCAGGCGGCGCGGGGCTCGCGGTGGGCGCGGGAGGCGTAGAGCGTTTCGCGGAGGTTGCATTGGACGCGCTTCGCCCCCCAGCCGTGGCGCCCATCTCGCTGTCGGCGGGCGTGGGCGGCGTGAGCGGCGTGCCGGCCTTCCCCTCCGCCTCGCTGCTGCCGCTCTCCAAGAGCCCCACGCCGGCCGACGCGGGCGTCAAGGACTCCAAGAACGTCGAGATCGCGGAGGTCATCGTCGGTGCCATCCTAGGTCAGTATCTGGCTGCCTGACCGACCTGAGCGTCAGGGGTTGACGTTCAAACACTTCGGTTTCTAAAGGAAACCTAACAATAAAAAAGCTAAATTACTTAAAAAATTGCTGTATCAGTCGCTCAAGTGTTATATCTGACACTCTGACAACCCCTAATGTGAATGGTGATTGTTATATTAAGTTGTTTCACGTGGCACAAGTTACAAATTCTCACAATAAAATCAAACAATTTTTCACTTTTAGTACTTAAGTTCTGCATGCAATTATTATGTAGCACATAGAAAAAATAATAATACATTGACACAATCATCCTTCTATTGGTCTACCAAACATTCAACTTATATGCAAGAAAGTTACGTCAAATGATTGGAAAAGTGATTGATACAACCATAGACAAAAAAATGTTTCATTCATTCATTCGATTAGATATTTGGAAATATAACTAATATATCCATGTACAAACATTGCAAGTCATTCATTCATTCGTTCGTTATCTGTAAATCATATTTTGGGGTATTAAATGGTTTTCATCATCTTTGCATTTTAATGAATGATCAAGAAAGGGAAGAGGGTTAAAAAAATAATTTAATTTATCTTTAAACGTACACCATAATTTTTATGTAGCCCTCCCTTTAACCCAAGTCTAAAGTCTGCTTTCCACGTTACACAATTTCAAATTTTGAACATTTACATACAGAGTATTAAGATGATTTTGAGAACCCTCTTCCAACTGGATGCAGTTCAATAACGAAACGTAGATCTGACGGGTGTGGGTTTGGCCGTTTGGCGGTTGCAGGGCCGGGCGGGCGCAGCCTGGTGGAGATCCAGCAGATGTCGGGCGCCAACATCCAGATCTCCAAGAAGGGCACGTTCGCGCCGGGCACGCGCAACCGCATCGTCACCATCACCGGCACGCAGACCGCCATCGGCAACGCGCACTACCTCATCGAGCAGAAGATCCAGGAGGAGGAGGTGAAGCGCACGCGCCACAACGCCATCGGCCTCATGCAGTAGTGCCGGCCTGCCCGGCCTGCCCTCTCCCGGCCTCGGGCCCCCTAGTCAGCGGTGCACAGTACGCGCCTCCCGTTCTTACCTAGACCTTACACTTAGACCTTACCCTAGTTACGTATACGTTTGCGCTCCGTGACGTCGATCGATGGTGTTGAACGTTTTATTCGTTATTAGCGTTACTGCTACTTTTATGTTTTACCGTGATGACGAGTGATTAACGATTATAATTATTATTATTGTTCGAGGCCGCCTGGCGGACTCCTGTTGTTGTTTAAGATTTAATGATGTAATACGATTGTGATATGTCCTATCACGGAAATTCCTATTCCATACACGTTTTATTTTTTTAATGTCGTTCACCGCATATATTATATTATTTACACGGTTGATTTCATTGTAAATGTTACCATTGATAAGTTATTTTTAGTTAACTCGACACTTTTATTAGGGCTAATGTTGAAATTTGAATTTATATGTTGAACGTTTAGCGGTCCGGCGCCGTAGGGCCGGTCGAGGTATCGTTACCAAAGCTGGTAAATGTTAATTATTTTTATTCGGCGGCGTTAATATCTAACGCCGGTATTGTGCAATGCGATTATATTTTATTATTGGTGTCCATCATTGACTTGGTTAATTATATATTATTATTATTTTATTTTTTACACTTTGACAAGCGCGTCTTGAATCTGATGCCAGAATTATTTTCATTCCTGATTTCTCGCGTAAAGATCTTTATTTTTTATACGTTTTTAATATTACGTTTATACTTCTGTTGTGATGTTTTCGTAGTCGTTCGTTTTCGTCGGTCTAAATTTTGTCTTTAAAGTATAAGTACAATTTAAATATTAAAATGCATGTCCATAATAGTAGAGAGTTATATATTTTAAACGTTTTAAAGCAGATTTCTATATATTATTCGAGATGACAATATGAAATAATCTTATTTACAGTGACGATCTATTTAAATGATACGTTTATTCGGGAGCGCGGCGGTCCGCGCTCCGTAGACATAATAATGTAAGCTGTGATTGTTTTCCGACACTGTGAACTGTGAAGGTACTTCGCCGGCGGAGGCGGAGGGTAGTTTTAGTTTCGTTACCTCAGCGGTGCCATCTCGCCTCGTGGTGGCGGTTAATATTACTTATCAAAACGTGGAATGAAGTACAAATGAACGTTTACATAATAACCTATGTATAATTACTTGAATCGGCTTAATGGATTAACTTACGATAGCGTGTAAGAAAAGGAATTGAGACGATTCGTCGAGGTAACGTCGATAGGAGCCTTGTCTCGAGCGAGCCGTGCTCGTTACTGGTCTATTATACGTGTGTTATGTAGGTAACATTGCGCATTGTAGTTGCATTAAAGGTAGATAGTTATTATAGTATATTCAATCTTTAAAGTAATTATATTATAGGTATCGCTGTTCGACCTCTCTGGTGTTTTTCGACTTCTCATCTTACTATATTTACGTATATTTGGGGGTAGGTACGGATATCGTCTTGTGTCAATTAAAATATAATAGGTTCGATACGTCCGCGACTCGCGTCGAGTCCCGGGGTGCGTTTCGGCCGGCGAGACCCAGTGTGGTCTAGCGTGGTCCGGCTTGGTCCATCGTGGCTCGGCATGGTCCAGCGTGGCCCGTCGTGGTTCATCGTGGCCCAATGTGGCCCGGAATGGTCCAACGGGGCTCCGAACCCGCGGGGCGGACGGCGTGAACCTCGATGCGAAATGCCTGTAAACGTCGATTTTACAAGCTCAATTTTATTGAAACTTATCTCGGTTAGTCGGTACGTGTAAGTGATTACGTCAATTATTGGAACAAGCTCAGCCGAGTCCCGCGGCGCGCTCCGGCCTTGTTGTCTGTTGTTGACGTCCTGCTGCTCTGCCGCCAGCCCAGCTGTTGTCCCCCGCTGTAGTCCCGCGCACCGCCGCACCGCCGCACCCGCGTGCCGGAGCGCGCCGCGCCACCTCGCGTCCCTCTCCTCCCTCTCTACGTCCCTTCGTTCTTCTTGCCTCTATTGTTGCCGAATTGTTCCTTCCGGTGCCTCCGCCGATTCCTCCTCCGCTCGGCTCTCGTCTTACTTAAGTTTAGTCCTAACGAATGTAGTTGAATTTTTCGACGCTCGTTTCATTTTAGTAGACTAGATTAGGGTCGCCCGTCGTTTTAACCGATCCCGGCGGGGAGGGCGACGCCGCCGGCGGGAGCGCCGGAAGGAACACCTCGAGGGTTAACGTTATCGAAGAAATTCTAGGTAGTTATAATTAATCATTACTAAAACTTCGGGTACGTGTAGATAATTTTAAAAATACTGGAAAAATGTTAACGTTGTTATAATATGAAGTTGTTACAATATTTGAGAGTATATTATGATCGAATACTTACAAGATAATAAATTCGTCGGTGCGGCGTCGTCGCCGCAGTAGTGTAGTCGCGAGTCGGCGGCGAGCCGCGGCCGCGCCCCCAGGACCGGCGGGCGGCGAGGGAACCAGCGCGCGCGCCGCCGCCACCCGCCGCCGGTCGACATACTGTTTCTGTGATATGCCACTTTGCACGCTCCCCGCGCACGCTTGTAGCCGCCGCGCGCCGCCCGCCTGCACGTTCCGCGGGTGCACGCCGCATAGGCTTGTTCAAACCTAAGCGGTACTCGCTACCGCTGTGGGTACAGGTATATGGTAGAGGCGATTTCGCTCAGGTATTAAGTTCCGCGGCTTTAGCGATCTGAGCGCTGTGGGTGCAAGCGCACGCTGCGCGGAATAAAATTCCCACAAAGATAACGAAATCCGCTCTGAGTGAACAGTAATATTACCGCATGCCCGCTCAGCTTTCTTTACTGCAGCGAATACCGCTTAGGTTTGAATAAGCCTTAAATAGAGTAACGGTGGAAACGAGAAACGAACGCTTGCATACGGAAGGAGGAAGGAGAAATGGAGAGGTCGCGGAGCGGCGTGCACCCAATGCAGGACGGGAGCGCGCGGCGCCCCGAAGCCCCGGCGCCGCCAGGGGCGCAGGATGAAGGATCGCATCGGATGACGGATGACGGATGATGGACCCGAAGCAGGACGGAGCGAGGCGGTGCGCCGCCCGCCGACGCTCGCATTGGACGTAGTTCACCGCTATTTTCGATTAAGGAGTTTCGATGTCGTAGGATAAGGTAGCTAGATATCATTGTTCACTGTACGGTCGGCGAGGGCCGGGCGCCGCGGACCCGGGCCGCCCTGGCGTCCGCGCGTCTCGGCCCCCTTTTAATTTTAATAGCTAAATGTTGTTGAATTTGTTGATAGAGTGGTTTATTGTAATTACCGCGTAGGTAGCTTAGTGGGTAGGAGCGAAGGTGGCAGCCGGCGGACGGACGGGAGCTCGGCGCCGGCTCGCACGCGGCCGCGGCGCCTTCTATCTGTATATAATTGCATAACATTGTTTCATTTACGTTCTTCTCCTTGCTCATTGTCATCAATTTATTAAAGACTGAGGAATCAACTTGCGCATATTGACATCGTCACGAACGCGTCCCGAGCGGTAGGGAATTATTGTAATATATTGTTTATTGTCATTAAAATTTTCACTCGGTTTCATGTGGGATTGTCCGCGAGGATGCGGCCGCGTGCGACTCGCGAGCGGGCCCGAGCGGCGGTCGGTCGGCCGGTCGGTCGGTCAGTCGGTGGACCGGTCGGTCGGTCGGTGGACCGGTCGGTCGGCTCGGGCGGTACGCGGTGCGTACCGGACTCAGGCGCCGTTCAGTCGTTGTCTCATCAACCTTTACACATGTTGAGATTGATATGTTAAACTAATTCTATTGAATTGTAACTTGTTGCGTATTATAAGTATGTATAGGCGCGCCGGCTCGGTACGTTATGTAAATGATATGTTGATAACATTTGTTGCTGTACAGTTCAGTGATGGAATTTTAATATTTTATTAATATTTTTTGTTGTTAACTTGGTTTACTATAAACGGGTCTGCAAATGTTATGTACGAGAAATAATATCTAATTAAGTTTGAGTTGCAATGTTTTGAATTTAAAATTCGCTATATTTTAGTCAAAGTTAAATATTTAGTTGTACTGCCGACATTGATTATTATTATGTAATGTTAATTTGCAATGTTTAAAGATAAGAGGTCAAGTAAAAGATTACGATGTCTTAGTGTTAAAAACTCGAAAACCAATTAATCGGTACCTTGAACATTGTCTATATAATATTAACATTAAATAAATGCAAAAGGATTATATGTTGTTTTAATTCTGGCTCCACGTACATATCATTTTCATATATTTGTGTGTACCTACAAGAAAATGAAAGAGGGGCATTATTGTCATAAATATTTATTAAGATATATTACATCTAGTATATATTATTACATACACAATTGAGATTCGTATAAAATATATGGACGGAATACAAATAGTCATAGAAGCAAGACTAAGTACAGTCACACAACACAAAACGGATCTTAGTCTCGGAGCTACGTGCAAGCAGCTGCGCAGTAGCCCTAAAGTAATCAAAACACTCCTCCGAACAGCAATGCGCAGCCGTTTGTTGCACCTAGCTTCAGAGGGAAAACATTCATTGTGACACTGTAAAACACTAAAAATAAGGTACGGGTAAAATTCTTATTACGACAGTAGAAAGTATAAATCGACATTATCAAAACTCAGTCCATTAATAATTCTAATAATCTAACAGTCAAATGATGCTTTCGAATATTGCTGGTATTTAAAATTTAATAATCTTGAGTAGTAAATAGAGACTTAAGAATACGAATATACTGGCTGTATACTTGTAAAAAGTTCAGCGATCGCGCGACAGTTCCAACGTGTAAGTCGACGTAATAAGATAACGCTTAATTATTGATTGTTGTCTCAGGACTATTATTTACGTGCTGACTTAAATTTTTGAAGATTTTTTTATTACAATATCACAAATAATTAAACCATTGCATCATTGCTCTCGTTTACCATGAAAATATAGTGAGAAATTAAAGGTCGATTACTGAAACCTGGCACGAGCAACACATGTATGCTTCACACGCTACACACGCACACGTACATAAAACACGTAAGGGCGACGTCACCGGCCGCCGAAATGTAAAAATGCAGTCGCCTAATTTGAATGAGGAACGATCACACGACGTACACTATAATCAACCTATGTAACACAGAACACTGAACGTTGACAAATACGTATTTTAATAAAATCGGCATATTTCCATGCTGTGAAGGGATTTTGTTCTAAACATGCCATCTGTCGATACATAGAAGTCTGATTAAATACATTTTATCTATTATAATTTTCTTTCTTGTATCCCTCTAGTTTTTTAGATGCAGCATCACTAAAGTAAAAGTGCGGGATGGACTGCAAGCGTAGGAATGTTCGAAGTTTAAGAATAAGTCATGTTTACAGATCACTTCTAGTTACGATATTAAAGCTTACAAAAAGTACTAAAACTCACTCAATATAACTTAAATAACTTTATCCGTACTTGACAACAATGGTTGTGCAACTAAAGACACTTTAGATGTGTTGCAGAACATACGATAGCATGTAGAGTCCACTCGGTAAGAGGAAAGTTTTTAAAAAGTTTATATTTTTCTTTACAGGTAGACTATACTTATGTATAATGTCTGTCTCCAGACTGCACTCAATAATACAAAGTGAGTGAGGTTGCGTTGTCCATTATTTGACAAAGACAAGGACAAACAAATGACGTTGCTTAGCAAAATTAAATACAATGTATTATTATTATTTTAAAGCCAGCATAAAATTATCTGCAGACTCTTAAGGCCGCTACCCCACTGACGTATTACGAGCGCTGGGGTTTCTTTTACGTTGTCGCTGCGCAAACGCGACGTTGACGTTACGTTTAACGTGCACAACGTTCTAACAAGCACAACTAACTCATCCTGCGATTGGACGCTGACCTTAGTCCCGCCCCCGCCAGATTGCCGAAACCCGCAATGTCGACGTCAGCGTCGCTTTGGAAAATTACCAACACTCGTAAGACATCAGTGGGATAGTAGCCTAATGGATATGTCCTACAGATGCAACGAATACCAGTTTTTAAATATTATTTGATGCTTTAGTCTTTGCAAATATCTCCTGCTAATACTAGGTAGCAAATATGAATGTATTTTACGATCAAACGCCTCTTCTCTATCGTGTACTTTTTGCTTGAAAACGTTGTAGCGTTTTCTTTGTAAATAGGTAAATTTAAATATACCTAACTAAATCATTTATCAGCAATCTGCTGAGCGAACTTAATGCAAAACCGTTCTGTCCGTCTATCTGAGGTCTGAGGTCGGAGGTCGCAGATCGTCGTTATCTGACGTACGAAAAATATTGGCACCAAATTTGGCATGAAAGAAGTGACTAATAATTTCGGGCACTTGTACTTGTTACATCGTTAATAGGTACAACACATATAACAATCTATACTACGCAGTTAGTGGTTATTGTGGACGCTTCTTTAATAAGTAAGCTCCTAAAATACTATTTATTAGATTTCACTACTATGATGTCATGTGTTAAATACTGGCAACACTGATCTTAAAGCATAATTCGCCCGCCAATTTGCTCGATATTAAAATAGGTTCTAAAGCTGAAAGCAGAATCATTGTGATCTTCACTTTTTTTTTAAAATACGAGGGCTAAGTTGTCATTCATTCCAGAGTACAAAAATTGAGTTAAAAAGTATTAAATAAATTAATCAGCGTCGAAAATTAATGTAAAGTACATATATAAAAGTGTTATACATAAAAAAACTCAACACTCATACAGTGGTTTTCTTGGCCACCCATCCTACTTCTGTAATATACATGATACAAAAACTATTTCAGAAAGTCATAAATGTCATAATGCAAAAGAGAAAAATAAATTATTAAAAAAATCTAAATCTTGTCCAGATATTGGACTAAGTACCTACAAAATATGAAAATACATCACTTATTTTATTATCATGCTATTGCAAGTGAAATCTATAAGTAATATAATCAATATGTATTATAAACAAACTACCTAGGTACTTATATTTTAAGTATTATAACACATTTTCTGTTAATAAGATCTTACAAACACTAGAATTCATGATGGGTTAGTATTATGAAATCAATTCAATGTGGTTTTAAAATATCTACAAGCTTAATCCTAGACACATTTACTTTTCCTTAGAATCAAGTAAAAACACTATTTACTCTAAATGGTGACAAGGTAACATTGCAACTCTTGGAAGTACGCCAAGCCAATACGGATCTATTATATATAGGTAGTTACATCATCATAAACATTTGAAGCTATACTGTCCTAGGTGACCAGAATAAGAATATCTGATTTCTAGCTAATCCTTGATAAACGTGTATCATAGAAGCGGAATCTCCGCGAACTTTTGCGGTTCCAGCCGGAGTGAGGGCGCACGACGCACGACATCACAAATACAAAGAGCTTATGTCTATTGTGACAACATGAACACCAGATGAACACTGCACAGAAGAGTCAGAAGTCATGGATGCCATATGAGGGAAACATTGGGATTTCTTATAGTTCCATCAGGTTTCATTTTACATGGGCCACATTTTTTTATTTGATCTGTTGGGCCATGTTAACAAAATTATAGAATCTCTTTCTAACGGGGATGTCATTAGCTTTTAATTTAACACTTGATTTAGCGGCGTGTTTGGCTACGTTCTTAGTAAACGCGGAATGCACGTGAGGCATTACAATCTGAACTATTTTTAATTTTGCAAAGACCAACAACCTACAAAATTGATGGTAGAAATATAGCAGGTGAGGTGTACTGAATTTTACTATGAATAGTAGTAGTAGTAGCTTTTATGACCATTAACAAATTAACAAATAATATTTTGGTAGCCTAATTGTTATTACACTTTGAACACAGTAATTCTCTATCAAACAAAATCATTCAAGATGAAAGTGCAGAATGCAATATAATAGTAATTCCAAAAATATAATATTGAGCATTGTTGACTTTATGCATGTCACATTTTATTTTGTATTCAACTTTATATGCTATTAAAACAATAAATAATACAAGTGAACACTTATCCTAGCCTCACACCAAGTTCTATTTGTGTTTATGGCAGTAGATGTTTTATATTGGAAGATATCTTTGGATCCTAATGTTAAAAATAATAACTTTGTACTAATATTTTGTTTAATCTTCCGGAGCATTTCAGACTTCATTTTTAATTTGAGTATATATTTTTGTTATTTGATTGATATTCAACAATAATATTTAAACCAGAATGATTGGAACAAAATATTAGATTGTTAAAGTTATTGTTGCATCTAGTAGTAGTTATTTATATAGTAAATTTCTTAACAATATCTTAAAATATGATATCCTATGATTTACCTGCTAAGATTATGTTGTCATGCCAATGGAATTTAAACTCAATTTGAATCAATATATACAACTCAGAATTATGTTAGTAACTTTTTTAAATAGTCTGCTAGGTCACAATTTCAAACTGTGGGACATAAGGTTCAAAAGCAAAACCATTGTAATGTGTGAAGCTAAGACACCTCGTGCCAGGCCCATCGGCCAATGGTGTCAGCTCGCGTAACATAGATGTAAAAGTTGGTCTCTCATCAGGATCCACTTGCCAACACTGGAGGCAAATTTGAAACAACTCATCACCCACATATGATGGTTGAGCTGGCCGCATCCCACGAAGAACACGTGCAGCCACATCCTTATTTGCAGTGTGAGGATAGGGTGTTGCTCCTATTGTTAAAGCTTCCCAAATTAAACATCCAAATGACCACACATCTGCTTTCGGATTAAACCTTGTCTGTCTCAGCATCTCGTGTGATGTCCAACGTGTGTAATCTGGTGTCTCGTGCAGGGGTCTAATGTGAGATAGCCCAAAACCTGATACTTTTGCATTCCCACCCTCTCCTATAACTATGTTTCGACAACTCAACTTTTTATGGATAATCTTTTTACTGTGCAAGTATTCCATGCCACGGGCAATATCAGCACAGAATTGAAGAACCTTGTTCTCAGTTGTCAAGCAAAACTTATTATTTTGGAGGTCTCTGTGCCTACTTTGGAGTAACAATTCTTTTAATGAAATCTTTGTGTCTTGTAAAACTACAAACAATGTAGTGTTGGTTTCACAAATCCCAATAAGAGATATTACGTTTTCATGTTCACTAGATTTTATGAGAAGGTCCAATTCCTGCAGCATGAGTCTCTTGTCAGGCTTCTCCAATTCTCTATCTAGAACTACCTGAACTAAACCAGGGGTCTGAACTCCATGCTGTTGTACCTTGCCTTTTGTGAACTTACCATAACTTCCAATACCAACCACACAAGAAATGTCTATGTCAATAAGGTCTCGTGGGATGTTCCATAAGTTACGTTTTAAATTTCCATAGTAGTCAACTCTTTCATCCTCATCCTGAAGAAAGCCAGAGTTTTCAATTTCCATGCATGGTTCACTGAGGCTGAGAGGCATTGACTGGGAGCCTCGCTGTCTCACCATTTGAATCCGTTTTCTTAGAACAATCAGAGAACCAACACCAATTAATAAAAGAACTACTCCAATTGCTATTCCCGCTCCCAGAGCCACAACCATAGGGGATACTTTTTCTGGTTCATTTATATTCAAAATAATTTTCTTGGTAGATTCAGCATACCTAATTTTTTTAACAGTCCCCTTTTCACTGACAACACCAAGAGACACCTCTATGTCATTAGTTAAAGGGAGTGGTGCATTATAGAAACCATTGTATACTGATCTGTCTCCAATAATGAAGTCATCTTTAATATCATCTGGATCTATTTCTGCTGTGATGTAGTAGTGCAAATCCTGTTCCTTGGCATATGAGTAATTGCCCAAGTTCTCCACAAGAAATCCTTGCTGGTACAGTTCTATTGAGACTACAATTCTATACAAAGAAATAGGACCATTAACATTTTTTGCTTTCGGTATGTGTACTACCATTCTATCCCCTCTTCTCTCTTTAATTTCTATATCTGGTGGACTTGGGACAGGTGTTCCAATGACGGTTTCAGCTTTAACCACTATACTGGCACCTTCTTCTTCATAATTGGTTGCTGCTACGCTTATGTTGTACACTGAGCCAGGTTGCAGATTGGGAATCTCCATAAAAAGTGTGTTATTTGAGACTCTCCACTCCAGTGACAGCAGGGCGAAATCGGCATATGTTTCAAGCACAGTCGCACGAATCACATAGCCAGTGATAACTGTAAAGGCTTGAGGCGAGGTCCACTGAATACGGACGGTAGTTTCGGTGACATTGATAACTTCCAACGACATGGGCGGGCCGGGCGCCGTCACCTCTGTGTCGTAAACACTGACTGCGTTGTCTCCGCCGCACTTTTGGGTCTCATTTTTTGGACACGGCGTACTGCAGTGCTCCGCATCTAATTTGAACTGCCCCGGTACGTTACCACAGAAGCACGTGGACTCGTTCCCGATCAATGCGTATTTGTAGTAAACCTGCTCGCAGGCGGACAAACACACGTCGACAGATTGCCCGGTATGTGTGTTCAAGACGTCGTCTTTGAACTTGTAACAGCCGATGTAGTCTCCTCGGTCACCAGTGCCGCTTTTGATATATAAAGCTATGAATGCTACGGCAATCAGACACGGCCACTCCATTGTTTTTGCTCGTAACTGACTCACACAAATTGTCGGTTACAATCACAACACCATACTTGTTGGCCTTTTTGAAAAAGCCAAATGGTCGACTTTACTTAATTATTAATGTATTGTTTAAGTACTGGCTTCACAATTTTTACATTATTTATGATTTTAGATCCAATTCAACAATAATAATTATCGATCAATCAACGTTCTACCTCCTGCTAAATTCGATAATTTATTATGACAATATGACGACATTGACACTATTGACAGTAGTCAGCGAACTTTTTTTTTCATTTTGTCAATGTAAATGGCATCACAAACTCTGTGTATATTGCCAGCGTCAAGTATATTTTTTGCATCACTTAATAGTCATCTAAGAGCATCAACATTGACAGGTAAGGGGGGGTGAGTCCTTTGATGCTCTAGCCGGCTCTAGGTGAGTCAGTACCTATGATGCTCTAAGGTAGTCATAGAAAAAATCAGTAAGTCGTTAGGTATCATAAATCATAACTATAAACTTTGATGCTTAACTTTGATTCTTTCATCGCTACAGACGCATACATTTCTAAATAATAATATGTCAATTTCAATTATTAATAATGTCATTTTCTATGCACCGTCAACACTGACACCGACACACACAGACACACTAGTTGTATAACTAGAAGGCACATTGTGCATGGACGTTGGGACGAGGGGTTCGCCCGTAAAGGCCACTTCTCTCTGACGGGTGTCATACCTGTCATACATAACTTGGTGCTCTAAGGTAGCGATGAAAGGAATATTTGTGAATGTGTGACAAGATTCAAATGTGTGCGTTCTTCCCCCCTGATTTATCAAAGCGAGGCGCTATGCCATCTCTACTGAAGGGTGAGTCAGTAGTGTCAGTACCTTCAGTACCTTTGATGCTCTAAGATAATATTACATCTCTGTAGGTACCATAGACATAAAGGTACGTTGTCTATTGAAAATGACATTGACAGCTTGACTGGAAATGGAAAGATTTGAATTGAAAATTTCAAACGTTACAAAACGGGATAACGTAAACATTGTTTATTTGTGAATATTGTAATGTTTCATTAATATTTTGAGACTATATTTGTCTTTTTTACCAAGAAGATATGTCAACAAGATCAGGAAAACGTAAGTTTCGCCATTAATTTTAATTGGAAATTTCATTTTAGCCCCTATTCTATTGCAAACTATTGACGATGCAAGGCTTCGTTTTTGTGCGAGGCATTTTATTGTATTGCGCTTAAAAATGGTCATCGTTAAAATGAATCCCACTATGTATAACATATTTATTGCTCAATTTAGAGAAAGGGCTAATTAATGGAATTGAATTTTTTTCCGATTCTATATGAGATTGAATATCACTTATTGCAGGAATTCATGGGCCTGGACAAGATAGCCCTGGCCCTGTAGAGGACTCTGTAGTAGTTCTGCGAAGCGAGCGTAAAACTCGAAACAAAAAACAAAATGAAAATGTTGAATTGCCTACGAAAAAGAGAAATAATTACGTGAGTTACCCTGTAGACGACGACACAGCAGCTACATCCAATGAAGTGCAGGACAAAGTCAGGCGCAGGACTCGCAGGAATACTCTCAAGGAACTTAATGATGATATTGCTATATCAAGTAGCAAAAGCACAGTCTCTACAAGTGAAAACAATATTATAAGAAAGTCTCAAAGAGGGAAGAAACCAGAAGCAGAGCCAAAGAGTCCTTCTCAAGTTGAGAATATTGAAAACACAGATGTATCAAAATTAAAATCAGTTTTAAAAGAAAAAAAGAAAGACAAGAAAAAGAAAAACAAAAAAAAAGTTTTTGTTGAAGCAGCAACAAATGAGCAGGAAACTAATAACTATGTTGCTGTCAAAAAGAAAGGAGGTAAAAAGAAGAAAAAATCAAATTCTCTAGTTTTTATAGAAGAAGAAGTTAATCTTAAAAGTAATGGTGTACTTAACAGAAGTAATTGTTCAGCGGACTCTTTTCACAGCGCCACTGGCAGTCCTGGGGACAAAGCCAGATTTACGGAAAATATTGATAAAAAAAGTGTACCAATTGATGTCCTTCAAACTGATAAAAATATTAATAGTTATTTCAATAATGAAGCTGCAGGCAGCCTTTTAGTTAACTATGATAACAAACTCAATACTACTTTTGATAATACAAATGAATCTGAGCATGTTAAGGGTAAAAATAATGATCTAATAGAAAAAACCAGTGACAACCTTAACACAACTTTTGAGAAAAAAGATATGGAAACCTTAAATAGCACAGTAGAAAAAGAATTTAGAAAAAGTAGAAAATCCAGCATTAAAAACTCAACTTTTGACAAAATTGATGATGTCTTTCAGATAAAAGCGAATATCACATTTGAAAAAGATGATGCAGGTCCACAAAATTCAACATATGATATGGAATCGCCTAAATCAAAGCATTCATCAGATAGTAGATTATGTAATGATGCTGAAATGAGTTTGAACAGAACTTTTGAGAAAGGCTCTAAATGTAAAATATCAAATACTAAATCTCTTGACACAACATTTGACAAAGGCTGTAATGCAGAATTAAATTCTACTTTTGACAAAGCCAACAAAAAGGGCTCTGATAAATTGGAGGATGATTTCAAAAAATCATCCCTTATCAGTTCAGATGAAACAGTCAATATTACAGATGATAATTCAGCTGAAAATACTGGTATAAGTATTACTAGTGATGAATCAAAGACAGAAAACATTTTAAATGCTACCCCTGTATTAATTGAGAGTAGTATTGATGAATCACGTATTTCACAAGACAATAAGACTCCTGAAGTTCCTAAATCACTCCCTTCTACTCCATTAAAACGTGAAGGTACTTTTACTAAAGAAGATTCAAAAGTTACTCCTGCAAAAACAAAAGTATCTTCAGAAATGACCCCAAGGCGTAAATCTTTACCTTCACCTGGTTGCACACCATTTCCCCTCTCTAAAAGTGCTCTAAAGGAGAAGAGTATACTAAATGTTACTAGATCAATGGAGAAGTCTGTCAAACGGTCTTCCTTGGCAGAGATGGGGCCAAAACAGACAAAAGTAATGTTCTGCAGTCCAGTGAACAACGCCACCATGGTCTCACAAATGAAGGGGAGAGTGATAAAGTCCAATTTGAAAGGGTCCAATAAGAGCTTTGTATTTGAAGAAAGTGGTAAGTGAACATTACATACCTACATTTTATTGCTTCATCAGAAATTACTTAAAATACTTAGTTTTTTTAAGGAATAGCTTTATGGTAAACAACCTAGTCATATACATTCAATAAAGCAAATGACAGTAATCGAACTGTGTTATTGTATTCTCTCTAGCCACAAAATATATGTCACAAAAATCATGATCTTATAACCTTTGAACAAGGAACAGTTTCTGAAATTGATTCTGTTTTTTTTTAGTTCCCTTGTCAAGGACCTAAAAATATTTCTGTAAATTATATATTTCCAGTAGCATCTGAGCCTCGGCCCACCGGGCGCAAGCGCTCGCACACGCACAACGAGGTGGAAACGCGCGCGAAACGCAAGCGGCTCGCTGACGACCTGCAGCACTCCGTTGACAGACTTTCTCGGCCCAGGACAGTGAGTGCAACAGGTTTGTATGCTTGCAACCGTTTTTACACTCCACTGCTGAGTACAGGTCTCTACCCATGATTGTGGAGCCTTCTTCACCACGCTACTATAATGCAGCTGACCTTCTGTATGAAGTTTCAAACCACCAATAAGGGCGCCCCCGCAGTAATCCGCGAGGTAAGCCGGGACTTTATAAACACACCAATAAGGGATTCGACAAAGTTTAACAACTGCACCTATCATTAACAATTGGGACTTCAAAGCACAGAAACGTGCATGAAAGCCACTAGCACTCACCGTCTACCCACCTAGCCGCACCTACATCTCTGATTCTGTGTAGATATCTTGTAGCTGTAGGGTTTGTTTGTAATTTATAAGTTAAGTTTGTAATTTTGTAAGCCTTTCTGTAGGTACTTGACATCCAGATCCAGTTGTCCAACTTGTTGTTTTTCTTTATACGAAGTAAGAGACAAGGATGCATTCTGGAGGAGATGTGGTTGCTGCTGTCCGTGGACACACAAGCCTGTGTCAGACCTGATCATTGACTCATGTTTATTTGCTAAGTAGTCACCTTTTACCTTAAACACAATAGAATTGGCCGGGTTATAATGGATTGTGGATATCAGAGTAATTTCTGAGTAATTTGTACTATTTATGAATATTAATGGACTTTCCGCTTCCAGCCAAACTAGCAGATCCCGGGACGCCGTCGAAGAAAACGGCAACGCCGTCCAAAGCCAAGCCGGAGCGGGGGTCGCGCACGCGGCTGCCGAACTTCGCGGCGCTGCACCAGAAGCAGTTCGCCAAGATGGAGTCGCTGGACGAGTGCCAGCAGCGGAAGGCGCGTCGCGCGCGGCAGCTGCTCACGCCTACTGGCAGCGTCGGCATCATCGAGCGGACCAGCCCGCAAGGTACTTTCATTAATGGCAATGCAAACTCTGCGTATTGCCAGCATCAAGTATATTTTGCCAGTTTCGTTGAAACCAGACAATGTAGTTACTAGAGCAATCAGTAAGTTGTCAGTTGTCTCCTAGAACTTTAATGGTTACTGACTGGGTTAGTACCACTGCTGCACCCAATTCTGCCGTGCGCGAAGCAATTCTATTGTTTTTCCGGTGAAAATGTGCATGAGGTGACCATCAGCCTTCGGAGTAGCAGCGCAACTCGACGCACGCACTGGCAACACTGAGGCTTGCTTGAAGTTGTGTGTAGATGTCCATGGGCTGCAGCGACCACTTAACACCAAGTGGCTGCATGCTCGTCTGCTACTCCATAAAAAGAAATTGTAGAGAAAAAACATGTTTCCGCGCGCGATTTTTTTTATTTCACAACACTCGTGCGCTGTAATTAACCTGTACCAAGCAGTTTTTTTTTTCTTTGCAAACAGTATTTTGAAACATTGTCAGGGGTCCGAGTTTCTTAAGGGTGAACCTGATTAGTTTTAGAGGAAGCTTGAGTCCTTTAGCCTTGGATCCGCTGGTTCCACTGTTGATCTATACGTAACGGAATCTTTCGGCCTGGCTGTAAAATGTGGAAATCCATTTATGGTTTCTGGCTAACATGGATCTAATAAAAAAGAAGAATAAATACGAATATTTTGTGGAGCACCTCAATTGTTTTAATTAATTGCCTGAGATAAGATGATAGGATAGCAAAGCTTAAAAAGCTTAAAACCAACTCAAGCAGACAGAACTGACAGAAAGGTTACAATTTAGTCAATATGATTCACTAATTGCCTTGGTTGTCTTTTTTTTTTCAACCTTTTTTATGTCCCACTGCTGGGCACAGGTCTCTTTCACACAAGTGAGAGGGCTTTAGTCCATAGTCCACCACGCTGGCCAAGTGCGGATTGGTGGAAGTCATGCTTTCGAGAAATTATGAATTTCTCTCAGGCATGCACGGCGATGGAGAACATTGCAATCAATTAAATATCACGATATTTTCCATCACCGTGGAGTAGCGATAAATGCGCACATTACTTTCTTTGTCAGAGGTGCGCGCCGAGGATTTGAAACCGGGATCGGTCGCGTCGGAGACCGCGGTTTTTTTACCACTCGGCCATCGCTGCTGACTTGGTTGTCTAAGATTGCTTATACCTAATTGACTTTATTCAGTTGATTTTACTTTAGTTCTTTTAACTTTTAACTCTCGAAATGACGTGGAAATGTTTGCACGTACACATTTTCCCCGCATTACTTAAGAAAGCTACGAGTTCGGAGTATCAATCAGGCCTTAGTTACTATAGTCACCTGTCAGTTACAGAACTGGTTGCTCGCATATGATTGGCTGATTGACTGACGGCTTTTTGGGTAACATACACATAGACAAAATGCCTTTGTAAACCAGCATTTGAGATATAAAAGAACTATAATCACTAGCGTCTAAATCTTTATTTTAAAGACAAGAAATGCAGTCTTCACATATTTTTTTTATTTAATAAAGGTGTTTATCACTTTGGTAATACAGACTGCATTTACATGTGCTTGTTTACTCAAGTACCCATTTGTTTAGTTTTACCAACTATTTAATAACTTTTTGAAATTCCAAAGATTGCGTATGTTTCATCCAGAGTAAGAAGAAGTAGAAGTCTGTGAACAAAATTTTATGTTGGTGAAATTAAGCCACAATGTAAAGTATTTTTATCTCAAATTATAACACTTAAATAACGATTAGGCACTTTCCGTTTCATATTATCATAAAACGTCATAAATAAACACGTGTCCCACGTGTACGTGACATGTTTTTTATGATATCGCCGTGTAATCTTGCTTTGGGCTCCTAATCCAATGTCAAAACCGGTGCTATTTAGTGTAGGTACTGTCGAGATATCTACGGCATTACCGCAGCAATAAATAACTTATGACGAAGCTATAGAATGCCCGCTAGTGAGTATGAACAATGCACGGGCATAAACAGCACCGTTCACAGTAGTAGGAAAGGAACAAAGAAATTTTGCTCTTAAAGGGTGCCTTCACTCCACTCAAACATCGTTATTTGGTTTCTTTATAGTTTACAAGCTGTACCCTGCGCGCGTTGCTATGCCACTTGGCCGTAGCAACTCAGAAACCTTTGTGGGCTCATACACAACTCTTTGCTGAAGATCATGACATGATCAAATGCATAGTTTACGATTTTATAAAGGACATACAGACAAACATTCATTTTTATAATGATACTGGAACTTGTTGTGGTCATGAACTATGGCCAACACTTATACTTGTGTCGGCCTACCTCTATCTATGGTGGCACCTTTTTTTGTATCGGGGAGGAATTATTCAAAAGGTACTCGATACTTTGGGAGAGATACCGGGCTATGTGGGATTTGTGCCATCACAAAACTCTCTCGGTGGTTGACGCAGACCACTTGCCAATAGCTCTGTGACAAAGATCTGTCGGGACAACTGTACTATAAGTGCGGGTTATCTTTCAACAATGGCATCACAAACTCTGTGGATATTGCCAGCGTCAAGTATAATTTTCACAACATCTTTTTGCCAGTGTCGTTGAAATTATACGAAGTAGGTAGTCATAGAAAAAAATCAGTAAGTCGTCAGTTATCAGTCAGTCAAGACAGATATTCGAACGTGTCTAATGGAGTTTTGGACGCAAGCTGAAGCTCTTAGATAGGACTCCAACAGAACACACCGGTGCCTAGTGGTGGAAATAGGATTTTAGTTTATAGCTTAACTTAAAGAAGCAGTATTTTAAACTACTTAAAACATTGTACGCATGTGCGTTGGACAGATGCGGGTGTCGTGTAGATAAAAATCGTAACGATATATTTTGAGATTTGCTAAGGGTCAACCCATATGGTTTTGGGAGAGGGGTTGACTACACTATGCGTGGTGGCTGAAGGCCCAGCTTCAGCGATGCTGTCCTTCACCCTTAAGTTGCTTAGGATGGCTTGCGGTCACATACACGCACTCTACAGTTCTGCCTCTGGCTCCCACTCTCGCAATCTGCAATACCAGAAAAGCATACATGCAATACTTTTTATAGTCGATGTTAATAATTAAATAATATAAGTATGTATAATATAATAAAGAAATTTGTTGTGTGTCAATGTACATTTTAATATTTGTAATTAGCTAAGTTCCAATTATTGTAATATTTGCATACCTCATGGAAGTAAATGTGATGAACCAAATGTATAAAAACACCTTTTGTTTACAAAACCCATATTTGTGGAAATCAAAGTGTTTGCCTTTGATGTTTAACATTAGGCAGGATATACTGTAGCTCAGACCTGCCTGCCTCTTGATATGGTCAACGATATGAAAACCTTATGGTCAGCGCTGCGTATAAAATACCTGTTTCGCACTCGTGTGGTGAAATGAAGATTCTATTGCTTGCTGAGCCCTGTATCAAATAGCCGCTGTCGTTCAGCCGTCGGCAATCTTATCTCCAAAGAAATTACTTAATGACTATATTGACAAGCGCATAAACAGTTCGGATGTATATGTATACTATGTACTTATAAGTCTATCGCTGTATTGCTTTCGTAATTATGAATTTAATGACTAATAAAGGAAAATCCTACGAAGTCGAATTTAATGACGCTGAGCATATGTATTTTTGTGTTTATACTAGCTGATACTTACGAATAGTCGGTAGTGCTTGCGTTTATGAACATAAACCTGACCTTAGCGTAAGAAACAATGGTATTTTTTTTTGTTTGTAAATACTATGATTCTATAGAACGCAGTAATCCGAAGATTACAAACACATAGATTTTGAACAATAGCAGTCTTAGAATTATTTTATAGTGCGGAAATGTGATTTTTTTTTATTTCAAACTAGCGGCCGCCCGCGACTTCGGCCGCGGTGTCCATTAGTTTTAGTTTTTTTCTAAAACAAAATCCTAGGTTACTCCTTACTACAGCAGCTGCCTGCCAGTGAAACTACCGTCAAAATCAGTCCAGCCGTTCATAGATTAGCCGGAACAAACAGCGGACAGACAAAAATTGTTACTTTGGTATATGTACCGTATATATGTACCGTATATATGTACCGTATATATGTACCGTATATATGTACCGTTTTTATTACATTCATATGCATGTAATAAAAAGCGGTTATTTGAATATTACAGACTCTGCAATTTTATTTATTTGTATAGATGTTCAAATGAGAACATGTATATCACAAAAGACATATCTAGCTTCTTACAAATATTTTATGTTTAGGTACATCTCCGACACCAGCGCCGCCCACCAAGGAAGCTACGAAACTCCACACTCCATCCAAGCCAAAACTGCCCACCATCGAGTCCCTGAACCCCGGGTACACAAGGTTTGGTTTCAAACTCAACATCGACGTGAATCCTTTCAGCACTACTACAAAGAAAGCGGTAACTCGGCCAAGGGAAAAGCGACCTAACGGGTTGTCGAGGCAGACTACGTGTTTGGCGTTGCCCTCTCTAGACGGAGCCACTGCTACTAGGAAGGATGTGGCTAAACAAGCTGTAATGAGGGAGAAGTCCTTCACAGAGAAAAGAGACGTGAAGAGGAAGGAGAACCGAACTGTCATTAAGGGGGTGCGGACGAACAGGCGGTTCGAGCTGCAGATGAAGATGAGGAATATTAACGTTTAAACATTTTTACTAGTTGTTATGGGCACTATTTGGACAACCAGGTACAACATTTAAGGCTTAAAAAATGATTTAAGATATGTCCGTAGATATATGAATATTCATTAAAATAATAATTGTAAGGATTTATGGTCAATGTCAGAAGCTCAGAAGTGTTTGCACATGAATGTTTTCTGTGTTACTACTATAAGTGCAATGTATTGGTTGGTGTCGTTGGTGGCATGGTGAAACCTCGTTACGGTCGCCGCTCTTGAACAGGCTGTAATTTCTCTGTCGATTGCTTTACTGTCAGTTTAAAGTTTAGAAGTTTTAAAACAGATTTTCTTGTAAATGCTAACCCGCGTCCGTTTTCTCTTCAAGAGGCTTAGTTCGAAAAAAAATTAAATAACAAAACATCGAAAAGCACCGAAAATAACCTTATGTTTTTAGATTTTATTGTTATAGGTTCGTAACTATTTTTTCTTGTTATTAATATATTTTAATAAGTTAGTTTACTTCGTGTTTCGTTTAATATTAACAGTATTATATAAGATTGCTTTAATAACTACCTAATAACTTGTCGAGTGTCATATTAACGATAAATTGATAACGTAAATAATAATTATTTACTATATCACAGGGGAAATTTTCCACTGGGATATAAGTTGAATTATTCCATCTTAATATTTATAATTTATAATGATGTGCGAATATCTTTAACAGCACTTTTCACTTAAAATTTAGTGTGCATTAAGCCTTACAAATCATTGTTTAAAACAAAATCATGAATTTAACATATGTTGTGCCATTAAAATAAAAATACCTTTATATCTAGGATATTTTATAAATAATACCTAACTGTCTATAAACAGCAAAATACCCTACGCAAGCCATTTTAGTAGTGTGGTGGCTAATTTGTGTGTGACCTGTATAGTTAGTGTTGATAAATCCAATAAAATGTAAAGTTTTACACTTGCTTGTTTTTTACTTTCCTTTAATCCTTCTTAAATAAATTTCTTTTGATTTATTTGAGCAGCGATGGCCGAGTGGTAGAAAACCGGGGTCTTCGACGCGATCGATCCCAGGTTCAAATCCTCCGCTCGCACCTCTGACAAAGAAATTTGTAATGTGCTAATTTATCGCTGCTCCACTGTGATAGAAAATATCGTGATATTTCATTGATTACGATGTTCTCCATCGCCGTGCATGCCTGAGAGAAATTCATAATTTCTCGAAAGCATGACGTCCACCAACCTGCACTAGGCCAGCGTGGTGGACTATGGCCTAAATCCCTCTCACTTGTGTGAGAAGGAGACCTGTGCAGTGGGACATAAAAAGGTTGAAAAAAAAATCTTAATGGTAAAAAATCTGTAGATTTTGCAGATTGTATTTATTATTTGATAAACCTACAAAGAGAAATACATTACTGTTTTATTTAAACTATTCTAAAGTTCGTACTTGTACTTGCTTTACATTTATTTAAGAGAAATCTGATAATCTCATAGATTCTCTCAACTGACCACTGCTGACCAATTTAAGAAATAAATATTATGAATCAGTGTATCATCACCACTGTGTCTCACACGATCAGCTGTCACGTGTGACCATTACCAACTCATAGCCATTCTGTTATCTCAAATATATTATTACATATGTACTTTTTTAAAAAGAGTGCTGGGAGTTTTTTTCCGCCGCCTTTTTTCTCTCAGCTCAACATCTAGCCCAAACGGGCACCTAAAGGCGATGACCGGGAAAAAATGACATTCATTAAGCGAATATTTTGTATTCCTAATATGAAATACATATTTTTCTTTCTTTCTTTCACTCATTTCATGTTACACTGCTGGGAGCCATTTGGTAGACTACTCGCTCCGACGCAAATGATGTGCTCCTTCAGTTTGCCTTTAGTGGACCGAACCAAGTAACCAGTAATATAAATTTTAGCTGCAAGGCTGGCTGGCTTCAACTCTTTACGTCCCACTGCTGGGGTCGAGTCTCCCTACTATTAGGGAGGCCTGAAGCTTACACCACTACGCTGCTCCAATGCGGGTTGGTTCAGATGCTCCGACTTTTTAACGACTGTCGATCGATGACAAGGCAGTCTACTCGTAAAATCGATTATGAATATATACTGTGAATTTTTCAGCACATTTTTGTCCCTACGACCTTTCCTGTTCTTATCTTTCTTTTTGTGGATACATAACTTTGCATAGAGTTATCGAGAATATGGTGCTATTAAAACTGTACTTAATACCCTTTATAGTTTTTCAAACTTTTACAAAATGATCACTCAAAAATACTGGATACTTCGGACGATCGCGCCCTACTCTAGTAGGGCCCCTGGGACCGACGGATTCACGTGCCATCCGAAGCACAGAAACGCGCATGAAATTTCTCCACCCATCTCGCACCCTACCGCGTCCGATTGTCTTAGCTGCGTAGACTGCTTAGTTCTACGTCAGCTGCCGGGCCATTCGAGCTTCATTATGAATCTTACTGTAGGTTAATTTTCCAAGATTGGTGATATATAGGTAAGTACCTACATACGTTTTACTTGTGTACAGAATAAAACAATGCTTTTGTTTGTGCTGGGAAAGGCTGCGGGCTACCGCGAGTACAAAAGGCTGTCCTACAATAGCTAAAAGGAAAGCGCTTGATTTCTAAAGTGCATTATGTTTCTTTAGGTCCAAAATTCTGATAATAATAATAAACAAATACTCTCACACTCATAGCCTCACAGTAAGGTAGGATATAATACCCTGTGTCGCGTGGGTACCATGGACTGGATGGAAACGCTACTATTAAAACTGTAATACCCAGACCGAGAACAGAAATTTAAACACATCATTCAAATTTCAGTTTCGCCGGGAATTGAACCCGGGACCCTTCGATTGGCAGTCCGCATGGTAAACATTGCGCATCAAGGGTCTTCAGATTTATTTATTTATTTTTATTTATTTACATGATGTCATTTACAGATGTCAACATAACATGACGTAGTGTAATGTTATCTATGTTTTACAAAGGTTTTAATAAAATGTAGTGTCAAAGCTCTTCCATTCAACAGTCTTGAAAGCCGCAGTATGTATTGTTACACACTATGCTAATCAAATCAGAATATAATTGACCTTGCGCCGTGTGCGACTCCATTTTTTACCGAAACATTAAAAACTTTTATTATAAACTAGCGGCCGCCCGCGACTTCGTCCGTGTGGACTTTGGTGTAGCATTATGTTAAATAGCCTTCTCGAATAAATGGATTATTCAACACTATTTTTTTTTTCAATTAGAACCACTAGTGCCAGAGATTAGCGCGTTTAAACAAATAAACACTTCAGCTTTATATATTATAGTATAGAAAACATCGATTTAGGTGATTAGTTATCTAAGTTTTATACAGTGGAATTAGTCCCTAGGTGTTCGATATGTCGTTTTAGAAGCGCGCCATACCCAGCGGCTGCCGTAGAATGCAAACGATCTACGAAGCTAATCCAAACGGGCGCGGTCGTGTGTGAGATGGGTGACTACTTGTTAGCCACATTTCATGCGCGTTTTCGTGCTTCGGAGGGCACGTTAAGTTAAGCCGCCTGTGCCGTTTGTTATCGATAGGTAACAGTCTTTAAACGCTATGGGCGGTTTGAAAACATTCGCAACGGGTTGGCTACTTACGTACCTGCATCTCCACTAACCTGCGTTGGAAGTTGGAGCAGCATGGTGGAGTAAGTTATCGGGGAGGCAATAATGGGACGGGAAGCGCGCCCCGCCCGTAAACAAGGATGCACTCATTTCGATTCAAAGTTCTATCATTTACATTTTACATCAAACATACCTACAATACACATCATTTACTCATACATCATACACAGACACATTGTTTTGTTATTAAAGTTACTAAGTTTCTGACCTAGTTACTACTGTGAACTATGATATGATAGCACAAATTTTGTACTTACTCGTAGCAGCATCTTTTTCTCACGATCGGTTTTCGGCGTCTAGTTTCAGCATATCAATTTGCATAGACGTACCTATCATCTGCCGCAACTGATCAAAAGATGGCGCCACAGGGATCCTCAGCCTGAGTCTCGTTGTCGAAGTTTTCTGAATATCCTGCATACTACAAGCGAAACGAGACTATTGTATCACGGCTGCTCATTAGCCATTGCCTTTGGGGAGACATCCCTTTGCAAAAGTATGATTTTCAGAGAATCTCATTGTGAGCCGGAAAAACGAATTTTGAAAGTTGTCGTCCAACCAGTTATTAGAGCGGCGATGACTTAGTAAAGACCGCGGTCTCTGATACGAAGATACAGAGTTCGGCCCCCGGCGCGTACCTCTACTCTAACATATAAAGTACATATATATATCGCTAGTAATATTTACCCTAACGCTTTATCGCGAGTAATATTTACCCTAACGCTTTCCCCATGACGATGTTTTTCATCACCGTGATATGCCTTAGAGTTACTCATAATTTTTCGGAAGCATGATGTCAACAATCCGCTCCTGGGCAGTGTGGTGGATTATGGCTCAAATCCCTCTTACTTTCGAGAGGAGGCCCGCGTCCGCCTCAGTAGTGGGACATGATAAAGGCTGATAATAAAATCCGTATTTGAGCATCGCGGTGAATAGGCTACAATCCTCCCAACTATAAAGACTGGCACCTAATTAACAGTCGGACGCAAAAAATATTTGCAGCATAAAGTACATTAAAGGTACAAAAGCCAAGATGCATGATATGAATCAATTTACCGTTAAAACGCAGCGCCTACCAAAGCACATTGTAAAAAATCAGAAAACGCTACGTCATTGCAACGTCACTCACGACACGAATCACGATTCACTGATACGGGGATCTCCATATTGCGCAGACGCAGCCCAAACCGAGCTCACCAAGCGAATGTTGACCGTGACATAGCGTTATCCGGTTAAATTCCTTGTGTCATGTTTATGCAGTCTTTTTGCAGCGGCGCGCGCGGCGGTGCTAGCAAGTTTGTTACGTAACGAAATAAAATAATCGAGGCATTTTGTTACTTACCTACTTAAGCACCTTCCCAACGTTTTATTGAACAGTTATATTTCAAGTGCATAATATTACGTCCCTCTATAGGTCAAAAGTGTGAACTCGAAGAGCTTTACTAGGTAGGTATATAGTACTGCAGAGTTACATCTAAGAAACTGGCTGCGAACTTCTTTGCTTTCCACTGCTGGACAAGTAGGCACCTGTCTCTCCCCCTTGTGGAGGTTTAGAGCTTACTCCAACACGCTGCACCCATGCGGATTGATGGTCATCTAAGTAACTAATACTTAAAAACACACTACTCTTAGTAGACTCTTACGTTACCTATCATATCAAAATTATTTTTGCCAGTGCACGGATTTACATCGCCCCAACTGAATGCATCAGTTAGTACAAGAAGCTTGAAAATGTCTTGTTAGTTTCCAGATATTATGGCCTACGTTGGGCGCTAATTGTAGTGAATAACAAAAGCTAAAGTTTAGTACAACTCCGTCAAGTTAACATGACACCGTGAATTTCCGAGCCTAGTTTTTTTTAGTAAGACTGACGAATTTCTAGCAATATTCATTCAGTGGCTTAATGTTATTAATGACAACGCTAGTCGTAAAAATTCATGCATACTTACAGGCAGGGTAGCCTAAGCTAAGTGTCATGTTAACTTGACCAAGTTATAAGGTTTATTCAATAACCTAATGGTTATAGGTAAATATAGGAACTTAAAAAGCTCTGAATAATCTAGAAACTAACAACACCTTCGAGTCACTATAGGACACACGCAAAACTATAGTAGAACAAACCTCGTCTCGTATCACACTGAGCTGAAGTACTGATATACTTGAGTTGAGTTTCACCTAAGAACAATAACTAAAGGCATATTATTGTTCTGAGAGTTTCACTTCTATATTCAACAGCAAGAATAGGCGTAGGCAGAGCCCTCCGGTTGGTACTTTAAAATCCTTTCTTTTTCTTTGAATGAGCAACCGACGGTGGTCGCTGCAGCCCACACGCCTACACACAACCAAGCCTAAGTGTTGAATGTGGTCGCATCGCACACAGATTGTGGAACGCGCGCTCCGAAGGCTGATGGTCGCCTCATGTGAGGCCGGCAACTGCACCTTTCCACCGAAACACAATAGAATTGCTTCACGGCAAAGGTACACTACTTCCCCGAACTCTACCATCGACAACCGTTTTTTTACGTTGAGACACGAAGGATGACTGCGCCAATACTTATGATGTTTTACGTATTGCCTGCCAATTTAGAATGGATTGCTCGTGGTTCGACTAATACCAGTAGGAGTAGGCCTAAATAGTATTTTAGTTTATCATGTTGCGATTAAAAAGGCTTTCGAAACTATAGGAAACCGTTAGATTTTTCTCATTGCTACAAGCATTAGTGTAACGAACGCTTCAGACAGCTAGCCAATCGGAGCCATATGACGTCTCCCTACAGCCTAGCCAAGCCGTAGCCAATAAGGAGGAAATCGTCTGCCATTGAAGCCATTATTCTGTCATTCTGCTTGTCAATAAAGAATGCAGAAGCTCTGTCCGTTTTATTTCTGGTTGTAACAAGTTTTCATTAGTGGTTAGTTCAGTTGGTGTCCATGCCTTTTCTCTTTTTGAACACATTTAGATTGATTGGAATCTAGGAGAAATTCATAGTACCGAGGCACCGCGCCTTAAGTTTTGCAGGGGGTCGCCAAGAAATGTTTGGGGGGTTCACTAAGAAATTTGGCGGAAGAGGTGTCCCAAATTGGGTTGTTTCGCCTTCCATCTACGCATGACTGATGAATTTTGGGGGGATCATGTCCCCTGTGATCGCGCCTGATAGTACCAGAGCGACTAAGGATCCCAGACAAGATACAAACCTTCCTTTTGAAGGTTGGATGTATGACTGTATGTGTTGGTTATGGAAACACGGGCGCATTTTGTTCTAGTTTCGTATTTTGTTTGTTTTCGTAAGTTCACAAAATGGCCTAGCCTCCTGTTATTTCCTACTCTTTGTGAAGGTAGTGTAAACGTAAATTTTCAAGGGCAGTGCACACTAAACACTGCGTGGTTTGTATGTACGGTAGTTTGATTGGTTCTTTGCTTAAAAAATGGAACTGGGAGAAGGCAGGAAGAAAAAAAACTACAAAGTTGGCTACATTCAGATTTATTAATATCTCAACATAGAAGCACAGCTTGTAAGTAACCACACGGCTGGCCGCCAGGATAGCTATGTACAACGCCTGTCACAGGCACCCATCACAGTCACTACAATGCATCACATACGTTACGTACAAACAAATAATATCGTACTTGGTTATGAACTGTAAGCTTTTCATTCACAGTTTTTGTTACAATGCGGCAAGGGTCTCAAAGTACCTATTGTTTGAATTTCATAGAACACTTTAGTAGTTTTAGGTTTTCAATTCGGGTAGAATATTCGGGGAGATTTAGCTCCGCCAATCAGCTAATTGATCGGCCCAATATCAAGGCCTTTATTTTATAATTATTTCATATCTATGAGATCATAAAGTTAAGTCGAGCTGACAGGTAACTGTACGTTATTATTTATTTCCAAAGTACGTAGCTCTAGTGCAATGGCGCTATCACATGTAACCAACTCACGAAAAAAATCTTGTACTTGCTGTTTTTATTAAAATATTTTACCATTTGTCCGATGGAATTGAATACAATAAACAAAATAAATATCTCACTCGTATGGAAATGCTGATATAATAAAGCTTAGTGTACAGTGGCTATATAAAATATGTAATTTCAGATTCCTAACTATGAGGGAAGTCAACTGGCAATAAGAATTTCAAAAATCACATCAATATAAATGAGGCGACTGACAATTTGGATCGGAGTTCTTTTAATTTAATTTATCATGCAGATACCAGCGCAATGACAAATTTATGAACGCAACTTTTCATAACTTATTTAAAAGTGAAAATGTGGTGTTTAAAACTGAAATAGTTAAATTAAAAAGTTTTCAAAGATATTTCCCTCACAAAATTGAATGCAGAAGCTCGTCGTAGGCCGTGAGGCCTTCACACGAAACTTTTTCGATAATCATTAACTGCATTGCGACGGCATCGATACAATCGTAAAAAATTGCAAAGAATTTGAAATTAAGTGCTTGATTTACCTCAAGCTTCTTGTTGACGTTAATACAGTAAAGGAAATTTTGAAAATACAATATACATGAATATCAAGTAGCGAGCCTAACCAATAACTGCAGATGGTCCCAAAATTCAAAACAAAAATACAGACGACCATAGATTTATTATGACTTTGATTAAAAATCTATGCAGAAGACAGTCTAAATATGGACGTGACAGAATGTGAGACGCTTACGAGTCTGCAAGGTTTGTTTTACAATATTCTATTAAAATGCACAGTTGACGAAAACATATAAATTTAAATGGAATGGCAGCGCACCGGAATATGCATTTTAATAACCTTAAAAGAGTGGCATTTTTATCCAAAAAATATGCAATGTGTTACCCAACAGCTGCCGGCGCGCCGCGCAATGCTCTAGGTCTAGCACTTGTCCACAGTTTGTGCTTCAAGAAAGTGTTAATTGACCACAGTCTGCCATTACTATTTATGAGAACTACGTTTATTTTATACTCTATTTATTTTTTACTTTAAACGCTAGTTTCTACAGATTTTTTGGCAATTTTACAAACAACTCAGAACTTTTCTATTCTAAAACATTTTTGAATCAGCCAAGTGATGTGATGCATAAACAAATCGGCCACATTATAAAGTGCACTAAACAAATTCGCAAATATTCATGGATATGTCGCTTTAATATTTTCGTTAACAAAAATACCACTTTTCGTGCTTAATTTTATTTTAATAAAATAATTCTACATAGTTCTCTCTCGTAAGAATAAGAACTTATTTTACTATAATACAAATTCAATTAATAAATACTTAGATTTGCTTAGGCATCTAATAAATACATATTTTTATGAAATCTTAACTAGTGTAGCATGGATTTAGGTTATACTTAAACTATTGTTAACATACTAACGCAATCGTCGCTTCAAAAGTAAGTTTCTCTCAACACAAATAAAATGTGAACGTCTCAACACTTACCCGCTAAGGGAAACAAGATTACGTTATCTTACAACTTTATTTACACAAAATTAATACACAAACTGACAACATGATACTTAAAAAATAAAAATACCTAAAGGCAGGTTCAAATCACATTTATAACGATATCTTGTTAATTTTTGAAGGATGAAAATAATTTGAATCGAGTAACATCACCTTATAAGTGCAATTCGGACCGTAACAGACGCGGGAGCACTGCAACAGTGCCCCCACTGCCAGATAATACTTCTCCAAACAAGTATAAATATAAAAAAGTCTTCATGGAAAGCTGATGAAACAAAACTAGAGACGATTACACGATTTATAGCATTTCTGTAGGTTAAAAATATCAGAGCATTTTTCATACTCGATCATGAAATATTACGAGCGGTCGGCCAACGGACGCGAAACTTTTTTTAAGACGAGTTCGTCTTTGAGCATTTCGCAGCCGGTTTCCGGTTCTTTGTTATTAAACCGCAGCGAACATGGCTAGTTATTCAAATCCACTGGTAGTAAAAAACAATTCGCATTGTTAGATACTGTAGTAATCGCGCCCACAGAAGTTAAAATTAAAAATGGAAATTAGAAAGAACCGATGTCTCTAGTTTCGTTTCGTCAGATAAGTATTCTAATAAAATCAGATAAGTTTTATATCCACTCTTTTTGTTACTCCTACGATTAGGGAGGCTTCAATCTACAATCTTTGTACTGTCATCACTTTTAGCATAAGCACCGTCCATTGTTTCATCAACGATTTCGAAAATGCCAACATTTAATCACAAAATTCATTATAAATACGAGTTCCTTACCTATCACTAAAGGAAAATATATCCGTAGCCGTAGGAGTAACAATACATTTATCAAATCCCAGTACCTTATGAATAAAAGTAATACTCTTCAATAAAGCACACCTACTTGAGCTCACACATCACACAACGTTTTATTTACCATTACTATTTTAAAGTACTTTTATGTTGTTTTTTAAATAATTTGTTACAGCCTATGACATCGCATATGTTATTAAGTATTTGCTGTCTTATTTCAATTCAACCAGGATTGAAGAAGCTCCTGAAACAATAAACAGGTTTAAAGTTGAATGATGTCAAGTTCAGACTTTAAATTTTAAATCCGTAATAGAACTTATGACCAGGAGCTTACTTAAATCGACATTTTGTATTTGTTTTATCAACGATTAACTAATCGATATCTGTATGTGAGTCATTCAGATAAGTCCACAACTACTGTAGGTATAGAGGTAAAGATTTAAAGCAAGATATGGATACAATTATACATGAACAAAATATTTTAACATGCTTCACAATTAAGCGATATAACTTAGTTTATTTGCAATCCAGACAAGTGTCGCTTTTATAGCAATGGCTTTGACAACTGAAATTATTCGAGATTTTGAAGAGAAAATAAGAAAATGATCACGAACCAAAAGACGACGTTGTAGCTTTATCAGCGGAACTACAGCCATAAGAATAAATAATACTACGTAGAACGGAAACTCCTGCTCCGGACGGGCTCAAGGTCACAATATTAGCCTACACGCATAAGAATAAATAATAATTACATAGAACGGAATCTCCTTTGACCGCCATCGATACGCCGCAATTTATATACCTACTTCCCTCTTCACCTCGTTACGCCCCTCTGTCACCCAGGCGTGTTGCCATGCCAGGGTTGTCAACTGTTAATAATTCTTATGTCTTATATGTTATAAGTAATAATATCGCTTAAATATAGGTTTTCCTTTTTTTACTTAAAAATCATTATTTTAGTTTAGTAGGTTTTACAAAATATGAGAATTATTAACACTATAAATACTTATAAATAATAAGTTATCATAAGTATCATACCAAATGAAGCCATTAATGTAAGTATTACTTACCTAAAAATATGAAATAACATACATACAGATTCACGTAAAACTATTAAATAAGTTTATTTAGCGTTGGGTGAGCTTTTGAATTTTCCTGTTCATAGAGTCAACTACCGAATCGGCTACACAAAAAGAACTGTTCATGTTCTTTTGATAAATTGGTACGGAAACGGAATAATATTTAAAATATATTACTTACCTCGCATCATCTTTGGGCAAACTAAAAAAACTTAAGTGTGACATTGTTTTTGCATTGTTTGTACAACCAAACACACCACAATAACTATCCTTATCCTGTCCAAATTTCTAATCCTTTTAGGAATTTAGAATTGAATAATGATTTCCCCAGCTTGTCATTGGCAAAGTGGTCAAAAGACCGAGACGCCATTAAGGAAAAAAAAAAAACTTGACGCCATTATTGTAATTGACACGCCGGCCGAGAGAGCCAGACTTATTACTATGTTTAACATGTAGGTAAATATCGTGACCTTGAGCCCGTCCGGAGCGGGAGTTTCCGTTCTACCTAGTATTATTTATTCTTATGCTACACGTTAATTTCGGCTAAACAGAATACTGAAGTCGGGCTGTCTCGGACGGGCGCGTCAATTACAATAACGGCGCCAAGTTAATGTGGTGTGTTTGGTTGTACAAACAATTCTAAAACAATGCCAAACTTAAGTTTTTTTAGTTTGGCCAAAGATGATGCGAGATAAGTAATATTTTTTAAATATTATTCCTTTTCCGTACCTAATTTATCAAAAGGATATGACCAGTTCTTTTTGTGTAGCCAATTGTTTCACTTTCACTCAATTATAAAAAAAAATGTTAGATGACTACAGCATTTTAACATGTCGCCAAAATATTTTTTAATAGCCCCCGCCATCGGTCATTGAACCTTTCTCGATTGTTTTGCCTCGCGAATGCGGCGCCGCCGCGCCGCGGCACTGGCGCACGCACGTTATACTTAATATGTAATTCGTTTATTTTAAACCTACACTAAGTAAGTACTTACACCTATGTAGGTAGTTATACTTACTTAAATGGCTTCATTTGGTATGGTACTTATAACTTATTAAGTAATATTATTTATAAGTATTTATAGAGTAGGTAAGTATTTATTATTCTCATATTTTGTAATACTAAACTAAAATAATGATTTTTAAGTAAAGAAAAACTTATATTTTTGCGATATTATCTTTAGACATAAGCATTACTAACAGTTCACAACCCTGGCAACACGCCTGGGCGACAGAGGGGCGTAACGGGGTGAAGAGGGAAGTAGGTATATAAATTGCGGCGTATCGATGGCGGTCAAAGGAGATTCCGTTCTATGTAGTATTATTTATTCTTATGCTACAGCCTTAATTTAGAAGAAAGTAGTCACCAAGTGCTAATACTGCGTGCACTGGGCAGAGCGTACAGGGAATCTATAGACAAAACTTGGACTAAAGATTCCTCATTTTAAGCCTACTGCCACATTTCAATTCTTAAATAATTGAATGAAATAAAATAATATTAAGTACGTTAAGACTGTTACCAAGCCCGAGCAATATTGGATACTCATACAATTTACCCTGTAATTACGAACAATATTAGTAGCATAACAGACATTTCCGTTAGCTGTAATTTAGATAAAAGGAAACTACTAAATGGTAAAAATATAAATGGATATTATTATTATGTATCATAATAATCATCAAAAATATTAAATTTCATAGCGAGCTATTGTCAAAAGCTTTTTTCGGTATCAGGGACAGCTCAACAGACCGTAAATTTTAGATGTATATCATTTAATGACCTTTATGAGTAATGTAAGAAATACTGAATTTAATTTTGAGTCAAGAGTTACATAAATCAGTAGTAGTATTATATTTCCTGTAATAGGTAAATTATTAGAAGTATAAAAATACAAGGGCATTGGCTGGTTCTTTGTTTGATTTATGGAGCTCCAGCTCACATGATTTATTGTTCAGCGTCGGACATTTTTCAGTACCTTTGCTATTTGCCATACCAGAGATGTCACCCATAGACGATGTTAATCATCAATTATTTTATTTTAATACGTTATTAGTTAGCATTAAAGAGTTTCTGAAGTCGGTTCTTAAAGTCTCTTAAAACAAGTATGTTTGCAGTCAAGCGTATGAGTAATCATAATCACGTAATACTGGATACGAGGTTGAAAGTAGAAATAATAACAACACGGTAGTATTTCAAGAATCAGATTGACTGTATGGCGCTGAAATGGACCACTGCTGGAGTTGCAGTTTATTCAAAATGTTCGGAGGAGAAAATTAATCACGATTGCTAAATCACAAACAATATCTTTGTGTCTGCGATCTTATGAGATTGCTTAAATCTTATCACTTACGTGCTAGAAAACCCGGTATCAATCAGTTATCCACACTCGCATTCATGTGAAAGGATGGAAACTTTAAAAAATATATTATATTTTACATCAAAAGATTGGTAGTGTATAATTTTTTTAATAAGTTACTTCGCAAACATGGTTTCCAACTCTTATAAAACTTATTAAGTTGATAACAGAAAAGGTGCCAGCCAATATGATGATAAAATTTTGTTATATATCTAGATTGGTAAGCGGGTCGATACTCGTAGTTTAATGACCTACGTTAGAATTCATGAAATGATAACTGTGTGATAGAAATTGACTTGCACCAAATCCAATATACACGAGAGCTGCATTTTGAATTTTTAAGACGTTCTAGAATCTTAATGAAATTGATACAATTTAAAGTTTTAAACAAATTTTAGTTTTATTTATTAAAATAATTACGTAAATGATTAAATATTACGATATTAATTATTGAATACTCAGGGAATTGCTACGAGCTTGGAAGTAACTCTGCTTGCTAACAACTCTGACCTTCGCCGTTGACATTGATTTTATCCATAGACATCTTAAACTAATTAATTCGTTTTTTATGCAGATTTAAGTCGAAGCTGTTGTTGTTTTATAAAATCAGAAAATACATCACGTAGGAGAATATTCTTGCTATCATACCAGACGAAAAATTAAATTGACACTGTCCATTTTCTGGTTTCAAAACATTGAACCAAACCTGGGAAGGAAACTTGAACAGAGCGAGCACAATCGACAATCACTATAGAAACGTTGATTATATGAAACCCGAAATATATGATCACGGCATGACACCCAATCTCAAACCATAATAGGGATACATACAACCAACGATCTCGTTTGACAAAACATACCTTTTAAAACATACATTTCCGCTTATAGCTACAGAGAGCCTTACTGCATTTTGAATACGAAAACTATAAACCTGCAAGTTTGCTTTAGATACTGTCACATTGACTTATTTTCGCAGCCTTGAATTGCTTCCATGGATATGTTTTCCATAGCATTAAATTGCAAGCACCCACGCAAAGTTACGAATTTGGCAAACACACTGGACATACATTTTTAATCAGCATTTTTGCAAACGTTTTTACTTTGAGCGTGGAGATAAATGAAAATCTTTTTCTGGAAGGTTTCACACAGGCTATCCGGTGTGGTAGCACTAAAATAAATAATAATTATATGCTGTCGAAGAAAAAAAAAATACGGATATAACCGATTTTGCAAATAACAACGAAATAGCAGCAGTAGATGTAGAAGCACAGACTAACTACAAGTTACTTTTACTGATATCTAATAAAGAAACTGTGTACACAAAAAGTTTACAATTCTTGTCATTAATTCTCATCAAATTCCAAAGATATTTTATGAAAATATTAGGAGCTTAGGAGGAGGAGGTGGTATACGTGAACGTGCACATTTTTGCCCAAATCCATTAAGCTACAGATTATCCTTAGATTTTTTCTTTATAACATGAAAGCCTGTAACAATGTTTTTTTTTAAATAGAAACATGACAGTAAGGAGTCTTGAATAAATTGAAATAATAATAAAAAATACATAAATACTATAAATATAACATTATATTCAATTTTACTAAAAAAAACGATGTTGGTTAAAGAACAACCCATTTACTAAAAATGATATCACATCGATACTCAAATATTTGCTACAGAAGCTTTTTAAAAAACCATTATTATGTAAACAAAATAAATTAAATCAACTGTTACAGATAATGGTATCAGTTAAGAAATGGTAGATAAAGAATCGAGGAAAAAGACAAAAATATGTTTAAGCGTAATTCATGTTTCAACAGATGTTTTAGGTAGGTTCGCAAAATATCTATACTAATGTTACTTCCGGAGCCCTAATTTTTTAAGTATTTTTAACAAATATCAAGTATAATGAAGTAATCATATGTAAAAGCAATGCAAGCGACAGTCTTACCCTCAAGTTTGAACCTCCTAGACCAGAGGTGTTACAGGCAACCTTGTAATTATTCAGACATGATCTAAGTTTCATAACACAATTACAGGTTACGGGTCCATTCAAGTTTAGGTGATGCCATACATAATAAATAAGACATCATCAAGATTGTCCCATCTATGATCCTAAACTGACAAACTTTATTAATAGTTGCATTAAAAGCCTAATTATTAATAAACAGCATTTCATTTTCATGAAGAAACGTTTGTTGAATATTTTAAATCGTTAAAACTTTCCTCACAGTACCTTTGGTTTTAATCATCGAATGCGGGTGCTTGTACATCAGCGCTTATCTTCCGACCAATTTCCTTGTTAAGCAACTTGTCACAAATTGCGCGTTTTTTATCTTTAGTTAACATTGGAATTAGGTTTCCGAGTATTCAGTCAAACAACATTACGATTAGAAACGCTATCGAATACAAAATGAAAATTCGAAAACAATAGAAAACGAAGACCTGCGTGGCGCAATGGTTACCACTGGAATGGACTGCCAATCGGAGGTTCCCGGGTTCGATTCCCGGCGAAACGGAGATTTTGAATGAGTTTAAATTTCTGTTCTCGGTCTGGGTGTTTATGTTTGTCTTTGTGTGTTTCCATCGTACCCACGATACAGATATATACTATAGGATATACTGTGGGGCTATGAATGTGAAACGTTATAGAAGCCGTTTTATGTCTAAAGGCTGGCGAAACAAAATAAAATACTCTATGTGAACGTTATTTTACGATTTATTATGATTATAGTAGCCTTGGGGATCTTAAACTAAATGATGGTGAGACAGCGAGCCTTGTTGTTAGGAAAATAAATGTAACGGAATCCAGGCTTTGAAAACGAAGCCATCTATTTTTGGTTAATCTGTCAATCAAGGACGCCCACACATTGAGGCTTATTCACCGGTAAGTCAAGTTACAAATATCAGTGTAGCTTCGGGATTAAGAATAGAGCTACGGTATCCACTGCCTGATCGTAAAAGGCGACTAAAAGGGAGCTTCCGGGGTTGTGGGCGGCGAAAGTGGGAGCTCAATCCGTCCAGCCAGCAGCCCCGGGAAGGACGGCGGTTCACATCTGCTGTCCCGAAGATGGGCCCATTCAGAAGCGTCGCGCGTGGAGGACACCGGTTCGTTCAACTGGAGATCCTGCCCAAGCATAGAGGCAGGCCACCGAGGGGGTTTTAGTGCGGTACAAATCCCACATAACCCGGTATCCCCTCCCAAGGTGCCGGAAACCTTTTGAAGGTCTCCCCCCCCCCCCCCCCAATTTTTATTTCTATGGAGTAGCAGACGAGCATGCAGTGGTGATGACTCTGATGGTGATGAGCACCTTACCACCTAAAATACAATATAATTACTTCACAGCAGAAGTTGGTACGGTGGACTTTTGAAGGCTGGATGGAAGTTAAGTTACATGCCTGTACACTTTCTGAACCGACTACAAACTTAATTTCGGTAGGCGCCTAAGATAATAACAATAACATCAATGGTGTCCTCGCAATTGGCCGATGATCATCATTACTCACTTTATATTCAACGCCATAAATTGACAAATTGTCTGTGATTACACTGTCACTCATATTGTAAAATTGCAACCTAGGACAGTGCACGTTACTCAGATAGCACGTAACGAGGAAATGCGTGGTAAATAAATAAATTGTCCTGTTTGATACTCCAAACTACTCCGGCGCCATATAACTTCAAAAAATATGTTTAATTAAATGTATTCTTATAAAATAAAATAAAAAACTGAGCATTTAAATAAAACGTTGTTAATGTTTGAATGGTTGGTCCACGGGGAATGCGCGGTTTGTAATCCATTATAGGATGCTCATAGAACAAAGTGAAATATGTATGTAGTAGCGCCAGCCAAAGAGATCGACAAAATTGAAGGAGTTATCCAATCGAAATGCATTTTCTGTCATTTTACTTAATTCCATTTCGAAAACCTTGAAACAATTCTAAAAAAGAAAATTTTATAAAGTTTAGTGAGATATGAACGTTGCTATCGTGATAATTTTATTTCTATTTCTGTTGCGTTAACATTGTCTCATCTCATTCCTGCAATATCTGTGTAGGATGCTGATGCGATGACGGCCTTAATATTATTATAGTCTTTATTGCAAAGGCAAAGGTCAAATGTTTTACCCCATAATCACAAACACCTTTGACTGAACATCTCTCCTTAATCCAACTCCTACAATTTTTTACTGAAAGAATGATTTACTTCAAATTGTCGATGGAGCTTTATGAAATAAACACACTTCTAAGAAATCTTAGTGTGCGTGTTTTCTAAAATAGAAAGGGTCTCAGATTTCTGTTCGACACGCATTTCCGGAAGAAATTCGTCACAGAAATAATACAGACTGAAGAAGACCATCTGAGTCGTGTCGACTGGTAATATAATGTATCGTGTTAGGGAAAACCAGTTGAATATAAAACCGAAACCCTCACGTCATGTAGTCAATTTATTTTATGGTTTTATATATTGTAATGACAATTATTTCACATACATGTATATCACATACATATTCTTTAGGCATCTCTAGGCCACAAAAAAGGTCATAAACAAGACTTTAACCCAAATGGAATTACAAAAATTCTTTTAAACCCACGCGAACCTGTAGCTCTCCTAAGTAAAATTCAATGCAGAGAGCAAAGTACAGACATAATTGCGAAGTGCTCGAATTTCATTTTCTTTCTGACGTCATTAGGCGACGTGGGCCGCGTTCAAGTTACTGGGCACACCTAAGTAAATAGCTCTACTGATAAGCTACGAGACTAGTCATTAAAGGAGGCACCAAAAGCGTTCTTAATTGAAGAACATTAGTTACAGACCATATTGTTATTAATTGAAATTCGAGACCGGATCATTAAATTATTCAGAAATCATAGCCAAACCTATCCACTACTTCTGCTACAGCATAAGTACAGAATATTTAAACCATACATTTATATATATACACAAGAAAATCACCTTATAAACCGTAAAAGCAAAACAAACGTATTTTGTCGTAAAATTTTAAATCAATATAGGAGTCACCTGTTGCTACCCGTCAATCGGCCTCTTCACTTTTATCAAACTACAAATCAAAAGAGGAAATATGTGTGAAATAATCAGGATGATCCGTTGGCAAATGTACTTGTTCATTTAAAGTCGGTACAGAAATCTGGAGTGAAGCCACGTAAAGCCATTTTCGTTCACTCCAACTGACGTCATCGGTCTAATAAACGACTGTTTATGAATAACGTGGTCGCTGTCACGAATTGCATCACCTGAATACTTGAAAGCTGTTGATATACATCATAATATGGTACATGTAATAAAGGGATATTAGTCATCGATAGGAATTGATAGTGTTCACCTATCTGGGCGTATAGTCGGTTCAGTTAAGGCACTTTTTTATTTCGTATACAATTCATAAAGGTATGGTCATAGAATTTTGCGGTGCTAAATCTCATGGCAACGAACAATACAAGCCCAAAAGAAAAAAAATCAGAACGGTGGGAGTTCTACCCATTATCGAAAGACAGGTTAAGCCTCACCAAGAAGCGTAGCAAACTTTGCGTAATCTTTTAGGAAAATGAACATTAAAACGTGATCATTTAATTAAGTTCAAAACAAATTCCAGAGCCTCTATAAATAAAACCTATAGCAAAGTCCGTTAATTTAATTTTTAACTGTCTAGGAGAACTTACCACGGTTGCACAAAAGTTGCGTCCGTAAAAAATGTTTCACAGAGTAAAAAAACAAAGCGAGTAAGTTCACGGCCGTCGAGTTACTCAATTTTAGCTGTTTACACGTTGTCGGGCAAAGATCTTGTTCGAGGTGACGCTTAAATATCAAAATTATTACAACATAACTGGTCATTAAATAAAACGGATCGTAAAAGCCATTTTAGGAGGAAACTACGATGTTTCTGTGACTGCACGGTTTTTCAAGGCAAAGATAGTGAGTCAATGGCTCCAATGATAGTGCAGGAAAATTTGCCAGATGTTATCATAGCTCCGCGTTGAGTATCCTAAATTAAATTAAGGATTAGCGACAATATTAAATTTAAAATAATTGCTTTTGTACAGGATCTGCGATAGAAATTATTTATGTTTGTATGTATTATTATTGTTTTTTTTTTACTTTGGTACGGTTATATTTAATTATTATTCTTTTCTGTACACACTAAATTTGTCTTTTTTTCACATCTTCTATCCATTCCTGGTGCTGCTGGAAGAAATTTCTTTTAGAAATAAGCAGTACCCTGTACATATTTTTCTCTTCTGTTGTCGTGTCTTATAATATCTTTGTGTACTAAATAAATAAATAAAAAAAAGGGGGATTAAAATATGTAAAATTGATTGAAGGTTACTACTTACAAGTAAGTAATCATACACAAACTGGTATTGTGCTAATTTGAAATTCGAATATGTAAATGTAACGTGCTTTAAAAAAAAACTGTATGAAATGACGGATATTCTCACAGAGGGTTGCGGTTTCTGTGGCAGAAAATGTATGAGAAGTCATCTATTGATAACGGCAAAGGAAGTCGTCACGGACGGCGCTGCATTGTCATGAAAGCAGCCAACACATTGTCCATAGTTACCTAGGTTCTAGCGCGGGAACATATATTGATTTTATATAAAATGGCGCTTGAATAATAAAATTTGCTATGTCACCACAATCTGGTCATGATTTAAGCCTACAGCACAGGTATCCCCTAGACCGGTACATTATTCTTTACATATTCTACCATGCAACATGGCGGCTTCAAATAAAAGATCAGCTAAACTCTCTAAATCACATGTATTTAAAACAATCTAGTCATTATGAGGCTGCATGTATGTATAATCAGCTAGTAGCTAACTAGCTGATTATACATGAGGTATATAAATGTGAAAAAGAAACCGATTCGAAATGGGTCTAAAAACACATGCCAACTGAATAGAATTTACCGAAAATAACACATTTTTTTGTAGTAACGATGTATCATTGCTTTATATTTTCAAAGTACGATAATTTAAGTATTTTTAAGCTGTCGTTTTTGTGTAATACTTATCTATTATAGTTATAGTAAATACATATCATTGTAACAAATAAAATGATAGAACTCTGCACACGTGACGCCTCTTACGATCACGAAAGAGTCGTAAACCATTTAGTTCGATCCTAAGCCGATTGCTGATTCAAAATCCTTGTGTATTTGGAACCGAAATAAGCCACCAAATCGGGTGTTATCCGTGTAAACATGAATTTGAATATTAAGTAGGGAATTGACAAATAATACTGAATATTCTATTATAATAAGAAGGCTTAGTGTCAATAAGCAGGCATAATCGTCTTGTGGAATAACTTTGGTGTAATATGTATTTTATCAATCTAAAGTGCAACTATAAGCAGCTTTACTGCAAAGAGCGACGTAAAAATTCAAAACAAACATATGGAACAAAAAATTCCTAAGGTAACTTCAGTAAATCAATGGTAGACGATATCGAAAACACAGCTTGATGGCTAGAAACACTTCTGAACCACATTGAACACAATTATAAGACTGAGAAGGACCAATATTCGTTCGACCTCGAGAAGTTTAGTACTTTCATGTCCCAAATCAGCAGCTGATGTTGTAATTGTAATAAAATTTCAAATTTCAGCTACCGTGCTCCCAAACGTCGCTTCGTCGTACACTAGTCACGTTGCACATTCCAAAACTCTTCGATCGAATTTGTTTTGTATATTGACCATGACGACATAAATCTATGTATTTGTCCACCTCGTCTAAACAATGAGTGACGATCATAGAAATGTGCAAGAAGCTGAATGTTTTATGAGAAGAGTTCAAGGCACTCAAGGCCTCGCAAGTAGCTTTGGGCTTCGATTATTGATTTATAGTATGAAGCTGTTAACAACGTACTGAGTAAACGATCAACAGTCGGTCAGTAGTTGGAAGGATGACCGCAGGAACGAGCGTGGTTCCAAGATTCACGGTGTTTCGTATAGATATATTATTATGCAGTATAAGTCTTTTGTTCCACGAACCCAGTCTAACGCAATTCTAGAGGGTGTAAGCACGTGCAATTTTGGATCTGTGTATATATCTCAGGTTGCTATATTTATGGTTGGTTATAATTATAAGAGCAAATTATTATAATATCTGATGACTGAATGGTGATTGGTGACAATGGTGACCCCACAGTCTTGGAAAAATGGCATTCGTAAGATCAATGTGGCAGATTCGATCAGTAAAGCTATCAGTATTTAGTAGTCATAATTAAAACGGAAGGCAGCTCTCGTTCAATGAAGGCTCGAACCACCGGTTTCAGTATTTTTTATTAACAATTAGTACGCTAACCAGCGATTTCAATAATCGATAACAATGCGTATTGTATTTATTGATCATTAAATATTTTGATCTTGAGAATACAGAGCGGCGTCTGTTCGAGTTTCCAAATAAAAAGCAATACCAGGCAATTCGAATAGGAATAAAGGGAGTAAAGTTGGATAATAGAATCTATCCTGTAAAAACTACACTGCACTATGTTTGAATTGGTTCAAAGAAAACTGTATTTAGGAGCATAAAACTGGATAAAAAATTACAACCAAATTTAGACAACATACCGAAACGAGTTTAAGGTTTTTTATCGGAGACATGAGCAATATATGTGTCTATTATTTTGTGACTTAACTTGCTAGTGAGTAAAAGGATCACTATCACCGCAATTTACTGCTGGATGACTTTTGAAGAGTTTTAACAAAAAAGTGAAATACATATTGACAAAGTAACTATACTTAACCGAACGTCTTCAGAAAAATATGGAGACCCTTAAACAAACCTTCGTGATTTTCAATATCTCGTCATAATAATTCTCAATAACTCTTGGGGTGATTACCTAGTAAGTATTCAGAATTTAACTTTTGCGGCTTTTCAGAACGAGCCTTAAAAAAATTTAATATCTAATAAAACTAGCAAACAAAACTCTAGGCTAGGCTAGGTCTTAGGCCTCAAGTTCTAGAAGAGACTGAGGATCTTGCTACCTAATCAAATGAATAAATGAATAATCCCAAATGATATAGAATGAGCTGACCGATATCCAAATTTAATCAATGTAAGCTAAACAATATCGAATCGCCTACATCTCTGGGGTGCTATCCAAACATTACATCCAAGGACATAATAGAAAAGCTATCTCTTGCTCCCTTGTGTCAAATCACTGTGATCAGTGATTGTGTGGAGCCTGTGGAGGGCAACTTACTGTGTATTTGGGTTAGTTAAGACATGATTTGTGAGATCTTGATGAATGTGTTTACTTACGCTAACAAAAACGCCATTATCGCCATATGAAAGGAAATGATTAATTGTGTTTATTAATAGTGGGAAAATACATTATCGTTTCACATTGCGTTTACGCGCAATCGATTGTTAAACTGAGACATAACGAATTTCTTCTATTCTTTGTGATATACCTTTAAGGGTGAAAATTAATGACTTTTAATTCAAATACAATTTGTATGGGTATATTTTTTTTTAAATAATTTTAATATTTAAATAAGAGCAGGCTTAATTGCAGTACGTCTTGGTGGGGACATACATTCAGTCTCAGACTGGACTAAGAACGAACTTTAAATCTCCAAGTATGTATGTATTTATACGTTGTTTGTATGATGTGATGATATAATTGATATTTTTTTATTTTTGCAAATGCTTATTGCCGCTTTAGTTTAAAACGCTAGGGATGCTTCTGTTACCAAGGGCAAACATACTTCCGGTCATTACAATTTGGTGGTTCCGACACCTGCCGCTCATTGCCCGACATGATCATATTAAGGTAAGTAGTTCAGACGTTGATAAATTATCGGTATTTTTTGCCACTCGTATGAAATAATGGAATGCCAACGTAATATGTCAAGTTTTTTCAGCGAACTTTCAAGGAGGATTGTAGTCCTTTGCCACCTGATGGCGCACCCATGAGGAAGACGGTCTCTTCGTTTCTATCGTTACAGTGATATTGACACTATCTCAGATAGGTATTCTACGCTAAACAAAGTAGCATGAATTACGAAGCACTGCATTAATTAACGCTACACACACACTCATAGCCCCACAGTAGGATACTCTGAATCGTGGGTGCTATGGACACACAAAAACACAAGGAAACAGACGCACACACTAGAAGACTTCTATATCCATTATTTTGATATCTCCCTCGCTGCGGATCGAACCCAGGATCTATTTAATGCACGGTAAATCGGCGTGGACATTACGTTGCGCCATAAGGGTCCGTATAGATAACATGAATATGTATATCCTACGTAGTTTTATGCCACATTGTCTGAGTAATAACAAAGTAATATGAATTTATGAATTGCGTAAATGGGTATCTGTCGAGAGCGGTGAGCTATCAGTAGCTGAGGAAACATAGTTACATTGGCTACTCAACTGTAGATATAGAAAATGAAGACTGACAGTGATTATGTATGTACAATGGTTGAACATTTTTGCGCTACAGTGAGCTATAATTCACTTCGCTGCGTGTAGTTATGTATTTTGAATTAAAACATTTCCACGATGTAGGTCAATGTGAGAATGTGGGGTTGAAGGCAATTGCCAAACACTTCTATAGCGGGATAAACTTGAAACGTATCCATATAACGTGGCAATGTTAAAATTATAATATTTGGAAATTGGATTGGATTTGGATTTTGGAATCCTGATATTTTTCATAAATCTTCAAAAATTCGAAATTCATTAAGGATTGAATAGTACAGTTCCCTGTCCATTCTGCCTGGTTCTTGAGTAGAAAATAAAATCGCAAATACTAAAATTTCGAACCCAGATGTTTCATTTAGCTGAAATAGCGCCTACAGTAGTTGAAGCAATCCAAGGTCAACAAATAATTACGCTGTATTTCCGCAACAATCATGCTAATGTTTACATTTTAATTATTTACCAAGTTGTCATAGTGATTTGTCCAGAAATATTTAGATTGAAATGGAAAATAGAAATTGGCAATGAGATCGAATGACGCCAACAAAACCACTTTGGAACATTTGAAAGATTTCCAAAGACATGGTCATGCAATAAATATTTCCTTTAAAATAGTTTTTTTCTTTCTTTTTTTTATACTCACAATGTTATCTTTCATAACCTAAAGAATTTTATAATATGGGCAAGCTCGAAAGTGTGGATATTCCTATTCACATAATCGTCATTAAAAAGTACATTTTTTTTTCAATTCTTAAGAGGCTGTATACGATTTTTTGCCGATTTAGCTGATTTCACACAGGAGATTTTGCAGATAAAATACAGTCTGTAAGTTTTATTGCACAATATGACTGATCATTTCAATAATAAACTAATAATGAGCCACTTTTTAATTTTTATTACATTTCTTTGCTTAATAGACCTGAAGACAGTGATAGTTTTGTAATAGGTATAGAATATTGCATATATCCAAATAATTATAAAGTCTAAACAGATCGAAAAAAATGCCATATATTGCTGTAAAAATCACATACATAGTCACTTTTTGCTACTCTCATACAAAAAATATTAGTAAAAAAACATTGAGCTTAGTCAATTTTGAGAGAAAATGGGCCATTAATTGCATTTGATTTCTGCAAATTGGAATAATCTTTCATAAAATTTATTTGTCATAAATACACTTCAGTTCATTATCAATCTGCTACCTAAAAAAAATTAAATTAATAATGAAAATTTGGCATTAAAAATCTTTTAATGTAACCTAAATCTCGCATTATAATTCTTGATGCAAGTTAAAAAAGTGGCTAATGTATTAGATTATTAATGAAATTATAAATTATATTTTGCAATGAAACTTATGCAAATACTGTAATTTAACTACAATATTTCATTTGTTAAATCAGGTAAATAATCGAAATCGGCAAAATTTCATATAGAGCCTCTTAAGGAGGTTGCACTTTATTAGATGTTATTTTTAATATCATTTTATCATGCAAAAAAAAATTGAAATCTTGTAATTATAATAATATTGTTTACCTTATATATTATAAAGAGATCATTTATTTAGTAAAATACAAGTTTTCCTCGCCCCTGCAGTATATTTGTAGTGTGACCATCTCCCATTTTAATAATACTGTGATTATGCAAATATATACAAAAAATATTCTTGCATTTGGCAGTAATGTGCAGTAAATATAATTATATAAGAATAGTATTAATATTAAATTCAATTTGTTTATAATGCCACGAGGGCTTCTATCATTGATTGAGAACAGGGAAGCCAGGTTTGAAAACTGAAAAGCCAGACAAACTTGTTGGTTTAGATATATACATTTATACATACATTTTAATAATAAGGTTGAACAAATTCTTTGAAGGAATTTGTATTATGTTTAATCAGTCTACATTACACAGTCTGCATTATACAGTCTCGGCAAAAGTAGTACAGGCCGCCCTCCAACCAGGTGGACTGACGACCTGAAGACCTGAAGACAGCGGGTAGTCGCTGGATTCAGAAGGCCCAGGACCGGGAGGAGTGGCGAAGTGTGGAGGAGTGGCTTAGGGGAGGCCTATGTCCAGCAGTGGACAGTAAAAGGCTGATGGATGGATGGATGGGATCTACATTAATTGAATTATGTATATATTACTCTACTGCCACCAGCCACTGTTGCTGTAAATGGAGGCTGATGACACATTGAATACAAATAAAAAAAGCATAATGAATCTCTGACTGTCTAGATAGCCCAGATGCACATCATCAAAAGAATAATTTGTCTGGCTTTATCCAGCAAGTGGCAATGCTAATTGAATAGATTGAAGAAATATACACAATAACACTCTAAAGTTTTATAAAGGGAATTTACATTATTTAATAAGTCAGTCTGACAAAGTACCTACCTAATTGTTAATTTTCATAATTATTATCTGCACAGCTGAGTTCATGGCAAAGTTTATTTGTGAAGACAAGTATTGAGACATTTTAGTAAGTTGATATTGCTTTCCGACTGAGTGGGTGTATGATCGAAAAAATTCCATTATTTGAAAATATGTCATTAGACTTATATGAAATATATGCCATTAAAAGAGAACATAAAACATGTTCAATTTTGATGGGGAACTGATGGTCACACTATACTAAATTGCTTACAGAGCAGTCCCAGTGACTAATCCTTGTAGCTTTAATTTCCTTTAACTACTGTACCATATCAAATGACCTCCACAATTACTCTATCACATGGAGTTTAGTAGACTAAATATAATTTAATTTCTTTTTAATTGTAAAGTTACTGCTATATTTTCAAAACTCTATATATATTTTTATATGAAATTCATGACAGTTTAATCCAATTGCATATTTACATGCATTTTATGATAATAGCTGACAAATAATACATTTGCCCAAATCTTCCACCATATTTTGGCAAGCCAGAGAAATGCTGCAACAATATAAGGCTCAATAATTACATTTTGGACTGGAATATATACTAATATTCACTGTCCTTAACAGCAAAAATCTAAATAGTTGTATGTGTGATGTTTAGCTCGTTACAAAATAGAGGACTTGTACAAGGTGATCTCAATGATTTTATTCATTACAATTCTAAGTATGTACATGCCCTCAACAGCTGGTGATTATACAAAAACAGGTATAAATTTTAAAACCATGAAGAAATATAGTTGAAGCAGAAAGTAACACATGGTATGTGGGAATGTAAACAGTGCAATCATAGAATTCAGGACTCACATTTCACTGAGTTCGCTTTGGTACCTTCCTAAATGCATTCACTGAGACGCCTGAGGAGCGCCAATGGGTTCAGACGCTGGCCGCGCGGCCGGCGCGCGCCGCCTGCTAGAGCGCGGCGGACTCCGGCGCCATGAGCGGCGACAGCGGGCCCGCCACGCGCCGTCCGTGCTCCAGCTCGAAGCGCAGGTCCGGCGACGCGCGCCGCGACCCCACCGTGCCGTCCTCCGGCAGGAACGTCGCCACCAGCAGCGCACATATCACTAGCAGCGCACCCAGTACAAATGGGGGCCCCGGGACCAACCTCACATACTTCTCCTGCTCAGGACGTCCGTCCACTCCAGCAGTCGCGTGATCCTCGTTCAAGTCCACGTGGAACAGGTAAAAGATCACTCCGAACATTGCCGGTCCGAGACCGTTGCATAGGCCGCGAACCCCCGTCACCATACCCTGCACTACACCTTGTCTGTCGGCACGGCTGTTCACCGACACGTAGGCGCTGATCGCCGGGTACGTGATGGAGCCGAGAGCCGCCAGTACCCCTGCCGCCCACATCATCCATGTCCGGCTGCCGAAGCCATACCACATGAGCTGCAACATCTCAAACAGGAGTCCCACCATGATCGTGTGTTTCGCTCCGAGCGACCGCATCAGAAAGCCGAGAACCACTTGCACTGCAATACTGAGAACACCCACTATCGCGATGAATATAGCCACTTGCGACACGCCAAAGCCCATCACAAGTTTCAAGTACACAAATATGCACGAATACTGTCCGGCTTCGGGTAAGTACGAGAGAAACACGGCCACGCACAACATTAGCACCGTACGCTCCGCGCCCACCTTCCTCAGGGCCGCAAAGGGGTCCGCCTGCTCCCAGCTGATGGCAGGGCCCCAGCCGGTCGGCCGGACCTTCTCGGGGAGGCTCTCGGGCACCGCGACCATGATGAAAAACACGTCCAGCACCGCTACAGCCGTGGCGAGGGCGACGACCAGAGATTCTCCGTACCGGTCCATGAGGTAGGCGCCTAGCGCGGGCGAGATCACCATGCTGGCGGCGAACGTAGCCGACACGAGGCCGTAGGCTCGCGAGCGCTCCGTCTCCGTCGTAACGTCGGCGACGTAAGCGAACACGATGGAGAAGGTGACCGCGAACACGCCGCTGATGCTGATCATTGCGAAAAACCACCAGGTGTTTATCGTCATAAGTGGGATGGGCGCGCACGTAAAGAACACCGTCACCAAAAGGAAGAATTTGCGACCCCACACGTCCGAGAGAGCCCCGATAAGTGGAGCTGACAGGAATGACAGAATGCCTTTGATGCCCATTATGAGGCCGTTCATGAGAAATGTGTGGTCCGGGAAGGTGACGTTGAGCACGGCTATGATCGGCATGGTGAGCAGGCCCCACGCGAAAAACTCCAAAAAGATAACCACGAGAGCGTGGAAAACCGAAGGCTCACCGATGCCCGACATTGTCATAATCCCGTCTTTCATAACAGTTTTTCTGTTTCGTATCACCATTTCTACTTCGGTTGTAGTTGTCTTCGTGGGCGTCATTTAAGATTAGATTTGTTTTGTTTTCCTATTAAACTACTTATTTTAAAGACATATTGAAACCCTAAGCACTACATTGATGAAAACTTGATGAAAACGAGCAAGTATAAGCAACGTCAAAAAACCACTGAAATTGAAATGAAAAATGAAAAACAACTCGATATTTGTGTTGCCAACTTAAGGATTTAACAGATTAGATAGACAAAATAAGATAATTTATTTATTTGAATGATAATATTTTTCTAACTATAACTATAACTAGGTATATTTGTGTTTGGCGAATATGTAAAAATACGAAAAATTAAATGAGTGGATTTTATTAACTCATGATAAAATAAAGTAATAATAATATATTTTTATGTATGTTAGATTAGAGTACGATTTTCCGAATTATCCATAGACATTGATGGCATGACATTTTCTGTGGCCCTCAGTGTGACCATTTGTGGCAGATTTCTGCCATTTTGGCAGATTTCACTCCTAAATTTTGGCTCTGGCAGATTAAAGTGACGGATTTGGCAGATTTTGAAGATTTTAGGAATCACGAGATTTTGAGTCATAAAATCTCATAATTTAAATGTATAATGAGTATTTTTTCTAAATTTAACATTTGGTATAATATAACGTAGATCGATAGATAGGAGAAAATGCAAAAGCTTGGATGTTTGTTGCAATCATCAATCAATCGTGCAAAAACAGAAGGGGGGGGGGGGGGGGGAGGAGTCCTGGGTCCGATTACCGGTGGAACAGAAATTTGAATAATCAGTTTAAATTTCTGTTCTCGGTCTGGGTGTTTGTGTTCCTGTCTTTGTGTGTGTCCATGGTAACCACGACATAGAGTAACGAGACAGGGTAACGTGTGTTTAACGTTTAGTTCAATCATTATATTATCACTGACTTTAATTTCATTCTATTGACCTATCTAATTGACATTTCATTGATTTATATTATTATTGATCATTAAATTGTTTTTTTTTTCATGAAGAAATTTTTTATATTAGTATTGGATATTGTTAACCCCCCTCCCCTGTTATAGCCCAAAAAAACTCAAGTGTGGCAGATTTGGCAGAATTTGACAGAATTTGGCCCAGCCTGTGGCAGATTTGGCAGAATTTAGGCCCAGTCTGTGGCAGATTCGCCAATTTTGAGATGGTCACACTGGTGGCCCTAATGTCAAAGTGTTTGTCGAGAGTTTTGGCGGGAAGTCTGAGGGAACAAGTTGTGCTCTTGTTTTATTTTCATTTTATTAGTGTATTTTTGAGTTATATCGGATAAAGTTGATGGCATTTTGCTCGATATAGGTTAATGAAAGTGCACGAGTGTTGCGAAATAAAATAACAGTGCGAAAACTTGTTTTTTCGGCTTGCCTCCAAAATTCCATCGGACATGTTCTGGTAAAGTAGCCATCACTTTACTTGAACATTTGACTGACTAGACTGACTGATACCTGACGACTAACTGACTTTTTTCTACGACTATAGTGATGCAAAAATTTTACTTGACGCTGGCGATATGCACAGAGTTTGCGACGCTATTATTAAAATTGAAAAGTAAATATTGAATGGCTGAAAGGATTTTTATCCAATGCCGTAAAACGAAAAAAAAAAAGTGTTTGTCAAACAAAAATGTCAAACTGAATTGTCAAAAGACCAAAAGGGGGAGGTCTTGCAGGCGTTATCGAATTTTTTATTTATTGAAATAATCCCATACTAACTATGGTAAAAACTATTTTTTGTACACTATTTTTATTAATAGGTGTTCCTAAGACAATAAATTTGTTTGAACCTTGCACAGATCCGGTTCATCTTGATTCAAAACCGTGCGGGTAAGACTCGCCTGGCGAAATGGTACATGAACTTCGATGATGACGAGAAACAGAAGTTGATCGAGGAAGTGCACGCCGTAGTGACCGTCAGGGATGCAAAGCACACTAATTTCGTGGAGGTGAGCACATTTTAACCAGCCGTGGACCTGGATTCATTTTTGGTGATACTCCATCACATTAATTTTTTCTCATTCTTTGAATATACGTGTTTAACGCAATAGTTAAGCTCAACGTGCGCCGGTTAATTATGTGTACAATCTTGTATGTTGATAATGCCAGCTTGGCAAAGGACATAATATTATTAAGTATGACATATATGACTTTAGTTTACTATCTACAATTTTTCGTCTAAAAACTAAATCTTCTGACTGATTTTTGAAGTAAATTAGAAGTAAATACCTTTTAATACTTGCATTACAATTCCCAAAGTATACAAAACTTTCATCAGGCTTTATTTTGTTGAACTCCATAGGTAAAAACTACTTTGCAACAATCTGTAATCAAACTAAACAAAGCAACATCAGGGTTATTGACTCTACAATGGTCACTGAGTAACTATAGAGAGTGCATGTATCTTATGTGGTAGGGAGGGAGGTGCTATTGCATGAAAAAGTACACACCATCATTATGTTCTATTTGCAGATTGTTGCAAAGTAGTTTTTACCTAACTTTATATACTTTCAATAGTTTCATGAAAAGGCTAAGGAGCTTATTGCCGAATATTTTTTCCAGTTCAGAAACTTCAAGATAGTGTACAGGAGGTACGCAGGGCTGTACTTCTGCATATGTGTGGATGTAAATGACAATAACTTGTGCTACCTTGAAGCAATCCACAACTTTGTAGAGGTCCTCAATGAGTACTTTCACAATGTTTGTGAGCTCGATTTGGTCTTCAACTTCTATAAGGCAAGTATTGTTATACTTTCTCAAACTTCTTTTTTAATTTCAATATAAGTAAACAGATTGACAAATTACTGTGTAAACTCCATGTAACATCACTGTATTTAACAACTCCCTAAAGTGTCAAAATCAATAGGCTTTGGATGGTTTAGCTTGTCTTCCATACAATGATACACTCTACATAGTATTACACCCATTCTCAATAAAGACAACAATTGAGTAATAAAGAGTACCTTTCAAGTTGCTAAAATTAGTAAAAACTGCAGCTGTGTACGTTCATTTGTCACTCTTATCTTCGCCCACAATAATCTCGACAGTTGGCAACATGTTTACCAAACTTTCTAAGAAATATTAGTTCTTTGTTTACAAATTGGGATTGCTTGCACGTGCACGTGTAGACTGTTGTTAACCATGACTAATAACTTGGAGTCATGGATTATCTATATGTTATCATAATTTTATTGTAGTTGCTCAAAAACTTGCACACTATAAATATGGCTAGTAAAAGTTGACAAACCGCATGTAAATTCATGACCAAATTGAGTTAGTAAATTTTTCATATTATATTTTTGCCACAAACATGAAGAATGAATAAAATATCTTTGATCTTAGCTTTTACAACCTAAATAAACAGCAGATCCTTGCATATAGTTTTAATAATGCATTATGGAATCCCAGAAAGTAAAGTAAAAATTTACATTTACAGGCTAGAATAAAAAAAAACAATTTTTGTTTCAGGTTTATACAGTAGTTGATGAGATGTTCCTGGCTGGCGAGATTAGAGAGACCTCACAGACCAAGGTCTTGAAGCAGCTGCTCATGCTTAACTCCTTAGAATAGACCTATATTCCATTTTTTGTTGATAAATTGTAGTGTCTAACATTATTGGTTGCAAATGGATGACAAAATGTTCAATGATGTAATGTTAGTATTGGCAAGAGTTAACAAGTTTTATAAAACTGCTATTGTAGAAAATAATTTTGTTAAGCAATATTATGCATCAAGAGTTGAACTGAATATTCATTTGCAACATAAGCTCTTTCATGAGGATTATTCAATCTCCAAATATTTAGATAAATATAGCATAGGTTTACAGTTAAATCTTAAAATTAAATGTATATTATGATGCTGTAGCTATTATTGTGAGTATAAGGATGAATATATAAGTTTATGAGATTGCTACATAATTTTTCTTTATCTTTTAAAAGAATTTTTTTTCAAAGCTAAATTTCAAATTTACAGTTTTATGTAAGTAATTTACTTTCTTAGGAACGAACAGTAACAAATATATACAATTTGGTTAATTTTAACTGTTTACATTGTAAATTATTCTACTTGGTATGTTGTTATTTAACTTTCTAATTTAAATTAAGTGTACTTTAGGTAACACATGGCAAATCAACAACAAAGCATAGATTTTTATCCCTTATAAACCTGTATAAATAATTTTTAGTGCAACACACATATAAAGAGCCCTTTGATCGAGAGCCATAGGCTTACAAGTTCCTTATGTTAAAAAGAAATAAAATACTCATTCCATTACAAGTATTGTAACAATAAGAATTTGTTAATGTTCTCTTTATTGTCTATTTTGTTTATTAGGACTTTTAAATTGATTTAGTTACTTCAAGCAATTTTGAAAAAGTGTTCTAATATTCCACTGATATTTAATTATTGTGAGCTTCTGTTAGGGAGCTGTGTGGCGAAATGTGCAGACTTATTATTAAGGCATATTAAGGTACCATAGTATTTAAATGAAAGTAAACATGTTAAACAAGATGTATTTATTTATGAAATGCATAAATGTATAAAGTTATATCAATATATTACAAAATTCTAGTACAATTGTTTTATTTTAAACGATATTTGACTAGTAATAAGTAGGTTTACATAAAATAGTACTGTTAACATTTAGGTGTTATATGGAGTTCTCTCATTTCTTATATAAATCTTTTTAAGTTAATTCAACCCGGTCTTAGACCAAATCAATTGAGATACTTTTATTGAGCTGTCAAAACCATAGACTTAGGATATACTACCCTATACACGGTCTTAGACCAAATCAATTGAGATACTTTTATTGAGCTGTCAAAACCATAGACTTAGGATATACTACCCTATACACGAACATAGCGTGCGAGGGAGACGAAAATCTCTTACTGAGTTACAGCAAGATGGAAAACTTTTTGAACATTAAAGTAATCACACTATTCTGAGTATTAAGGATTTTTGGTATTTGGTTATTACTCTTAACAGTAAATCTAGTTTATATTTTTCTATTCCCACTCCCAGCTGTGGACTAACGGTTGGAACATCCAGAGGTCAGGGTGTCCGACGTGCGAAATTTTCGGTCCCATATCGAACTCACTCCATCTGCATAAAAATAAAATAATAAGAGTACTGCTAGTGACTTGACAATAAACAATGAAGCTACGGGGCCAGTATATACTGAACACCCCCTACATAAATGAAATTGAAATTAAAAAGGCGGCAGAAAACCAACAGCTTTCAATTAGTAAATGTGTAAATCATATACAACATGTTATCATGTACATACGAGTATGTATGTATAGGTGGTATAAAAGCAGTGACTTACGCGAAGGGCGGAATGCCCCTGGAGAGGTTGTGTGTGGGGCTGGCGACGGCCAGGAACTGGAACTGCGTATGCAGCGTGGCGCTCGTCACCTTGGCGTCCGTGGCGCCGTGGCTGCGGTGGCCCAGCGCGCGGAACGGGTACGTACCTGCATCACATAATTATATGTACTGTTTTATTTTTTTATTTGGTATTAGGTGGCTCGGGCTATGTCGGCCAAGGACTTTTTACTGATGTAGACTACTTGTACCTGTAGCCGGGGCACTACACTAATTGGTCGACAGTATAAACAAGCACATGGCCCAACGGCGCGTTCAAGCGATCTACGCAGCTGCGAAACGGGCGCGGTCGGGTGAGAGATCGGTGGCCGCTGGTGGCAAAATTCATGCGCTTTGTCATGCTTCCGAAGGCACGTTAAGTCGTCGGTCCCGGTTATCGATAGATACCAGCTGTTTAACCTTGGCAGAGGCCTCTGGTAGAGTAAGTTCCAGGCCTTCCCAATAATGAGGTGAGTTTCGAGCCTAGCAGTGGGATGTAAATGTGTTAATGGAAAATTTTAAACTGTTTAAATTAATTTAATATAATGTAATTTTAATGTGTATTTTTGGTCCTTAATTGAATTGACATTGACATTGTTGCTTGGAACGCCTTAACCTGCAAATATATTTTTGGAGGTCACATCTATGTGAATAGTTATGTAATTTTAAGGTGAAACTATTGTACCCAAAAATAGACCATGATGATGAAGATTAATTATTATTAATGATAAGAAGGGCGGCACTCGGCAGGCAGCTGACCGTTGGCAGGGTTGAGGTCGTTCCGTGCGGCGACGGCGTTGCAGGCGCTGTAGGGCGGCGCGCACGCGCAGCGCGACAGCGGGTCGTGCTTGTAGTCGTTGTAGCGCATCGTCCTAAACATGTCGCGGATGTTCCTTATGCCCGCCTGAAACACACAAACCAATTAGTACACTGCAGAGGATTTTAAATATAAATTGGTACACTATTTACTTGGTTCGGACGTTTCACTAATTCACATACAAAATAAATAGGTACTCAGTGAAATATATTTCTTTGCTATTTATTCTCCGTCGTGGTCTTCTTCTTCGCCATTAATGGGCAACTAATTGGAGAGGAGCTGCCAGGAGTCCGGTGTGGCGGACATTTTTTTTAATAATACTATATTTTTTTCTATTTATAATATATAATATGTTTTTTTTGTTATAATAAATAATTATTATTTTTAAATATAAATATATGTTTTTATTCCGACCCCGACGATCGAAGACGCCCTGCAGACCAAACTTTACAGTATGTTTTTTAGTTTTTTAAACAACATTTATTTTATTTCAGTGGATTACAAGACGAGCATCCAGGTCGCATGTGATTAAGTGACCGCTACAGCCTGTAACCTACACTCAACCTCAAACAAGCAGAGGTACCTAATTCTTGTCTGAAGCCGTATGCAGTTGCGCTGTTACTCCGGAGGCTGATGGTGGTTGAGTGGTCTCATTTAAGTCTGGCCGGCAACTTGAGATGTTGGTGCAGCGGTGGTACTTCCCGTAATGTTTTAAAAACTCTGTTCTCTCTTAAACCCGTCCCATAACGTCATTCTTGCGCTCTGAACTCCCAAAAATAGTATAGTACTAACTCGAACTCCTGTTCATGCCGTTCGTAACTTTGAACACGCTCGGGAAGTAAGATCTCTTGTTGGAAAGTAGCTAGAACATTGTATCTCGTCTATACTGACGACCCTGGTGTCGCAATGGTTCCCACGCCGGACTGCCTATCGTAGGGTCCCGGGTTCGATTCCCGGCGAAACAGAAATTTGAATGATGAGTTTAAAATTTCTGTTCTCGGTCTGGGTGTTTGTGTTTCTGTCTTTGTGTGTGTCCATGGCACCCACGACACAGGATATATCTACCTTACTGTGGGGCTAACTGTACTATACTCGGGTAGAAAGTTATAACCTGCTTGTTGGCGAAGATCTTGGCCCTGGGGTTGGTGCGATACCCGAACCAGTCACCGAAGGAGGCCACCCGCTCGTTGCCACCGCTCATGTTAAAAACGCGCGGAAAGTACGCGATGTTGTACGACGGGAAGTAACTCGTGCGTTTCAGCTCCTCTGTTCTGTGAGACAAGTGAAATGATCATGTCGTACGGAGGGAAAGCAAAGGTAAAAAAAAAAACCGTAAAACAACCAAGTAATTGCTTGCGGTCGGAACTTGCATAGACGCCAGCTAATGGTGAATAATTCAATGCGTATCCTGTACTTCGGAGTGCACATTGAGCCGTTGCTCTCAGTCCCTTTAACTGTAGTAAGCCGCGGTCAAACGTTGCATACATAGGATGATGAATTTAGAATTCTTTTACTTGTCTGGTTGTTAGTGTGTTTGTCTTTGTGTGTATCTATGACACTATGACAGAGAGTACCTACCTGTGGAGTTATTTTTTTATCTATTGGAACACAAGAACAGTACGCATGAGTTAAAAAAGGCTGCCCCTCGTATGGAAGTGTCCATGCCCTGGGCTGTCTGTAGTGAGAAAAATATAAAATGACCAAGGATAAAATAATTAAGAAACTATATAAAGTAGATAATTAAGAAAAAACAGCAAATAATTAAGAAAAAACCCAAGAAAATTCGTCGGAGCTTGCGGGAAAAATATTGATTTCAAATCGATGTTAAGTTTAAATTATTGACTGCTTTATCTATGTATACTCACAGGTCAGCTGCCTCAGTGTACCCGGGGAGCTGTTCTATCACCCACAGCAGCCCCGCTCGCACTTGACCAGCTTTCTTAGCCGTACTCGCTTTGAACTTGTTGTAGTCCACTATGTACCTGTTTGGACAAAATACTAATAAGTATGCTAAGTCGACTAAAATTAAAACTAACTTAGTAGGTACTTTTTCAAGAATAAGTTAGACTTGGAACGATATTTCTTAACAGTATTGCTTAGGAGTTTAAAGCCTGCAACAGATACGCGTGGCCTGCGGTAGCCGCGACACTCGCCGGTACAAAAAAATATACCGTGGCGGCCACAGCTTGCAGCGCCATTCGCTGCCTATTTTTCATAATGTACAGACTTCCAAGTGACTTGGAAAAGGAAAGGAAGCTTTGCTTTGTGTAAAGATGAACAAAAAAGGGTATAAAGAAAAATATACCAACCTATTTTTTATTTTCAGGCGAAGATAAATATGGGTTCATGAAATATTAATATTTTTAATTCGAATACTTTTATAATCGCATTGAGCTGTCATACAGAGCTGGATAATTCCGCACAGTATCTATTAAAGCTTTAGTTTTCTAAAGATGCCATTTTGTTCAAAAACAACCTAGGACGCGCGACTTGTTACATAAAATTGCAACTGGCCGCGGTTTGAAGAGGGCAGGGCATGCGGCCGCGCTCTGACAGCGTCCCGGGCCACGTGAGTTTGAATAGTTCCAAGACTTTCGATACTACAAAACAAGTCAAATCAAATCACTTTTTAGGGTTCCGTAACCAAATGGCAAAAAACGGAACCCTTTTAGATTCGTGATATCTGTCTGTCTGTCTGTCCGTCCGTATGTCACAGCCACTTCATTCCAAAACTATTAGGACTTCAAAGTTAAAACTTGGTAGGTAGATGTAATCTCTGAACCGCTTTTTATACAAAAATAAAAAAAAATTAATAAGGGGGAGCTCTCTATACATGAAACTAAAAAAAAAATTTTTTTTCATCAAACCTATTCGTGTAGGGTGTTTATACCTAGATAGGTCTTTTAAAATGACATTGAGGTTCCTAAAATCATTTTTTCTCAAAGTTAATCGTTTGAAAGAAAGAAACTTCCAAAGTGGTAAAATGTGTGTCCCCCCCCCCTCTAACTTTAGTAAGAAAGTGAAAATACAATCAAAATTAGTATATTAAACAGTACTGTACCGTTATTCGACCTAATATTATGAGAGAGTGGCTTCCGTTTCCGTAGTGTACTAGTCGCTTAAATCCGGTCCGCCAGCGCCCCTATACCTAACTCCAGCTTGTTCATTTCCGGTTGGTCGAAATTTTGCGACACTAGCGCCACCAAAGGCAGGTTATGACGAAGGAGTAATTTTAACCTCATTGGCTGTTCTGTTCCCGCACGAGGCGGTCACTGGCTCGCTTGGCTCGCAAGCGCTGGACCGTCTTACTTATACTAGTCGTACTTACAGTGGTTTTAAGGATTAATCCTATCTTAAGTATACAATTTTATACTTACTAATTAATAACGAAGTTTTTCGTTCGGTAAAAGTGTTGATCTTTAGTATACAATTTTATACTTACTAATTAATAACGAAGTTTTTCGTTCGGTAAAAGTGTTGATCTTAAGTATACAATTTTATACTTATTAATTAATAACGAAGTTTTTCGTTCGGTAAAAGTGTTTTGTTACATATAATACAATACAATATAGATAATATGGTAGTAACAATAAAGGTGAGTTTTAACCTTTTCTTTTTAAGAAACTCTTAGTCCATTTGGTTTGGACAGCGTAAGTTTCAAGTATACATCTGTTTATAGTGTTATGAAGGTAAATTCATTATTTTCAACGAATTTTTTTTTTTAATTCGTTTTGGTTTATAAATTTAGTATAATTATGTTACGATTATTATTAATCGGTTGAACATCTAAAACGGGCGTTACTTTCCGTTTGGGATGTTCTTTATTTTCAGAGATGTATAAAGTAAATCCGCCTGCGCCCAGTACGGAGTTGGATACAACAAGGAATCGTCGTGATGTAAACAAGGTATGGGTCGATGCAAGAGGCGTGAACGTATCTAAAGACGCCATCTCTCTCATCAGAACCGTAAGTTTAATCAACTTATGCATGCAGTTATCGCTGCTCCGCGGTGATGGAAAAAATCGTGATATTTAATTGATTACGATGTTCTCCATCGCCGTGCATGCTTGAGAGGAATTCATAATTTCTCGAAAGCATGACGTCCACCAATCCGCACTTGGCCAGCGTGGTGGATAATGGCCTAAATCCCTCTCACTAGTGAGAGGAGACCTGTGCCCAGCAGTGGGACATAAAAAAAAAGGTTGAAAAAAAAAATGCATGCAGCTAGTAGGTATATTCCAAGATGTCTTCTGGCAGTTTTTATTATTAGGCAGTGTATATATAACTTTATATATAGTGTCGAAATTCTATGTGATCGACCCAGATTAACGTGGACTTCTATATCGACGTGACGAATGTCCCACGTTGGTTAGCCATAAGCCAGTTGTAAAATATGGTGCCACCCAGCTATCACTAAATGTTTTGGTGCATATATATGTGGAGGATCCGTCCATTTCTTACATCCCGGAGACATGCTCTAGCAATCAAATAGTTCACAATGCTTCTTCTGACCTGAATTGCAGCAATGCCCGCTACACAAAGTACAAAGGCAGTACTTGCACTCATCTGGACTTAACGTGTCATGACAGCTTTATAATAAAACTTATGCCTTACAATTTGGGTGTTGACACTATAAATAATAATAATAATAATAATGCTATGAAAACAGGATAATTGTTAATTCATTTATGTTAACGATTTTTGTTTTTATCAATAACAATTTAATCAATTAGAAAGTTAATTGATACTTACTAAATATATTATATTTATTAATTAAATATGAATATAGACTTCCTGCTATAAAATTAAATAAAAATTAATATTGCTTAAAAAAAAATAGTTTTAAGTTTTTAAGGTTTATATTCTGGACCTTTCTAGCTAAACGAAGCTGTAGTATTTTAATTTTGTTGTTAATGTTGTTATACATTAAAAACGTGTGAGCTTTGGTGATATATTTTACGACGTGACGTCAGGACGTGCTGTTGCGCTTTCTATCTAATGTTGAATCTTAAACGTACTGAACGTGAACATTTCTTAAATTTTTCGAAATCTAATTTTGGTATGTAATTCGGTAAATAAAGTGCTTCGATTAAACAATTAAAAATTTTGTAGTCAACATCCCAATTGTCTATACCACCTTGTGACGTTAAAAATTTTCTTCTCATACACATTGTATCAGGAAGTCTCTGCTGGTAGAAAGTTAGAAAAGCAAACTCCATCCCACCAGGAAAAGAGCACTAAAAAGAGGATCTGACTCACCGGGTCAACCTTTTCATGCCGACAAGCGGGATATATATATATATATATATATATATATATATATTGCTAGTGCTGAGGAGCAACGCCCTGCACTCCCAAAATGATGCTAACTCTCCATCCCACCGGGAAAAGAGAGCTCTAAAAAGGGGATCTGACTCACCGGGTCAACCTCTTCATGCCGACAAGTGGGATATATATATTGCTAGTGCTGAGGGTCACCGCCCTACACTTCCAAAATTATGCTAGCTCTCCATCCCACCGAGAAAAGAGAGCACTAAAAAGAGGATCTGACTCACCGAGTCAACCTTTTCATGTCGATCAAGCTGGATATATATTGCTAGTGCTGTGTACCCTTACACTCCCAAATTGATGCTGAACTCTTCATGCCACGGGAAAAGAGAGATTACACTGAAAAAGATGATCTGACCCACGGAGTCAACCTTTTAGTGCCTGTCAGCCCAAAATGATACTAAATCTCAATTCTGCCAGGCAAATATCCGAGAAGAAAGAGAAAGAAGAGATTGTACTGAAAAGAGGATATGACTCACCGAGTCAACCTCTTCGTGCTGGTCAGTTTTGGATATATTTTGCTACCGCTGAGTATCTATGAGGACGCCGCCCTACATCCTCATGGTTGACTAACCGGATCCCGTTCGAAGCAAAACCGCTCATTGGTTAAATTCTTTCGCGACCAACACCTTGGTCAGTAAAAAGTCTTTAAATATGTTGATGAGGCAGGGTATAAGAAAAGCGGCGACACCCTCTCCCAATGTCATTGGTGTTTATCGGAACCAAAAGCGACTGCCAATTTTTAGTTTAGGAAAATTGAATGAGTTGGTTCACGTAGGAAATTTCTTGTCTCGCATTATGTATTTGATTTATGCCAGTATTACTTGTAATAACTTGTCTGTCGTTTATCTCAGCGTATACATCCTTATCGCATTGGACTGACCACTACAGTTGTCAGAGCGGATCTTTATCCCTCTGAAAGGCGCAGCAAAATACTGCGCAAACGTACTTGTCGTGGTAATATCTTGATTAAGCTACTTGTAGCCGGCTTCGGAGGGGCGGAGATTCGTTGTAAGTACTGTAGCTCGGAAAGCAAGGCCTTTAATTTATTCGGATGACTTCCTTTTGGTATATCAGGACTCAGCCCTACTAGGTGCACATATCGAACTTGGTCTGCATGCAGTAGTAATATGGCTGGAAATAAACACCGAGAAGTCAATCCTTACACCAAGAGGGCACATTCTATTCAATTCATTTTATTTGCAAAGGCTCCTTGAATTTCTCGAAGGGGTGATTTGGGATACTTTTGTATTTTGCTATCACGAAGTATATAGATCTACAGGAGACAATAAGAATGATTTTCGTGGCTACGACAGGTCACCTTTACCATCAGTCTTTTCAAACTCAGGCGATAGTCTCTTATTCATCGGTCACTTTTGTCGCGCTATCTTATAACCGGGCCTGGTTGGGGTGCCAGTGCCAGGCAATCTTAGTGTAATGGGACGATTGGACAGCATCAGATCTTCTGCTCTGATTAAAAGGCTGCTACATTTCGGATGCTTCATGTTACGGCCAGTTCCTGAAATTCAGCCTTGCTTTAAATGTGACAACCGCACTAGGGTCTTCTACCTGCAAAGAGTACGAACCTCACCGCGAAAGTACTCAAGAGCTAGATAGGAGAACTGCCGGATCTGTTTAATATTCACATATCGATTTACAAGGTTTATATCCCCTTGCAGACTAGGTATTACTGCCAAATGTTGGAAATCGGCGTCACGCGGTTGGTTTTCGTTTGGTGTCTCTATCAACTTGTTGAAGTTTTCATATATTTAGGTATTTCATGGAAATATCTAAGAACGAATAATCTAACTTAATGTTCTTTATATTTAAACTTGACTTGTCCGACAATTCGTTTAATTTTTATTTTTATTTTTATTGGTGGCATTTTGTGTAGTGTATTCCAGAAATTTGGCGCACCCGTTCTTGGACTTGTTCGTCGCAAAGTCGCAAGTTGTATCAAAACATTTAACACCGAATCGAACGACCAAGTCATTGGCCATTCTCGGAGTTACAGTTCTCACTCAGAGAATTCTCCTTCTATTTCCTATTTAGGTAATATTTCCATTACCACTTCTAATACCTACAAAGAGTCCTAACCACATGAATCAAGCCTCGGATTCCATACCATGTACCAAGTCGAGGACTGCCACGTTCTAGAGCGTTGGAGAGTAATTTGGAAGTCTGGAAATGGGAGAATCTAATCTAAGAAACTAGTCACATCAACAAAAGTTTGTATCGTTGTCAATATAACGTAGATCTACCTTAAGAATTTACTGTCTGGCCTTGAAAAGTTAAGTTGCTTGTGCAAATGACATAAAGTTCAAATTTTATAAGCCAGGTGTTTCGGACTTAACTAGGTATATTGTTGACTTGCATGATAAAACGAGTTTGTCGTATACGACCATTAATGTCCACACATCCTTTGTCACCACCCGTCGCAAAATTAAGCAATTATTCTTACGTTTTTCTCATATCGTTTTATCGCAGAAAATTAACGTATTAATCGTTTGCATTGGCTGCAAACGAGATACCTAGCTAAATAAATAAATAATAATTAAAAACCTAACTTCACCAGGAGATCCTAGACCTAGATCCTAGCTGTCAAGGAAGTCGACGTAAACAGTTGGAAGTGTTAGGCCAGCTGAACAAGTAGAAATTGGGTTGAAAAGTTCCCTTCAGACGATATTATGACAAGTGCACAATTATCACTCTGTACTACGCGTTTGTTAGATCTAAGCTTGAGTATAATGCGATAATTTGGGACCCTCATGAACATAAATATACTCTTATGCTAGAAAAAATTCAGAAAAAATTTGCTAGATTTCTTTATAAAAAATTATTTGGATATTACCCATATTTATATCCGTCCCTATTTGTAGCAGGCATGGTGGGCATTGATCGACTGGAAGTGAGGCGCAAGTGTGCAATAATGTTACACTATTACCTGCTCCTAAACAATAGGATAGACAGTCCAACCACTTTGTCGCGCTGTTCGCTGTGCGCGCCGAGCAGGCTGCGCCGCGGACGCGTGCCGCGCGCGCTCGAGCCCGCGCCGGCGCGCACGCAGACCGCTAAACACGCGCCCACGGCCCAAGCAGTGAGGCTGCTCAATGCTTTGATACACCACAGTCCAGATGTGGACTTGTTCAATATGCCTGTATCACAATTTTTAAAGCACTGTTTTTGTTTTTTAAGTGCGACCATTTAATTTAATTTAATTTTAATTTTTATATTATTATGTTGAATCGTAAGTTTGAAGTGCGCCTTGGATTTACTCTGTAAGCACTTCAAACATAAAATTTAATAAATAAATAAATAAATAAATAAATAAGTGCCTAACTTACAGCCTACATTTTTAAGAAACATTACGTCGTGACATCTTGCGTTGCAGCAGGTGTTTATCTTCTCCATTGTCTATAGATTTTGTCACTTCATGATTGACTTACAATCAAGTTAACAGCTTGTAAGTTCACGTTGCAATTTATTAACTTATTATTATTTTGCATTGTTATTTTATAACAATCATAACTCCTGCATACTCAGTAAATATGTTTATCATATGAGCGTTTATTCCTCCTGGCGCTTAGCAAGATAATTAATCACATTGGCTTGTTCCAGCGCCACCAGGCGATAATAGACACGTCTCTCATAATATTAGGTCGAATAACGGTACAGTACTGTTTAATAGCTACGTTTTACCTGAAATTAAAACGTTTATTAAACATACTTACCTTATTCGACCTAAGTTTTTAAAACTGCCTGGTGTAACATAGACGCAATGAGGTTAAAATTACTCCTTCGTCATAACCTGCCTTTGGTGGCGCTAGTGTCGCAAAATTTCGACCAACCGGAAATGAACAAGCTGGAGTTAGGTATAGGGGGCGCTGGCGGACCGGATTTAAGCGACTAGTACACTACGGAAACGGAAGCCACTCTCTCATAATATTAGGTCGAATAAGGTAAGTATGTTTAATAAACGTTTTAATTTCAGGTAAAACGTAGCTATGTTGTAGATCTCAATAAAACGAACGAAATATAAAAAGTACGCAGTTTTTGTAGATTTAGTAAATTTTTAAAAACCGCAAATATAACTTTGTCGTTCATAATACAAACACTATGAAAAACAAAGTTACTTTTGCTGACGAAAAATAATAATGCTTGCTACTACGGAACCCTTCATGGGCGAGTCCGACTCGCACTTGGCCACTTTTTATTGTAAGTCAACACCGCGGCCGCCATCGCAGACTGCGCGTATCAGGCTTAATGCTTGTTTGTCCTTCTTTCTAGTTGCAGCGGTACTACGGATTGACCTATATTTTTAAATGGAGACAGTTTAGGGGTTGGAGAATTTCATAGACTACTTTTTATCTGTGGAAATCGATGGTGGAAATCATCTCATTCATAAAGTAAAAAATATTTATTTGTTACTTCTATGTAGCTCCTATGTTTGACGACCTGTGTGGCACAATGGTTACCATACCGGACTGCCGATCGGAGGGTCCCGGGTTCGATTCCCGGCGAAGCAGATTTGGATGATGAGTTTAAATTTCTGTTCTCGGTCTGGGTGTTTGTGTTTTTGTCTCTGTGTATGTCCATGGTACCCACGACACAGGGTATATCTACCCTACTGTGGGGCTATGAGTGTGTAGCGTTATGTTATGTTATGTAGCTCTCCACCAACCCGCATTGGAGCAGCATGGTGGAGTAAGCTCCAGGCCTCCCCAATAATGGGGAGAGACCCGTGCCCAGCAGTGGGACGTAAAAAGGGTTGCAGCCATGTTAGCTACACTGAGTTAAATGTCGTACAGGAAAAAATAAATTAATAATCTTTTTAAACAACTTACCATTGATTGTTATAGGTGCCACTGTTATGCTTCCTGAAGATTTCCACCCACTCCTGCCCAGTGGTTGCCAACCTATTGGCTATCATGGCGCGGGCGTATTCCATTATCTGAAATAATTAGTTTCAAACTGTAATAAATTCATTTCATATTTTAGACTCGCAGTGCCCCGCGGTTTCACCTGCGTTATAAACACAGAACATTAGAACGGCAATAATGCGCCGTTCGTATGAAGACTGGTGTCGCCGATCAAGACCCACCTTTCACCTCCATTACATCTGTACTACTTACGCACATATTTGCAATTTCAAATCTAGCCAATCTTAGCGCCGCACAATCACGCGATTTCAAATTAACGAATCACACCCCAGCACGCACACAAGCACGCATATCGTAGCACGATCGCTTGTTTCTGTAGAGATACGAGCGTTTGCTCAAAACCTTGGCGCGTCTGCCCCGCCCACATTTCCATTCTAACCTCTTTTAATATGTTCTGTGGGAGTATTAGTGCTACTGCATCCGACCTCAGGCAAGACTCGTGCTTGCTTGAGGTTATTTGTAGATGTCCATGGTCTGCTGCTCCAATAAAATAAAAACTATAACATTTTTTTAGAGCAGAGTTCACCTGGCCTGTAGGCTTGATCAGTTCGTAGAGCGAGCGGTTGCTGTTGCCGATGGTGGTCTCCGCCGCCACCAGCCCGGTAGACACGATGTAGAAGTCGTCTGTGGACTGCACATCCACAATTACACAACACACACAAAGGTGCATATTTTACCATGTCATTATTGTATTGGCCCTTGACTCCTGTGCAAATTTTCTAGTTAATTAGACTCCTAGAAGTAGGTGAAAATTAAGTTAAAAGATTATGTTACTAACAGACATTACATACATACATACAGGTCAAGCTAATAAAAGCATGTAAAAAATGTGCTTTTCTTATATAAATTACTAAACAACTTGTTTGATGACCCTACACTACTAGCTCACCCGAAGTTTGACATCCGTCGCGCTTACCTTCGTTATTCAAGACCTTTACTCACTCATAATAAGTTACTAGCCTTCCGCCAACGGCTTCGCCCGCGTGGACCCGTTGTATAGGTTCCCTTAGGATAAAAACTATCCTATGTACTTTCCCAAGGTCCACTCTATCTGTGTTCCAAATTTCATTAAAATTGGTTCAGTAGTTTAAGCGGGAAAGCGTAGCAGACAGGCAGACAGACAGACAGAGTTACTTTCGAATTTATAATATTAGTAGGGATGTAAAACTAACATAGGATTCAATATTCCATAGACTGTGCAGACTTCTAAAGGAATTTCAATATAAGGACCATTCAGTAGATCTCTTTCATAATAATTTATTATGTTTAAAAATATAATCTACAGGGTTTTGAACCCTGCCCCTTCTTCAAACCCTTAAAGCTAGTGTAAATTGTTACTTTATAATATAATAATATCCTTTAATTCAGGCATCAAGGCCCATACAATATAAAGCTTACATACTAACATACATATTGTATGTTTATAAATATGTTTAAGTATATTTTGTTACATTAATTCATACCCTATTGTAAGTGTTCGACTCGTCTATAATTAAGGCTACATGTAAAATATAATTTAAGGTTTAGTTTTTAGTAGCAATGTTAACAAGAACATGTTACCTTGTTGATGAGTCTAAATAAATAAATAAATGAATAAATAAAATAAAAGATTTACCTGTACAAAAGCGGGATACGACGTGAACGCCATCTTGCGGCCAGGGATCATCTTGTCGCTGCTCGGCGACAGCTTGAAGTTGAGCACGTACATCTTCTGAAAGCGCAGCATCGACTGGTAACTGGAATGTATTATATCATCTCTGTACTATACACAATGCACACACAGGCACATAACCGCTAAAAGATGGTCACCACACTGTTGTACCGTGGCTGTCCTGGGTTCGAAGCAGGGGAGATATCTAAATGATGAATTTATATAGACCTTTTCCTGGTCTGCTAATTTGTGTCCCTGTCTTTGTGTATGACTATGGTAGGTACCCAGAACAGAGGGAGTCCTAGCGGGGGCTATGAGTGTGAAGAGTAACAAAGCATGGAAACAGGCATGAATTTCACACCTAGCCTAGCGGCCACATTTCGCTTCACTATGTCATTAGCTTGCGTACCATCCCAGACTCAGAGCATTTTCTTTACATTTCCTGTTATAAGGAAGGAATCGCACAAACTCCGCAAGTCCGGCACAACGGGATCTAGCAACACTGCCATTGCTATCTCATCCCAGTCGCCCAGCATGTTGATCCAGCGGAGCCGTAAGATCGTGGCAAGATGATACATTTCTCTTGCCCTTCAAATAACTTAGGACTACCGACTTTGCGTATTTTGTTTGTTTTGACTTTAGTCACTATTTTTGTTGAGTTTTCTTATAAAATTTTCAGTTTGTTATTATTGGTTTTGTTCGATATTTTAAATAACCGATTAAATTTCGTAAGGTTTCATCACTTATGTCACTTAGGTATATTGTCAGTTATATTGTTAATTAATTAATGTCTATTATGGTTATTGTTAATTAACTAATGTCTATTATGTCAGGCATATCATCTTACGGCGAAAGGACTATAGTGTCATGCAGGCACGCAACAGCAGCCAAGTAAGAAGTAGGGCTGCATGCGTTGACGGGTGTCAATACCTTTGATGCTCTAGGGTCTACGCCTAGACAGCTACCTCTCCCCTGGCTGAGGCCTTGATTCAGCTGGAAAGTGATTCTGTTACATAATGACAGCTCACCTGTTCCAAGTGACGTGCGCGGTGTACAGGTTGGTGCGGTCCGGCAGCAGCTTGACGAGCCCGCTGCAGTGCTCTCCGAACAGCAGCGAGTCCGGCACGACGGGATCCAGCGACACCGCCATTGCTATGTCATCTAGGTCGCCCAGCATGTTGATCCAGCTGGGAAGTTATTCAATAGGGTATTTTACTCTATATGAGACAAAATCTAAAAATATTCAACGGTGAAAGCTTAGGTAATAAGCAGTCAAAAAATGTTAGTTTTACTTCTTAAAACATAAAATTATTTTTATAATCCATTTTTACCGTTTTTTAATCTATGTTTTTGTAATCGGCACTGGTGGCACAGTAGACGCCATAATATGACGTCATACGGATATGTAAACAAAAACTTGTCCACTGTAAAGTCAACATAAGCCAATATCAGTGCATTTGTTTACATGACCTAGTGACGTCACAACAGATTAAAAATGTTATATCGAAGATAAATAATAAGGATTCTTACATAATGTCCCGAACAGTAAGCAACTCGTAGGCGTCAGACGTCGCATGGTTGTACCCCATAGCCAAGCCTTCTATCTGGATGTAGTATAGTTTCAACTGGAAATTGTAGCCGTTTAGTTAGATCTATACCTATATCTATAGATACCATTTAAAATATTATCAGGTAAATCTTGCAATTGTATGTTGGTACCAACATTACATACTTGTACATGTACTTAGAAATTGTGCATGGTTGCAACTCTTATTACGTCTCACGGTTCGGCACGGATCTCTCTCGATTATTGTTTCCCAATAATAGCCATTAGCCATAACTTAATCGAGGAGATGCGGGTTAGTGGACAACCTGCAGTGGGATGCTTTCAAACCGTCTATAAGGCCTCCAATAAGGTTTAACAGAATAGCGCATGATTTTTTTTTGTTACTAACGGTCACCCATCGCACGCCCAACCGCGCTTTTTTGGCTTATCTACGTAGATCGCTTGGAAGAGTGAAGATTTTCTTTAAGATCAATTATATCATGTACCACTAATTAAATAAAGAGGAATAGGTTTAGTAAATGTCACAGTTATTACCTGATACCAGTAGGGGTCATCAGGATTTTCCTGGATCATAGAAGCTATGTAGTCCTCGTTAGTGTCCACAAACTCTTCAATCAGGCCACACAACTCTGTTTTGTTGTAACAGTATCTTTAAAAAATATATGCATATTAAAGAGTTTAGTCAGTTGGACACTGTTGGACAAATAACAAAAACCAGAAATTTATAAATTACACATGTTCTTAAAAGAAGTGTTAGATAAGTAGAAAGTTAATTAAAGTCCATCAAACTAAAAACAATAAAGCGAACTAAAAAATGAAAATTGATATAGTTAAAACAAACTTAAAAACCACTCTTTTAAAGCACATCTAACTAAAAAGTAAAAAATAATTCTTAATATAAGCGGAAAATAATGAATAAAAAATATATTATTGTTAAAAAGCGTGGGGCGCTCTGTGCCATATTTTCTGTTTATCAAGTAACAGTCAGTCAACAACAAGTGGGTCAAAATCGAGTCTAAAGGAGTCATACATATTATGTACATCCAAGTGAAGCAAATAAAAGTGTCTTGAAAAGTGTTTTAATTTTTTATTTTGTAAAATATGTATAGTGAAGCAATGTCAGGTCGGTTTCAGTTAACATCTGTGTGGGTGGCAAAATCTTAAATTTATTTTTCAGTTTGGCAGCCCAGTAGGGGTGATTTTTAGATTTTATCAAGCGCGTCAGATTAAGAAATGGGGTATTATAGTGCGCCCTCTGTAGAGTACTCTCAGAATTTAAAAAAACACTCTATATAGTAACTCTAACTGCAAACGTAGCATCCCCCTCGTACATTGAAGTGGCACACATTTTTTTCCGAACTCACCCTTTGAGCATGTTCTGCCAGTGCATCCAGATGAGGTCCCGCGTAAGGTAGCCCTCCAGGTAACCCGCTGCGTAAGCTTGCTTCTCATCACTGGAATCAGCTGTTGTATGTAGCTCTAAGAAAGCCCATCTGGAGTATTATAATAAAATATTGTCACAAACAACATATTGATAGCTTCTACATTAAGCGCATTAAAGACTGTGTGCCACCAGATGACTGTGGACAACATTGATGCATGTTCTGTTGGTAAACTGATTATTATATTATACAATACTCTTTTTAAAGCCAGGCTGAAGTTTTTCTGTTTATGTTTTTTTCTTCATAAATGCCTATGTAAGAGTAGAAAAAAAAGTAAATATAATTAACCAGTGAAATTGAGCATTTGGGTTGATTTACATTATTGGATTGGCACTGAATCAATGTAAACATGTTTCAATCCAGTACAGCATCTAGAGTCCAGCGTTGGATCTGAATAGAATCTATCCTATTTTTCAATTCAGTAACTGCCAGCCCACCCACGCGCCATCCAGCACGCCACGCACGCAGCGCCACTGGAACTGTAAACGCTGTGTACTCGTATAGTGACCACACTCCTGCTTTTCTGGTATGCAATAAAAGTTTGCCAAAATCAAATAAGGTCTGTTTTGGAGTTTTTGAAGTTTTTGGAGAATTCCTGCAATTCTGAAGGGACAAGTTGTGCTCTTGATTTATTTTCATTTTATTAATGTATTTTTGAGTTATATCAGATAAAGTTGATGGCATTTTGCTCGATATAGGTTAATGACAGTGCACAAGTGTTGTGAAATAAAATAACAGTGCAAAGCATGATTTTTTCAGCTTGCCTCCAAAACTCCATTGGACATGTTCTGATAAAGTAGTCATCACTTTAGTTGAACATTTGACTGACTGATACCTAACAACTAACTGATATTTTTCTACGCTACGACTACAAAGTGATACAAAAATTTTACTTGACGCTGGCAATATGCACAGAGTTTGCGACGCCATTATTAATATTGAGAAAAAAAAAGGTCTGTTTTGACAGTTTTTGAAGAACTCTGCGACAACTATAGATTTATTATGACTGACTATGACGACAACACTTACATATTTTCTCAAATTAGCTTTTTCTTTTATCTTTCTTCCTCAAACACTTCATTTGAATTGTGAAGCCATAGTTTAAGAATTTTTTTTGCATGGAGCAGTATGATACAAACTTTTTTTGACTGCATTATTATTGCCTGCACTTTCCAAGACACGAAATACACATTTTTGCTGCAAACTTGTTGTCACCCTGACAAAGTAAGAGTGTGTTCTGGATTAAATGTAAACGACCTGTTCCAGTCGCAATGCCAAACTAGCACTGGAATGTGGTGACGCTGGATCCAGTCATTGGATCAATGTAAACCAGGTCTAACACTATCTGTGTGACATGTATGCATACAAAATAAATGTAAGTAAAGAACACATCCCTACAGATTTTCTAGCTACAAATCCCTATGACTTGTGTGTATATCTGGCTTGTGTGTTCTTGCTTACACATGTTCATAGTTCTATTGTTTAATTAGCACTAATAAATGCTGGTTAAAATGGTTTATATATACAGTTATAAAACTTACCCTGTCTTATTAATTTCATTAGAGTAAGTAGCCCTAGCAACATGCAGATCCGGTATTTCTTCAAACTCGTCAGTCACGAACACTTCTGGATTCTCGTCCCATGTCACATACCCATATTTAGCTTCGCTAACCACCGCTAAGGAGAATAGCACCACCAAAATTATTTTCCAACTGATATTCATACTTTTGTGACCTTTTTAGATAATTATAACTTGAAATGTTTTAAAGCTCTAAGGGTAATGGTTGCTTTATTAGTGGTATAGTAAAGTTTATCACTGAAGTCGTAATTAAATGATAATTTTATAATGTAAACAAATAGCGATACAATTACAAATAAACAACCGCTGTTTTTGATTCCTTCCTCTGAGGTTTTTGTTTTGTGTCAAATTGACAGCTCTGACAAATTTATGTCAAATTGCATAAAACATTACTTGCCTTACAAAATCAAGGCAAAGATATGATATAGCATTGTGCCATATATTATTATATGAAGCGAAAAAACGAATTCAATAGGTATTGTACATTTTTAGGTCATCCATTATACCAGAGTTCTTCAAATAAGCTGAAAAATGCAACTAAAAGGTAGCTAAAAGCGTATTTTACATTCAAAGAAAATCATTGTCATACTATAAATAATAAATTTATTCCACTAGAATTTATCCTAGATTCGATAACAGTCTCACTTTATTCATTTATGTACTTAATTATCAAGTAATTGATAGCTTCATGCCACTCTCTCCACACCTGTAGCCGATCTCTCGCATTAAATAAGGCGTTTTCTCATGAGACGGCGCCTGGAGCCATTCGTGAATGTTGAGTGCTACTGTCGCATAGCCTTGCTTCTCTAGAATGTCCAAAACAAGCCTAAACGTCCCTCGTAAGCGGTTGCTGTTCATCGAAAAGCAGCCTCGGTTGAAGTTCATGACGCATACCCTATAAAAGGATAAAAAGGTTACTGCAGAATAAAATAAACATAACATAATAATATATTATGTTATGAGATAATAGGTAATAATTCACACAAACATAATAAACAAAAAAAAAATACAGGGAAGGAGTGATTCACAATCGCACACAGAGCTTTGTAAAAACAAATTACAAATTAAAAATCATCATTCATTTTTTGTGATAACAAGTTTCTGAAATAAAGTGCTTGACAAACAAATGGGCAGGCAGACAAGTACAGTTCTTCCTTTTTATTTAGAAGTAGGTAACTGGATACTTAGTAAATATAAAATAATACTTACACAAGTGAACCTTCTGGTATATATAAGTCTTCTATAGGAACCTTCTTATCACTGCTTAACATTGGTAACTTTACTGGATAACTATTTTTGAGGCACATAACATTATCTGTAAAAAAATATTTTTATTGGAAATCTTATTTGTTATAAGGTATTGTGATAGTACTTGTAATAGGTATTTAAATAAAACATCTTACCAGCTACAATGCCATTAGGTAAGACTACATTCCTAACAACATATTCTTTGCCACCCAGCCCTCGGGCTATACTTTCTTCAACCACAGGTGTTAATGCAGCAATTGGGTATACATCTTTCGCCCTAGCTAAAACTTCATCGGGCAGAACATACTCATCACTGTGAAAAGTTCTGACTGCTTGATACAATGTTAACAGCTGAATGTAATCCAACTGGTTGTTTGTCCTAGATAAATATTCTTTTAAAAATTCTGTGGAAAATACTTTGCAAAGGAGTTTGTCCTCATAGAAGCCTAAAGATGCCAGCTCCAAACACATTTTTGTCCACGGTAATGCTGCATTGGTGGCTTTCAAAACGGGGTTAGTAGAGATTTGCTGCTGAATCTCTTTCCACTGGTCTGGCTCCGGGGTGAAGTTGTTGTTTGACAAACAGTTGATAAAGCCAAAGAGAAGGTTGGTTCTTGCATTAGACAGTGTGGATGGATGTGAAACTGCCAGTTGGCAGAGGTACTCCACAATACCTAGGTGAGTATGCGCCTGAAGGAAAAATACGTAAGCTTTAATAAATGTCCAAAAAATTAAGATATTCAAACCATAACAATATTTATAAAAACAGTTAAATTATACTAACAATTCTTGATAGGACTCTGGCAACTAGCAGTGCTTTTTCAAATTCTGTGTTATTTTGTACAATATGCTGCGCTATTGCATCCATTAGCTGTTCGTGATAATATTCTGGATGTTTCTCTAGCACTCTGCCCTTAATTTTCGCAGCAGTTCTCAAAATATCATCGTAACTCAATTTATCTATATTCTGAGTCAAAATATCACAGCAGATATGTAGAAGCTGAACTCTTGTAGGAAACCGTTCTTCCGTACAATTGATTTGACACAGGGACCAGATAATTGATTTTGCTGTTTGAGCATCTATTGCTTGGTCATGCAGGAGGAGGCCTGTCACCACATTATTAACACACCTGTCAGGAAGGTCATGAAGGGAGCAGAAAGCCAACATCTCTCTTAGAAGAGGTAAGTCCTCATGATCCAATTCCAGAGGCAGATGAATTTGAAAAGCTAATGGTAATGCCAATTTCAGAGCATCCACAAGATGGTTTTTAAATTCCAACCGGCGTAAGAGGAAGTCTAAGAACATGATTTGCCTGGTATTTAGCATGTTGATGTTAGATCTGATCAACTGCAGCATCGTCTGAAGTATCACAGAGTCAACTGGAACTCGCAAATATGATAAAACTTTTATAGCTTCAATAGCTTCGTTCATTTCAAGGGACCGCGCATGCTTCTTGAAATTTTGTAAAAGTACACCAAAGGCTGGGTCTTTGATGAGCTTATCGGGCTCTTCATGCCTGGAAAATCAGATAAAGGTCATTATTACAATATTTAAACAGAAAGTGATAATTTTATATTCCAGTGATGGTTGTGCTCACTTGCTGTTTTTGTTTCAATGCACCTACTAGAGTCACCTTCAATGTACCTACTAGAATCACCTTCTGATGGCATCTTTTCTATGGTTGTCAATTTTTCTCACTGTATGGCCTGCATATCGGCACTTGATCTTAACGTAATAATGGTATCACTGTTACAAGGAGAAATATGGAACAAAGCTCTCTTAATCGTTTGCTGAGTGACTTGCATAAAAGAATGCCTTTAAGGGCAACACATTTATTTATTTTATTTATTTACACTCTATGTCACAATAAAACAAGACTGTACAAAGGGTGGAATTAATACATATTCGTTTTTCCTTCCTCTGAGACATATTCAAATACAAAGTAGGTTATCATTTAAATATAAACTGAAAAATATAATTCTTCCTTATATCTATTAGCGAAGTGTGTATTACTATTATTTTTTTAATTGGGAGCTACTTCAGTAGATGGCATTGATAAGTAAAACTATATAAGTTAATGAGTCTCTGAAGAAAATAAATTGTTTTTATCCTATTAACGCCCTGTCATCCGGGCACTTTCTCCAAGAGAATAGGAAAAGTTTGTGTGCCCAACGCAGCAAAAACTGCATTCTTTACTTATATGAATAGCATAATAATTACTAATAATATATTTCATTGCTTACTCTCTACTTTTCTGCAGCTCAAAGAGTACCCTCAGTGCCTGGAGCATGTGCTTGTGCGTCATGAGGGGCAGATGTGACTGAACGGCTGCCAGGACCTCCGCAGTGCTGGGAGCATTTTTTATTCGCGTCATTATTATGTCTGGAGAACGTGTCCGGGTTACTTCTGATACTAAAATTGACATAATGAATAAATAACAATATTAACAGCATAATAGAGTTATATTGTATAGCATTTATACTACACTTAGCTCACTGTCATACATGATAAAGAACATTTAGAGGCTGGCTGTAAGCCTATTAAGATAATTAAGGAGATATGCAGTTTTTTATGTTTGTTATGAATGCTTGGTTGGCTGCAACCCTTTTTGTGTCCAACTGCTGGTCACGGGTCTCTCCCTATTGTTTGGGAGGCCTGGAGCTTACTCCACCTCACTGCTCCAACATGGATTGGTGGAGATGTGGGTTAGTGGACAACCTGTGTTAGACTGCCCATAAGGCCTCCAAGGTTTATTCTTCTCATCGGATACTCTCTTGACAGAGTGCTCGTGATCGTCATGTAGTAGAGGAGTTGGGGGCAGATGAAATTCGCCTCATGACTGTCCGTCATCTCTCTCTGTTGACCGTCATCTTGGTACAATGATTTATAGGGTTACACACTGTGTTTTTTATTTGGTCAGTTGATTGCATAGGTTTATTGACCGCGAGGTCTTGTTTCATCAACCCTACCCTGCACAACCAGTCGCTAAATGGATTCTTCATTCCTTCGCGAAACGTGGCCAAAGAATGTTTTGCTCCATGGTTTAATGGCTGTTATCTATTGATAACCAATGACCAATGGCTTCACATGCTATATCACGGAGGGAAATATATAAAACTAATTGCGCCTAATGGTCTGACCTCTGTTATAAAGTATAATTAGCATAAATAACAGTCTTTGTGTGACTGATTCCATCCACTGCTGGACATAGGCCTCCCCTAAAGTTTGCCACTCTTCCCTCCTCATATTTTTATGTGTGACAGATTAACAAACATCTGTCTAATAATTCATCTAAGCAAAGTCATGTTAATACTATTAGGATAAAAAGATATTTACTGCTTGAAGACAAACTGGTGGACTGATAGAGATGGGATTTGCTGAGTGATGTACTGCGCAGCACATTCCTCCACACACTCTTGAGCAACAATGTCATTATATCTGAAAATAAAAGTCAGTTAAGATAATACAGTCTGTGGTAGGATGTGCTGTGTGATGTTGATGTACTATGTTGACGTGGTAGAATAAAACTGCTTTAAAAAATTGTATCTATATTCACATACACTATACTCTATATTTTCATGCGCATCCTGAGAAGCTGCCCATAGTAAAATGTATAGTCATTTTATAAAAAAAATATGTAAGTACATTAAAAAGCACAAAAAAGGCATTTTGTTTTTTATTAATGACTGTGAAACTATCACTGTTTGTTGAATATCAAAAGCTCCGTAAAGGGGTGGGAATTTCCCATGAACTAGTCTCAGCTGCCATAGTCGCCATTATTTATAGCTGAAAATCTTGCTGAAAATGTGTGAACTGGCAGTGCGAGTTGTTGAATTTATGAGGGCAATTTACCATTTCAGAGGTTTCACGAGGATTTTTTAAAGCACCTATGGCTTTTCTGAAATTCTTCGTGATGAGAAGGATTTTAATATGTGATTTTTTCATGTTCTATTCATCTCATGCAATAGCCAATTAGCTTAGGTTATGTTTGTTTGAACATCATACTGACAAATAATTCATAAAAACTAAAGGTAGATAATATAAAACTCGTATAGGTAGCTTTTCTAAAAAGATGTTTTAATTGATAATGTACCTATTATAATTTATAAATAAACTGTCTTACGTTCTAATAGATCCAAGTATAAGGCCGTCGTTAATTATATTATAGAACGGGTTTAATATGTATGATTCCGTATCCAAATGCACATGTTAATGAGAGATATTGCTTTTACATGCAAAAGAGTATTAGAAACGTAACAAATTGAACGATTCAAAATAATAATAAATTATTCTTGACAAAATTTTAAAAATCGCACGGAATGACAATTTGATTTGACTTTTTTTTTTTCATTTTCAATTATGGCATCGCAAACTCTGTGCATACTGCCAGCGTCAAGTATAATCAAGTATAATCTTTGCATCAATTTTTTGCCAGTTTCAATGAAATTGGACGAAGTAATAACAAAGTCAGTAAGTAAGTCGTCAGTAATCAGTCAGTCTAGTCAGTCCAACATTCAAGTAAAGCGATGGCTACTTTACTAGAACGTGTCCGATGGAATTTTGGAGGCAAGCAGTTTGGCAAGCAGAAAAAACATATTTTAGCACTGTTATTCTATTTCACAAACACTCTTGCACTGTAATGAACCTATATCAAACAAAATGCAACTTTATCCGATATAACTCAAAAATACACAAAGAAAATGAAAATAAAACAAGAGCACAATATGTCTTTTTCGACTTCCCGCCAAAACTCCTGATTTGACATTGACATCTCCTTTTATCGCATGTGACATGTCGTTGACAAAGAACGAAAAACAAGTTGACTTGACACAACCGGGATTATAGCACTTGATAATAGTTGACATTTTTATTAATTAATCGTTATTTAATTTTGTCTGTATCATAGACCTATTACGAAATATTATGTCTGTGGGGCTTACCGACGTTGCCGACGTCTGTATTTTTTGCATCTGACTGTGGGCCTACGTCACGTCAATGTCAGGACCACGACAGTTATGACAGGACTCCTGTCATGGCTGTCATAAATAAATTAATTTTCGTCAAATGAACTGAATTAGGGATGGCGATTCTTTCCGAAAAAGATCGATTTTTGAATCGATTCGAATCGTGACCTAATGAATCGATTCACAAAAAAATCGAGATCTGAAAGATCGATTTCCAAAAAATCGATCTTTTTTTAACCGACTTTAAAAAAGGAGGTCACTCAATTCGACCGTATAAATATATAGCTTTTTATGTTTGTTCGTGGATAACTTTGTCGTTTATGAAGCGATTTTGATGATTCTTTTTTGTTCGAAAGCTTATACTTTCGAGGTGGTCCTATTGTCACCAAGTCAAGATCTGATGATGGGATCCCAAAGAAATCGATGGGAACTCTCAAATTTTATAGCCCCACATAATAATGTGGGAATATCGCTAATTATGTTTAAAAATATTAAAAGTACTAAAAAGAGTGAAATTATATAACTTTATAACAAAAACAAAACGGTAAACGGTAAACAATAATATTGTTAAGTACTTGTTTTTTCTATCAAAGTGAGTCTAAGGAAACTAAACACACTGCCATCTAGCGAGTTTTTGAGTAACTAACCCTTTAACAGGCAACACTCTTATAATACGGGTACATTCAACTAATTGTAAATAATTTTATGGTTTGTACCATAACAGAAAATATCGAATTTCGATTTTCAAGGGTGAAATATCGATTCACTGAATCGATTCAGGACTATGTATCGATCTAAAAAATCGATCTTTTTGGACTGAAAAATCGATTCTTCGATTAATCGATCTCAGATCGCCGCCATCCCTAAACTGAATTTTCATCTTAATTCTTATTTGTTTGTATTTTCTATGCGTAAATAAATTGTTTTGAAGACAAATAATGCGAAAGAAATAATTCATTTTGTAGCAGTCTATTTATTTTACTAAAGTGCCAGTTTAATAAAGTAAACAAAAATACCCAATAAAATGAATGTTGAGATTGTTGTGAACTCCCGGCCCGACCGAGATCTGTACAAGACAATAATTTGCCCAGGGGATTACACGCTCGTACCATATGAAGACGCGCGTTGTAAAATAGCTTTAAGCGATGTCAAGTGTACTGGTGAAGACGCCGCCAGTGGTATCGAGCCAGAGAGCCGAGTGTTCGGGCGCGGGTTCGATGGAAACGTCATAATCGGGGACACTGAGTTCTACCTCGACCAGGATGTAGAGTTGATTCTTCAGCAAATGTGTTGCGGCGAAGTCTGTTCGGCTCGGCTGGTGTACAAGGACAAGCGCGGTGTGGTGTGTAAAGAAGTTAGTTGTAAGATTGAATTGAAGGAAGTCACAGAGGAGCAGTTAATTAGTGACTGGGGCTGGATGCGGCTGTACGAGGCAGCGGTGCACCACAAGGAGCGTGGCATCGAACTGGTGAAGGAAAACCGACTCATAGATGCCTTCAGAAGATTCAGCAAAGCTTTAAAGATGGTAATAGCTGTTGATCCCATTGACCCTGAAGTTGTACCTGAAGAAACTGTCAAGGAGCTTGCTCAGCTACGGGTTTGTACTTTTTAAATTCAAATGTTTTATATGTTTTTTACTAACCAAGGGATTTTGGAGGGAGAAATCATCAAGAAGGTTGGTGGAGGGTGGAGAGTAATTGAATATGCAAAGCCTCTATAGAGTTGAAAGACCCCAGCTGTAAAATGTGGCTTATGTCACTCTCCAGCCTCCTAACTGTCTCCACCAACAAAACTCATTCTATAAGATCACTATAATATCACTATCTAATACCTTTAAACAAGCAATTCTTGTATATACCTACATATATAATCCGAAACTCAAAAACGCCTCAAGCAATCTTTATGAAATTTAGTTTGCAGGGAGTTTTGGGGATGATAAATCGATCTAGCTAGGTTTAATTTTTAGAAAATGTTGTTTTATCCTTGTTTTCTGAGATAATTAATTTTAACATAATAACTGAAAAAATATAACTCTTCCTGACATCTATGTAATATTATTGTATTCTTTAGTTGGGAGCTACTTCAGAAGATGGAATTGTAAAGTTAATTGTTTTTATTTGAGCATGTTTATAATATTAGTATGGGTTTGAAACATCCTATGGGAGATGAACCATAAAACTTTATCTATACAAATCCACATTATAACAGTGCACTGAGCTTCTCGTCAAATAGGTTTCCCCTAATTATAAGATAACATTTTAGTTTAACCTTTTAATTTTGAACAAGTACATGGTTAAAATGATTTGCTTATAATTTTATTTTATTTTACAGGTTAAACTGTACAACAACTTAGCCCACTGTCAACTCCAAAGTAATGAATACAGTGCCACAGTGGACCTTTGTACTAAAGCATTGGCTTATGACCCTGAGAATACCAAGGCCTTGTATCGGCGTTGTGTTGCCTGTATGCATCTAAAAATGTATGAGGAAGCCTGGGACGACATCCAGAAAGCACTGACTATTGATCCTAACAATAAAGCAGCGATACAGAAGGCAAATGAACTCAAACCTATAATTGCTGAAATCAACAAAAATTATACACATGTAATAAAGAAGATGTTCAGTTAAAACTTATGTGGTCCTTTATGGAGGCCTTGTAAGAGGAAGCCAGGATTATTATGCCAGAGCAGGGACATGTAAAGATCAGGAGATAGTTTTTAATATAAAAACTATAGGTAAATAAGTTTTTAATTCTCCTTTAAGTGGCACATTGGCATTATACCAAAAGTGAGTAAGCTATAGCTACTACTGTGGACGTAATGTGATTTCATGTAATTTATTAATTTATCTGTCAATTGGGGAAACTCTTACTTCTGATTATGTTAACAACTCAAGTGGACAAGACCTGAGCCATCTCCCTTTGCCCCTTTTATTATTTGTTAAGCATTGTTATATTTTCATCTTTGATACCAATGTGCCATATTAAAAGTCAAGTGCTATACTATCATTAGAAGTTAAAGAGCATAGGAATTATGCAAGAATGGACAATATTTTCACTATAATACTAATAAACCTTCTATTCTGTAGAAATAAGGCTAACACTGAAAATGTCTATAGTTATATAATTTAGATTCCTGATCTAATGCTGAGGCGAGAGAACTATATATCACCTATATTTTGTTTAGGTACCCTTTGAAAGCAGAAATGTGATTATTAATATACAATTTTTTACTAATTAGAAATTTATATGCAAGTACACAGACTACTATTCTATATTACACTCTTCTTTAGGAATAAATATTGCATGTTTTTATTATTTGTTTGCAGCATATCTGTAGCATTGAATTTTACTGAGGTTGCTTAAAATGCACAAATTCAGTTTAGGCCATAGTTGAAATTTTTTTACAAACATTTACTTAAAAGCTAAAAAAAAGTTCTCAGCAGAAAGTGCTCAGAAAGTTTATGTGGGCAAGGTTCCAAGGCTGAGTAAAGCTGCCTAGAGCAGCTATTTTTCAGAATTTCTTTTAACATTTAATATTCTACAGAAGCCTCTCTCACCCTCTGGCAATCTAAAAAAGCACTGCAGAGAATCAGTAGTCTATATAAATACTTGATTGTATTACTATGTGGATATCTGCCCCTGGGTCTATGGGAAAATTTCGTGACATATTTCTAAGCCTACATTAGGAATAGAACCAGATGGAGCTCTAGTGGTTATTAATTGCTTGTATGTTCTCTTATTTCCTTACGTTTTTGGGAGGGCTGGTAGGCCAAGGTCACTCGATCATTTAGGGACCCTACCACACTGACTCTTATTACATCATCTTGAAACACCAGTACGCCTAGTTGCTTACCAAAAAAATTAAACTTTGTTTAAATTTGGTCACTTTGGTCATAGATAAATCTGTTGTAGAATGATTATAATTTATATCCATACATTGAAATGTGATAAATTTTTTTATGAAGTGATTTAAAATGTAAAGCAGTGTTATGAAAATAACTGGAGCTACTGGCAAGATAACTATTATTATAATATTATATTTATTTTATTACAGCATTTACCGGAAGCTAATGCGAGTTTTTACTAAGGATATGAAGGTTACATTTTATTTTTTGAAGTTTTATATAATTTTGATGTACTACCTACTATTGTTTTATAATGTGACTCAAAGGACCAGACCAGGACTAGGATGGTAACTTCAGTTTCTATTTATGTTCTATAGGTATTTATGTTGATAACTAATATGTATAAAGCTAAAGCTTTTTCTTTAACAAGTGAAATAAAATGGAATTAATAAAACAGGGGTGATACTGTGACTATTGTAAGATAAGGAAGTGGCAAACTCTGAAATGGAATATTTAATATATCACTTTAACTAATAAGTATATTAATAGTTGTGAAATGTAAATTTTTCGTATCTATATAATATAATTTCTTGTATGAGAATATTATGTACTCACATTGCGAAATACTTATATAGTAATACAGTTATAAATTCTTAGACATAGCAATCGTTTTACTGTATTGAGTTTTCCAGTGTTTCTTTTAATTATTCAGACACTAATTTAAAAATAAAATAAATTAAAGATTAGTAAATGTTCAACAACTAAAATCTGACAGCTGAAAAATTGTGTTCCTAAAAGGATGAAACGAGAAAAATATTAATAGTTGCAGTCCATTATTACTATGAAGTTATCTTTGGCCGAAAATTTATATTATTTGACCTCCTTGGGGTTATAACAAATAACGTTTCACACTCCCAAATAATAGCCCCGCAGTAGGGTAGATAAGATATACCCTGAGTCGTGGAAATATAGTCAACCATTCAAATTTCTGCCTCGCCGGGAATCGAACCCGGACCGGGACCCTCCGGTCGGCAATCTGGCATGGTATGGTCCATAAACGCGTTGATAAATAAACATTAGGAGCGGTTTGAAACTAGCGTCTTTTTCGGCGCGTAGATTTGTTTTTTGAAGCGCGTGTACGAGCATAACGAGTTTTGACATTTTCCGGTACAAAAAAAGCGAAACAACCGTATACGCGCCGAAGAATAAGCCAGTTTGAAACCGCTAAAAATAAAAGACGCAAATAGAAAAATATAAATTCATTATAAAGTCAAACCTTAAGAAATAAGTTACGTCTAAACACACTTACACCTTGAAAATACGGAACGCACATATACAGTTTTTCACCTTTAACATTTATAAAAATATTTGTTCTGTGTCTTAAAAAAATTTCTTTACAAAATAAGTACAAAATGTATATCACACGTATGAGCGACTTGTAATTTGCTCTTTATTTCTCTTTGAGTTGTAGTGTAGCTGTAAGTCGGTGAGTGGTTAGGAGAGGAGCCCTAGTACACGTAGCCGTACACGTAACGTTTAGGCCTTAAATAAGAAATAAATAGTTTGGGTAAAGTAATAATAAAATAAAGGCAATGACTGAGAATTAAAATGACGTTCGGAATGAAATCAGTGACCATGGTGTTAGCCATGTGTTCCTTCCTCCCCTTAAAGCATCAAAGGTACTGACTCACCCGTCACTGGAGAGGGCATTGCGCCTCGCTTCGATACATAATTTTCATACACAGACTAATACATTTCTAAATATTTCAATTTCAATTAACAACGTGTTGGGAAGAGGTGTTCGCCCGTAAAGGCCACTCCTCTGACGGGTGTCATATCTGTCAGTACCTGTGATGCTCTAAGTTCCTCCCATATCTTGCCCATGTTATACTTGAAACGAAATAGATAAGCACAGGAAACCATGTTTCTTCATAATTGAAGCGAAGAAGGGATTAGATAATTATGGCAAACCTTTGATTGCTTAGACTTAAATAAGCATAAGCATAAATTAAGTTATTAAAAGCGAGTGATCACAATTTTAACGTTATCCATACTATAGTTTTTTTTATTATTTAAATTACTAACAATTGTAATCAATAATTATTAACAAATGACCGTGATCAAACATTACTTCAGGACTACACTTGAATATCAACATGTCTAAAATGAAAGCACCATTACGACTGCTTCTTATCTGCTCCGACGCCGACGGCCGCGACCGCCGCACGATTGCTCGCCGCGTCCCATATCCACCGCTTGACCTGCAATGTAAGCGAAAACAATGAAATGAATGAAACCTTAAAACAAAGAACAATGGTTCTTTAATATTTAAGACAAAAAATTAGATATTACGTTTCCTATGGTCATATTTTTATGTGTAAGTATTAGAGATTCGCCGAATGTTGGTTCAACCGAATAGGAAAGTTCGGCCGAATATTAAATTTTGCGCAGTAAACAGGTTTGTACACCGTTACGGTGCTCCATAAGGGACCACAAGAGCCGGGCGTCCTTTGCCACCGCCCTATCTCTGCCTTGAGCGCAACTCGCGGCCCCTTTGCGCTTTAAAAAACTTAATTTCATTTAATACCTACCTACATATTTTAATGCTGGTTCTTAAAGATAGTAGTTATTTTAATATATTGTAAAAAAGCAGTAGTTTATTTGATTTTTTAAATTGATTGTTATAGGTAATAAATATTTTTTATTTCGCAATTAAAAATTGGTACACGAAGTAGTGTTTAAACTATAAACTACAAACTACAAATACAATAACTACAAAAAACTATGCACAACTTTAAGAATAAACTATACTTATTTAGTAAATAGGTAACGTTACTGCGTTTAATTAAATGATCTTTTTGACGTGATAACTTCTTTAAAATCGTTTTAGTCGGGTGAAATGTTCAGAAACTTGTGTCACACCAAAACCTCACGAGCGCGATCGCAGGTATAACGAGAGAGAGACGGACCGATCTCCCGTCTCATCTCGAGCGCTGCCAGTCATTCCGTGAAACTTGTCACGCGGAATCCTCACGAGCGGAGGCTGGCATAGCGTTCGAGTGAGTGGACCGATCTTCCGTCTCTCTCACTGTAGCGGCATACAAACGAATGGAGATTTTCTCGTGCGGACGTTATCACGTAAACATCTCGATCGTAAACCTACTTTACAAACAATTTGCCGGTTTTTTTTTTAAAATATTTAATATAATTTAAATATTCGGTAATTATTCGGCAAAGGACCAAACATTTAATTTTGGCCGAATACAAACATGAAAAAATATGCCGAATGCACCGAGTACGAATATTCGTCCATACACTCGGCGCATCTCTAAGTAAGTATGCCTAAAATCCATAGAAATGGTGTAACACAATGTTTGTATGGAATGGAATCCGGATTGCAATTTCAGCTGATCTACCTACTCAAGAGTTTATAAATTTTTTGTATATTGTATTTATTTCAGTGCAACTAAAAAAACTTGAAGGTCCCATCAGGCGGGACTCAGTACAGTACTGATGTACCTATATTTCAACTTCTTTATATAACTAAACACTCACAGATCTAGACTAGGACTCCCTGTGTCAGGTACCATAGTCACACAGAATGACATATTATGAACACAAACACACAGACTGACAACAGAAATTGAAACTCATCATTCCAATTTCTGTTTCCCGGGAATCGAACCCGGGACCCTTGATTAGCAGTATGGCTTGATAATTATTGCGCTACACCGTAGCGCTACAGGGCTCTTTTCTTACTATTATTCATAATTAATTTTGTAGATTTTTATTACACGTCAAAATATTAAACACTTACATAGTCAGCAAGTTCATCTAATTGCGTTACTAAATCTCGTAGATTTCCAGTTACCCTAAAACAAAACAGTAAAATTATCACTTCATGTATCGCATTGTATTTGTTACAAAGTTACTGGGAAACTTAGGCAAGCTTCACTTAAGACTGCCTCGGCCAGGTAATAATGTTTTGGTTTGAATCAGAATAATCGTGATAATCTTCTTTATTGTGAGTGCCACACACTCACACTCTCTTCCTTTGCTCGTCGCAGGCTTAACTTTTCTCTCTTTAACCTAACCTTTTTTTGGTTTTGGGGTGAAACCTTCAAAAGGTGCCGGGTCCTTGGGAGAGGATACCGGGTTATGTGAGATTTTTACCGCACTAAAACCCCCTCGGTGACCTGCTTCAGCGCGTGGGGAGAATTTCGGGATCTCCAGAGGGACGCACCAGTGTCCCTCACGCGTGGTGTTCCATGATAGGCCTATCTTCTAGAGAACGATGATATGCAACTACTTACCTAGAGTAGGCCCAGGCCACGAGCAGGACGAGAGCACCGAGAGCGACGGCCTGGCCTATGATGACGAGGGTCTCGACGCCGAGCGCGCCGCCCAGCGACAGCAGCACGAAGCCCAGCAGCGCCGCGGCCGCCAGCAGCGACGGAGTTCCCGCGAACTTGAAGATATTCTTGCCCTCGTTATGCGCGCGCAGTTGCTCGTAGGTTTCTTGTAGTTCCTATGCAAATATCGGTATTGCAGTTATTAAGATCTGATGTAAATGCCGGGCCGAGAAGCGTTAATAGCCTGAGAGCTGAGATAGAACGCAAGCGATCTGAGGAGCTCAGTGAAATGGGCGCGGTCAGGTGTGAGATGGGTGATTGCTAGTGGCAAATTTTCATGAGCGTTTCCGTGCTTCGGAGGGCACGTTTAGCTGGCGGGCCCGGTTGATATCGATAGATGATAGCAGTCGTTAAACCTCAACGTTGGCAAAGGTTGGCCACTAACCCGCATCTCCACCCGCCTTAGAGCAGCGTGGTGGAGTAAGCTCCAATTATCTTTATTAAAAGGAGTGACCGGTGAGACAGTGGGATGTAAAAAAAATTGCAGCCAGTGTTATTCTTTACACTATCACTCACTCACACTCACTATCTTAATTTTATATGATTTGAGACTTGAAGTTGATCACAGCTTGAAGGTAGGAGCTTGTTAATGCTATAGTCTATAAGTATAAAATATATGTATGAAAATCAAACCTGGACAAGTTTCCCGGCGTAAGTGTTGGCGAAGTCAACGCCCCCCATCTTCCGCTTGCTGTGGAATGTGTGCATGGCCTTGTCCCTCGCGCGGTGGTGTTCCTCCTCCAGAAGGCGCGGCTGCAGGTAGGGCTTGGAGCCGCCCACCACCTCCTCCATCAGCTTCTCGTACACCTCGCGCGCTTCCGACACCGCCGCTAGGTTGTTGGCCTCTGCTGTGGCCTAGGGAAAGCGTTGTGAGCACATTTTAATATACACAGCCTTTGATTTAAAAAAAATAGCGGAAGTTGTGGCACAGTACGATGTCGAATGAAAACGGAGATGACGCACAAATGCACGCACAGCTTCAATGATTCTATTTCACGTTGTATAACGTTTACGTTTCACACTCTTAGCCGCTAACAGGGTATGAGTGAAAGGTAAACGTTATACCGCTAATAGGGTAGATATCACCCTGTGTCGTGGGTACCATGGACACACACAAATACATGAACACAAACACCCAGACCGAGAACAGAAACTGAAATTCACCATTTCAACCTTTGGTTCGCCGGTGATCGAACCCGGGACCCATGACCCGGACCCGGGCCCCGTTGCGCCCCACGGGCCGTCGAAGCACAGAGAAAAACCAATTTGTTTTAACGATAGCGTGAGTAGAAATATACTTAAATATACGTACTTTGAGTAGGGTTCTGCCAAAAAGCTTACTTAACTCGTTGCACATTTTTTTTGTAAATTTCTATCTCGCTCGGTAAGTATTAGTAGGTGAAAGGGACCCGAATTAAAGGATCCACGCGCTAGAGAAGAGTCCAATCTTCTGCTATTTTTGTTTAATCTAAGTATACAGCACTACAGTGCGCATGGATCTGAGACTAGCGTTGAACACAGTCGATTTACGCGGCTCTGCAAAACAGGCGCGACATAGTGTAAGATGGGTGGTAATGACAAATTCGCGCACTTCGTCCCGTGTCTCGATTGTTAGCCAACCTTGTCGGAGCCAGCCAAATTATAGGCTAACGATAAGCGAGTTGGCTACTCGCATCTCCATGTACCCGCATTGCAGCAGCTAGTGGAGTTACCCACCCTAATAAATGGAGAAAGAAACGTGGTCAGCAAAAAGGCCAAATCGCACTTGGCAAAAGAATCCAAGCTTATTAGAAAATTATTTTCGACTCACTTCTAATATTGTTTTTGGTTCGGGCAGTTCGGTGCCGTTGAATATCTTCATGTAGGCCTTAAAGTACAGGAGGAGGTCTTTCGCCTTGATCTTCTGTCCGTCGATGAGCTTCGGGACGAGGTTCTCCGGCGCCAGTAACATCGGTACAAGTTGTTTTAGTGAAGTTTTAAATTCTGTACTTATGTCTGAAAATGTTTACAAACAACGAACGGTATAAGGTAAAGTTAAGTATTTTCGATAACTAGATCTATAGGCTGTGTAAGAGTTTTTTATGTCTCCTTGTTGGGGACTGCTCTCTACCAAGTTGACCAAGTGATCGAGGGTTGGTTGTTGGTGGAAATAACATGCACAATCTGCCTTCTAGAGGCGCACTCATTGCGTGTTACGCTCGCATTCTACGTACATACATACTATGCTCGCTTCACAGTTTGGCTATCTATTGCTGTCAAAAAGACCTTTGCTGCATGATGTTATACCCGCTCCACATTCACACAGTGCGCGATTCATGGCATTTGCCGAGACTTGATGGCGTGATCGGCAAGACTCCACAATTGCAATAGTCCGTGGTAATATGACAGTAGATTTCGCGGTCTACTTGACGCGGGACAAAAACTCACAAAATTCGGGTAACACAACGCGAAAGTGCAAAGAATATGCGAATCGGCTCCACATTCACGATCTTGCGTTGTATTCTTGCATTCTCGCGGGAATGTGGAGCGCCCTTTACGTATGTCCTTTAGAGTTCGCACTTACCCTTCAAACAGCCGTTGAAGTCCGGCTTGGTGGCCACAGTCATTCCTGGATGCGGCATGAGGAAGCAGGCCAGCTCCTCGAAGCAGGCCGCGATGTGTCTACGCAACGACTTCAGCTCTTCATGTTGATTTTCGTGAACCTTATACGGAATATTATCATCATGAGCATTAATTTACAGGCCACTTGGTGTATCATAGTAACGTCGTTTAGTATCCTAGTCTGCGACGAGTTGCAGTCTATACAAAGAGGTTACTAGCCAAGGCTCTGTTAAATACATGAAAACGTATCTACAACATGTCATCATTCCATCATATAACGACCTATTGATTTTTTATGATGCATTGTTTATGTATCCAAATTTAAGCCAGTTTTCAGGGATGGATCCGAAGGTGATAAGCAGCTATATCAGGAAGAACGATTTTTCCCACGCCGTTAAAAAAAGTCAGTATAGATGCAATCTTGTAAAAAATAACAAGGTAGTATTGAGTCGTTGTTTTGATAGGATTTGTTAAGGCGAGTGATTGAGGATCAAGGATCAATCACTTTAAGTGAGACCTAAACCCAATAGCATGAGCTTCAATAGGTTAATAGGTGGATGTGGAATGGAAACAAATGATTACCTCAAGTCGTTTCGTGAGCAGCTGCTGGCCTCCCGCGGCGCCATAAGGATGTTCGTATGGGAAGCTCCAGTCCCTGACCAAGAACTGCAGACGCTGGAAGGGCTTGCGGCCACTTTCATCGCTCTGCTGCGCCAGTCGCCCGTATTCTGTGAAAAGCTGAAAATAAACTTTTTGGTATAAGTACTATAATGACTTTGAGAATTCTGAATAGCCTACTGTGAAACATCTAATTCATGCTAAAGATCCTTTCTTTCTAATGCGGTTGAAACCGCGGGATCCAGCTAGAATATATATACAGAGGACAATCTGAACTTGGAACTTCGACACCGTCAGTGATGAAAATTGCATGGTTTTTCACAACAACAACTATCACTGCTCCCATTTCTGTCGAGAAGCAATTCTGTTATTTCGGTGGAAAAGTATAGTTGCCGGTTGTCGGCCATAGTCAATAGTTAGTCTCTGAAGTAGCAGCCGAACTGCATGGGGCTGAACAAAAAAAAAACTTGCTTGAGCTATCGTGTAGATGTCCATTGGTAATAGCGATCACTTGACTGATTCCTACGATACTGACTGAATAGACCTTAAACAAAATACAGAAGGATTAGGAAAAAGATATGTTGATGCTCACTAGCGGAACCAGGGTGAGGGGGGCTAAGAGGCTCAAGTTGGTGAAAATACTACTTTCTTATGTCAAGCTATGTTGGGGGAAACCCAATCACCCCATTTCGTCTCCAAACTAAAATCAAGCCCCCTAACCGCGCGGTGTCAGAGTACGAGCACGTCATGCGTCAGCCGCCACAACGCCCCTCCCCCTCCCCCACCAAACTGGATCCGCCACTGTCGATGCTATTTCTTTGGCAGATCTCTATGGTAGTAAAACTATTATGGTTCGCCCGGGGAAATAACTACCACTGCACCCAAGACTCAGCCTTGCTTGAGGTTTAGATGTCCATGGGCTGCCTCTGCTTACACTACGGCTTCCCATGAGCCCGTTGTATCACGAGAGCTAACATCGCCGACCTTACTTACTTGGAGATGTTGCAAGTCATCCTCTTCGATGTTTTGTGACAGGTTGTATATCTGCACTGAAGACAGCATGGTGGACAGCGCGAACACTGTGGCGTTGTCCCGGACCGTCGACTCGCTGTCGAAAGTGCCCTGGGTGTCCATGAGAAAGATCACCACCTGAAATAATACGAGTTTTTGAGCTAAAAAAACTTGGAAACTCTGTAAAAAGATATATCTACACAAAAGGGAATTAACTAAGTTCAACACAGATTGAAATTTTCATAGGTTTTCACAGATTTATTTTATTGTGGTATCAAATTGTTTCCTTATCTTTTTACATTGTTATATCATCTTATAAAAATATGAAACTACATACTTTCTCTCCGGTTTCAAGGGTGGCCTTGAAGGGCTGAGACCAGAGCAGCAGACCGGTGGTGTGTCGGTCGGAGCCCCCGCGCCAACTGAACCCTTTCAGAGGTTCGTCTTCTTGACCGAGCCATTCGATACTCGTTTCTTTAATGTTGTACTGGAAAGAGAACGATTTAAACCGACATTATTTTTAAAGTAATTATTTACGTTCCGAAATTGTATGTTAATAAGAAGCAGCCAAGAAGGAAGTGTCTGCAATTGATCAAGGTAACAGAGATACGACCATTACGACCGTCACGGATGCATGCACGTATATGAAGCGTAGTGTCTAATTTCGTATTATTTATGCACTAAACTTAGCAAATAGATAAAAGGGTCGCGTGATGGACATATTTTGGTGAATGTACCGTAGAAAGGAGATGAGCAGTAAGAAATTGCCTTTGAGGAAGGCGCCGGCAGCAACGCGAAGACAACAGTGCCGGCGGAGCAGTCGCTTAGCTCCCAGCGCGATATAACTGTACTCAGGGTTCAGGTTAGGATCTTCGACTATAAGTATTCTGACTTTGTGACTCATGTACCACGAGACCAAGTTAAGTATAGAGGACTTACCCTTGTGAAAGATGGAGGTGTTGATGACAACGGTGGTCACATATGTTCCCGTGAATTAATATTCGAGTATACGGGAATGGTTATTCGGCCCATGGCTTATAATCCTCACCTTATGGTGCATGTACCGCAAGAAGAAATCCAGCAGGAAAGACTTGCCCTTGCGGAAGGCGCCGGCGACGGATATAACCACAGCGATGCGGTCGCGTACGTCCTCGTGCAGCAAGAGCGCGCTTAGCGCCTCCTCGTCCAACGTGAAAGTGTGTTCTTCTCCGGGGGTCACCACCTGCAGACCCTTTCCGGACTCTAAACTTTCCATTGTGCCTGAAATTTAAATTTAAGGATTTCAAGTTCGTCAACCACAGATATTTGATGTTAGATTTGTGTTTGAGTTTTTAGTGGGCGAATGGCAGGACGACCAATGAGAATCTGAATAAACTGACAGAGAAAACTAAGATAGTGCGTATGTTTAGTAGAAGCAAATAAACTATTACAAATAAACTTTGTACAAATACCTACAATAATATAAGTAATCGGTGGTTAGAATAGGAGACGGTGAATTAATTAACCTTGTTATTCACTGCTTTATAACAGTAAATAAGTAAATGTTACATTACTACAATTTTGACATTGACCACGATTCGCCCTGAAGCACCTTTTCGGGAGGGGCTCTACCTATACCTAGGACACCGCAATTAAGTTAAGACAAAGTTGCGGTTTGTAATCAAGACGGTAAAGTAAACATACATAGAAAAATAAGATTGCTGATGTAGTTTTTATTTGAAAAACGTTTGTAACATTTTTAGTTACTTATACTTAACAAATTAAATATTCGTTGTGATGCGTTAAAACTTCCTTTAATTTGAATATTAAGTGACCTATCAAATTAATTAATGTAGGAAATTTACATTGAATGGATAATTTAGCTTATTGTTATATCTAGATTATTAAACAGCTTATTAAATTTCCATCCATTATTTTACTCTCTCATTTGCTAAATAACGTTGACTAACAATAATTGAATCAACGTACATTTTAGGCGCATTTGCTTCACACATCCTTGTAAAACCACCTGATTCACAAATTAAGCATGTCTATAGATCTTATCCACAAAACGATTAAATGTAAGCTTTATGTATATAAAATATGAATTGGACTTACTATTTTGTTGTTTTGATCTTATAGAGAAAGTGGTGTAAGGGGCAACAATAACACAACACTATTGTAAACAGCAAAAGGCCGAGAATCGCGCGTCATCAGCGGTCGAGCGAGGCGTATTAACTGGCCGCAGAGTATAACTACTCCGTAAGCTAAGGTCGGACCGTATGATGTCATCGGAGACTGGTTCCATTGTGCAGAGATGACATCATTGTACGACGCTAAAAATCAGGTTGGTTTACAGTTCTCTGAACGTTGTCTACACTGTGTCAACGTTTGATTACCTTATCATATCGTCCTCTGCGATTATTGTTTACGTGTACACTCTTTTTTTTTTGTATCGAGGGAAAGCTTCAAAAGGTACCCGGCACCTTGGGAGAGGATATCGGGTTATGTGGGATTTGACCGTACTAAAACCCCCTCGGTGGCCTGCCTTAGCACTTGGGGAGGATTCCGGGAATTCCAGTGGGACGTACCAGTGTACTCTATGCGCGGCACCCAGAATGGGCCTATCTTCGGGAGAGCAGATGTGCTTTCCTGTACCTTCCGATGCTTACAGCGACATGCGGCCACGCACACACCGCCGTCCTTCCCGGTGCTGCTGGCTGGGCGGATCGAGCTCCCGCTCACACCGCCCACAACCCCAGAAGTCCCCTTTTAGTCGCCTCTTACGATCAGGCAGGAGATACCGTAGCTCTATTCCCCATAACATGAAAACGCAAACGTTACTGTTGCCTACTATCTGTTCATACCGACTTAATATTATCTTTTTCCACCTTTTTTATGTCCCACAGTGCCCAAGTCTCCGGTCGCTCATCAGAAGTGAGCGGGATGTACATAGGTCACCACGATGGCCAAGTGCGGATTGGTGTGATCATGCTTTCAAGAAATTATGAGTAACATCGTAATTAAATATCACAATATTTTCCCTCACCGGGGAGCAGAGATATGTCTGTCTGAGCTGTGCACTTAATAAATATCTCGCGGGGTCTCCGTGTCGGAGACCCTGGTCTTTCCCGCTCGGCCATTGCTGCTCCAACAAGTATCATACCGGACAGTGTATCCATGGTTCTGGGTTCGATCTCCAGCGAAGCAGAAATTGGCAATAACAACATTCAATTTCAGTTCTCAGTTTATTTGTTTTTGTTCCTGACTTGGTGTATGTGTCCATGGTATCCAGTATCCACGACACCAAGGATCCTAGTGTGGTTATGACTGTAAAGTGTTATTAATAAAAATGTATAAGTACTGATTTGCTAGTGTGTGTGTACGTACACGTAAGTCCCTGTAGCTTCGGGATTACCCTTTCTTGACCCGTCCCTAAAGCACTCATTCTCACTCACATATTATTATATTATGTACTTATTTCATTTTCGACGTGCAATGGGAATAAAGTGCAATGAAAACGTTTTGTGCACGAGTGCGCATTTACGTCGAGCCAGTGATTCCACTTTCATTCACAACATGCACGGAACGCGCAGGTGTACGCTGCTTGTACACTGTCTTTCCTCGCCATTTTAAACAGGTCTTCAATGTAAGACAATGTCATAATGAGTCAGGTATGAACATATATAGGTAATGTACTCTTTGGGCATGAATATCAGGTAGAGTATGTGAAAAAAGAGAATAGTACTATTTTTGAGCCTCACCGTACCTACCACCGCTCTATATCTATTTTAACTTAAGTTTGTGATATGATTGACCATTGATAAAATGTAACTTCGCTTTGGCCATCTAGCGCCTGTAGTCTAGATGCAAATAAATAAATAAATAACGATTCACACTCATAGCCCCACAGTAGGGTAGTTATACCCTGTGTCGTGGGTGCCATGGACACACACAAAGACAGAAACATAAACACCCAGACCGATAACAGAAATTTAAACTCATCAATCAAATTTCTCCGATCGGCAGTCCGGCATGGTAAAATACGCCACGCGGGTCGTCTAATGTAATATTTAACAATATTGCTATTAGCCTTGTATTTAATACTAGCGGCCGCCCGCGACTTAGTCCGCGTGGACATTGGTATTAGTTATAGCATGATGTTATATAGCCTATAGCCTTCCCCAACAAATAGACTATTCAACTGAAAAATATTTTTTTCAATTCAAACCAGTAGTTCCTGAGATTAGCGCGTTCAAACAAACAAACTCTTCAGCATTATATTAGCACCTATAGATGAAGCTCGCGTTGCCCCGATCGCTACGTCAAAATGCAACTTGCTGGAATCGCTTCTTCCTAGCTTCCTACCGAAAGGAGCAATGTAAATAACACTTTTTAAGTCAAAGTACCCATTTGAGTATTTAGCAGATCAGAGAAAACCACCTACACACTTTAGCTACAAAATACCTTCTCTGAGAAAAATCATTGACTGAGTAAGTAATAAGCTGTCTATTTATACATTTTCTCAAAATATGGAAACGGTAGTTGCTTCGTCGCATCGTTGTTGCGTAGTTGCATCGGAGTAGTTGCGTGGTCGCATCCGCCGTTGCGACGCCATGTACCTACATACGTTAAGAAATTGTTTGAGTGTAAGGACTAAAGGTAGCATGTATAGGCTATACAGTATAGCAGTTTATATTAGTCGATGTGAAGACTTCATTGGAACAACAATTGATTAGACTCGATGCCACTCCCAAAAATAATGTCGTCGTTTCATCAATAAGTGCAATAGTAATTAACCTTTGGTGAATCGCTTTTGTCACCAATAACTATGCTGCTATAACATATTATCACAGATACAATTAATTTGAATTTCAATGTTGTGAATAGGTACTACGTAGATGGCGCCATCTATATTCTTTAACAGCGACAAAGACAGACTACGACGAATTAAAAGGTTTTTGAAATAAACAAGTAAAAAACAACAATATGTTAAAAAATAAGAACTTTATTAATATATCATCATAATTAACCAATTATTACAAACTAAAACCGTAACCGATTCACAAATAAACAGTAATGTTAAACAAGGGACAAGACGCGCGCGGCCGCCCTTCAGCCGCATGCAAAGACTCCAGTTTTCATATAATGATGCAGTCTTTGCGCTACATTAATTGAGCAGAAAGCGAGCATTATTACTAGATATCACAAAATCTTACAGATACTTGCATTCGTCTTGGCGCGCCGCACTATATGCGCGTGGTTTATATTATTACGTAGATATTTTTAATTTTATGTACCTTTCATCATTATTATCTGAGACTGAGATGACTTCTCTATTTGGTGACAATAAGCAACAATAATAACAACAACAATAACAACAATATACATAAATGTCGTTATTAAAATTTACAGAATTACGAGTATCTATGTGCTCGAAGGACTGCTCCAATCGGCCACATTTGAAATTATTGATTTACATAATCGATTTTCTAATTCACATGGATCATAAACATAAAACATGTCCAGAATTAATTTATTAATGTTATAAACCTCTCATAACCATCTCAATCAACTCATGAGAAGATTTGTTACTGAAAATTTGAACAGCATTGGAAATAACTAAAATACCTATGTTTTGTCAGAAGATCCTTGTCGTACAGCATGTGCAATTCATAATCTTTAATCTACTATTGTCCAATCCAAGCTACATATATACAAAACACGCACACACAGCACACTATTGCACGGCAAGATAAGTGGAAGTATCTACAGTTGTTAAATTTTATAAAAAGTATTGTACAATCACATAAAGTTTATTGCGAGAACATCGCCCTCAATAATAACAAACAAATAATTAAAATATCGTTGAATAAATTAGTCGCATTTATAAGTTAATGCTTTCCAGAGCTGTAGTTTTTATCAGATAATGCATTTAAGATTAGTCGCTTTTGTCATATACGTACCTATGGCTACAAGATTTTACTTAATCTTTTTTATTTAACAGTATTTTGAAGATTCCATAAAGGTAAAAATAAACTTCTTTGGTATTTAGTTTACCTCGTAAATACGGTTGATGTTGTTTGAAACGTTTAAAGAATAATGCGGACGTGAGTAAGGTAGTTATTTAGTCAAATGACTACACAAGACTCTTTGCCTATCGCTGATCGTGACTCAAGTCTCAGCACTGCCGAGACTTGAGTCAGCAGTCTCTGCAGACTCAAGTCAATGACTTAAAATCTACAACTTTATATTTATCTACACATTTATTTTGCAAAATTCATTGGAAAAATAAACGAAAAATTACGCCAAGTCCAGCCAGTGCGTAGTGCCCCGGGGAATGAACAATGTATTCGCATCGGTCACTTTTGACACATAAATTTTAACTAGCCGTACCCATATGAAATCATGGTCGTTAGGAGTTATCAAGGGAAGTGATCTTCCTTTATTGCTAGGATGAGCAAAAAAAACTTTCGTTCATTTTTTATTATATCTATGCCACCATGGATATCACCATATTGATCCATAGATCAATACAATCTATTTACTTTTTTAAGCGAAAAATATGTGGAAAACTGTAGTTATGTACCTACAGGAAGAAAAAATACAACTTTTATCGATTTATCTGATTAATATTAACATGGAACCTTTTATGTACTGCATCGTAGTTTATACTGGGCCGGATTCGTAATCCAAAAACTAAAGCACGGGTTTCACAATCCCCGAAAAACACGTTAGGAGAGCAAAGGTCAAATAATTATGATTCTCTTGTGGGCACAGAAAAAAACTTGAGTTGGAAGCCCATAAAAATATAAATAATTCCAAAACAGAAGATTGGTTCAGCTCATGAGTTTAACAAATATCATTGGAAGCTTAAGTGAACATTTACAACTACAGAGAAAACGTGTGGTGGTTTTGTTATTATTTTTCTTGCAATAGTAACTCCCACTTACTTACTATACATTTTCCTCTCATACAGGAAGCAATAACGTGTACTATTAAAAATACCAGCATTCGTACCCAAATAATCAACGAATAGTATCCTCATTTAGTCTGCCCTCATTTACCCTGCTTCGGGGCGAAACATAATTGTACAAGATGTTTAAAAGTGGTGAAGCCTCTTTTGGTCGATTTTCGCCTGCAGCTTTAAGCATTCTTATGTTCTTAACTTTGTTATGGGCTCATGGGCAAGTTCACTATAGATTATTAAAATGCTTCACCACTTCTGCACCTTACTGTAACTACGTGGTGTACAGGGGCGGATTTAGGAATATGCCGCCAGTGGGCTATTCAACTTTTGCACATTCCCCTTTTCCCCGCCTACTAACCGTTGAAATTCGATTTTCTAAAAAAAACTTCTACTAGTTCATATTGAAAGTCTTTTTTACGCAATTAATTTTGAGAAACAAAAAATTTTTGGCCAAATATGCCGCTCCCCAAAACCTGGCTCCAGCCTACATCAGCCTTTTGGTAAATCGAGCACTGGTGGTGAGTATTACATACCTACATGAGCACGTTGCTGCATGTAACATATCCGTTTTAATTGCGGGTAGATGCAAAACAGATTTAAACTAACTCCAATAACTAATATAACAAGCGGGCGATGAATCGAAGGTGCGACCGCGGCAAGATAGCGAACTTATGGCACTAAATAGACGAGGCGACGTAGAACAACCATTAAAATTGCTTTGACGTGAGCGTGGCGTGTTGAGCCGAGGTGCTTCTCGAAACAGACCATACACGTTGTTGTGAACGGCAGATGTTGGCTCTGATGATCTGACATGACTGATGAAAAATGATCGGACAATTTTGTTGTGTTTTGTGTGTAATAGAAAATCATACTAACCCCCCAAACTAATAAAAGGTGAATGAATTGTGATACTTATTTACTGTTTTGTTTCACTTTGACATCCACAAAGTGACATATGCCAAAACAAGACAAAACGTTGTTTAACTATCACACGTTTTTCAAAGTATAAACGTAAAGGGGTAATTTAATAAATTTGAAAGTGTGGTTCATTAACCTGATTTTGTAGAAGAGGGGTTAAAGAGTGACATACAGGCTACTTTTTAACCGGGAAAAATATCTCATTCCTATGGGCAAAAACGTGAAGCTCACGCGGGCGATAAGCCAGTTTTTCATAATAACTATTTTTTCTCAAAACTTAATGTAACATGTATGATCTGTTTGGGCTTGAGCAGAGAGGTGCACTCAGAATTGTCAGTAACTTTAGTGATATTTACAAATTGAATACCCTTATAGACAGAACCTTACCTAGCTAAAGGAGCTGTTATCCTAAAGTTGCACAGTAAAAACTGCTTAATATGCCACCCCACTCGCTCGTAAGACATTTACCACAACATATAATAAACAAAATAACTCTTAGATCAAATTAAAAACATTACTGTCATCTAATTAAAGTTTTCCAACAAAACAATGACTATTGGAAACATAACTCAGGGTAATTCCATTCACTTGTTTATTGGAAAAGCCCTTGATTTGATAGGGAGCTGTCACTTGTGGGTGATCCCTTTAAAAACAAGTAAACAACAGAATTATACTAAATATTTATAACTTCAAACGAAACAGTGGCATTGTAATCATATTATAATAAAAAATTGGGGAATTCAGCTCACATGATGGCTTCAATACTCTTTCAAAAACAATTCTATGACTCTTCTCTTATTTTAAGAAAATAATGTTCACAATTCCTCCCGATTTACAGTTATGTACTATAAAATAAATATCATTTTATGTAATATGTGTAGTTAATGTAATGTATAAATACTAAATAATGTCATTAAAATATATGACTATATGAAACTGACAGTTTTCAATGTGTTTGAACATGATAATGTTCAGCAGAGGTTTAACAATTAAAAAAAATAGCTGCCTCATATTCTATAAAACCCTGCTTATTACCTGCACACTTCCATGTTTCTCAATATTGCTTTCAAATATTTTCAAACTCAACTCATATTAGTCAAATGCTTTCCATCAATTGGTCCAGATATTTAAACCAAGAGGTCACATCCAAGGCAAGACTCAAAAATAGGAAAGCTTACTGAGTCATGAGTCAATGAATGCCCTAATTTGTTCTGAAAACTGATGATTATTGATATATTCGCTGTGTCAAAAATAAATAAATAAAAGCACTAAGATTGCACTGAAACTCCGGCAACAGGCCACTCTAAACTCTATATTATTTACAGCTATTATATACCTGTATCTATCTATCTAAGTAGCTGTAATCTTTAACGAAAGTTCTAAAATTATTGTCACAACCAAAAATTTATGTGAACTTAAAGTTTAAACTAGATATTGTTAAAAACATCATAGACTTTTAATATGATGATAGAAAATAAAGTCGAGATGTGTTCCATTTGTTCTTGTATGGTCTACTTGTAAAATAAATTTAAAAATCAAATTTTTATCTCAGTGTTTTGTTTTAATCCAGCTCTATATTATTGGGTGAGGGTAGTAAAGAAACAATCATGTGAAATAAATTCAGAGGTTCTTTAGTAAACAAGCAACAAAATAAACTCTGAAATTTACAACAATCGTCAAACACATTGTTCCCATGATGACAATTTAAAAAACATTCCAAAAACATTGTTCGTCTTAAAACAAATTGGCACATTTAGGAAAAAAATCTGAGATACAAAATTGGATATGCTTCTGTTATGTAGAAAAATAGTTATTTACAAAATTGAACTCTCCAGTACATGTGATAGAGTGTAATTTTGATAAACATAACTTACAAATCATTAAAAGGGTTTTAAGTACGTTACAATGGGATTGGTGCAACACAACAAGTGTTCTTACTCTATTTTAGACTCTATTTCTATTTGCTTTGATAAGAAAAAAGGACATTAGAAACAACTGTTATTTGTGCAGAATTATAAGTAATAAAAGTGATATATTTATCTTTTACGTTTATGTTACATGATGTTATGTTACTTTGACTCGTTCGATTTACAAATTGACCCTAAAAAAATTTAATCTATACTAAATTGCTTCATTAATCTAAGAGGGTAGGTATTCCTTAATTTGGTAATAAATAAATAAATAATAATAATAAGTAGTGTCCTCGTTTAAAAACGTAGATAAATTCGATTTGTCGTACAATTAAGAGCATGTAATGAGGTACATACAAAAAATTAAAAACTTGTCTGAATATACACATGGAGTATGTTACATATTATAGATGCCATAACAATATAATCTCCACTCAACATCCCACATCAGATTAATCAAGCAACACAATTACGGCTATAAAAACTACAACTACTTTAAAATTTGTCTACATACTGTACAAAACCCAACATTTCATGTTCTAAAACGATCCGCCACCGAATCGCTCTCCCACCTTTTAAACTCGATAAAACCAACCAGTTACTAGAATAGATGATTTAAAAAATTACTATCAATATTGTCAACACTCACCCAGGGCTCTGCGATCGTCGAAGCCGCTGGGCCTCACCGCACACGCACAGACTCACTTATTATCACCACTAAAACACAACTTTGTAAGCTCGGTCCCGTCGACCCTTCCCGAAACATCCCGGATATGATATGTGTGGCGTCTCTAGTCGTAGACGTAACGGTTGTGAGATAGTCGCGTAGATATCTTGCTGGGCCGGGACAGATTAGTGATATGTTCATGCAGTTACCGACATTATTAGATCGAATTGTACGTCGCCAGTGTCGTTACATTTAGTTCCATCACTTGGTGATGTGTGTGTGATCCCATGACGTAGCGTCGTACAACGCGGGCAGCGGTGCGTAAATCGACGAGAACGTAATGCCTGCCTACGTGTCCTCAACCGCCAATCCAAGTCGACAATGCCCACTGCAATACATTGACATTTAGGAGTGTGCATTTGTCCCAACTCAACACCTGCCTGCCGAGCGTCTTAAGGTGCCAATACGATGCGTTAGAAACATTGAATGGTTTTAATATCCAACGTGAAGTCCAACAATGACTTATAGCTACCAATTCGATCATCTCTTCCAGGCAAGGTAAAGCTATCGCTATGCACCCAATGATGATTCCAACACGGCACGTGAAGTGGGTGCTCGTGCCTTGCAGTAGAGTTTGGATGATCTTCCCAGCGCAATACACGACAGTAGTCTTCATTTCCCGATGGATGCTTCGGACGAAGCTGGTACGCAGCTACTGGGTCAGGTAGCTCCACTGGACACTCGCTTGATCGATTGAGTGTTGGCAGGTCCCCGCGTACAGCGGAGTGTGGCGGGCGGGGCGGGCGGGGAGGGCGGAGAGGGCGGCGCGCGCCGCAGGGCGAGCATCACGACAGCTTGTGCTTGCCGTTGGCGGTGGCGGCGGCAGCGGCCACGCTGGCCGGGCCCAGCGCGCGCTCGGCCGCCGCCGCCGCCGCGTGCTCCATGCCCTTCTCCAGCCCCGCCTGGTACACCGGCTTCAGCACCTGCCCAACCAAACACTTCTTGCATATCATCTACGGCATGAGTAATAACGAGGTTATAATTTAATATCACAGTGCTATCACGACATTTTTCTTAATTTGCAAGCCATGTGCTGCAGCCCATGGACATCCACACACAACTTCAAGCAAGTATAGGAACGTCTAGTCTGAGGTTGTAGTTACGCTGCTACTCCGAAGGCTGATGTAAGTCTGGCAAGCAACTACACTTTTCCACTGGAACACAATAGAATTGATTCACAGCATAAGTGGATGCCACCTACTAAATTTAAACTACTTCATTTAATACTAAAAATTTGCAGTGGCCTTACGGTAAATAGAAATTTAAACTCAACTAAATGCTTAAAACACACAAGAAACCTTGAAGTGACAAATCATTAACTTGTTTCATGTACACAAATTACTACAGCTTTTTTCATTGAGCTTCTATCAAATAGTTGTAACACGAAAAGGGGCCTTATTTCGAATGCTATCACAAAATCAAACACTATGTATGCGTACAGCACTCTATAAGGTCTTTCTGTATTAGAAACTGAATAGATTGTGAAGCATCATTTACTAGATGAGACATTTACTTACATTATCCCACAACCAATTGGCAGTGTCATCTATAGTTACACCTAACTCCCGCATTTCTCCACTGTACCTGCAAATTCATAAATAAAACATTTTTATTTGTAACAATGGATATTTACGTGCAACCTTAAGCAAAGATAAGAGTTTTGTCTAGAGCTCGCTTTTGTTCTGCTAGCTCAGGCAAGACCCTGACATTGTAAGATTACACAGGTTAGCTGGGGAGTAGAGTCCAACCAACCCGAATACGCTCAGCACGTAGTGCACATTCGATGTGGACAAAGCCAAATTGCACAGCGAGTTACTTACTAGCAAACTGCTACCACTGTACCACTACCACAATAAAATATGTAGTACAATAATGTTTAAAGGTTACAAATCCCTTCGTGAAAATATGGTTGTTACATGATAAGATTGATAAGTTTGTCAATGACGATTGTGACAAATATTTATTTTTTTGTTTGATTGATTTGATCATATTGAGTGACAGTTGGTAATTTTTGGTTAATCAATACTTCTTTATTTAATTCGTTGATCAAAATATAGTGAGTTGTTTAGTGAAATAAAAGGTGTCTGTGTAAGAGTTCATGTAAGTTTTTGACAACCCTAAAAATATTTTTATTGTTAGTTGACGCCGTGTCCGGATCGAATGTGCACCAAGTATAGAAGAGCTGTGTTGTGTTATCTCTGTTAATCCTCACCTAATATACGCCCACAGCACTAGCGTGAGCAGCGCCACGCCCATGGTGAGGTTGCACAGGTTAGCCAGCGAGTAGAGGCCGACCAGCCCGAACACGCCGCTGAGTACGTAGAAGAACATCCCTATCGCGAAGAACACGGACGGGGTGCGTGCCGCCTTGAAGATGTTCTTGCTTTCGTTGTGTGCTTTGAATTGTTGTGCTTGCTCTTCCAGGTCCTGAGGAATGGGGAAATACGCTCAATCAGTATCGTTTCTCATAAAATAAATTAGGATGGTGTAGTGTTATGATACGACAGAGTAGCATGGTGTAGTATATTCGAGGCCCAGCAGTGGCGAGCTAAAAAGATAGATAAAATTATTTTCTTATATTAAAGATATTGCATGGGATTCTATGGGAGAGCCATATGTATACTTACATACTTTTTTATTATTTAAGCGGAGTAGCACACAAGGTCATCTGGTGTTAAGTAATCACTGTAGCCCCAGTACATCTACATAAAGTCTTAAGCTAGCCCGAGTCTTGCCTGAGGTCGATTGCAGTCACACCTTTTCACGTAAATACAATAGCTGCTTGCTTCACTGAAGAAATGGATGCAGTGGCCCCATTTCTTCAGTGCAGTTCTAGCGCCAGCGGTTGCGGTACTTGCACGAGCTGGTATAGGCCTGGCTGAACTCGTCGCCGGCTATCTTGCCCCAGCGGCTGCGGTACCTGTACGAGCTGGTCGCAGTAGGCCTGGCTGAACTCGTCGCCGCCCATCTTGCGCTTGGCATGGAAGGCGTGCAGGGCCTTGTCCTTCGCCCGGCGGTGCTCCGCCTCCAGGAGCTGCGGCTGCAGGTAGGGCCGCGCCCCGCCGCACACCTCCTCCATCAGCGTCGTGTACACATCGCGCGCCTCCGCCACCGCCGTCAGGTTGTTCGCTTCAGCTGTCGCCTGCAAAAATTCAACTTTCTTTAGAAAAATATATGAAAAAATCTCTTTATCTCTGAATTAAAATTAAGGTTACTCGACATACTAAACTTAACCTAGATTTAGATCCTTCTTGTTCATAAAAATTTCAAACAGTTTTTTAAGCCTTTATTTAATAGCTAAAATCTCTTTTAGTGCGAGCAATATCCCATTGATAAGAACAAAACAAAGACATTTAAGTTAAGAAGACCTCTTTGCAATCTGAAACGCTCAAGACCCTGCGGGTGCCCTAGAACGCAAGCGATCTAAGCAGCTAAGCGAACGGGAACGGGCCGGGTGAAGTCCTGGTTGTTATCAATTAATGGCAGTTATAAAAACTGGTGCAAGCTCTAATTCTCCCCATAATTGATTATGCTGACGTGTGTTCGCCTGATCTCAGTGAAGAATTCCTTAATAAGTTAGACCGTCTTCTTAACAGCTGTATCCGTTTTATCTTTCGTCTTCGTAAATTCGATCATGTTTCTTCATTCCGTTCTCAGCTTAAATGGCTTCCGATTCGTCAACGAAGACATATTCGGATACTCTTATCTCTGTTTTCTATTCTCTTTGATGATTTTGCACCCAGTTATCTGAAAAACAAGTTTCAGTTCCTTCGAGACAACCATAATAGACTGCTGCGATCTTCTGACACATTATCTCTTTCAATTCCACTTCACCGCTCTGGCTTCACTTCCCACTCCTTCACGGTCCAAGCCTCTCGACTTTGGAATGCATTACCCGACGATATCAGAAAACACTCCCGCAAATTTACTTTTAAACGGAGAATTATTGCACACTACTCCTCCGCCTTAGGTTATGCCTAATGTGAACTTTAAGGTCATCATCCCCCTTGTATATATTAAATATTTATTAATTAGATATGTATAATCTAAATATATATGTAGGTATTTACGTATATGTAACTATTTATTTTATATTTATTTTTATTATATTTTATTATTTACATTTATATTTATATTACAAATATATAATAATATCATATCAACGTTTTTCGTTACACGTTACACTTCTGCGTATATTATTTTTTATGATTATTATGCATCTTTGTTATATGTTTTATAATCCTCGTTACATATTTTATACAGTTCGTATTTTTTTTTTCTTTTTTTACTTTCTGTGTCGCAATTTTTTTTTTTTTTTCTGCTTTCTTTTTCCTCCTTGTAACATTTCGTTACCTACTGTTTCTTTGTTACCGCCTTCATTGATCTCCCACTACCTTAAGGTTGACTGGTAGAGAATGCTTTAAGCATTAAGTCCGCCTTCTATCCGATGTTATGTACGGTAGAAAAGTTTAAATAAATAAATAAATAAATAAATAAAAACATTTTCGGAGGCCCTACGTTGCTGGTTTGCTGCAATGTTGAATGGCGTATTGATTTAAGAGTATGCACTGTATGTACTATGTACCAAGTTAAGTTTCGGATACGGGCATACAGAGCAGCCTCCCCAGATGTCATGTTAACTTGACCGAGTAGTACAGGGTTGACGCTATGCTAAAATTGCAATGATAAAATATAATTAAGAGCACTGACCACCAGCATGCTCTTGGGCTCGGGCAGCTCGTTGCCGCGGTAGATGGCCATGTAGGAGCGGAAGTACTGCAGCAGGTCCCTGGCCCGCACTCGCTGGCCGTTGATCAGCTTCGGCACCAGGTTGTGCGGCGCCAGCAGCATCGGCACGAGCTGTTGCAGCGCCCGCTTGAACTCTGGCTCGATGTCTGTAATTAAACAATAACGTAGGGATAATTAACCGATATGAAATATGCGTTTTGTTTATTCAATAAAATAACAATATTGTTTCCTTACTGACGCATAAATTCAAAATCAAATTAATTTTGGTGAACAAACAGTAGAGTTGTATTTAAACATTATTGTCAATCCCGTTCTAGTAATAGTTGACGTCACAATCATGTATTACTCTTTCTGCCTAATGGTAAATTTGAAACGTTCATATTTTGAATATTTGTATAATTAATTTGATTCCCAGGCTATTAGACAAAATATTAATGGGGCAAGGTTACCAGCTAGTCGTCCATCGAAGTCGGGGCTGGTGGCCACCTTGAGGCCGGGGTGCGGCATGAGGAAGCACGCGATCTCAGCGAAGCACGACGTGATGTGCTTGCGCAGCGATTGCAGCTCTGGGTGCTGCTTGTCTGATACCTGCAAGTATTTTAATTAAGAAGCAATTTCTTAGTTAATTGTGATTCGCTAGTGTAAAATATTTTTTACACTAGCAAATCTGAATTTTTTTGACAACCCTCACACAGTGGTCATGCTCATCTAACCGCTCACTAATTAGTTAGTTGTGTTTTTGTCTTTGAGAAGGCGTCAACTCGCCCGCTCTGCCCCTTCACCCCGCGTCCCCTCCGCGCCGCACACTACAGCGGGGAGCGCATTTTAATTAGACCGCGCGCCAGTCGTCCAAATTAACCTCAACGCCACCGCACGTTGCCTTTTTATATTTTTACTTGTGACAATACAAGCACCTATACAGTCCATCGTAGTTTCATTTTGGAGTAGTTATCCTACTAGATGTAGCTAAGGACTTCTCCGCATCACTTTGTGTATGTCCATACCATATACAATAACTAAGTGTGGTATGGGTGTGTGTTATTTATAAATAAATAATAAATAAATATCTTTAGACAATTCACACAGCGCCATCTGATTCCAAATTAAGCAGAGCTTGTACTATGGTAATCAGAAAGCTGATAAACATACTTATATAATTCTAAATACCTACTTAAATAGATAAATTAACACCCAGACACAGAACAAATAGTCATGTTCATCACACAAATATTTGTCCTGGGTGGGAATCGAACCCGCGACCTCTCGCTTCGCAGTCGGCTCATCACCCACTACGCCACGGAGGCGACATCGGGATGGCACGTCAGTGCCCCGCCAAGTCGAGCGCAAAGCAAACACTGCCGTACCATCCTTTACTGGAACCATTTCGCCGCATTTTCAGGCCCCTATTTGAGAACCTCTGGATAAGACCAGAGCGCTGAAATTTTCATCATCCAGTAAGCTATAATCACATACTTAAAATACAAAATTTCAAGTCTGTAGGTTATTTAGTTCCGAAGCTAAGCGAAAGCAAAGTTTCGCATTTACGACACTCACTCACTCATGGATCATCAAAATAGAACTAGTACTTCCCATAAACTCAGAGAGCTGAAATTTGGTACAGAGTTAGGGTTTAATGGCCACATAAAGGGAAAACTATAAAAACTAGGATAACTAGGATTATTTAGTACTCTTGGTCCATCCTTTACTGGAACCATTTCGCCACATTTTCAGGCCCCTATTAGAGAACCTCTGGATAAGACCAGAGAGCTGAAATTTTCATCATCCAGTAAGCTATAAACACATACTTAAAATCCAAAATTTCAAGTCTGTGGGTCATTTAGTTCCGCTGATAAGCGAAAGCAAAGTTTCGCATTTTCGTTCGCATTTACGACACTCACCTCACTCATAAAATCAAAATAGAACTAGTACTTCCCATAAACTCAGAGAGCTGAAATTTGGTACAGAGTTAGGGTTTAATGGCCACATAAAGGGAAAACTATAAAAACTAGGATAACTAGGATTATTTAGTACTCTTGGTCCATCCTTTACTAGAACCATTTCGCCACATTTTCAGGCCCCTATTAGAGAACCTCTGGATAAGACCAGAGCGCTGAAATTTTCATCATCCAGTAAGCTATAATCACATACTTAAAATCCAAAATTACAAGTCTGTAGGTCATTTAGTTCCGAAGTTAAGCGAAAGCAAAGTTTCGCATTTTCGTTCGCATTTACGACACTCACCTCACTCATAAAATCAAAATAGAACTAGTACTTCCCATAAACTCAGAGAGCTGAAATTTGGTACAGAGTTAGGGTTTAATGGCCACATAAAGGGAAAACTATAAAAACTAGGATAACTAGGATTATTTAGTACTCTTGGTCCATCCTTTACTAGAACCATTTCGCCACATTTTCAGGCCCCTATTAGAGAACCTCTGGATAAGACCAGAGAGCTGAAATTTTCATCATCCAGTAAGCTATAATCACATACTTAAAATCCAAAATTACAAGTCTGTAGGTCATTTAGTTCCGAAGTTAAGCGAAAGCAAAATTTTGTTTACTTAGTTAGATAGTACCTGGGGGCGTCCAGCGTTGCTCGGAATAAAACAATTTATTTACTTGGTTTATTTTTAAGCAAAACATTCATTGACTTAGTGTTACTTTACAAATCCTTTTGAAATACCTAGCTCCCAATTAAAAAAAATTGTCACAAAAAATAAAAATTGCAGCTTGCCTACTTGAAATTTGAACCCGGGTCTCCAGCTCCGTAGTCGGCTTTCGTAACCATTCGACCAAGAAAGCTTTAATATTATTGACGAAATTTTTATAGAGGTCTTTCATAATTATCGACATTGTTATTTGTTTGAAGGGTGGATTGTCAAACTTGTATATAAGACCCAGTGTATGAAAATTTTTAAAGCAATCGCAAATAAATGGGGCTCGAAGTCACATCCTTTCTTCGACTCCGAGAATAAGTGACCCGAAGTTTTTTCGAACCTCAACCCCCTCTCCTCGAGTCCTCCAGGAGGCAGGACAGTAGGTAATTCCTTTGGTAGAAAGTTCATTGATTTTATTATGTAATTATTAATATTAATAATTAACACTTGTCTAATAATAAAGATAAAGAGTTAACGGTATGTTTATAGTTTGTATAGATTGAGTAGGTTCAGTATTATTTTCTTTGAGTTTTTTTTTATTAATAAGTATCTAATTTAATCTAGCCTATTGCGTCCCAATGCTGGGCGAATGCCTCCCCTTCTGCTTTTAATACGCATATAAATAAAATTAAAGGAAAACTCTGGATAAGACAAGATTGGCTTTTATACTTATACTTACAAGTATACAAGAAGAAACAGTCGAACGATTAACTTTATTCTACTCGAACATTACATAGGTAAATTAAATAAACAAATTACACTAAACTTTTAATTTCGCTCATTTGGTCAAAATATAATGCATTGGACTAAGAGTGGCGGTGATACCCGCAGATGTCGCTAGATGGCGCTGACTGCATATTAAAACGCGCTTGCGGCCGCGTTACAGTCGACTCGTTTACGACATTCTTCTACTGCGCTTGAAAACGTTTGCTATGGATTAGGAGGGATTATTTGCATTTTGTTGATTTCGCTTATTATTTCGTGAGGTTTGCTAAGGTTTAGGGCATGCATCAATGCGAAATACCTAATCGCAAGCCACGCCATCTATCGGTGACTTTAAGTAAAAATAAGTTGATTTCTAAATTACGAGCCAGCGTCACCTAGCGGAACAACGAAGAAGCTCTTATACAACGAAGAAGCTCAAATAACTGTCTTGCAACAATGTCATTTAGTAACAAAATTTTGAACAAAATTAAATACGTATTATATCAGCAACGTACAGTACTTAAACATTGCAAAAAATACGAATGTACAGCTTCGACTGTTCTACGATTGTATACAGTGGGCCGCAGCTCATATGTAAAATTATAAATAAAGTAAAAAAATCGATACTTAAAATAAATTCACAATTTTGTTCACTTTTTTAATGAATCAGAAACGGAAAAACGTTTTCACTGTAAAAAAAATATATGTGGTTGAGGACTAATTTTACAAAAACTGTACAAGTGGGAACCGAACCCAGAACACTCCTAGGTACGAAATGCACGAGATTTTATTACGAGCTACGCTCACTACTTCACAATAAGTGAAATAAAGGATCAGTATGGCTACACATTACGTAAAGATTTCTCGTTGTCGTCAGTCTATCGACTGAGTCGATATATATAGGGGCAGTGTTATTGTAGGTTTTTATTTATGAAACAAAATTGATTACGGTGTAAAAAAATAAACACCTAAAGTATATAATGAATCATAGCTTTGTACCTAGGTTACTTACGTTATACGTACTTTTCTTTTGTTCATGTAGACTTTTTTCGGCCGTAAGAATTTCAAATATTTATGTTTTCAGTCTGTCTTTTTATAAGCTTTTTTATTGTAAAAATTATTTGTAATTTTAAAATAGTAAAAAAAAGCATAAATTTATATAATATAAAAAACATATGCTACGCTGGGGATCGAACCTGAGTCGTATTGCAAACGTGAGTGAAACAAGACTTCAAAAACTTGACTACAGACGCTACTTTCCAAATCGTGAAATAAGGACCAAGTGTGACTACCGAGTAACCTAAATATTCTTTGCTCATAAATAGACAGCTAGCCTAAAATAAAATATATTACGAATAAAATTATTGTAAATCGATTATCGATGTAATCAATATATCGGGTATTGTTTCTAACTAAATATTTGTGTGCAAGAGTTCTACTTACCTTTTTTCTTCGTTCATACAAGCTATTTGCTGTCGTTTCAATTGTAAATATTTCCGTTTTGATAATTTATTTTTACTTTTATTTCCCATTTTCTAAACTTTAAAATTACCTAATTCTTACTAAAAATAATAACTTATACCTAATACTTACTTACTAAGAAACAAAATATATTTTCAAAAACTAAACAAAATGAAATAAAATTTGAAATTTTCGTATTTCGCGGGCGATTCGGGCATAAGTAAGTAAAAAGTACGCGTCCATCGTTGACAGTGGTCACGGGTGGTATCAAGGTGGTATCATGATTCATGGTGGGATGGGATGGGAGTGGCGAAGAGAAGAGAGTGATAGCATGCGTTACTTCAGCGCTCGCGAGGAAAAGAAAGCATCATCTTATTTTGAATGTCGTAAGCGCCAAATCGAAAAACATTTTTCGTTAAAAAACTAAAACAAAACATAGAAAACTGTTTGCATAGAAAGCTTTATAATAATATTAGCTTGTTGTAAAAAAAATAATGATAAATACTTACATTCAAACTCGTTTTGACATAAAAATTGAAAATATTGTCCTAATTTTAAATAATAAATCTATCGAGAAAATTTTATGGCATCGTGTTTTCTGTTGCATAAAAACTTAGTAAATATAATGAAAATTCAGATTATGTAAAAACTATTCTCCAGTCGTTTCTACAAAATGAAACATATTCAATTACAATACCTACTCCTTTTTTATGCATGCCCTTAATTAGCAGGTTGTTATTATAACGTATAGATTAGTGACGTATTACTGATTATTACTTAATTATTAGATTTGAAAGAAGTTTTAATTGAATGCTTTATTTAATTGTTACTTATTTAGTACTCTTAGTTTTCTAGGTTTAATTTACAGTTAGGCAGTACTTCGAATAAAAAGAAAAAAACTGTGTCAAATAAGAAAATCTAATAAAATAAATCAACGTTTCTACAAAAAGAAGTGAAATCCCACCAAAACATTCTGTAAAAAACTAGCCAAGTCTCGATGGAGCTGCTTGTTTATCTCTAAAAAGTAATGAAATCTAGAGAAAGTCGTGCCAAGTCTAAGGTTCCTTACTGCGATTTCTTTATTATTATAGTTAATGTTGTGTGACTTGGCCGTTGAAGGATACACAAGTGTTATTTTATGTTAGATCGGTGGTCGATTTGACGCTCCAAAAAGAAGTGAGCACAATCAACAACAGCCTAAAATGAGATACTAGCGTCCAATTACCAATACCAGTATGGGCTATTATCTCGCTTAACATGGTACATACATGGTACGTACATGAACATAGGTAGTTAAAACAGATATAACATTACGTGTAAACAAAAAGAATGTTCAACGGCCAAGTCACACAACGTTAACTATAATAATAAAGAAATCGCAGTAAGGAACCTTAGACTTGGCACGACTTTCTCTAGATTTCATTACTTTTTAGAGATAAACAAGCAGCTCCATCGAGACTTGGCTAGTTTTTTACAGAATGTTTTGGTGGGTGTAGCGGCGCGATACCTACAGCAACATGATCCGCCCCTCACATGAAATGCTGACCATGCAAGACGACGCAAGCATCGAACATTGTAAACAATAGAGTACTACGTCATACGCGTCATACTGAACTGGCCAATCAGAAGACGTATCCTGAATCACACTATCGAAGTTTCTTAGATTCTCAGTATAAATACAAATGCTCCGAAGTTAGCATTAGGACCGCGGTCCCCAGGCAGTGACATCGCCTGGCGGGAGATCTCCCCTTTTCCTCCACATTGGTGACCACCGTCGATTGAAGACGCCCTGCTGACCACATTTTCAACGGTACCAGCACCTTCATCCTCGAAGTATCTGACGTCCTTCAGCAAGTACAAGGAGTCATGGAGTCAAGCCAGCAGCAACGAGCACAATGACCAGGTTCCACGAGCAGCCTCACAAAAAGCGCCTTGGTTCCTTCATCCTGCAACGCTCAAGTTCGGCGATCCGCAGCACGCAGCAAGAGGTTTTCTGGGTTTCCCTCCCGTGCTTGCGCACGCATCGCATCATTCCGGCAGACACGGCCGATGACGATACTGGCATACGAGAGAGTTACGACATCATCCCGTAGTTGGAGGGGGAGTGATGTAGCGGCGCGATACCTACAGCAACATGATCCGCCCCTCACATGAAATGCTGACCATGCAAGACGACGCAAGCATCGAACATTGTAAACAATAGAGTACTACGTCATACGCGTCATACTGAACTGGCCAATCAGAAGACGTATCCTGAATCACACTATCGAAGTTTCTTAGATTCTCAGTATAAATACAAATGCTCCGAAGTTAGCATACGGATCGCGGTCCCCAGGCAGTGACATCGCCTGGCGGGAGATCTCCCCTTTTCCTCCACAGTGGGATTTATTTATACAGGGCAGATTTTTCGATCCCCTGATAAAGTTAATAGTCAGTAAATGTTATCGCTATCCTTTTCATATGTCATGAGAGTAACGATGACAGCGCTAATATTTATTCGACGAATAATTTTATCCAAGGATGGAAAAATCGGTCCTTAGTAGAAGTAAGTAGACTGATAGATATTAATATTATTAAAGCAACATTATTCACGTAGTCTCCTATAAACTGTGTATGCCATCACAATAAAGAAAAAGAATCCTTTTTATTATCCCACTGCTGTGCTGGGGACAGATCTTCAGAAGGACATACATTACTGCAATAACAAAATGTAAGTGGTCTGTTTTTTTTTTTTTTTTTCTTCAACCTTTTTTATGTCCCACTGCTGGGCACAGGTCTCCTTCTCACACAATTGAGAGGGATTTAGGCCATAGTCCACCACGCTGGCCAAGTGCGGATTGGTGGACGTCATGCTTTCGAGAAATAATGAATTTCTCTCAGGCATGCACGGCGGTGGAGAACATCGTAATCAATGAAATATCACGATATTTTCCATCACCGTGGAGCAGCGATAAATTCGCACATTACAAATTTCTTTGTCAGAGGTGCGAGCCGAGGATTTGAACTTGGGATCGGTCGCGTCGAAGACCGCGGTTTTTTACCACTCGGCCATCGCTGCTCAGTGGTCTGTTAACCTGTACTAAATCCCGAAAGTATATTAAACGTTCTTATTTAAGTAGAACGAACGACATTAGTTAACACAATAATAAATCATAATCTTATTTAAAAGTTTTCTAGATCTTGCATTTATATTACCAGATCCCTGAGAGATTTGGAGACTTACTTATGACCCAGTAAAGGCACCTTGGCAAACCCTACCTTGAGTCGTCGCTGCAGGATGGTCTGGCCGCCCTGCGCTCCGTAGGGCGCCTCGTAGGGGAAGCTCCAGTCGCGCACCACGAACTGCAGCCGCTGGAAGGGCGTCCGCCCGCCGTCCTCCAGCGCCAACCGACCGTACTCCGTAAACAACTGGAGGGAGCAAGTCACACATGTTACACAAGGCGACGCAGTAATTTAATTCAAGGAAATTACTTTCAAACGTAATTTTGGTCCTTCGAGCCGGATCAGACATTTAAAAACACAAGTGGAAGATAAGATATCTGTTATTGTACATAAAATGTCGGCAAATCTACGCCTGATTGGACTCACTCGCAATCACTACTGCGCCCAATTTGTAAATTATCGGTATACAGGGTACTTTTATTCAAAATAATCCAAACTATAGAGGGTTTTAGGCAGTACTCCATCGCCCTGCAAACAGTTTGACGGAATATCGCAGGTCTACTGTAATTCGCTCTAGCTAATGTGTTGAAAGGTCAAACCGCATTTTGAGTAAAAATACCTTCATCACTTTTTTATATACTTACTACGTATATAAATTCTACTTGTATAACAAAATAAAAGTTACCTGCAGGTGTTGCAGGTCGTCCTCCTGGATGTTCTGCGAAAGGTTGTATATCTGCACCGAGGACAGCATGGTGGAGAGCGCGAACACCGTCGCGCAGTCGCGCACCGTGGACTCGCTGTCGAATGCGCCCTGTGTGTCTAGTAAGATTATCGCCACCTGAAACAGTATGAAACCGACGTGAAAATTTCAGTTTTTTTTACATTAAACCGGAAAAAGGCATATGTCTAGTAAGATGGTCGCCACCTGGAATGGTAAGGAGTTAAGGATCCTAAGACAGACCCGTAGACATGGAAGTTCTTCCATTTTTCTTTACAATGAATGTTTACAGTTACCTTTTCTCCATCTTCCAGCGTGGCCTTGAATATTTCAGACCACATGAGGATGCCGGTGGTGTCGCGCTCGGAGCCGCCGCGCCAGCTGAACCCGTGCAGCGGCTCATCCTCCGCGCCCAGCCACTCGCCGCCGCCGCCGCCGGACCCATACTGCGGGCGGAAAAACACCAATCATACAAGATTATGCAAAGTCCTGCAGACAAAAAGAATAACGAGGTCATGTCAGAGACATTAGGTTACGGAAGATTAGAACTACGGACAAATTTGTAAGGTTTTGTCGTTTTTCATACGCAATGTAGGGCACTTGAGACTTATGAAACATTCTTTGAACTTAATGAATAAAATAAAAGGTAGTAGTAGTAGTTTTGAAAGCCTAGAACCAATTATAGACCAGTTTACACAAAATCCTGTAGTCAAGAAAAATAAGGTCATGTTAGGTGTTCATTGGTTCCGGAAAACATTAGAAACACGGCAACAATTTGTAAGGTTTTGTCGTTTGTCATGCGCAATGTAACATGTAATGTGGGGCACTTGACACTTATGAAATATTCCTTGAACCTAATGGATAAAAGATTGTTTTGAAAGCCTAGCGATTCTTATAGATTTAAGTGCTTTCAGGTCTTTGTTTAAAGGTGTAGCACTCGATAGATCATAATATTCAAATTACAAACTTTTTAAAATTTACTTTTTCGTTCAATTAATTTATCAGAGAATTTAAATGATACAAGTTTCTAAAAGTTACCACTTTGCACCTTGTAGTGTAGACGACTATTGTTGAACTGTCAACTTTAAGTCCCACCTTGTGCACCAGTAGGGCTTTCAGAGCCACCTCTTTGAACATGAAATATTGTTCGTTAGCTTCAATCTCTTCTTTGCTGCTTTGTCGAGCAGTAAGAACTTGCCCATGCTGAAACGCTGCCTTCAGCAAGGACAAGTTCTTCCTACCTGAGCGACGGAACTGACAACGGCAGAGCTGTCGCATTATTTTCTCCCTAGGCAGGGGAAAACTCAGGGCGTCCTCTTTGAGTTTAAGAGATTGTTTATTCTGCACAGGGTTTAAAATCCTCACCTTATGGTGCATGTACCGCAGGAAGAAGTCGAGCAGGAAGGACTTGCCCTTGCGGAAGGCGCCAGCGACGGATATGACAACAGCGGATCGGTCGCGGATGTCATCACGAAGAAGGAGGGAGCTGAGCGCCTCCTCGTCGAGGATGAAGGTGTGCTCGGGGCCCGTGTTCACCACCTGCACGCCGTGCGGGCCCGTCCGCGGCGCCGGGGCTTCGTTCTCTGTAGCTGTAACACACAAATGTTCAACATAAGACGACGTACATTACGACACAAACAAAATGTTTCACAAGTCTGTATACCTTTACGCCGGTCTCACGTACCGTTGAAAATATTATACAGGAATTTTTCAGTATTTGAAATAGGTGCAATTCCTTTTTAGGGGTGAAAGTATGGACCATTTGCTGTAGAATCAATCATGTAACACCCGATCCGATTTTCAGTAGCTTCGGAAGATATGTCAGAAAAAAGATTGGAATAATTATACTTTATCTGAAAATACTCCGATTTACTTAAAGGGAAAATGATAAACCATAAAAAATATACTGCTAATACATTTTTTTTGATATTTTTTTCTGAATAGACGATTGATACAACGGAAACAAATAAAATTAATAAACGGTTCAATATTTTTGAAATAAAACTATGACTGATTTTACAGCAAATGGTCCATACTTTCTCCCATTGAAAATAATTACACCTATTACAAATCACCCTATGTATAGGTACGAACGGATAGAGGTCGAAAGTTGAGGATTTATCAGATTCTATTCCCGATGCAAAGATTCTGCATATTGATTAGCTGACCTGCCTTCTTACTGTGTTTCACATTCTCATATACAAGTCATGCAATCACGCGATGATGAACTATGATTTCTTCTGACACTCATTACTATCATGCGAGGTGGAATAAAAAATGAAGATTGTACTAACATAAACAGACAAATTCATTGTTTGTGATCCACGCGTAATTTACTTACTATAATTGCTGCGAAGGTTGCTAAAAAATAAATGCGTTTGCTGCTACGACATGAACAAAGAAGCTATATTCGTAGGCATATTAAAAATGATGAGGTCGAAATTTGTCCTTAGTACCTTGTTATGCAGTTTTTGATAGAATTGTTGATGCAGCGCTGTTTGTTCGTGGCTCTACAAGGCTAGACAATTCCAAAGTAGGTTTTGTAACATTATTTATGAAGCATAAAAGAACAATTTTCTAGACTGTCATGACTTTAAGAAATTCTAATACCAATTTTGCTGGCTCCTGCAAAATTTCAAGATCTAGGTATTTGTTGTCTGTAGTAAAAAAATCTCAGTTTTCTTTATATTATTGTAGTATTTTGTTATGAATACTGAATAAAAATGGATAAATGACTTTCATTTTGTCTACGTAGTTTTGGTCCTTCGAACCAGATATAAATATTACTACAGAAAACATGATAATACTTTTAATATAGCATAGCTGAGCTTATAATATTACTGAATACATAAACATCTATGTACGTTTATTTTGCTACATAAGCACTAAAACGATTAAATCAGTTACAAATGCAAGGCACAAATAATAGCTGCAAACAATGGGTAACGTGTTAATTTACAGTTTATGTACAAAAACTACAGTATGAGCTACTGACACGCCTTTGTATGCATTGCCAACATAGACGTATGCTATTGTAATGCTATGCGTTTGCGATAGCGATTAGTTCCAATGAGTTTAACAAGAATGTGTATTTATGCATGTGTTATGTTTCTTACTATTTGCAAGCCGATTAACACTAGTTTAACCGTGCTTTATGGAAATTAATTGTATTGTATGTTTTATGATTACAATCACTAAGCTTCGATGTAACAGATATATAGGTACAACACAAGAATTTAAGACTTTCAAGACCTGCACTTTCGTATACACCCACACAATACACATTATGGTGTAATGATCATGATCTTAGACGGTTATCCAACATAACAATAAGGTAGCTATTTTCTCTTATGTCATACTTATTAAGAGTTGGTTTTGTACTGTTCTGAGGTTTTACAATAGTCTTGTTTTAGTTGTTAACGACATATTCTTTTTAGGACTGCATCGGCTCAATAAACTTAGTGACTGCTTTGCCAGCTATGATAACAATTAGTTTGATAACAAGTGGTGCACACATTGCCAAATTTTATTGAAATCGCTCGCTATTGCTACACCATTCTACAAGTTAATAATAAAAAAAAAAAATTCCCATGCTCACTGTAATTGCATTGTACATGGAATGGAAAGCAGTATCAGTCAGTCAGTCAGTAACAGATGATATCCTGTGTACAATCAGAAATGCGATCCGGCGATCAGATCCGCCTATTAAATGCCCCGGGCTTTTAAATTTCTCTACTACTCTTACTTCCAGCCCGTTAGCAATGTTACTCATGATGACAACTGGTGCACATATTGCCAAATTTTATTGAAATCGCTCACTATTGCTACACCATTCTACAGGTTAATAAAAAAGACAAATTTTTCCCATGCTCACTGTAATTGCATTGTACATGGAATGGAAAGCAGTATCAGTCAGTCAGTCAGTAACAGATGATATCCTGTGTACAATCAGAAATGCGATCCGGCGATCAGATCCGCCTATTAAATGCCCCGGGCTTTTAAATTTCTCTACTACTCTTACTTCCAGCCCGTTAGCAATGTTACTCATGATGACAACTGGTGCACATATTGCCAAATTTTATTGAAATCGCTCACTATTGCTACACCATTCTACAGGTTAATAAAAAAGACCAATTTTTCCCATGCTCACTGTAATTGCATTGTACATGGAATGGAAAGCAGTATCAGTCAGTCAGTCAGTAACAGATGATATCCTGTGTACAATCAGAAATGCGATCCGGCGATCAGATCCGCCTATTAAATGCCCCGGGCTTTTAAATTTCTCTACTACTCTTACTTCCAGCCCGTTAGCAATGTTACTCATGATGACAACTGGTGCACATATTGCCAAATTTTATTGAAATCGCTCACTATTGCTACACCATTCTACAGGTTAATAAAAAAGACAAATTTTTCCCATGCTCACTGTAATTGCATTGTACATGGAATGGAAAGCAGTATCAGTCAGTCAGTCAGTAACAGATGATATCCTGTGTACAATCAGAAATGCGATCCGGCGATCAGATCCGCCTATTAAATGCCCCGGGCTTTTAAATTTCTCTACTACTCTTACTTCCAGCCCGTTAGCAATGTTACTCATTTCCGGTAGTTACACTTTAAAATATTTATCAAGTCCCTATAGTTAAGTAAGCACGTAAATTTTTTTCATTATGGGTTCAATAAAAAGTAGTTTAATAAGGAATACTGAGGCTAGAATTGCAGTTCATAGATTTCTTCATATAAAATGAAATATCTATCTATAGAATCTGTAGGTGGTAGAATTATTATGGTTCGCCCGGGGAAGTACCACCGCTGCACCCACTTCTGCCGTGAACCAACTCTATTGTGTTTCGGTGGAAAGGTGCAGTGGCCGGCTACACTTACATGAGGCGACCACCAGCTTCCGGAGTAGCAGCGCAACTGCATACGACCTCAGACAAGGTTGTATGTAGATGTCCATTGGCTGCAGCGACCGCTTAACACCACGTGACCTGCATGCTCGGCTACTCCTCCATTAAAAAAAACCATGTGGTGTTAGATGCAGAGCCAAAAGCCAAAAAGCCAAGAAACCCAGGCAGATGATGGTCGGTATTTAAGTGAGACCCTCCTAATAGTCCTAATGTCCAACTTGGATGATGTGGACGCTTTGTTTTGTTAGGTTGTTATTCCTCAAAAATTAGAAACGCCTGCTTCATTTTAGTAGAAACATCTTCAAAGGATAAGCAAATTCAAGATTTAGGTCAATAGAATGAAGTGTAATTGGTCTTTTATTTATCTTCCGGTGTTTGGCAACACCAATTTTTGTACTTAAATGGATTTGGATAATATACTATTAAATATGGAAGTTAATTTTATAGCAACGAATGTACTATATATATAACAGTTTTATTATTTCAAATCAATTTTCACGTTCTCCTTCCTTATCATATTGCAGTTTTTAGAAAAACTAATGCTAACCCTACACACTCACCATCACACTAGGATTCCCTGGGTCGTGGATCGTGGGTATTATGGCCACACAAATATAGGATCACAAAATAAGACCAAGAAGGTAGTATAAACCCATTATTCATTCTACTTGCCTGTACCCAGGCCTCTCGTACAGCAGTCTAGCACGTTAACAATCCGGTCTTGGACTACCAAGTACATTGAGATACTTTTAATGAGCTGTCAAAACGTGACATTCCCATACATTTTCTATGAGAAAATGATAAGTGACATCACTTATCATGTATAGTTAATTGCCTTCATTATTATTGATTTAAGCGGTAATAAAAATCACGTATAAAAAGAATTAACAATTATAGGTATATTGCTTTCCAAGCGTGATTTAGTGCAACCTTTTTAAGGTAATGATTTAGATTTTTTTTGTGCATAGTGTTCAAGACCCTATTGCGGTCGTCGAATTTGTGTATTTTGGGCCTATTACTGCTTTCTCTAGTGTCATAAGCGGGGATGGAAGGGCAGATGAGTGGTCCCTGTTCTCGCCCGAATGTCACAATTATTTTCAATCTCGCAATTATTTTTGAAGGGATCAAAAGAAGGGAGAATGAGATAAGCAACGAGGACGCTTTTTGAGAATCTGAACCACTGCATGAAAAGATAACAATAGCTTCATAGTAAATTAAAAGGGTTAAATAGGTATATATTATTGTCAGACAACTTTCTATCTTTAGGATAGATATTCTGCTGGTTTGTCTACATGGATTACTTCATAAATTCATTTGTTTGCTGAAAATAGAAAATCTCAGATTAAGCGACAGTGAAAGATGGGACGTGAATCTGCAGTTCATATTGGACAATGCGGCTAGAGTTCTGGCAAGCTTCGAGAGTGCCTTCTTGAATAAAATATTACCTGAGCAGACAACGGAACTTTAAGCGATCAAATTGTTTAGAACTACAAAGAAACGGACGACGGAAGAATTTTGAGGACGGCTAAGTACTTCAGGTTGTAATTGGTAATTTAGGAGTTTTAAAGGTAGGTTCAAAGGTGATAAACACATGTTAGCTCATTGTCGACTTGTTTATGCTGTTATTTTAGAATTTACGTAGCTAATTAAGTTAAGTAAAACTGTGTTGCTTGGAATTTTACCAGTCTGCTTGCCATTTCCAATAACTCAAAAATTAATGGAATATTTTTGTTTTGGAATGTTTTTCGCCTTAAAGCATATGAATAGAAGCAACACCAGAAAAATTACGCTTTATGAAAAGATTTCATGTTATAGTCACATGGAAAATTGTAGGTATAATGTAAAAAAATTGTCCCTCAAACTTTGAAAGTTCGCTGCGAGTCTTGATTGCGATGGAATTTTAACCATGAAATATTCAATGTATAAGATTGTTTGTTACCGAGCGCAAGCGGTCATTTGTGCAGGTCAAAGCGGTCAATGTGGAATCAAACGCCAAGATCATAACGTTTGAACGTACTTCGTAAAAAACCATTGATATTAAATGTTACCTGAAAAAAACTGGTAAAAAAAATTGTCTGCCAACCTGACATAAAATTTTTGTTGTATGCAAACGATTCGCACTGGTGTTTAAGATTTTCCATTATCATTCATTTCCTGTCCCATTCAATTGTTTTTTTAAACACAGATTTTATTATACTCTACAGGTCAGCCACTGGAGTGTTTCGATAGGTTTGTTAATACTTGCTCGGATTGATATTAAAACAAATAACTATGTGGATTTATGTCGAATCTCTAAGACCAGAAAAAAGTTTCAAAACACATTATCGTCTAGAGCTTTTGTACTGACCGTCCGTAAAGAACATGATATCTCACAGTAGTATTTTATTCAAACAAAAGCAAGTTTCACGCCTCAAAAGGTTCTCCAAATCCTGTTTGACTTAACCTCTATAAGGCTTCATTCAGCCATTTTCGGGCGACATGTGAAAGAACCACGACCGCAACACTATTTTTTATCACTCACAGTTGGGTAGTAAAAAAAGTAATTGGAATAAATAACAGAGATATTCCTTGTGAAAATCGAGTGTATGAAATACGAAAATTTTAACAATATATTAAGTGCACTCATGAAATAATTCATGTATTTTATAAGCAAGCGAATAATAGAAGATTTTGATGAACACCAAGAATGAGTTTCGAAGCTATTGGAACACACACAATTGCGGTGAGACAGACACATTGTGATTGAGGTACTAAATCCTCTCTCAGATATAAACGCAGATCACAATATTGCCGAAACATGGTATTGTTCAACTAAGTTAAAGAATTAATCAGTGTTCCGTCCCTTAGCACGACATCTGTACTCCTATTATAAAACTGAAGATTTTGTTTAAAAGCGCTTATCTTGGGAACTACTGGTTTTTTGAATTCAAAAAATATATGTGTGTTGGATAGTCCCTTTACAGAAATAGAGTCATTGGCTATAAAACATCACGCTTTAACACAGATTAACCGCGAGGCACATCTAGTAAATGATAACGTGCAACTAATAGCACTACAAAATAATTTATATGAAAATTTTGGAATTTGAACAATGGACAAGGTATTGCGCACAAGGAAACCAACAAAACTGTGATAATATAGAGAAAGCACGTGGATTAGATAGGATGCACAATAATAGTGGCAGCCGCAGAAGTGCTGCAAGATGACACGTAAGAAAACTGACATCGGGGGAAAGTTACGTAACACTTGCCCGAGAACGTTAAGCTGTTGCATTGCAATAGTACCTAAGATTCACTCAGAAATAAATCATTCGAACAACTTTTCGATCTCGATTTCATCTTAAATATAAAACAATTTGCTAATCTGACTTTCAGTGGATTACAAACCTTATATGGTGAAACCTTGTATGATGATTGTTCTTGGAAGTCAGAAATCGATTTTTATGTAAATATTAGTTATGCCCAGGGGATTTCCTCGCCTAGAAAGGATTATTACTATGAAGTGAACATACGAGTACACGGCGCATTTCATGTAACTTTTGAGGAATTTCAACATTTCCATATTTTTTCAAAAACCAGCACTAAGCACTGATCGCCCATTCATCAGTACAGTAAAAGTGGAATGTAATCTGACATCAGTACTCAGTACACAGGGCGACGCTGTCTCCGTCTTAAATCCATACAAAGTGCCCATTTAAATGTATTTAACGGTGAATCCAACATCGTTGAACTATTCGTGGCAGGAATACATTATTTTTAACGCTATTAATAAGTGTCAAGTCGTAGGTCCTTTTTTTGTTTGTAAAGTCAATTACCAACGTAAATGCAACAATGTGTTTGTTGTTTTTTGATCAATTTGATCTAAACTCAGCTATTTGTTTAATACAGCCAAGTCAGTCTGTCTTTATACCTTTGATGTACCTAGACGATTTCCGCAGAATTATTTTATTCAAAAGTCAAGAAACTGGGTAATGTTTTGTACTCTACATAATGTCCGTACTAAATGAACGTCTTTCAAAAGAGACCACCTGACTGGGAATGTTGCAATGTCGGACGGAATAGCCGATTACAGCACAATAAGTCTTTTCATACAAACAGCAGCAGCTTCGGTAAAATAGACATTCAACGAAATATACGAGTAACATAAATCATCTCTGTATCAGTAACCTTGTCGAGCTCTAACCGATGATTGTATTTCGGAGATATAGTGCTCAGATAAACCTCCGTACACCTACTTGTATGAACCAAGCAAACGAATATGATTGCATCAATGATTTAGTATAGTAAAGACAACAAATTACACGCCATTTAAACTATGTTTAGTACAATACTGAAAAATGTTTTGAGAAAAAAAATTACGAAATATTGCAGTATCCTTGAAAGAAGTGGAGGAATTCTTGACGTAGGAATAAGGAAATCCGTAAACGAATTTAAAACACTTTTTATTCTTTCACACGTTCATTTCAAATTAATTGTTAATGATGACGATAAATTAATGATGTCGCATAATAACAGATAAATGATTAAATAACATGCAAACAAGCTAAATAATAAGAACTAATTTGTCGAATAACTAATTATTTTATACGAAAATGATTTCGATTACGTATTATTGTGTTAGATAGCGCCAATAGTCGATTATAAATTATAATACTATGGATAACGGTACAATCGCACACAGCATTTCACTTAAGATCGGATACCTCACCGCAGAAGATTCGACCACAACTTGTTAGCACGTATTAAGACCGATTAGACAATATATTGACCGTAAACGTTGAAAAAGAAAAGTCATAAGACTTTATAAATAAATCATATAAATTTTGTAATGTGTAGTTTAAGTGGCGTTTAAACGCCAACACGCTAGAATAGCGAGTGGAGAATACTTCCATCTACGAGTTGCGTAAAACTAGTTTTTAAGATCAGTGCGGTTTACACTATTTGAACTTAACCTTTTACTTACGTCAGTCACCTGATATTACTTCTATTTACATAAACAAAATAATCTTATTACTCAAACACGAGCATAATATTTTTGTTTCATCTTTTGTTAAAAACTAATTGTTAATGAGAATTATGAAAAACATTAACAAGATCATCAACCTGATCACTTCCCACATGACAAAATAGTGTTAATGTCTTTGTTACTAAGAATAAAGATGGAAAGTTGCGTTGTTACGCAAAATAATGGTTGGCACTTTCGCACGCTAAAATTGTACGTCTGACGCCCACCGTTGAATTGCGCGAGACCCGCTATGGCAGGAAATGATTCCACAAATAAAGTGATTGGTAAGAAAATAAACACTGCACATATAGACAAGACATTCGTGATCTGCCAACATGTTGGGATTGATACTTAAGTGATGTAACGCTATTACAGATGGGAAGAGATACAAAACGCGTTTGCATTATAAGGTTATAGGTAATATAATAAATGATCAGCCTTACTTTTGAATACTGAAGAAACTGTGATGCAATGATGGCATCAATGCTAAAGATAACTTATGTAGGTACTGTCTATATGTACGCAACATACAGCGAGTAGTTTGGACGGCTGAGGCTATTCATCATCTTTGGACATAGCTTTTAACAGAAATATACTAACACATGATAATGAAGTTAAGAATCGATCTTATATCGGGAGCGCCTTCTGAAGATAAGCATACTAATTGACAGTGTACTACTTTAACAGACGCGTAGACGGTTAAATCAAATCATAGTTAGTATGGTCATAGTACAGTGAAGACAACTTAGCACAAAAAAATAATAAAAGGTACTTAATTGTTACGCATAGCAAAGTTATGTTAATTTTTCAATAATAGATCATAGTTTTTACTAAAGACACTTTTCGGCCATGACAATTTTTGGCCACTTTTCGGTCACGATCAATTAGGATATCTGATATCAAACGACATGAGATTAGGTTCTAACAGACCAGAACTCATATTTTCATGGAGTAAGATAGTTGGCCTGGATCCAGACTTCAGGTTATTGACATGAATGAAAAGCTTTTGGGATCTCGCCAGGGACGCTTGCAGCACATACAAAATATCATTTCTCACATTGCTTACGGCACGACTAGAAAATACATGACGTGAGGATATAAAGATTATCCAAAATTTTGAAGAGTTGCTGTCAAACAGTGATACAGACACGCTGCGTCAGAAGTGTTATGACGAATGACTACGAGCTCTTAAGTCGTGGGCTCAAAAGCCTAAAGATATACAACGAAATTGATAAAAAGCAGTATAGTTAACAGAAATGGCTCCTATTTATTTTTGGCATCTTTAAAGCAAAAAATTATTGTGTGCTCAGTAGATAAAACTTATTAAACTGTGAAACACTTATAATTGACATCGCGGTGAACTGATGTTAATAAATAATTATTAAGAACCATTTTATAAACTTAAAACAGTAGAAAGTAGTTGTAGTAGAGGAATGAAAGGATGAAAAACGAATGAAGGAAGTGACTTCACAACCGTAAATAAGAGTATTCTTATTCAGGTACATAGCAATACAAGCATACAAGGCGTGAATGGCACAGACATAATCGTGATACAAAAATGTGCCTTGGGCTGAAGCCAACAAAATTATGCTTTAACAGATTTCGGACATTAAAATTGATACAGTGTTCGATTCCAACAGATGCTCTCATGATGTGGTCACGGCGTTTATAATAAAACTGTTTGTTGTTTTAATGGACATTGCTTCATTAACGTTTGTTGATAATCACTTGAGTACTTTTATAGTTTTTTGATTAGCATTCTTTTTAGTGTTGGTATGCTATATTTTGTCTTAACATAATCATTTTATTCAACTTCACTTTTGATTCTGGAAGTGTTCATTGATATACACTTGATGGGTCTGTCTTCTTCTTTCCTTTCTCTAGTGTTTTTGCGATACAAATACAAAATTTTACAGCCAAGAGTGTTCCACTATGGACTTTTGAACATTTTTGATTCAGATCTGACTAATGAATAATCAAGTGTCACTGGAGATATTCTCACATTACAATCGGCATGTCTTGCGGTTAGGTTAGGTCTCAGGGTCACTACGTCACAGCCACGTCATCCATGTCCACCCGTTTTAAAGTGAGCGGCAAAATGTGCGTGTGTGTGACGAAGCGTGAGAACTTTTCCAGCTTTCATACCTACTAATAAGTATAATATTGGCTCCAAAACTTTTAATTATATTGCTAGTTGTAGTAGTTAATTCATTTTAATGGCGAACTAGAGGATCCCCAGAGAATAATACGAGTAGCAGGTTTTACAAGCAGGTTCATGAAGAACAGCAATCAGAAAATTAAATCATTGAATAAAAGGTCAAGAGACATAATATAAAATTTGCGGGGTACTGGTAGAAAGTCAACATCATTGGTTAGTCCGTCTTTTACTGGAGTAATTCCATTGAAAAATATTCCACAAAAATGTATTTTTATAATGAAGATAGAATAGCTAGTACATCTGTAGCTATAACATACTTTTTACAACTAGCTTCTAAATTAACAGGTTCTCCGCCTTTTTATCGAAACTTTTTATCGAAAGTTGGTCTCTATCATTAAGTAACCGGATTAACTAGATAATCTAGATATTTGTTGTCAAGGCAAATGTTATGTTAAAGCGATGCAACGCAGTAGGAAAATAGGTATTTGCACTTTGCTCCGACGAAACAATGACTCAGTTTAAAATCAAACAATAGACAAATGTTTGTAGAAGTATTTTTGCAATTTCCGATTTTGAATAATTTTAATTTTAACTATCAAGCAGTTCGATGGTTCATTCATTATAGATAACAACCAAATGAGATGTTATAATTATGAGCCCATTTTTGTTTGAAGAAGTAAAGATTTGAAAATCAAAAAGAAAGTAGAATGAAGAAAGCAGCCAAAGTGGTGAACACAAATCTTGAGCCAACATTCTTTAGACTCGTAGTGTAGTGGCCACCTACCCCAAATGGACTGGAAGCCTATTTTCTTCTTCGATACAAATAAGTTTTTAGCGTTCCGAATCTTCTTGCTAAGTTGATGTTTTAACAAAAAATCGCATCTTCAACGCGTGATCCTTTGTTCTGAAGTAGATAAAAGGGTCCCGCAGAACTCTATTAGGAAACATTGATTTTGCTTGAAGATGATAATGTCAATTTTTAAAATAATTATTTTATTTTAAACAGAAAAGGGGCGCATTAATAAATAATAAATAACGATTCACACTCATAGCCCCACAGTAGGATTTACCCTGTGTCGTGGGTACCATGGACACACACAAAGACAGAAACACAAACACCCAGACCGAGAACAGAAATTTTAACTCATCATTCAAATTTCTGTTTCGCCGGGAATCGAACCCGGGACCTTTCGATTGGCAGTCCGGCATGGTAACCATTGCGCCACGCAGGTCGTCTTTGAATTTTGAATTGAATGAAAATTTAATATACATAGATGGCATATACGCAATATTGTTATCTCGATCGTTAAAAATATTATTCCGATGGAATGCAGCATAATCACGTTTAACGTTGATTGTTAAACAATAAAGCACGTATTTAACGTTTCATCTATATATAAAACAACAGAGAAAATTCTCCTTTTCTTTTTCTATGGATAAAGCAAGATAAGAGCTGTCCTGATATAATCACAAATATTACTAATTGGTAGGGAAGTTACTTCCCTACAAATGTTTCCTGACATTTGCGAGTATAAGATTTTCAGTTTTTAAAAACGATGTTGAATATTTTTGCCTCAGTAAGAATGGCAAAAAGTTTTTTGGTGGTATAAAATTAAGCATAATGCTAATCTGGAAAGAAATTAAAAATTGGAAAATATCCATCGATTTGGAAAAATCTAGTAACCTTTTGATATTTAAGTATTTTTATCTTACCGTAGGCTGTCCATAATATGTACGGTGTAAAACAGTACTAAAACGGCGCAGATAGGAGTTTCACTAATTACTGATAGCGTAATTTAATAATAACGTATGGTTTTTCATTCGATTCATTAATTAGAATTACAAAGTGTTAACTTTCCTTATCTGTAACCGCGGTGTGCATGTAGGTCACAATGTATGGATGGCGTGCTTAGTTTATTTATGCTAGTTTTATTGCCACATAAGCAGATCTAATAACATTTACCTTCATATTAATAATCATATAAATAAAGTAAGCGCATGCTATATTAAAAGTAACGAGGACAACTTCTTTAGACTGAAATACAATCTACCTACAACCCTTTTTGCTACCCACTGTTTGGGTCCTGCTCCATTACTGGCCCCCTGTTTGCTTAGCTGTGAAGATAATTTACTTTAATCTCCTGAAGCAGGGATTTGACTCCTCAAAACACACCTTAGAAAAGTGGACCAGACATGTAAATAAACAACTACAAAAAGCTGTTAGATTCAAAACAGCAGGGACTGAACGTAGTGAGTTGGAGAAATGCTTATGTCTATCGGTGGACTTCTAAGGGCTGATGGATTGGCAGATAAAACTCTAGTAACTATAAAGGCAAAACGGTAATATGTGATACAGATATTTAAATAAACACTAATAAGAGCTGTTGTCCAATTAATCCTTTGTACGTTTGAGTGACGAAAGCTCTACAATAGAAATCTAATAGAATCCGACAGGATCTTATATAAAATTCTCGTGTCGCAGTGTTTGTTGTCAAACTCCTACGAAACCGCTCGACCGATTCTCATGAAATTTTGTGTGCATATCGGGTAGGTCTAGGAATCGGTCAACATCTATTTTTCATACCCATAAATGACTTAAGTCTTAACCACCCTTAGGTGGTCCACCCCAAACATTTAAACGCGATACGAAGTTCGCGGGGTCAGCTAGTAGTACATAATAATTTCTCCACGTGATATCCAATCCTAAAAGTTAGCTATTAATAAAAATCTAAACTTAGCAAAAGAATTTCGAGAGAACTCGTTAGACTAGACTGTTTTAAGAGAAAGCTGTTCCAATTCCTGCACCTGTGTTTACAAAACAAATCAACATTGCTAACGAGGCCCGCAAACATGGAAGGTGTTGGTGTGACGAAAGTGGAAAAAGTTTTACTACTTGATAAATTCGCATACATTGAAAACATACACCTCAAACAAGAGCGCAAAGTCCTACGGTTGGAATAAAGTGACTCACGCAGCTATACGAAACTGCCACAGTTGGGAATGAGAAAGGTGACAGCTAGTAACGCGAGATATTTAATGAGGGTTTCCGTGATCTTTTTATACAAATGAAGTACCAAACGAGCATGTAGAACACGTGATTTGAAGTGGTTGGCACTTCCCCACTTCGGAGAGTATGTTGAATCGTCGGACTGTGTTGTTGTCGATAAATAACCATCGCTAAACCGTGTTAGAAAAGATCCTACAATAAGTTAACCACTAAATCGTTTCTCCACATATTTCCAAAACTTTCCAATTACTGGGAGAAAATCGCGCCCATAGGATGAATAAGGATAAAAGTTTCCTCAAATGGTGACTACTCATTTTGGATTGGGAATAAAGCCAACTGAAGTTTAAGGTTAACGTCCGTACTATCGTCAGTTTTTGCCAACGTCCCGGTCCTCGTCATTCATAGAAAAAGTGTATAACTTTTGGCCGTTTTTCTATGGGATGACGAGTACAAGTATGCTGTCGACATTATGGGCATTTACCTTACCTATAATGTCGCAGCCCTTGTCAACGTTTAATTATGATTAGTAATGACACTAATGACTAATGACCTTATGAACACCGTAAGCAAATCTAAAGGGCACAGGGCACTGTATACAGTGGCATTTGCGCAGAATAGAACGCCCTATACCTACTAAATTAGCCACATGAACACTATGTTTTTTGTATATATTTTTTTTCTTCTTCTTTTGTTTTTTGTTTCTTGTAAATTTTTTATTCGTACAACTTTTTTATTCGTTTGTTTTTCATTAAGTCTTTTTTTATTAACATACGTACATGCATATCGCAAACCGTTTCGTTTATATTATTGACATCAATTACTGCTGACAATGCTGAATATTCGTTTTAAGGTCTCACAAGAACCCGATATTTAGCAATAGTAATTTTAGTTATAATTTTGACAGTTGACGACTTTTTTAAAAATATAAAATGAAGGGCGAGCATTTAGAAAACCATGGAGAACATCACGCTCACTTAAAGACTACTCTGGAGGCTAGTGATCGCTTCGCTTTACTGTGACAGGCAACCGGACTTTTTCACCGAACACAATAAAATTATTCCACAGTATCAATGTGTGTAAATAAAACATTTGTATTCATACGGATGCTAAAATCAGTTTGTATGAATGAATTAAGTACCAAAGCGTGCGGTGATCCGTGACAGTTAAAGCAATAAATTCGTACGAATACGAATGTCTACCAACCCAGTGACCGACATATAGTCCCGGACATCCGTCAGTTTGAACATCGGTAAACATTTCGACATTCATCGTGTATGTTATGGACTATTTTTCTTACTAGACTATACCAATGTGGGCAAACTTTTAAAATCCTCAAACAGGAACGTTTACGAGGATCCTAAAATAATTAAATGGGACTTAGCCTAAGCCTAGATCTAGAAAAGATAAATAAGGAGTAACTGGACTTCGTCTGGTAAAACACCAAGATCGTCTGCGATACACTTTACTCTGTTGCTTGTCGACATACTTGTAAGGTTATCCAAGAACAGTGTTTCTTGGTATATCCAGTATATCCAGCCCCGTATGGTGTTTTTTAACCAAAGCGCGGCAATCCATTCTTTCTTGCGCTGGATATTTCTAAGCTTTGTAGATCGCTCTCGATCCACACCAGACGCGAGGCTATGTGTGCAACTAAACAAGTATATCGAACAAATCATAATATAAGACTGTTTGTAATAGTTTCACTTCTAGCCCCTGGATCATTAAAATAGTCGGACGTGTTGGCGCAGATCAAAGAAAGTCTAGAGAAACGAAGCTTATTAATACGCAATTCAAAGTACCTATACAAATTAGAATCTACGAGTGTCTCGCATGGAGAAAGTATTTAAAAATACACATTTACTCGAACTCTACTCATAAATTACATAATGGATAGGTCATGAATAAAATTTCTTTCTGATGGACTAACGCAATTCTTTGCTATCCCAATTTTTATCTTTATTTTTGTTTTTATGATATCTATTATGTGGTTTAGTTAATGGACACTGTAGTCTTAGTTTTAGCAAAGATATATATAAAAGTAGTAAGAAATAAAAAATCTAACTACCTACACAAAAATAATTGTCCTACTTGATTGACTGACAAAATCTTTCAACGTCGTAGAACAAAAACTAGTACCTAAACCAAAATAAAGAATGTAGTTTAAAAACTAAAAAACACGCTTTTGTGAAAATACGAACTAAACTTTAGTTTATTAAACTACATTATTTATTTTTAATTTTTAGTTGGATTTTTTTCATATTATTACTGCATTGTCATCGGCCCTTGATCCCTGTGCAAATTTTCAAGTTAATCAGACGCTTAGAAGTAGAAGTAGGTGAAAATGAAGTTACAAGATTCCGTTACTTACATACATACATACAGGTCAAGCTAATATAAGCATTATAAGCGTGTTAAAAATGACTTGAAAATGAATTCCTTGAAACTATGGTTCTTGTTTTATATAATATCATTGGATTAGGGTTCATTCAAATATCTTAACAATTTCGCATCAAATGTACAGTAGCTTATCGATATCATAAAAGTTAGTATATATTTAAAGTAGTCGGCGGCAAAATAATAGACGTTATCTGTTTTAAGGAAATGACCGATTAACGTTGGATAACTATCGGTACAAGCAGAACGATAGGCATTATCTACGTAGATTATGATTGATTTCCTGGTTGAAAGTTTATGTTGCTTTATTAAAGGATTAAAGTATATGAAGTGTCCGAGGGTGGAGTTGAATAGGTATAAACGACCTAGAAATTTATGGATTTTTGGACGGCTAATTTCATATAATTTTAGGCATGCATATAATCGGGCGAACTCCGTACCGCATACTAATATGGCTCTTAAAAATAGGTGTTCGTGATAGAAGGGTAAAAATTTAGGGTTGTATGTATTTTTGAAGGCTCTATCATAAAAAAATAAAAACAAAATTTTGTCAAATTAATAACAAAATATATATTTAAGGGGTTACCACCCTTAACATTTATGGGTATGAAAAAAAGATGTTGACCGATTCGCAGACCTACCGCCTTCGAGCCGTTTCGGAGGAGTTTGGCAACAAACACCGTGACACGAGAATTTTATATATTAGATAAGAAGATTATGTCAATGAAACAGCTAACGAGCATAAACGCGGTGTTCAGGTTACTAGTGCAAATCATGGGCAATACAGACAAGCTCGAATCCAATTCAAGGAACCGTGTGGTGTTGTTGTTCCCTGAACTGTAGCAAGTGGTCAATGGATGTGTTAGCTCCCAAATTTTCTGATTTTTTAAAACTGGACTGAAAATATAACAGTAAATAAAGAAGTTAATGAAGATCCGTACAGCTCCGTGATCATCAGGTCGGTGTGCCCAGGCAAGTTCCTAAGTTAATTTTTTTTAACTTAAGTAATGAATAGACCAATCTATATGAATTGTCCCAATATAAACGGAACTTGAATGTGCAGAGAATATGCAAGCAAAATAATCGTTCACAGTAGGTACGTAAGTTAAGGCAATGGACCAATAAAGATTTGCTATCTGACGTGACAGATAATGGTAGTTGTCGACAAGCACCAATTGGTGCCGCGATGCAACGGTGATATAAATTCAACGCACGTGCCGCGATTGTGTAACGATTTATTTATGTACGAGTATATGATGACCATTCCACTGAGATTCCTTAGAAGCATTTCATACACGGTTTAATTAGCTAAGAAGCAGAGAGTACAGCTACTGGTTAGCTAAGAGATTCTGTGTCCAATTTTTTGCAGTTGCCAGAAGTTGTATATTTCGATCGAGCCAGTAACCACCCATTTCAGATGTGAAGCAATGTTATGCTGCTATTGTATTTGTCAAAAGGTGTGAAGTAGACCAGGCTGAGAATAGGCGACTCTATGCGACTCTATAGTTCGGAGCTGGAACTGGTACTCGAGCGCCTCTGCCTACGATCTTAGACAAGGCACGAGCCTTGTTCTTGTTTAAGGTATACGTCCATAAATATTGATAAAGAGTCATGTAATGGCTTCAGTACATGAGACGCTGTTGTGGAATACATTAAAGTCTTATAAGACCAAATTCTTAATTGGCAAGCTTAACTTTGAAACAGTAGATGGTGTACGATGATGCCTTTATACAAGTATAGGTTAGTAATGAAAACCATCTATCACTTATCGAGAGTCATAAATCAGCTGTTCAATTTTCAGATATACATTATCTAGAATGGTGGATTTACGGTTTTTCATATTCATCATTGTGTTGTCGGCATTATTACGAAGTGTTTAAAATACTGGAGACTAAGAGTGTTTTTCCTAAAATAATAATTACGATTACTAATACACGAGCCATTACGATTGGTCGGTCATTGACATTTATTCGTTTTCCCAAATAACGTGTTCATCGTTAAATGGTCACCAAAGCAATCTGATATATTCTGACATACGTTGTTGACATTTGAGTAATTTTCCAACACAGGCAAATTTAACATAGGGAAACTTAATGGCACTTTTATTCTAATAATCAGATGAACGTCAGAGCAAAAATAAAGAAAAAAAAATCTCTCACGGTAGAGCGTAGTCAGACGCACAGGTAATCGAGCACTTAGCCAGATTACATCAGTGTCTAGCTCAAGGGCAATGCAACAATGGAATAAACTTGAATAAAGGCACTACGCAAGACAACGTAACCCTTGAAAGGACACCGAAAGCCGCCAGATCAGGTTCGCCGGGCTAGCGCGAAGCGGCCTTGCAGACAAGATTTCAATTGCATTTTAAGAGGAAACGGGTCATACCTATTCGCGAATCTCGGTTTTATATCCCAAAGATAACGAATTTCGTGCGTCAAATAGTTACGCAAATATTTTTAGTAACGACCCGTATGGCGCAGTGGTCACCACGCTATGCAATAGGTCCTGGGTTATATTCCCATTTATGATGAAATTACAGATTTATAGATTTTTTTCTGCTCTACATGTTGGTGTCCTTGTCTGTTTGTGCGTCCAGAGCTGAGTGTGAAGCATTATTTATTTGTCTGCCTTTTTCGTTACAAAAATTGTTTCCTTTTACTATATCTATTTATTCTGCATTGAGCCCGCCTTGTGTGGCTGGCAACCACATTCTTTGCGGCGGCTGGTGATGGAACTTTTTGGAGGAAGTCATCTGGTACTATCTGTACTTATGGCTTTACTCAAACTCGAAAGGACGCTTTTCTGACTTTCTTTTACTAAATTGACTGACAACCTTCCAGCTGAGGCTCTTCCCGTGGACTATGATATGGGCTTTTTTATTGGGTTAATAAAATACCTGTACTTTTTTTCCTTCTTCTTTGTTTAAAATTGTGGTGTATATACAATTATAAGTGTATTTTAAAAATTCGAATGTAAATAGCAGTCGACCTTGCAACAGGGACACATTTATCTGAATATGAACTATCACCAACTACCTATCTCAAGTTTCAAAATATTTATCAACTCTTTTCTTACGTTCTCTCTAAAGATTGTATGTTTAATGTAGTTTAACCTCATCTTACTCATTCTTATCTCTTACATTGCAGAAGTAGTAACCAAAAAATGCACTGGAAATTTTAAAAACAAAATTTCGTGATCTGTCCATTTAGCAAATTTTGCTGTACATACCTGACATGCATATTTGAATTTGGAAAATTCTATTGGACCCAAATATGGGCTTAGATTGGTTTAGAATGTAATGATCTAGGCAGGCAAGCAGATAAGCATGCGCAGGCACTGCCGCATGCCGCATGTAAGATTTATGATCACAAGTGGTTAATTTAAGAGAATATTACTTAATTAAAGTTTAAAAGAGATATTTTTCTATTTTGGCACCTCGTATTCGATCTCCTCATAGTTAGAGGAGAGCACAAAATAGACATGAAAAAAATTGCAAGCTCATAATAAATAATAAAGGAATCTCAACAAATCAAAATATAAAAAGTACGTTAATGTGCGCAGTAAAAACATCTCCATAACATCAGCAAAAACTATATTGCAATTAGCCTAACCGGGTCTGCCGGTTCTAGGAAGTAATTACAACATTGGTGACGCCATAAAAATGCGTGTACAGCATGCGGTACACGCGCAAAGTACCTTTAATGTTCACGATTGAATAACTGGCGGAGTGTAGGAGCAGTAATGACCACAGAGCAAATAATAGTTAGAAATTATTTCTAGAAGGTCAAAAAAAGTTTACACTCAGAGAGAAGTGAATGATAGAGGAAGTTCCCTAACATGCTTTTTTCACAAGAACCATTGCCGCCTTAATCGTTAAATAAGAAAAAGTGCAATAATTTACTTTGTTTGTTTCTTGTTAAATCTTCAAAAATTTAACATCCTACAAAAGCGCTCATAGCTTATCCTGGACAACCTTCCAGCTGAGGCATTCCCAGTAGACTATAACATGGGGTTCTTCAAGAAAGCTGTAAAAAAAGCTCTCCTCCAAAGCCGGCAATGCTCGGGTGGCTCCCCTGGGGTTGCCCGTGTCCATAGGAAACGGTGATTGCTTAACACCACGCGGCCTATCTGCCTTTTTGTTCGGTTTAGTTATAAAAAAAATCCTGTAGGTATAGCAAATATTTAATAGCCGAGCTAATATTTAATAGCTAATTGAAAATGATCAAATTGGGAAATACAGTGAAGATTTAATTTAAAGAATCACATGCTGTCATAAACTGTATCTGATTTCTGGATTAATTGTAACTCCCAAATTATGGATAAGTCAGTCATGTGGCTACCAGTAATCCACTCATCTTTATGATCTGTAGATTGTGCTCCGTCCGTTACAAAAACATAACACCAATAACCTGCAAAAACTGAAGGTAAGAGGCCGAGGGAACGCAGTCCAAAAATATGGTCAGACCAGGTATTACAATACCAATATGCGTGGCAATATGTCAGGCCACTAACTGCGACCAATGGAAAAAGACCATACGCTATTATATACAGCAGCGAAGTCACGATCCTCAGCACTGAGGGACCGAAGGAAGAGATAGAAACAAGAACATAGCCCAAGGTCATTTCTATTATTTATGAACACTACTGATACCGCCTTGCGCAACGTACGTACGCACGCGGCTGATTTGCGTCTATATCAATAATCTCTCTGATTGGCACACTTTTGTAAACTTGTTCTGAATCTGGTCATGCAAATAAGATATAGGAGTATTATTCATTGTATTTAGTAATAAGATCTTGTCTTCGAGTTACTATGGCATCCAGTTTAAATATTGGCATGGTACAACTGTTCACTGGGGAAATAGCATGTCCACTGTATGAACTAACAAAGACTTGATGTATACCAAAAGTTATAAAAACTAAAACAAATGTCTAATTCTTCCAGTTCTATTTTCTACTTCTCTTCTATAATATGAATGATGCCTGAGATGTTTGAGCATTTGCCAATGTCAAGTGAATTTTTGTATCCAGTTTTTGCCAAAAGGACAATAGTTGGATATCCCAGTTAATTGATGGCTACTTTACCAGTACATGTCTGATGCAAGTTCTGGAGGCAAGCTGAAAAAACCTGTTTTATGGTTATTACATCCCACAACACTCTTGTTCTATAATTATAAAATAAAATGCCATCAACTTTGTCTGATTATATCAAAAATACACAGAGAAAATGAAAATAAAACAAGAGTATGCCCTTTTCAACTTTCAACTTCAAAACATATCTTTTTTTCTTTTTGAACAGACTGTACAACTGACATTCACCAATTCATTTTTTTTTCAATTATGGCATCGCAAACTCTGTGCATACTGCCAGCTTTTGCATCAATGGTTTGCCAGTTTCAATGAAACTGGACGAAGTAATAACAAAGTCAGTAAGTAAGTCGTCAGTAATCAGTCAGTCTAGTCAGTCCAACATTCAAGTAAAGCGATGGCTACTTTACTAGAACGTATCCAATGGAATTTTGGAGGCAAGCAGAAAAAACACATTTTAGCACTGTTATTCTATTTCACAAACACTTGTTCACTGTAATTAACCTATATAACTCAAAAATACACAAGATAATGAAAATAAAACAAGAGCACAATATGTCTTTTCGACTTCCCGCCAAAAAACCCAACTCATTTTAACAGCAATAAAATCAGATGACAAAGGTAAAAAAAAAACTCAAACATCTTTAACAAATCCATTTTTTAACCTTTAAGAAACCTTTTTTGCACTTGCAATAATGCTTCTGTCTTGTTGTTGAATTGAGATTTGCATATGAATCATAATCTATTCCCTATTTATTAAATATATAATCTATCTATTCCTTTAACTATCCTACAGCCTTCAGCAAACAAACATGTGAGTATTGGCATTCCTTATGTTTCATTTATATATGTTATAAAAGGACCATTAAACCAAAATATCTTGATAACACCAAAGAATGTATTTATGTCACACACAAATTTTGATTTAGTGGTTAACCTAATGAAATAATGTCTTAAGAGGCCGTATACGAAATTTTGCCGATTTCGCTGATTTCCCTGATTTTACACATGAGATTTTGCAGTTAAAATACAACATATCCATAAGTTTTATTGCACAATATGACTGGTCATTTCAATAATAAGCTATTACATTAGCCACATTTTTATTTTTATTACTTTGTTGTGCTTATTAGACCTGAAGACGATGACAGTTTTGTGAATTTTTGCTGTAATGGGTACAGAATGTTACATATTTCTAGATCATTATGAAACCTCAGCGGATTGAAAAAAATGCTGTGTATTGCTGTAAGAATCGCCTATAAAATGTGTGTGTCACATTTTACCACTCTCATACAAAAAACTAGTAAAAAAATATTGTAATTAGTCAATTTTAAGAGAAAATGGGCCAGACATTGCATTTAATTTTGGCCAATTGGAACAGTCATTCATAAAATTTAATAGACATAAATAAACTTCAGTTCATAAACAATCCGTTTTCTGAAAAACATAATCAAATTGTGAATAAAAATTTGGCATTAATAATCTTTTAAAGTAACCTAAAACTACGCCGTGTGGTGTCCGGCTAGAGTAGCACCACTCCGATTCTTCCCAGGAGGTCGTAGGAGGCGACCAAGGGACACATTCCAGGAGATGGGCAGCAGCATCTTCCTGAGTAACGTATCATCTACTGCGGTCACCAACCCGCAATGCCAAGCGTGGTGACTATGGCAAAAACCCCCTATGGCAGTCACAATTAAACCTCGGCCCCCAGTCCCCGGCGGCCCCGCTATCCCTGGTTACGACAGCGGCCATGGTAACGGCGGGGCAGGGGGTGCTAAGAATCTCCGGCAGAGATTCGGCTGTCACAAAAGAAAACGACCTCTGCACCTGGCAACATACAACACCAGGACACTGAGAACCGACGAGAAGATACATGAGCTGGAAGCAGAGATAGATAAGTTACGCTGGAGTATTATAGGATTATCCGAAGTCCGAAGAGAGGGGGAGGACACGGTAATCCTTAAATCCGGTAACTTATTCTATCACCGGGAGGGCGAACATCTGTCCCAAGGTGGTGTCGGGTTTCTCGTCCACAGGTCCCTCGTCAACAACGTGACGAAAGTCGAAAGTGTGTCAGCAAGGGTAGCGTACCTTATACTCAGAATATCAAAACGGTATTCGTTGAAGGTCATACAGGTATACGCACCGACCGCGACACACCCAGACGATGAGGTTGAGGCTATGTATGAGGACGTCAGTAGAGCCATACATGCCTCTAAGACTCATTTCACGGTGGTGATGGGGGATTTCAATGCAAGACTGGGCACGCGAGACGGCGACGAGCAGAAGGTAGGGCCCTTTGGATTTGGTCAACGGAACCACCGAGGCCACTTGCTTGCTAACTTCTTGGAGAAGGAGAACCTCTTTATGATGAACTCCTTCTTCAAGAAGAAGCCTCATCGCAAGTGGACTTGGATAAGTCCCAACGGTTCCACGAAAAGCGAGATAGACTTCATTTTGGCAGACAAACGGCACATATTTAATGATGTCTCCGTGATCAACAGGTTTAAAACCGGAAGTGATCACCGAATGGTACGAGGCACATTAAATATCAACATCAAGCTGGAACGGTCACGCCTAATGAAGTCTACGCTTCGACCAACACCTGTCCAAATCCAGGGCTCCGAGAACTTTCAGCTTGAGTTGCGAAATCGTTTCGCGGGCCTAGAAAAATGCGAGTCTGTGGACGAATACAACACCAGGATGGTACAAACCGTCCACGAGGTAGGGTCCAAGTTCTTTAAGACCCCCTCCAGTAGTAGACCCCAAGTGCTCTCTGAACAAACCCTCGGTCTTATAAAGGAAAGGCGTGAACTATGCATCCGGTCTCCGTCTTCAATGTCGAAATACAGGCAGCTCAACAAACAGATCTCTTGCTGCAGACGACGCGATCTGCGTGCTCACAACACACAGCGCGTCAAAAACACTATTGAGCGCAACCAAGGCACAAAAGTGTTCACAAGAGATCTGAGTGTAGGGCAAAGCCAGTTAACGAGGTTGAGGACTGAGTCTGGCGCTGTAGTTTCGTCTAAGCCTGAAGTTCAGAGAGAAATTGAGAGGTACTACGGACGGTTGTACAGCTCCTCAAAAGCTCCCGTTACCGATGTGGTAAACGATAAGAGAGCCAAATTGACCCGACACTATACCGAAGATATCCCGGACGTCAGCCTGTACGAAATTAGAGGGGCCCTTAATCAGCTTAAAAACAACAAAGCACCGGGAGATGACGGTATCACATCAGAGCTGCTGAAGGCTGGAGGGAAACCCCTCCTAGTGGCGCTCCAAAAATTGTTCGATACCGTCATCAGTAGCGGAACTGTCCCGGAGGCGTGGAGCAGAAGCGTGGTAGTTTTGTTCTTCAAAAAGGGTGACAGAGCCCTTTTGAAGAACTATAGACCCATCGCGCTTCTGAGCCACGTCTATAAGCTGTTTTCAAGGGTTCTTACTAATCGTATTGCGCGCAGGCTAGACGACTTCCAGCCTCCCGAACAAGCCGGATTCCGAAAAGGCTATAGTACCATGGACCACATACACACGCTGCAACAGGTTATACAAAAGACCGAGGAGTATAACCTGCCGCTATGTATTGCGTATGTGGACTATGAGAAAGCCTTTGATTCTATCGAGACCTGGGCGGTGCTAGAGTCTCTCCAGCGATGCCAGATTGACTATCGGTACATCGAGGTGTTGAAGTGTTTGTACAAAGCCGCAACTATGACAGTCCGAGTTCACGACGGAAGCACTGGACCTATTCCACTGCAGCGCGGAGTACGACAAGGGGATGTTATATCCCCGAAGCTGTTTACCGCTGCTTTGGAAGACGTGTTCAAGCTGATGGAGTGGAACGGGCTGGGTATTAACATCAATGGCGAACACCTCACACACCTTCGATTTGCCGATGATATAGTAATCTTGGCGGAGAACCTGGAAGAGCTCAGCACTATGCTAGGTGACCTCCATAGCGCCTCACAAAGGGTGGGTCTTAAGATGAACATGGACAAGACGAAGATCATGTCTAACGTCCATGTCACACCTATACCGGTCGTTGTTGATGGCGCTACTCTCGAAGTTGTCGACGAGTACATTTACCTGGGACAAGCGATCCGTATGGGTAAGTCCAGCTTCGAGAGAGAGGTAACTCGTAGAATCCAACTCGGTTGGGCAGCGTTCGGGAAATTACAAAGTGTCTTCTCGTCCAGAATACCTCAGTGCCTGAAGTCGAAAGTTTTCGAGCAGTGTGTGTTGCCAGTGATGACCTACGGCGCTGAGACGTGGTCTTTTACAGTTGGCCTTTTCCATAAGCTCAAGGTCGCTCAGCGCGCGATGGAGAGGGCTATGCTTGGTATTTCTCTACGCGACAGAATTCGTAACGATGAAATCCGTAGACGAACGAAAGTTACCGACATAGCTCTCAAAATTTGCAAGCTGAAGTGGCAATGGGCAGGCCATATAGTTAGAAGAACCGACAACCGATGGGGAAGAAAGGTTCTCGAATGGCGACCACGTATCGGCAAAAGGAGTACAGGCCGCCCTCCAACCAGGTGGACTGATGACCTGAAGAAGACAGCGGGTAGCCGCTGGATTCAGAAGGCCCAGGACCGGGAGGAGTGGCGAACGTTAGGGGAGGCCTATGTCCAGCAGTGGACTATAAAAGGCTGATGGATGGATGGAACCTAAAACTCGCATTATAATACTCGACGCAAGCTACGAGTCAGGCAGACCGCGCCAAGCGCTTACAGAGAGTGGACATGTCGCTCTGCGCCACGCGGCGCCCTGGACGTCGCACAAGTTCGTAGCAATGTTAGTTCGATGCTCCCACTACAGAGCGGCGTGACTACAGCGCGCAGCGTGTGCTTGACACTTTGAATAGCTAATAATTTTAAATATTATGTTGTGATGATTTACCATCTTCTTAATACAACAAGTGATAGGGTAGTAAAAATTCCATTGTTAATTGTTGTGTATCTCATGTAGAAAAGTATGTTTACAAGCATTTATAGCTTGCCGTGTTAGTAAGGTTGTTAGTGTTAGGGCCTCTTTCACCACCTTCAAGTAAAGTGACAAGTACGCTAATTGTCGGTTAAAGTCACCCGTAACTTCAATTTCCATTTCACAATGTTCGAGTAGCACTAATTAATCATAATGATAAACTGACCCGTACTCATAGCTTTAACTTGCCAATTAACTTTACTTGGGACATAACTAATCAACACTTTACTTGAAGATGGTAAGCTTGCCGTGTTAGTAAGGTTGTTAGTGTTAGGGCCTCTTTCACCACCTTCAAGTAAAGTGACAAGTACGCTAATTGTCGGTTAAAGTCACCCGTAACTTCAATTTCCATTTCACAATGTTCGAGTAGCACTAATCATAATGATAAACTGACCCGTACTCATAGCTTTAACTTGCCAATTAACTTTACTTGGGTCATAACTAATCAACACTTTACTTGAAGATGGTAAACGAGGCCCTTAGTTAAATATTGCAAGCTAAATTTGAACCACTTTCGAGAGTCTGATTGAGCTGAAGTTTGAAATACACTTTTATTTTAAATGACAATATAATTATTAGTAACATTTTCGTTAATTCAATATGGCCGCTGCAGCAAAATGGTGGATCACATATTTTTTGCACAAAAAGCCACACAATATGGGTATCAAATAAAAGGGATTAATTTGTAGAATAAAGTACATTATAAAAAACTAATCCAAGATGGCCGCTATCCCAAAATGGCGGATAACATTTGTTTGTGCAACCCTATGATAAGGGTATTAAATAGGAGGGCCTAAGTTGTATAATACAAAACAGCAGAAAACTATTCTGTTTATGTAACTCAGTATCATATAATTTATCCTAATTAAACTTAAAAACTACTGTTCCGATTTCTTGACTCCAAAAATAATAATAATTGTACTGACATTATATTATTATCGTAAACACAGATCGTACCTACATATTGATGAGTAGAAAATGTAAGTCTACTATTCTAAATCTAATTGTATAAGAATAAGCAATTATTTTTTATTTTTAGTGCAATTTCATTTGTTTTGGAATAGGTAGTTTTCTTTTGTAGTCGGTTTTTATTTGTTAAAATTTTTGTTTATTTTTTGCATTTTAGTAAAATTGATGTATACTAACTTATTTGTTTGAATGTGGGTAGGCATACTAGACGTGCTGCTCATTTAAGACAGCGCCGTTTAAATGGAACAGTTAACAGTTCTACCTCAGATTTCAACCTTACTGTAAGCTGTTAAGGAGTTTCATTGATCATCAAATTCAATTACGACAATTACTAGTCTATAAAAGATTCGATCGAGTATCATTAATTTACTCCTACGAATTGAAGAGTCCCGTTATTTTGTCATGGATCCCTTAGTCGGAACCTAACCAAACTCTTATTAAACTACCCTTGAAGAAAAAAAATCCAATAAAAAAAGCATCATCATAATCGGTTGGCGTGATATTGAGTTATTAGTCCATTTGTAGAGCAGCTACTTAATGCAAATATGGTTTTCGCATGGATACCATTGTCAGAACTGGACCAAATTAAAATGGGACCACACGGGAAGTATCAGCTTTGAAATAAAAAAATAATCATCAAAATCTGTTCATCCAGTCGAAAGTTCTGAGGTAACAAACATAAAAAATATACAGACGAATTGATAACCTCCTCCTTTTTGATTGAAGTCAGTTAAAATAAAAAAAGTTTCACAGACACACAGGCAAGTTCTTCAAAAACTACCAATTCCGTATTTTTCCTTTTATAATTATAATGACTATTAAAATGGTTTTTCTCAAAACAAAGCAATACCATTTTGTGTATGTTATACTGAAAGTATTTATGTATTTTATGTATTAAGTAGATATGATTTTTTTGCAATATAGATATTTAATGAACTATTCTTTATTTATATTTTCTTCTTCTACCTTCACAATACCATTCTGTTTAATGCACCTTCCACAGCTCGGTCGGCAGTTGGCTGGCAGATAATACCATTAGGCATTTAGTCCTTATTCCTTTGTGCTTATTTTATAGTGTAATAAAGAATAATTAAATTAAATTAAATGTACAGATTTTGATTATCTACAGATTTTTTACATGTATAGATCATTAATTGTACTACACTAATAAATGCTTAGTTGTGTACTATCAGACTTTTTATTCTAATTGACAAAAAACAACTGAGGAAAAGACACCGAAGAAAGTACAAAGTATCAAAACCGTTTAATCGTCGTACCAGCCTTCGACGATTCCGGACTCACACAAACCCGCGACCAAATGCTCCCGCTTACGCCGTGTGCCTTTCAAATACCTAATCTGGCCCGTTTCGATTTCGTATACGGCCTCTTAAATAGCTTTCATTATATTGTTGCTGAAGTTTGATTCTTTACAGTTTGAGCTTCACAACTTTTATTTATTTATTTGTCATGTACCAAAATTAAAGAGATGGATAAAGGCTGACTTAATGCTATAAACATCCTCTAAAATAAAAAAAAATAAAAAAATAGGGAAAAATTTGGAATCTAGCTGCAGGATTTATGGGGTTTTGGGGGCGGGGGGAGAGAACTACTACTGCTACTCTCCTGTACCATCCCCAGCATGGGGAACCCCATGGTTATGGAGATATCCATGGTTAAAGTTTTGAGGTTAGAATAGCGCTATGACATCTCCGGCGCTGCGGGAAGACCACTCCCTCCGCCCCAGCGTAATAAAGCGCGGCACCTGCTCTCGCCTTCGGTTTCTTCGGCCTTCGGTTTTTTGCTACCACTCTCTTGTATCTGCGCTTTCCTACGGCGGGCGGGGAGTGGTCTCCCTCCGCGCCTCCGGCTTTTTATATACACTCTAGGGGTAGTACAGACAAGACCATGTGGATAGTGGGGTGCTCTGATTCGGTTTTGGGCATTTTTCGAATATAAATAACTATATGAAGCTATGATAGTAATCAGTAAGCTTACAGGAGTACGTAAAATGATCTAAATGGTGTCGCTTCACGTTTCGTTTTCAATGTAGTAAACACAAATTAGTTATTTTAGTGAATATAAGTTAGATTTAAATTGACAATACAAAAAGAATTATTGGTAAATACCTATACAGAAGTGTGGCTTTTCTTAAAAATGGAGATAATTTTTTTTATCACTTAATAGTGAGGGGAGACTAAAAAAATTCCATGGGAATTAAGTAGGTGGATTTTTTTAAATCATGCTCTGCCAGACCCCGAGCAATAGAATGTTAATGGCACCATGTCGACGGAAACCCCGCTGCACGGGTCCCTTTTTTTGTGTTAATATAAAAAATCAAACCTAACCTTACCAAACCCATTCATTTTAAATGATGAGTCCTTTTTTATTTTTTATACCTAAAAAATCAACAAGGTGTTCTCTTAATAAATATATATTGATAACACATTCACTAGAAAATCTTAAGGCCCTTTTTTACCATCAACAATTCTGCTTCTTTGGTAACTCAATTAACTTTGATAAAAAAGAAAGTTTAAATTATTTAAATATACATTGATTCTTAAATCAGAATATTTTTTGCAAGGAATTAAACTGTAGAATTGATAGGATATTCAATCAAAATCACTATTTAAAACTAATCACATTAACTTCATACATTTTGGTTATTCTGTACAAAACGAAAATGTTAGAAAAATCACTGAGCAGTGAGGAAACTGCACACAATATTTCATCTTTTTCTTAAATCACTACTTCACACTATAAATAATCTTATAAGAATCAAATCAATTAATGAGAAATATGAAAACATCTATGTAGATTTGTCATTGAAATTCCACAGTTTTAAATTCATAACAAAGGTCATTGCCTTGTTTTTGTTCAACAGACTTTAATTTCCCATTGTTGAGATTGTTTTTACTTCATTGCTATTCAATCAAGAATTAAATACTTCAATATAAAACAGCTGCTCCACACTCGATTAGCATGCGTAATGTGCTTATGGTATAACAATATAAATTTCACTATTTGATTATTGCAATTTAAATGCACTGTGATATCGAGCAAACTCAACTGCAGTCGTGCAGGCCGCAGTAGTTAAGACAACGTGTTTCTGAGCCTAAGCACTTAGATCGCGCAAATGCACAACAATAACATGATGATTAAGATGAAGGTACCTGGTGACAGCCTCCGGTTGCTTCCCGCGCTCACGCTCCCGTCGACGCCTGCGCCTCGTACTCGGTATGCGAGGCGGTTACCGCACTCAATTTCTCGAACCTCAGCACCACAATCCAGGCAGCAATTATAAAAAGAACCCATTTTCAATGTCACACGTTACACGAGGGTAACTGGATGGACGTCGACCGCCCGCCTTTAGACCCATTCACTCACACACCACCTTAACTATAATATTTCAACTTTAATTACCTTCTCCATCATGGAAATTAGAATCCCGATGTTTACGTTCCTTGATATCAGCCATGACCATTTTATTTATTTCGAGAACTGACTTGACTGAACATAGCGACATGCAATTTTTCCAACGCGTCGCAGGTTGACAACTTCATAAAAAGACGTGTCATTGTCAAATTTTGTGTTATAATCCGCTAAAAATAGTATAGTACTCTATGGTTAAAATGTTAAAAAAGTAGCGGTGGCAAAAACAAAATACAAGGTATTGTTTACATTAAATATATTCCCTCTATTTATATGTTAAAGAAATAAATAAACACATTTATTTTAATTTCTGAAAAATTTGTAGGTTTACTGGATCTTTTGTATGTAATAAAATATTTAATTTTATAGTGGATAAATCACATGAAGAATCCAAATATTACCAACCACCATAGATATAACAAGAGCAATGTTGCTCAGCTTAGTTGTATAGTACTCTGTGGCACGTCTGTGGCTTAGACTAAGAATATTACGGCTGATTACATTGACCAACTTGCAGGGTCCGATTTGGCATACATTACTGGTTATCTCTCACTTGATTTTAATTTTATTACAATGTATTCAGATAACCACAATAACCACCCTTAAACTTAATCCATAGAGAAGAGACTTGAATGAAGAGAGGAGAGTACATGAGTACATTTCGGTATATAATAAAGTACTCTGTGGAGTGTGGACCACAGAACATGGACTGTGGAGTACATGCAATGACATGCATGTGTGAATATCTCGCTTGGTTGGTGTCAGATTTCTGTTCAAAAATAAATTGAAATAAATTTAAGTTTTCTATTAAAAAGTGATAATTAAATAGGTACTAAAATGCAGGTAAAGTTAAAGTTTATATATGTTCCATGGCGTACAAAGTGGTAAGCTGATACCATGATAATATGGGTTTTGTTTATAGAATCCCAATGAAGATACAGAATGGAACGATGTGCTACGATCCAAGGGTATCCTGCCACCCAAGGAGACGGAAATCTCCGAGGAGCAGATCGTGAATATGATCGAAGAATCAATACATCAGAAGCAGGCTGAAAGTAAGTCCTTTGTATTTTAAGGTTATGTACATCTGCAGTTTTAAACTTAATTCTTGCTTACATTCCAGATCTTCCTAATGTTTTCTTATTACTTATATGATAAGATACGGAAATGATACTATTACAGTACTATTTATGTAAAAATACAGTAAGTACAAAATTTATTTTGTGATGCCTATCAGAGCATAACAGAAAATAATTAATGTGGTCAAGTAACAGTCTGTGACTCATCATTTTCAAAATTAACATCTTATCAAACAGGAAATAACTTTTTTTTTTCTGTAATTTATGTACATACTATCCTCCCTTGGCTCTGCCAGTATGGACTAAATGTTTATCCACATTGGAATGAGATATTTTCTCAGGTAAAAAGTAACCTTGAAGTATCGCTCAACAGGCTCCCAAATATCTTCATACTAAAAATTAGAACAAACTGTCACAGCATTGTAAGTAATATGAAATAAGAAGACAAACATACAAACTTTCACATTTATATAATGCCTTCTGCCAGCAGCTACGCCCACGTGGATTCGTTTAATTGGTCCCTGTAGGATTAAAAATAGCCTATGTGCTATTTCCAGGCTATATCTCTTACTTTGTTTCATCCATGCAATATATGTGAGTGGTTGACCAAAAAGGGGGCCTCAAAGGAAAATAATTGATTTTGAGTAAATCACGTTTGAAATTTCGTGTAGAAACAAGTTTCAACTCGTTCATTTGAGTAGCGTTGTCATCACTTTCTGACATGTACAGTTGTCTTTTTATACCTGAGCAAGATAAAGAGATTTTGTTAACTCACAATTATTTCTTTATTCCATATTGTACTAGAGATAACTTTAAAAGTAAAATAAAACAATAAAACCGATTATATACACTTACCTAACATCACAAAAACTAATGTGCGCTGTGTGTAAGGTGTAATTTTTCCAAAACTGCCTCAGCTCACAAAATAATTAATAAAAAAAACTACGGCAATTGTAAATATTCTGCTTAGACCACAGATTCAAAAATTAAAAAGAAAAAAAAAAAGGTTTCAAATCCCTCCAGGTCCCTTTTTGGTCAACCACTCACATATTGATATATTAAAATCATAGGCGTTTAGCCAGTTGCTTCAGCTGCGTTGACCCTATTACATACCAATTTTTATATAGGAATGAAGCATTTTCACAGGGTAAAAAGTAACTTATGTTACTCAGGGTGAATGTAGCTTTCTAATGGTGAATGAATCTTTGAAACTGGAACAGTAGTTTTTGAGTATATTTATTACAAACATACCCACAAAACACAAATCTTTCCTCTTTATAATTAGGTATAGATAATAATAGTAAAGCCTTTATTTCTGAACATGTAAGACATTTTCATTTTACATAGAACTTAATGATAGTTAACTTTAAGATTCACTTTACAGAATGTCTATGCGTTCAATGTGCTGTAGGGCATAGGCCTCCTCCAATGCTTTCCACTGTTATATAATATTAGTATGGATAATTCATCAGTGTTTATTAAAAAACATATAAGGTCCTTTTTTATTGTGGCCATTATATTATTTTTGTGATATAAAAGACCATAAAGGTGCTAATGGTAACTTAAATTGTTATTTAGATATAATGTTATTAAAATATGTGTCCACTGACACTGCACTTTTATGTTCTAACACATAAGGGTTCAGACACACTGTTGTTGTGTTCTTTGAATCACTTGGTTTTTATTATAACTACACTATATCACTAATTCAAACAGTTTTTCTGCGTTTGAGTCTTTGCGCTAGGTCTGTGGTGGCGAGGAACTGGACAGCCTCAACATTCACATGATGGTGAAGTCTTTGTTGGTGAGCTTTTCAGCATAGCATTAATAACTTTTTTAACGAAGTCTACTTTAAGGTCCCTGTGTAGGTCTTTGTTTCTTACGTACCATGGTGCATTTGCAATCCCCCTGAGTACTTTGTTTTGGAATCTTTGAATCTCTACGTTGCTCTGTTTGGTACAGCACCAAAGCTGGATACCATAGGTCCATACGGGCATAAGGACCTGCTTATACTATGGTATAAGCACCTTCTATTCTATTCGCAATTCTATTGAATTTTGTACTAAATTGACAGAGAGGAGTATCTTCCAAGCAGCCACTCCATAGCTCTGTATTTTAGCTCCAATCCTTCTCTTTTCTTTTTGATGTGATGCTTCCAGTGCAGCTTCACATCAAGAGTCATGCCTAAATATTTAGCTGTATTGGCATATGGAATCACTGTGTTGTTCATACAAACTGGATGATAAATTTTGTTTATTTCTTGTTAGTAAACTCTAGGTGTACTAACTTACTTTCAAGCTTTATGCACCACTTTTTTGTCCAAGCATGAAGACTATTAACAGCTCTTTGACACTTTTTCGTTGCCTCCTCATGTTTGTTTCCTACTGCTAATATGGCTGTATCATCAGCAAACGTCGCAAAAGGCTGTCTTTTGTCAGAGGAGTGTCACAGGTTTATAGAAGGTAAAGGACCAGCCCTAATACACTTCTTTGTGGCAATCCAGCTCTGATTTTTTTCAGATCTGAGTATGCCTCTCCTTGCCTCACTCTGAATATTCTATTAGAAATGTAAGACTTCAAAATATTTACTAGTTGCTTTGTAGTAAAGTCTTTAATTTTGATGTTTACTTTACAATGTTTTTCTGTAAAACCAAATTGATGGATCAGCACTAAATGCCTTTCTGCTGTAGTGGGCTTTATTCTTTTCAGCAATAGTTTTTCGAATATTTTTGACATTACTGGCAACAAAGAAATTGGTCTGTAGGATGTAGCCTCAAGTCAGGTTTTGCTATCATTATAACTCCTGCTATTTTCCACAAGTCTGGAATAATTTTATTGCAGTCTGAATGCAGCATTAATAAGCTTAGTTTAATAACATAAAATCAATATTTTCGATTTTGATTTTTGATTTTGAAATGTTTCATATAAGCATTTAGCCTACCTCACATGGATTACCTGTTGCTAAAATATTTCTATTTCAAATATGTATACATGTAGATAATTTAAAATTGCATAATAAAGAGTACAATATTCCAAACTGTCAATTTTTTTCAGAGGAAAAGCAACTCTCAGAACTAGATTTACATGGTCTGGACGAACTGGAGGATTCTGAGGATGAGGCTGTTATAGAGGAGTACAGGCGGAGAAGGATAGCAGAGCTAAAGAGGCTTTCGGAAAAGCCTAGGTTTGGAGAAGTCAGAGAGATTTCTGGGCAGGACTATGTGCAAGAAGTCAACAAGGCTGGTGATGGAATCTGGGTGGTTTTACATCTATACAAGCAAGGGTAAATAATATAATCCATACTAATATTATAAATTTGAAAGTAACTCTGTCTTTCTGTCTGTCTGTCTGTCTGCTACTCTTTCACGCTTAAACCACTGAACCGATTTTGATGAAATTTGGCATAAACATAGAAAGGACGTTGAGAAAGAACATATGCTACTTTTTACCGCGAGAAAACATTTCATTCCCACGGGAAGCAAATGAAATAATGAAATGCGCCGTGTAGTGTTATAAATACACTACATGTTATTACTTACTTCATTCACGTCGATTATCATATTTTATAACTTATATCAGTTTGTTTTATTCTTATACTTTGCTTTTTGTTTATTATTTCTTTACAAAATTATTTACTTTCTCTGTTTGTTTATTTACATTTTGACGCAGATATCAAAATTGTCATGTCTGTCTTTTATGTTTCTTATTTTTTTAATTCGTATTACGGCATTGTATAAAAATCCTTTTAGCCATTCAATATTAAAAGAAAATAAAAATTGTATGTTTCTTATTTCATTTCATAGATTAATAAAGTATAGCATTGTCTTTAGCTTATTTATGTTTTTTATATTAGCCCGTTAATCAATATTTTAATCTATACATAAAGCTGAAGAGTACGTTCGTTCGTTTGTATGTTTCTTTGAACGAACTACTGGTTCCAATTGAAAAAATCTTTTTGTGTTGGATAGTCCATTTGTCAGGGAAGCCTTTTTTTTAAAGGCACACGGGCCGCGTGGTGCAAGCTATCACCGTCGCCTATGGACACAGGCAACCCTGGGGGAGCCACCCGAGGGCTTTAGGCTATTTAACAACATGCTATGACTAATACCAAAGTCCATGCGGACGAAGTCGCGGGCGGCCACTAGTATAAATAATAAATAAATAATCCTCCACACTCATAGCCCCACGCTAGGATTCTCTGTGTCGTCGGTGCCATGGACACACACAAAGACAGAAACACAAACATCCAGACCAAGTACAGAAATTAAAACTCATCATTTTAATTTCTACCTCGCCGAGAATCGAACCCGGGACCCTCTGATCGGCAGTCCGGCATGGTAGCCATTGCGCCGCCCGGGTCGTCGAATAATTCAGTTATCATTTAGATGAAGTAATTATATAGCTTAATAAACTATTTAGTATACAGCGACATGATCTAAATATAAGCACTAAAGAAATAACTTAAAATTAAATAATGAAGTAAATACAAAAAATATTCTAATTTAATCAGAAGCCATTTTATAGGCAGATCATTGATCCCTTTGGAAAAAGATCCTGGGAGCGAGTTTCTATGAACTGTTTGAACTTTGAAGGCGGTTTTGACGGCCTCAGCAAAAAGTTACCCAAATTTTAAATAATCGGTTGGGGCAAGATCTAGATAGTATGGTGGGTGACGCAGAGGTTCCAGTTACAGCTTCTCTAACTATCGACCGTATTTTACGATTGTCGTACAGTACAGGATCCATTTCTCATCACAAGTCACGATACGGTTCACAATCGAATCCTCTCATTATTGTGACGACTGAGTGGATTGAGCAAAAAAACGAAGCAAGCGACGCGTGTTTGTTGGTCATACAATTCAGAAATTCGTGCTGTACCTACTTTTCGAGTTTCTTGACTTTTCCGATTTGGAACAAATGGATAAGTATCGTTTTGTCACTTACGCCGAAGGCTGCTGCATCAGGTCGTCCACGAGGCTCCTTGTGTAAATCGAAATTTCCAGAACGGAAACGTTGAAACCAAAAACGCACCGTTCGTTCGTTAGCGGTGTCTGGTCTGTACCGTCGTTAATTCTTTGAATCGTTTCTGCAGCACTGGTGGTACGTGAAAACAGATGAAATTTTAAAACAATGTTTTTGTGGCTTTATTTCAAAATAAATTTGAATTTGGAATTCCAAATAAAACACAAGATATTTGATTTTAAAGTTGCCAGTATTGAGTATTAGGACTTTCATATGTAAGGACATAATTAAAATTAAAATCAACATCCCAATTCTATATTCCAGAATCCAGCAGTGTGCTCTAGTAAACCAGCACATGAAGCAACTGGCCCAACAGTTCCCCTACACCAAGTTCATAAAGGCCATTGCACAGACCTGCATCCCCAACTTCCCCGAACGCAACCTGCCCAGCGTGTTTGTGTACTTCGAGGGCGACCTGAAGAAGCAGTTTGTGGGGCCTCATGAGCTGCGAGGGACTTCTCTCACTTGTGAAGGTAAGTGTGTGGTCAGGTCGTCACTTTGTAATTCAGTGCCATTGCTCATTTGACATTATGGTATTTGTTTTGGTATGCAACATAGTTAATTAATTACGATGTTCTCCATCGCCGTGCATGCCTGAGAGAAATTCATAATTTCTCGAAAGCATGACGTCTACCAATCCGCACTTGGCCAGCGTGGTGGACTATGGCCTAAATCCCTCTCAACTATGAGAGGAGACTTGTGCCCAGCAGTGGGACATAAAAAAAAAAGGTTGAAAAATGCAACATAGACCTACTATCCCTGCTTCCCTACTAATATTATAAATTCGAAAGTAACTATGTCTGTATGTCTACTACGCTTTCCCACTTAAACTACTAATTTTAATGAAATTTGGAGCACTGATAGAGTGGACCTTGGGAAAATTTTCATTTCATTTCATATATTTTTTCTTGCTTTCCAGAGTTTGAATACCTCTTGGGGCAAGTTGGTGCTGTGGAGACGAAAATCAAGGATGACCCACGACCAAGGATTAAGGACAAGCTGTTCGCAGACTTGGGAAACAATGATTGGTGACAAAATGTTGCTCAGTGCAGAGAAATATTACCGTTTTGATGAATTTGATAGTTGAAGTTAAAGTTCTGTGTTGTTAACTTGTGGACTGCTTATGGAGTGTGGCGTAAATAATGTTCTTGAAATTATTTATTTTTATTAATTTTAGTTAAACATATCACAAAGTATTGGCTATTGGATTATAAAAATGGAATTCTTAGGTATGCATATTTAAGATACTGGTACATAATGTGCATTGGTGCAATATTTTTCGTTAACTTGACCTACACTACATGTAGGAACGCTGGTACTTTAAGACCTATTGGTCTCTGTTAAGCTATGCTAATTAGTGCTCGATGTAAAGTCAAGTAATTGATGGTTTCTACTTTGAAAAGTTTATTTATTCTGTTTATTTTAAGTTTGCTTTGTTATCTGTAAGGTGTATTTTAATATTTTTATAATAAAACAATTAGTATTATGTACAAATTGTTTATTTTCTTATAGAGTTTTAATTACTAATATTTACAATATAACCGACAATAACTTTGAGAAACTGACTATGTAGAAAACATTTTCATAAAGTACTTTCATCCCATGTTGCTGAGAACATACCATCAAATTGTAAAAGCTGAATCTGCAAATTCTGCAGCATTAGTGTTCACATTTCAATGAAGGTTATAATAGTGGCACATTTAGTCCTTGCAAACCCATGATAAGGGGACCTGGACCACTTTTTTCTCCTAGCAGTTAGGAGGCCAGTCAGTTGGTCAGCTGATGAGCATACAATGACATCAAGTGTACATTTTTACTCAGGATGTTGACAACAAAATCAGCATCCGCGGTGAAGGTTGATGGTAGCGACGCACTTGGAGAGGCACTGCTCGACGGGCTGGCGCGACTTGACGCCCAGCTCGAACACGCGCAGCAGCACGCGCGCCGCGTGCTCCTGCATGCCCACGATGAGGTCGGGCAGCCGCTCCAGCACCGACTGCGCGATCTCGGGCTGGCTCGACTCCAGGCACTCGAGGATCACTTGCAGGCCTGGCAACATGAAGGTCGACGTTATCATGTTGAATCGAGGAACATTATTCCGATAAAGTTCGGTTAAGTCGTTAAGTTGAAGATCGATGTAATGGCGAAAGAGAGACTAATTAATTGATGCAGTGTAGTGTCCAATGTGGGCTAATAGAATATGAATAGTTTTTTGGTAAAAGGAGATCTCCCGCTAGGTGAAGGGTCGTATGCCTGGGGAGCAGCGTGTTCGGATAAATTTTGTTGAGCTTGTACATATAAAAGATGTATTAAATGTTGGTATGGAGTGGTGCTTATTAGGGAAGGCCTGTGTCCAGCAGTGAACTTTTGATGGCTGATGAATAGATATGGGTGCATGAATTGAGGTCTTGCCCGAGGAGAGGCCGCGCTTCAACTGACTCAATTCGAAGCTTGTGTATATGTTATAATATTCAGAAAACTTCGATAGCGCGATTCAGGAATATCCGTGGCGCCATCTCTTGATGAAGAAGCGGAAGGTCTTTACAAATGATAAAACTTCGATAGCGTGCTGATTCGATTTCGATTTCCAGTGGGGTTGATAATTATCTAAATAATTGTGAATGAATTAGGGTCTTTTTCAGGTATGGGTGTTTGCATTCGTGCCATGGTGTGCGTTTGATTTTTTTAAATAGACTAGCAGAGCTCAAGTAAGAGTTTTGTCTCAGTTAGTCGTATGCCGTTGCGCTGCTACATAGGGTACATGTGTGGGGGCTACGAGTTGGAAGTGCTTGATGTAAGGGTTTGTGTTTAGGGTTACAAGTAGTAAGCGTACCCGGGTGCGTGTCGGGCGCGGCGGGCAGCAGCTTGGCGAGCAGCGCCAGCGCGGCGAGGCGCGGCGCGGCGTGCGCGTGCGCGGCGTAGGGCGCGGCGGCGCGCAGCAGCGAGCCCGCGCACGCGCCGCCGCCCCACGCGCCGCCGCGCCGCACGCCCCACGCCTCCACCTCCTGCAACCGACACACACATATACACAACGGATCTCTGTCTCCCAGAACTTTGTGCGAGTAGCTTGTGCGGTACACAATTTTTTTTTTTTTTTTTTTTTATATGTAAACCGAACAAAAGGCAGACGGGCCGCGTGGTGTTAAGCGATCACCGTCGCCTATGGACACGGGCAACCCCAGGGGAGCCGCCCGAGCATTGCTTTGGAGGAGAGCTCTTTTTACAGCTTTCTTGAAGAACCCCATGTTATAGTCCACTGGGAATGCCTCAGCTGGAAGGTTGTCCCATAACCTGCACGTCCGTGGTAAAAAGGAGCGTGCAAAGCGGACTGTGGAGGACCGCCACGAGTCCAGATGGTGCCGGTGGAACTTTAACCTTCGTCTGGTGGTATAATCATGAAATGGTGATGTAGGCATCAATTTGAAGAGTTCCTCGGAGCACTCACCGTAGTAAAGTCGGTAGAATACGCAGAGCGAGCCTATGTCTCTTCGCAAGCTGAGCGGTTCTAGCCTGTCAGTCAATCTTGGGTCGTTGACGATTCGGACTGCGCGCTTTTCAACGGAGTCAAATGGGTGTAGCTGGTATTTTGGTGCTCCTGCCCAGAGATGAGAGCAGTACTCCATGTGGGGTCTGACCTGTGCCTTGTACAGCGTCAGGAGTTGCCCCGCAGTGAAGTACTGCCTCGCCCTATTGAGGACACCAAGTTTTTTGGACGCCAATTTGGCTTTGTGCTCCAAATGACTCCGGTACTGCACTTTACTCGTAATGTCAACTCCCAAGATACCAACACTTTCACCGACGGTGAGCGCGGTACCCTGGAACTTGGGCGCTATAACAAATGGGGTTTTTTTAGCGGTAAACGCGCAAACTTGTGTCTTCGTGAGGTTAAACTCGACAAGGTTAAGTCGACCCCATTCCGAGACCCGCTCCAGAGAGTTCTCGACTTCAGACACAAGTTTGATTCTGCTTTCCTCCACTTGTGACCGAGAGGCATTGGCTCGACAGGTGTATAGTGTGTCCATCGTACTATCATCTGCATAGCAATGTATACTACGTGATTGTTGCAGCATGTCATTGATATGCAGAATGAATAGTGTAGGAGACAGTACTGAGCCTTGGGGAACACCGGCGTTAATGGGCTTCATATCTGAGCAGCATCCGTCAACAACGACCTTAATCTGCCGCTCAGATAGAAAGTTTGCCACCCAGTTGCATAGCCTCAGGGGAAGACCGTAAGATGGAAGCTTCGCGAGAAGGGCCCTGTGCCAGACCCGGTCAAAGGCCTTTGCAATATCCAGGCTGACTGCCAGAGCCTCCCCGTTGCCCTCGACGGCTTCAGCCCATCGGTGTGTGAGGTATACCAAGAGATCACCGACTGACCGGCCCTGGCGAAAGCCATACTGACGATCGCTGATCAACCGGTGCTTCTCAAGATACCTAAGGAGCTGCGTGTTTATAACACGCTCCATCACCTTAGAGAGCAGGGAGGTTATCGCAATGGGCCTGTAATTGGACGGGTCACTGCGGTCACCCTTTTTCGGTATTGGGTGTACTAGGGCTACCTTCCACGAAGACGGTACTTTACTAGTGGTGTAGGAAAGCGAGAATAGGCGCGTTAAGACGGGAGCCAACTCGGGAGCGCACGTCTTTAATACGATCGCGGGGATATCATCCGGCCCGCTCGACTTCTTGACATCGAGGGCTAGCAGAGCTCGTCTGACGGCCTTTTGAGTGAAACGCACGTCCTTCATCGAGCTCTCACACTGCTTGATGGTCGGCGGTGTGGCACCTCTGTCGTCCAGAGTCGAGTTTGAGGCAAACAGGGTACCCAGGAGATCGGCTTTCCCTTTTGCCGTGTGAGCCAGAGTATCGTCCGGTTTGCGTAAAGATGGACGAGACGACCGACAGAAGTTACCTTCGACAGCCTTGGCAAGCGACCAAAAAGACTCCCGCAAGGGTAGCTTGATAGACGCTGGCCAATTCTGCCGACGTGCCTAAACTTCGCCTTGGCTATTTGCTTCTTTGCCGAACGGGAAATTACACTAAACTTATCAAAACACTGCTCCGCATCGCTTGTTGTACCTAACAACATCTATCATAGAAACATCATTGCTTGTAACAAGCTTGTACTAAGTACAGTTTAATTTTTTTCAATAAAGGCATCTGTGCATATTGCCAGCCTCAAGATAATTTTTGCGTCATGAAGTATTAATAAAATATGTCCGGCCAACGAGACGAGATAAAGAATGTAAACAAACGGACCGTTACCAAGTTACTATTGCGAGAGTGAGCAATTATTATCTCTGTCCTTATCACACGTATGCAGTAACGGCGTCAGTTAGTCAACGATAGCTTTTGTTGCCTGTTTCGTGGTACAGGAAAGCAGTCAGTACCACAGTTGTCAACATTTGGTCGCGTTTTTACGGGAAGTCGAAAAAGACATTATGTTGTGCTCTTGTTTTATTTTCATGTTATTGGTATAATTTTGAGTAATATTGGATAAATTTGATAGCATTTGGTTCGATATAGGTTAATTACAGTGCATGAGTGTTGTGAAATTAAATAACAGTGCGAAAATATGTTTATACAGCTTGCCTCCAAAATTCCATTGGACACGTTCTGGTAAAAAAAGCCATCGCTTTACTTGAATGTATGACTGACTGATTACTGACGACTTACTGACTTATTATTACTCGTCCAGTTATAACGAAACTGGCAAAAACGTGATGTAAATATTGTTACGCTCTATGGGTAATAAAATACCGATTGCAACGTAGAAGTTGTTTACTGTCTATAGTCAAATATCTTCGCTGTAGTAGTCGTCAAAATAATTCTTCCTTGTTGCTTGGAGTGATCGCTTTGATTTCACTTCGGGAACTAAACTATGTCCTGTCGCGGCCCGGTGCGTGCCTTACATTCTTACATACGGCTACCCACGGTTCTCTAGAATTTTCCCGAACTACCTAATACAATAGGCCCGTCCCGAACCTTCCTTTATGTTACTAACGCAATTATAGTTATGTACATAATAGCCGCAGTAATATGTAAATAATAGCCGCAGCCCGCGATGTAGACAACCTATACATGTACGCATGTATTAATCCTTATCTAAATAAAAACGTTAATTAGCTTCGTCAATTCAGATTAAAATTGTACAAAATGTAATCAAATAAATACTTTAGAAAATGATATTTTGTTTTACCATAAATCATAACATCCCCCGGCGCGAATTCTCATCGCGCATCTATTTTTTGCCTTTAGTACTTAAATGGGTTTTTGTAAAATAAATTTTAATGTATATCACTTAATCGCTCGAGCGAAGCTGGGCCGGGTCGCTAGTATATGCTATGTATATAATTTATTCAAATAAAAATGTTTTGAACCCCTGAAACTTTGTTTACATTTTTTATCACGTCTCGTTGGCCGGACTAGATATAAACTTTTTTATAACGAAAGTGCAATCCTTGCCTGCAACACAAGTTTAAGAAAACCGTTAAAGAAGTCCTATACCGCAAGGCTTATTATGAAACCAACGACAATTTAAATTAAATGATTAAAAGGTTTGGGATTAAACTTAACTAACACATAAGACTGTCTCTATATACCATGTAATAATTTTAAATTTTCTGCACTTTGTGAACAGATGGTATGAAACACACGTTATCTGTCTCGTGTGCTCCTTGTCGGCCTACAGTCATGCTACATTTTAAATACTATTGTACCTGAATATTTATTTAAAACAGGGCTGAAATTTTTTCCGTCCGCTTTTTTTCTCCTAGCTCAGCTATAGCCATATAAGCCTCAGCGCACCCAAAGCGGATGACGATCAACCGATGACCGTACAACAATGATAAACATCAAGTGTATACTATTACCCACAGGATGTTAAAAAACTATTTTATTCCATTACAAAATCCTAAAATTTAACTGACAATACAAAGCGCTTCTGCTACAGTTACAGCACGATACACTTAAAATAAGAAACAAGTGATACCTGCAGCATAAAGGCGAGTTCGTCGGGCGAGGCGTTCCGTCTCTGCAGCGCGAGCAGCGCGTGCGGCGGCGGCGACGCGGACGACGCCGCGCCCACGTCGGCGCCGCACGCCGCGCTCAGCGCACTGTGCGATCTGTACACGTACAATCACGTTACAACAGATTGCTTTCAATTTAATCTATGCAAATCGCCAGGAATATTTGGTACATTTCAGTAATTTGGCCCAAATATATGTCGGTCAATGAAAACTAAAATGATAAAAATAAAATTAGTTGAAACATTGTGATTGTATTTATTTTGCGCGTGTTTTTTTTTCTATTGTCTTGAATAAGTAAAACTACAAGCAACGTCAACGTTGTACCGTGGTAGATCGCAACCTATACAGTAAATCTTTAAGCAAAGCTTGACTAAATACGTCATCACGCCGAATATCGGTATAACCCCTTGTATTAGATGTTTCATATTAAATACAATAGCGTATTTATATACATACATGTATGAAGGTAACGTAAATGTGTAAGGCTGGTTTTAGTGTCACGCGGACCGACGGCGCGGATCGCTCCGCGCGGAGCAATATGTATTGAAGCTTAGGAGCGTTTTAGAATGGCGCGGAGGCGTCCGCGCGGACGGCCATCCGCGCGGACGCCTCCGCGGCAGTCCGCGCGACGCTTCCGCGCCGCGGAGCCCTCCGCGCGGATGGCTGCTCGCGCGCCTCGCACTACAGTGAGCGTTTTAGTTTCGCGCGGAGCGCATGCGTCCGCGCAGTACAATCATGGCGACTCGCGATGTGGACACGGGGCGAGTTATTGATGAAGTCCGTTTAAGGAAATGTTTGTGGGATGCCTCTGACCTCCTGTACAAAAACAGAGACGCAAAGAATCCGAAAGTAGTTGAAGAATTATGTTTCGTCAGCCCTCAAATCGCTGTATAATGTCACAAATTCTCCCGCGACGGCTCTCTGCTCGATTAAAGGGTGAACATGTAGTCTCCTTCTACGCATTTTTTTTTCCTTGTGTAATACAGGGCAATAATAAGTAACACTCTCCTCATTGGATGCATTGTTCGCGTCTGTACTCCGAAGCAGTCAGCGCGATACTAAAACGACTTGCGCGGATGATCCGCGCTGTTCACGTCGGCGCGGAGCGTTCCGCGCCGACGGTCCGCGTGACACTAAAACCAGCCTAACTGTGCCGTTAACTACATACGATGGACCACCTGTGTACTTGCGTGTATGTATATCTTTCTGTATATGTATTTGCCTGCGTGTGCGTGAGTGAATTTCACAGTAACTTGTAAGCTGATTTACATGAGTCCCTGTAGCTTCGGGATTAAGTATAGATCTACGGTATCCCCTGCTTGATCGTAAGAGGCGACAAAAAGGGGGCTTCCGGGGTTGCGGGCGGTGAGAGTGGGAGCTCGATCCGTCCAGCCAGCGGCCCCGGGAAGGACGGTGGTGTGTGCGTGGCCGCATGCCGCCGTAAGCATCGGAAGGTGCAGGAGAGCACATCTGCTCTCCGAGGATGGGCCCGTATCGGGGCGCCGCGCGTGGGGAATACCGGTGTTCCGCTGGAGATCCAGTGGTCCTCCCCAAGCACAGAGGCAGACCAGTTTTCCAGTCAGCAGCCAGTTTCAGTGCGGTCTAATCCCACATAACTCGGTATCCTCTCCCAAGGTGCCGGGTACCCTTTGAGGGAACCCCGATACAAAAAAGGATTAACTCACACGATGGTCCCTATACGCGTGCGTCCCCCACGCGGCGCGAGCGGGTGTCGCGGCGCAGTAGCGACGTCCTTTACATATGACCTGTGGGCACTCACGCGATGGTCTCCCTGAAGGCGTGCGTCAGCTGAGCGGCGCGCGCCGGCCTCGCGGCGTGGTAGCGGCGCAGCAGCTGCGCCACGCGGTGCAGCAGCGCGCCGCCGCCCTCGCGCCCGCCGCCCCCGCCGCCGCGCACCATGCCCAGGAAGCACTCCAGGATGCCGTGGATCTCCGAGCTGGGGAATAACATTAGACGTTAGGTTGGCGTTAGTATCACGCCGATGATTAGCGCTGAACGTTCTAGGACCCGTATTTATAAATAACTCTCAAGTGTAAGAGTGCACCTGTGAAAATGCTTTTTACACTCAACAGCGGTTCAAATGATGCGCAATATTTAGATGCTGCTGTAGATTTAGATCATGCTGCGATTGAACGCTGACCGCAGCGCCGCCCCCGCTCATACAGACGGAGTGGGATGGCGTGATGTATGAGTGTGCAATGCATGTTGGATTTGTTTGGCAAGTTGTCCATGCTCCTTTAGCCGGGTTCTGGCTTTGTTCTTAGTCCAACACGGGTTGATAGTGTAAATATATTACACGACGATTATTATGAAGCAGAGCAGAGCTCACTCGCCGGCCTCTTGCTACTCTAGGAGGATATACAGTGAAACCTGGTTAAGTAAGACATCAAGGGACCTGCAATGTTGTTTCACTTATAGAGGTATTCCACTTACCCAGTGTCTCAGATATCCAGGTATAAATATCTGTCTCATTTACAAAGGGTTCCATTAATAGAGGTCAGAATACAGGTTATTTCAGTTATAGAGGCGCCATCAATAATAAAATATCGTGTTTAGGTCACCAATTGATGTCATTTCAAAATAACTGTGCAAAGTTTCTAGTGATTTTACTGCTTCGCGTTTAGAAATTTTACTAAATTTATGGCTCTACCATCAATGACCATCATCAATCATTAGAGATGGAAACCATTAATTTTATCGATGAGATCGATTAAAAATAAGTTGAAACATAAAGATTCCTGAAAAAAAGAGGCGCTTCATAGGTTTCGCACACAGGCGGGGAGTCGGCGTGGCCCTGCTTCCGCACCCATTTCATCGTCATCTTCTTTATTTCCCAATGAAGAAGACGAGAAGGCATGAACAATGTCGCTTTCATTAAGTTCTTCTGAAACTATTAAATCGTCGTTGACGTTTATAAAATCTTTGAATGTTGTCAGTTGATTATTGTCATTGCTGATGGCTAGGTTCCAATATTTAGGATCAGTCTCTAAATTTTCGTCCTATTCTTGTAAGCTTCTAGGGAAGTGATTGTCCTCTATAGATTTAATAAATAAAATGAATAAGTAAACAAACAAAACGATGTTATCTCAGTTACAGAGGTTTATGCATATAAAATTTACTCAATATCTCAGTTATAGAGGTAACTATGATGATAAATTGAAAGAACGAATCCCAGATATAGAGGTTTACCTCGTCCCACTAACAGGGGTAATTCAGTACCAAAGTGTTGGGACCTCAGCATGAGTTCCAGTTATGGAGGTTTCTCACTTATCCAGGTCCCACTTAACCAAGTTTCACTGTACCTGGCAGGGGACGCGAACAGCTCCGTGTCGGACAGCATCTCGAGCGCGGCCAGCAGGTGGTGCTGGTGCTTGGCCCTCACGCCGCGCAGCAGGGCTCCGGCCAGCGGCAGGGCTCGCTCGCCGGCCCCGATGTTGCGCGACCATACCGCTCGAGCTGCTGCCTCGATGCGGGACGCCCTAGGAGGAGAGACAAGTATTGTTTATTCAAGAAATTTCATACATGAAATATTTTTTTATGTTTAAGAAAAAATACTCTAGATTTTCGATAGCGTGATTTAAAATACATATGGCACCAGTGGCGGCTAGTGACATTTTTCGATGGGGGTTCACAAAAAAAAAAAAAAAAATTTTACCACCCGTTGCCATCCAAGCAGATTCACCACCACTGTCGGTGTCAGTTCCAGTTGATAACCACAAGACACGGAAAACAAATTAATTTATTGCTTTCTTCACATCCACACAACCAATGTGTTTTAAAATATTGTTCAGATTTAAAAACACGCGTAATTTAAAAGACATAGATAATACACTTATATACAGTTAAAAGATTTAGTTTTCGTACAACATTATTGCTTTCAGTTCAAGGCGTATTTCGAAAGTTTTTTCACACTGCTTACTAAAAGATACAAATGATAAAAGATACACTGTATTGTTCCATTTTTAACACAAATGTCGCGCATAAACTATTTCTTTAAATATTCATTTAAAAGAAAAACTACGAAATAACAGACTAAGACGACGACACGTTTGTTTGTATACATAAGAACGGCAACATCGCATAAGCAGTAAGTAGATTGAGCCCACGGTTTGGCAACGTCGCGCGTGAGCGGCGCTCCAGATTAGGTTAATTTCGCATACGAAATCTTTTGTTTCACGCGTCGGCCTGTGTCGATGTTTCTCTTTCGCACTCATTGAATACAGCGCTAGGAATCGTACTAAACTTCGTTCCATAGGAGCGCAATCGCTGGCGCTCCACTCGTTACAACTTTACGCTAAATGTAGGTACGCATAGATATAGGTAATAATTAATATAATATACTTTGTATAGTAGTATAATAGAATGAATGTAATGTAAGGAAGGATAGTAGGTATGTATTATGAAGGGACATAGATTGCCTATGTAATTTTCTTGGGAGTGCACTGCACTCGAGACTTTTAGGACGAGCCGCCTCTGTATGGCACCATCTTTTGACGAGAAGCGAAAAATCGTCACACTGCGAATGAATCTTTTGGGTCCACAACCTCACTCCCAAACAAGCGTCGTTGGATTAATAGTTATTCCACCACCTATCTACTACTATCCTCTCTCCCTGCCCTTCAGGTTATAAAGGCCTACAACGTCGAAGACAGTTCGCGGAAGTTATCACTGGCCATCTCGAAGTGCATCTTGATTTTCTTAAGTACTTATTCTGAGTTGATGGGCACCAGTCTGGGGAAACGATAGTGGACGCCAGCAGCGGGACAGCTGAGGACAGTACCTGTGCTGGCCCTCCTTGGAGTGCGCGTGGGGGGCGTGAGAGGCGTGGGGGTTGGCGGCGAGCGCGGTGAGCAGCGCGTGCGACACGCGGTCCGTGGCGCTGGTGGACGCCAGCAGCGGGACAGCTGAGGACAGTACCTGTGCTGGCCCTCCTTGGAGTGCGCGTGGGGGGCGTGAGAGGCGTGGGGGTTGGCGGCGAGCGCGGTGAGCAGCGCGTGCGACACGCGGTCCGTGGCGCTGGTGGACGCCAGCAGCGGGACAGCTGAGGACAGTACCTGTGCTGGCCCTCCTTGGAGTGCGCGTGGGGGGCGTGAGAGGCGTGGGGGTTGGCGGCGAGCGCGGTGAGCAGCGCGTGCGACACGCGGTCCGTGGCGCTGGTGGACGCCAGCAGCGGGACAGCTGAGGACAGTACCTGTGCTGGCCCTCCTTGGAGTGCGCGTGGGGGGCGTGAGAGGCGTGGGGGTTGGCGGCGAGCGCGGTGAGCAGCGCGTGCGACACGCGGTCCGTGGCGCTGGTGGACGCCAGCAGCGGGACAGCTGAGGACAGTACCTGTGCTGGCCCTCCTTGGAGTGCGCGTGGGGGGCGTGAGAGGCGTGGGGGTTGGCGGCGAGCGCGGTGAGCAGCGCGTGCGACACGCGGTCCGTGGCGCTGGTGGACGCGGCGGCAGCGTGGCGCAGCGTGCCGGCCAGCAGGCTGCGCGCCGCGGCCGCGTCCCCATCCACCCGCTCCGAGCTCTCGCGGATCAGCTGCAGAATCTTCGGCATCTGAAAGACACAACAAAAATACGTAAACGCTGAAAATGTTTATGTATATCTGCATGATATTATAAATTTATGGACCCTGTAACTCAGGCTTAAGAATATGATCTACAGTATCCCCTGCCTGATCACAAAAGCCGACTAAATATGTAATGTAATGCATTACCTTCATGTAAAGCAGCAATAGCAGCAGCGGGTGCTTATCCCGCGAAACCAGTGCGGCGGCGAATGGCGTGGGCGGCGCCACGCAACAACGCAGTAGTAGCGGTAGTGTTTCGACCCCGCGTCTTTTACGTGTGAATTTAGGGTTGTAGCGACTTTCCACAACTCATCAAGAGATGGCGCCACGGGTATTCTACCCTATTGAAGTTTACTGAATATGCGATCATATACAAGCTCCGAATTGAGTCTGTAGGAGCGTGACCGCTCCCCACCACCACCACCTCGCCCGGCGGGAGATCTCCCTTTGCCAAAGGGTACTTTGGCTTATCCCAAATTTTCTTCACCTGAACCGACCTGCCCCGATCATATTAGATAAACGGGAGTTTACAATGATGATCTATGTGACTTAATGTTTCCCTTGTCAGATTGCCAATGAATGGTTCCGGATTCGATTTCCGACAAGACCATAGGTTAGTTGATGAGTTCTATTATTAGGTACTATCAGAGTTTGTCAGAAAAATAATTTCTATGAAAGTGTGTTCTGGTAGAGGAAGTTGTTGCACAGAAGATATGTAATGTCTGGCAAACTTTGCTGTAAGCGGAATACATACGGCGCAGGCTGCTTCTGTTCTTTGTCTAGGTTTTTCCATGGTACTCATGACACAGAGAATCCTAGTGTGGGGATACGAGTGTATGGCATTATGTACCTTCATGTAGAGCAGCAATAACAGCAGCGGGTGGGTCTCTCGCGCAGCCAGTGCGGCGGCCAGCGGCGCTGAGGGCGACACACAGCAGCGCAGCAGTAGGGGTAGCCGGGCTTCGATGCCTCGTCGTGCCGCTTCTAAACCGCCTTGTCGCTCGGCCAGGTACGCTTCTGCGCCTATGTACCCCACTAGCGCCTCCAGCTGCACAAACAATGGTAATGATGGGAACGAGAGAACATCTTGTTAAGTTATATGGGTGAAGAGGAAAAAAGGTCCACCGAATGGCCTCAGGGTCTTTCGTATTCTGTAACTTTTTCACTAGGCTATGCCCATTTAGTCCCTGTAGCTTCGGGATTAAGAATAGAGCTACGGTATTCCCTGCCTGATCGTAAGAGGAGACTAAAAAGAGGCTTCCGGGGTTGCGGTCGACCCGTCCAGCCAGCAGCCCCGGGAAGGACAGCGGTTTATGCGTGGCCGCATGCCGCCGTAAACGCCTGACGTTGACGTTGATGCCTGCGTTCCACTGGAGATCCCGAAGTCCTCTCCAAGCACAGAAGCAGGCCACCGAGGGGTACAAATTGTAGTGCGGTACAAATCCAACATAACCCGGTATCCTCTCCCAAGGTGCCGGTACCTTTTGAAGGTCGATAACAAAAAAAAAGGCCATGCTCCTTTTCTTCCTTTTCATACTAAGCAGATCAGCCGATCGATTTGTTTTAACTAACATTGGCTATTAGAAAAGGAGCTGATGAGCAAATATCTTACAAGCATCGAAGAGCACATGAAATAAAAAGCAACAAAAGTAGATTTAGCAGAAAAATATAGAAAGTTAAAAAAAGCGTGCTCTGTGCGTGAACTTGAAAATTAAGTTAGCTGGGTGGTTAGTAGTTGGGCAAAATGACGGCATTATTAGGTCACCACAAGTTAGTGCGATAAATAAAGTGATAGTAGAGTGAACAAAGTGTACCTGCGAGTTGGAGAGGCGCAGCGCGTCGTCGGCGCAGTGGTGCAGGTGGTGCAGCAGGTCGCGGCCGCGCTCGCGCCCGCCCAGCGTCTCCGCCAGGTCCAGCACGGCGCGCGGCTCCCAGCCGCTGTGCAAGGGTAACAAAGTGTACCTGCGAGTTGGAGAGGCGCAGCGCGTCGTCAGCGCAGTGGTGCAGGTGGTGCAGCAGGTCGCGGCCGCGCTCGCGCCCGCCCAGCGTCTCCGCCAGGTCCAGCACGGCGCGCGGCTCCCAGCCGCTGTGCAAGGGTAACAAAGTGTACCTGCGAGTTGGAGAGGCGCAGCGCGTCGTCGGCGCAGTGGTGCAGGTGGTGCAGCAGGTCGCGGCCGCGCTCGCGCCCGCCCAGCGTCTCCGCCAGGTCCAGCACGGCGCGCGGCTCCCAGCCGCTGTGCAAGGGTAACAAAGTGTACCTGCGAGTTGGAGAGGCGCAGCGCGTCGTCGGCGCAGTGGTGCAGGTGGTGCAGCAGGTCGCGGCCGCGCTCGCGCCCGCCCAGCGTCTCCGCCAGGTCCAGCACGGCGCGCGGCTCCCAGCCGCTGTGCAAGGGTAACAAAGTGTACCTGCGAGTTGGAGAGGCGCAGCGCGTCGTCGGCGCAGTGGTGCAGGTGGTGCAGCAGGTCGCGGCCGCGCTCGCGCCCGCCCAGCGTCTCCGCCAGGTCCAGCACGGCGCGCGGCTCCCAGCCGCTGTGCAAGGGTAACAAAGTGTACCTGCGAGTTGGAGAGGCGCAGCGCGTCGTCGGCGCAGTGGTGCAGGTGGTGCAGCAGGTCGCGGCCGCGCTCGCGCCCGCCCAGCGTCTCCGCCAGGTCCAGCACGGCGCGCGGCTCCCAGCCGCTGTGCAAGGGTAATAAAGTGTACCTGCGAGTTGGAGAGGCGCAGCGCGTCGTCGGCGCAGTGGTGCAGGTGGTGCAGCAGGTCGCGGCCGCGCTCGCGCCCGCCCAGCGTCTCCGCCAGGTCCAGCACGGCGCGCGGCTCCCAGCCGCTGTGCAAGGGTAACAAAGTGTACCTGCGAGTTGGAGAGGCGCAGCGCGTCGTCGGCGCAGTGGTGCAGGTGGTGCAGCAGGTCGCGGCCGCGCTCGCGCCCGCCCAGCGTCTCCGCCAGGTCCAGCACGGCGCGCGGCTCCCAGCCGCTGTGCAAGGGTAACAAAGTGTACCTGCGAGTTGGAGAGGCGCAGCGCGTCGTCGGCGCAGTGGTGCAGGTGGTGCAGCAGGTCGCGGCCGCGCTCGCGCCCGCCCAGCGTCTCCGCCAGGTCCAGCACGGCGCGCGGCTCCCAGCCGCTGTGCAAGGGTAACAAAGTGTACCTGCGAGTTGGAGAGGCGCAGCGCGTCGTCGGCGCAGTGGTGCAGGTGGTGCAGCAGGTCGCGGCCGCGCTCGCGCCCGCCCAGCGTCTCCGCCAGGTCCAGCACGGCGCGCGGCTCCCAGCCGCTGTGCAAGGGTAACAAAGTGTACCTGCGAGTTGGAGAGGCGCAGCGCGTCGTCGGCGCAGTGGTGCAGGTGGTGCAGCAGGTCGCGGCCGCGCTCGCGCCCGCCCAGCGTCTCCGCCAGGTCCAGCACGGCGCGCGGCTCCCAGCCGCTGTGCAAGGGTAACAAAGTGTACCTGCGAGTTGGAGAGGCGCAGCGCGTCGTCGGCGCAGTGGTGCAGGTGGTGCAGCAGGTCGCGGCCGCGCTCGCGCCCGCCCAGCGTCTCCGCCAGGTCCAGCACGGCGCGCGGCTCCCAGCCGCTGTGCAAGGGTAACAAAAGAAAAATAATTTATTTGCGCAAATATGGGTATTACAGAAGTTGTTTTATATATTTAAAGTCCGCGAAGCAAAAAAAAATACACTGTCACGCGAGTCGTCAACTATGTAAACTTTTTAGAGGATAATAATTTAGAAAAAGTGTAACATAATTTGGGAAGCCTCAGCTATAACTGACGGTTAGTTTAGGGAAGGCCCGGCGAGTTTCGGACCCACCATGGTCCATTCAGAAAGCCTACTCTGTAAGCATCCGTTCTACGCTCCGCGAATTCTCGGCCTCGTTTTTGGACAAGACTAAAAAAATCTTAGCAATATTGTTTATTCAGGAGCTTCATATCATCTCTGACAATCTCATAAATTTATGAAATTTAAAAGATCTGAATACGCCAAAAATTACCTTTTCTTTTTTTTTATTCCTAATAATCAATCACACACTTGCACACCCATTAGGGTAGAACATAAGAACTGTGTATTTTAATATTAAGATCTCTATTGTACTATGTTCTTGCTAATAAATGAATTGAATTGAATTGAATCATGTTTAGTTACACTCACGATACGTGTTATAATAAAACCCAAATAGTCACTGTCGCGATCACTATAGTGTTAGATAATGTAAAAGGCCGAGAGGCCTGTGAAAGTTACCCATTAGGCTGAAGTAGCGCAGTCAAGCAGGCGTGCAACGTTCGCCAGGAAGCCCTGTGCGCCAGCAGCGTGACGAGCAGCGGCCGCCACGCGGCGCCACCGGCCATGAACATCAATCGCATCTATGGACGCAGAAAATATTGTCTTTAAATTGAATGCTATCTCCAAAATATAGAAGCAATTAGGTACTTAGGTGGGTTCCCTAGCAATGGTATCCTGTTTGGTTTTGGCTTTCTCTTGGTAATCTCGTAATAAATTGATTCGTTACGTATGAAGGAGAACACAGAGTCCTCCCCAAGCGCTCGCGCAGACCTCTCAGGAGATACAAATAATACATAACCCTGTATCACTCGGTGCTGGGTTCCCTTTTTTCTTCCAGTTTCCTCCCCATAAGGCTACATTAAGTGGAACTTAATTAAAATATAAGATTGTCGTGGTGTCAGCGGTTCCGTCAGTCCAGTGCAGTGGTACCTGGTTGCCGAGCGTCTCGCGGTGCAGCTCGGCCAGCCAGTCCAGCAGCAGGCCGCAGCCGAGGCCGCGCCTCGACAGCACGTGCGCGTAGCTGTCCTCGTCCACCTCGCGTTTCACCTGCGACAACACGAGTTTTAAAGGGGACTTAAAGAAATTTAATTAAATGGAAATTAATTAAAATAAAATAACAAAAGCATATAGCTGCACCCCTTTTATACCAAAAACCCTTCCCCTCCCTCTGCTGGAAAGGATCCCTCTTCTTCTTTCGGATCTTGTAGCATAGTTCATTCGTATTTCTATGTTCAGAGAGTACATTAAGCCGTCAAACCAGGTTGGTATCGAAAGCAGTCGTTAAATCTTATTAGAGGCCTAATGGGTGGGTTGAGAACATCTGACAGCGGGTTTGTCAATAACTTGCATCTTTCTGCCTTACCGGCAATAGTGCGGCGTATTAGAAGAAGCTCCAGAATTCTCGTATAGAAGGAAGAGATCCGTGCCCAGCTATGGGACGGAAAAACAGTCATACATCTCCCTGTAATACTGTAAGCACGCTTAGAGCATGTGTCAACTACGGTATTTTCTGTCCGGGTACAATTTATGTGTAGAAATCGGTCTTGGACTACCAAATCAATTAAGATACCTTTAATTAGCTGCCAAAACGTGACATCTTCATACATTTTATATGAGAAAATGACTGACGAAATTTTTGTTGATTTAAAAGGTAATAAAAATCCTGTATAAAAATAAATCAACTATTATGCAGCTTTCCAAGCGCGGCTTAATGCCATCTTTTTGGGATTATACATTTTAGATTTTTCTGTGTATAGTGTCCAACACCCTATTATACAGTAAAAAATCGACTCTACATGTGTTTGTTTAACTTCTTTTTGCATGCACTATATGTTAATGAAAAAAAGTCACGTTACCATAAGAATAAACGTTACCTCATAGCGGCCATCCTGATTGTTTTCAAGTAGTTGAGTGATGGCCTCTACAACCACTTGTGTGTCCTGCGTCTCTATGATGCGATTGCCGATCGCTTCGAGCGTGCTAGGTGTTGCTGCTTCCATGGCTGTGGACAAAAGGCATATTGCTTAAGGAAGTCTAAAATCCGATTGTAATTAATGACATGATAAATTGTGTGAAAAGAATCAAAATTACGAAATCACGAGTTTCTTTAAAAATCAATCTTTTAACCCTACAAATTGTACATAATGTACATGTTGTTCAAAAACGATTGTTAACTGTTACAAGGACGTCATTCATGGATTCATGGTGTAATGGAGGCAACCATTCCGAATGGAATTCTAAAGTAGACTGACTGTCAAACGTGTATATGAAATGTCTAAGGGAGTGGGGGACTCAAACTAAAACAGAGTGCTGACACAAAAATAGTGTCAGTTGGGATGTCTAAAGTATGGATGTATAGGTCGATTACCAATCGCCGAAGTTGCCGTAAGCTACAATATAAAAATACCTTTGTGTGAGTAGTGCGAGCGCGACCTTTCGATTATTATAATCGGCATATAACAGATTGCCTAACGTCAATTCAATTGTTTTACATATCAGTCCCTCATTGCTGAGGATCGTGACTTCGCTGTTGTAGGTAGCGTATGGTCTCTTTCCATTTGTCGCGGTTAGTGGCCTGCCGAGCTTATTGGTATCTCCAGGTGTTGAGATACTTAGTTTGACCATCTTTTTGGGCTGCGTCCCCTTGACTTCTTGCCTTCAACTTTGCCTGTCACCATTAATTTTCCAGGTTATATTATTTTGTTGTGTTACATGTAATGTCACCATTAGTTTTTCCATATGAAGGACATATTTAGGTATATATTTCCGTGTATAGTAGTTACCGGCTACGAGCTGCTCCTTGGCGGCCGGCATGGGCAGGTCCGGCAGCGCGGCGCGCGGCTGCCCCAGCGCGCGCAGGCCGCCGCGCGCCGCCACGCGCAGCGCCTCCGCCACCGGGCCCCGCACGCACTTCAGCTGCGACACCAGCCCGCCCGCCACCTGCACTGCGCAATGGGACCTATTTACGCAAGCCGGAACCAATCCACACATGCCGAAATTGAGTTAAGTACACAGAAAAGCTTAAAATTGCACCTTCTATCGACCCTGTAAGGATCAAAATGATCTGACAATTTTGACAGAACAAAACATTTTCATGAAATGTTTACCAATCCACAAAACATCAGTTGTATAATACGTTAAACAGCTTTTTCTCAAAACTATCGTCATCATCATCATGTGTGGGTCGGTTCCGGTTTGCATAAATAGGTCCTGGACAACGTCATACAGACACATTTAATGCACCAATCATTTCATGGTTAGTTGAACAATCGTTCTGTAATGTCGTGATCCGTGACGATTCATTTTATTTACAAACGAACCACGTTAGAAGCAATAACAAATTCGATAAAGAAATATATATCGAATAGATCCGAAGCTGGCATTACAATATTTGTGCTTCGGCTTATAAAAACGCCAAAATAATAGGACATATTATTATTATGATTCTTTTTTCACAAAGCGGAAAAAATTTTTTAGCGGGCTTTTCTATGCACTCCACTCTAGCTGAATGATACAGTTACCAGGCTGAGTAGATCATTACCTAGTACGGCAAATTTTAACTAATTATTAACCACCCCTCCTATACTGAAATAAAGATGGGCACCGGGAAATAAACATCAGAAATGTAGTTACTCAACACATATTTTGAGACTTCTTAACCGGGAGCGACTTTACGATGGTTTGTCCTGGTTCAAAAAAAAATCGTTGTTCGGTAGTATATATACAGTACTCATAAAGAATCTGGTTTTTTATTTATTTGAATAGAGTATGCAGGCCACGTGGTGTTAAGTGGTCGCTGCAGCCCATGGACATCTACATACAACCTCAAGCAAGCATAGGTAAGTCTTGTCTGAGGTTGAATGCAGTTGCGCTGCTACTCCGGAGGCTGGTGGTCGCCTCATGTAAGTGTGGCCGGCAACTGCACCTTTCCACCGAAACACAATAGAATTGCTCACGGCAGAAGTGGGTGCAGCGGTGGTACTGCCCCGGGCGAACCATAATAGTTCTACCACTCTTACTCAATATGAGTAAATCTTAATTTTTCGTAAGTAATTCGTAATTGGAGAGTGACCTCGGGCAAGGCGGGCGGGCGCGCGTGCAGCAGCGTGCGCAGCAGCGGCGCGGCGATGGCGGGGCGCCGCAGCAGGCCGGCCGCGCTGCCGCCGCGCAGGAACGCCAGCACCGCCGCCGTGCACGGCCCGCTGCCGGTGCGCGCCTCCTCCGCTATCAGCTGCAGAACAGTGTAACGTCACAAATCAACACATTCAAGTTTAGAATATGTCGACCAAGCTCATGTGTTTTCGTTGTCATTGGAGTCGAAATGAATTCGGGCTTATAGATGTAATGAATTACCATAACATTCCTTTATGTTCGAAGATGATCGAAACGCACATGGCTAAGCAAAAAAAAAATTCATGGCCGTAATGCTTTGTAGGACACCGGTCCCTATTGTCATAGATTGATAGCTGTCATTAAACCTTGTATAAGGCAAGGTTGGCCAAAAAGGTAACATCGTACCATACGGTACCATAAGGTACAGAGAGAGAGGGCATAGTCTTTGGCAGCACACTTTGAAGAGAAGAAGGGGAAGAAGGGGCGACAGAGCCATATGTCAGTGTTTCAAAGGTCTGTGTGTGCAGTGTATAGTTGTTACGTAGGCGGAAGGGAGGACAAGGAGGTAGAGTTACCGCGTTGAGCTGCGTGAAGGCCATGTCGACGTCCTCGCGGAAGCCGGCGCGCTCGTCGAAGGCGGCACTGAGCAGGGCGGGCACGGAGCCCGGCTCCAGCCGCACGGCCGGCCGCCCGCCCAGCCACGTGTCCTCCTCCTCCAGCGGGAGGGGCTCCTCGGCGAACAGCTGCTCGTCTGTAACCACCAACTCAACATTATTAAGGGCCTCTTTCACCATCTTCAAGTAAAGTGACAAATTGTCGGTTAAAGTTATCCGTAGCTTCAATTTCAATTTCACGATGTTTGAGTAGCACTAATCATATTAAAAACCGACCCTTAATCATAGCTTTTACTTGCCAATTAACTTAACTTGGGACGTAACTGATCAAAACTTCACTTGGAGATGGTGAATGAGGCCCTTAGTCTTATCGGCAGAACTAAATTTCATTGCATTGTTTGTTGATAATTGACGATAACTCATTTGTGAAAAACGAACTGCATTTGCTGGTATACGATAAATAATATTTTTTATTTGCTAGATAACGCACACATTAGTTCCGGTAATTTCGGGGTTAATAGTTTAATAGTGCTATTGTATCTTCTGCCTGATCGTAACTGGTGACTAAAAGGCAGGTTCTGAGTTGGAGCTCCAACCGTGCGCTGACAGCGGTCCTGGGGAGGGCGGCGATGTGGTACTGTGGCCGCATACCGTCGCAAGCACTTGAAGGTGCAGGAGAGTACCATCACTCGCTGGAAGATGGGCATGTTTTAGAGCGCCGCGTGTAGAGGACACTGGGGCGTGTCTCTGGAAATCCAGGGGTTTTTTCCAAGTATCTCCCTCCGAAGGGATTTCAGTGCAGTAAAAATATCACATCCAACCCAGTATCACTCCCAGGTGGGAGGGCGGGTACGGGACGAAGGTATGCGTCTGATACAAAAATATAGGTAACGCATATGTAAATAATAATAATAATAATAATAAAAACGTTTATTGCCTCAATCTCACAATCATTTACAAAATACTTTTACATTTACATAATTTTTTAGTATATATTTATTAAAATGTTACATGGCATTCAGGCACTGGGCAAAAGGTAGCGACTCAGCTTTTGCTACCGCGAGGTGCTGACCTCGTGCAGCGCTGATTTTCAGTCGCCCCATCTCCCTGAGGTGTAGTGCGGGAGTTGAGGAAGTTTGTACCCCCGTCAACTAGATACATTTTTTGACAGTACACATGATTACATAATTCATTAGATTAACAGTAAATTACATTATTTATAAATGATGTCAAAGAAATAAAATTAAAAACAAATTCCAATAATTCTAATATTGGTGTTATATATGTGTGTATCTTTCATCAATTTGTGCTGAGCTACAGCAGCAGTGCAGCAGTGCAGCAGTGCAGCAGTACTCACCCGGCGGGTACTGCGGCGGGTGCAGGCGCAGCGCGGCGCCGAAGGCGTGTCCGCCGCGCACGCCCCGCGCGCGCTGCACGCGCAGCAGCTGCGCCATGTAGCCGCGCTCCACGCCCAGCCGCACCACTGCGCCGGCGGGGCACGCGTCCAGCGCCTCCAGCAGGGCACTACAACATAAAGAGTATTGAAAATCCGATTAAAGTAACGCTCAAAATTATCTGAAAATGCTTTGATCTGGTTCGAAGGACCAGAATAATTCTGGCGTCTTATTTGTTCGTAATTATTTATCCGCTTCGGTTGAAGCGCAAATTAACTCGCAAACACGTCTTGTAATCAAGTTCAAGTAATTATGTCCACAGAAGCAAAAGTCGAAAGTTTAGCCATGCATAGTTCCAGTTAGAATTGTACGATTAGACGACTCAAAGACAAATTAGTAGATTAGTTTATTGTGACATGACAGCTACAGATCGTCTCGCAATGCGATTGCAGAATACTTTATTTTAACATAAGCTATTCATTGAATTGAAGCAACATGGTGCTCAAAAGTATCCATGACTCGCAATATTTATGGAGGGCCCAATAGTGGGACATATAAGTACAAGATAGCTGTAAAAATATTGTTCTGAATATTTACAATGACCATACCTCATGGAAGACACGGGCAGGCCGAAGGTCTGTATGAAGAGTGCCAGCTTGTGCGCGGGCAGGCCTCGTATGGCCAACGCCAGCAGTGGAGGCCTCGCGGAGCGCACCAGGTGCAGCCGCAGCCAGTCCGGCAGCAGCACATCCTCGCCGCCCGAGGCCACAGGACCGTCCGTGCCATCGTTGCCCGCCCATACGCTCGACAACCAGCTGTAGAGTTCTTGGTTTGTGTCCACTACAAATATTTACACTTAACTAGAAATATTTGTTCACAATTTATCGGACGTTTACATGGTATACCATAATCGTCCAGCGTAACACTTGCGTTTGATATACGTAAATCTAGATTAACAATCATTATAAAGACTAAACATTTTTGTACAGTTATTTATTTATTATCTATGCCCTGTGACAATTTTGACAAAATTGCCCATAAATGGTTAATGAAAATTCTAAACTTTACAATGCAGTTTGTGATGGAGGCATAGGCTTTTATCATAATGATCGATCACCAGTCTCCAAGTATAAGGATCCTTTAATATCTCTCTATAACTTCGTGAAACCGTTTTCGATGGTTTAACGAAGTCACATCAAAACATTTCTTTTATTTCAGAAATCTCTACCTCGGTTCATTCGAAATATCAGTCGAATTCAACGCGATTGCTTGTTTATCGACGTTCCATATTTCCAATAAATCAAGTTTAACTACAATATGTCGAATTATACGATTGCACTCGTCGTTGCAACTGCAATGATATACTCACAGACTGCGGGGCCATAGCACAGCAGCTTGAGGTGCGTGTGCGCGATGGACACGTGCAGCGTGCAGCGGCGGCCCGTGGCCCACTGCAGCGTGACGCGCTCGCCGCCCGCCCACGCCGACGCCGCCTCGCCCTCCCCGTCTTCGGACGTGCTGGCCGTTGGGACCACTTCTTCCGAGTCTTCTTGCGCGAATGCCTAGTGGAGAGTCCATAAAATAACATACGCAATCCGACATTGCAAGCCAAAATAGGCTGATTATTATGATAATCATATACAGAAGTTTTTAAAAGTTGGGTACGCGAAGTGTAAAAGCGGTGTTCGCTCAGTCAAACTACTTATTCTGTCGCATTAAATCATTCACACAAACAGCACGTATTTTTCTTCCCAATTCATACTCCATAACACAGTTCATAAAAACTACCTTAAGCTAACCATCAAGCGGTTTCTCACCAGCGTATTTAAAGCGCGTATACGTATGTCAGTCGCGACAGATCTGATGTCACCCATACAACACTCGCACCAATGTATGGTCGACATCTGTCATGGTTGATTTTTACACTTGTAAAATACACTGTCTTGAAACCGCTCTAAAAGCTCGTATAAGTCAGCAACAAGAAGTGCCAAACCTACCCCGTTTTTACTGCAAAAACGCCGAAATAAACCCGTATACGTTTATGGTTTTTTGAAGTACAGAAATGAGCACGTGTGTCCTGAAACGACAGGATAAGCGGATATATTACGCTAGTTTTAAGCGTTCTATTTTAGGCGGTGATAAATAAAGCTCTTAGTATAGCTCTCGAAGATTGTTATGTGTTTATGAATTTCTGCAAAAACTGAATGCAATTCCGATTGTTATTATGGTGGTTATCGAAACAAAAGCAGTAGTTTGAATTCGAAATCTAATCTGTAATATATAATACTGGAGTAAGGGAAATCTTAGATAGCGTGAGTCCTGAATATCCTCGGCGCCATCTCTTGACCAGTTGCGGAAGGTCACTTAAGTTTTAAGTAAGTGGAGGATCGATAAGTACGTTTACTCAATTGTTTGTGTATTTTTAACTTGTTCGTATAGGGTTACTTACAAATTTCAAATGTTGCGCCAGAACACATGTAAGCGCGTACAGCGCCCGATGCTGCGCCTGCGCGGTGGCGTCCAACGCGCGCCGCTCGCCCGACGGCAGCGCGTGCGCGCACACCGTCGTGCGCTCCATCACCACCTGGCTCAGGTCCTGTTGAGCAAACAGTGTCATTTAAATATCCAACCACACAGGTGCTACTGGTGGGGCTCTACTCACATATTTTTCAGCATATTTTTGACTGATTCGATTCGGAGCTAGTATATAGTATATCGAATTGGTCGTATATTCAGTAAACTTCGATAGCGTGATTCTACTATACCCGCGGCGCCGTCTCTTGATGAGTAGCGGAAGGGGTGGGGGGGCTCACCAGCACGATGTCGGTGTGGTCGCGGTGCGGCGTGTCGCGCACGTAGTCGGCGAGGAAGGCGAAGTAGGCGGCCAGATGCGCAGGGACGCACTCAGCTAGGCACGCTGCACGAATGCGAGCTACAGTCTCCGCTCGTAAGGCCTCCCAGTGCTTTAGCGTCGGCAGGAGAGACAGCCACGTCCTGTTGATGTAAATTTAGAAATTATATGTTACATCAACAAAATATCCTTTCAGCGGAGCTACTTATATTTAATTTGTATTATGCATTTATCTATCAAGATCATGATTGTATATTTTAATTGTATTGAAAAGTAAAAACAAAAAAAAGAGTGTGTACTTATGTACACGCGTTAGAAGTTATACTTAACGTAAAAATTTAACTTAATGTAATAATTAATAATTTACGATGTAAATAAATTATACATACCGACAATTAACCTCAAATCTATAAATGCAATTAAAACAGTTTATTAAAACCACTTTCATCACAAATATTCAAAATAAATACACATATCTATACATATAATAAAACTGTAAGCAGGGTCAATTCTGTACATTGCATATAAATTAAAAAAAATACTTCTAGGGGTCTTTTTATAAGTAACAGAAGCTAAAAATATAAGTTTTGAAATTATTGTCTGTCTGTCTGTCTGTCTGTCTGTCTGTCTGTTGTTAGCTTTTCACGCAAAAACTACTGGACGGATTTTGATGAAACTTTTTTTGTTTTATATATATTGGTCCTCGCTAACATTTAGGCTATAGATAATTTTAAAAATCACCCTTTAAGGGTGTGAAATGAGCGATGAAAATTTGTATGGAAAACTTGGATTTCTTCAATAGATTTTCTTGAAATTTGGTATAAATATTTTCTAACCAAAATAAAAGAATACTTGTTTCAGCATTTCCCGAAATTCACCCTTTAAATGTTAATTTTCTTTGAAACTCTTTGAAAATTGAGTGTCGAAACTTGATGTACAGAATATTTTTGTGCAGAGTCATATACTTATAATTTTGTATTTGTAATCTTTACTAACATAGTAAGAATTCTATTTAAGCTTTTTTCAAAACTACCCCTCAATAGCAAATAAAATGGATTCGAAAGTTGGTATCTCAAGCGTACAATAATTAACCTTAACTTAATATTTCATTCTCAAATTCTTTTCCCTTCTTTGAATGATGTGTTTACTGATATATTTGACGACCCGCGTGGTGTAATGGCTATCATGCCGGACTGCCAATCGAGGGGACCCGGGTTCGATTCCCGGCGAAACAGAAATTTGAATGATGAGTTTAAATTTCTGTTATCGGTCTGGGTGTTTGTGTTCCTGTCTTTGTATGTGTCCATGGTACCCACGACACAGGGTATTAATTACCTTACTGTGGGGCTATGAGTGTGTAGCGTTTATTATTATTATTATTATTATATTGTTGAATGAATTTCCGTAACATTAGTGTGTATTTCATATCAATCGGGTGATAAACAAAAAAGTTATGTTCATTTACACAATACGCGACATAAACTTAAAAGGCACTTTGGGGATTTTGTATGAAAGTTTCGGTAACAGCCCATTCAAAACCATAAATAAAAGTTTAAATTTAAGTAAAATTATTTTGAACTCTCACTCATATTGTCGACTATATTAAATATACTTAGATCAGCTTACTGTATTTTCTTTCGTTGGCCGAGTATGGCTAGACTATAGGTACCTAATAAGCGCATCGCGAGCCTTACCGCCGCCGAACCTTACATCACAGGCTCCATTGAGTTAGTTGCTCAGATTATTAGTCTTCTTTTGGGGTGGAAGATTATGAACAGGCTGCAGCTGAAACGATTATTATCGCTACATTATATCAAGCTGCAACTTTTTTAGCATTCCACTGCTGAGCATGGAGCTCTCCCAATATTGAGGAGGCCTCAAGCTCCGATGAACCGAAATCCAAATCTTACAATCTCAATGCATCCAGCATTAAGGTTGTAAGATACGGAATCTAAACCTTCATACAGAATGTACAAAGCCACTGTAGACATCTAGGTGACGAATAGAAACTTTTTGTGAACCAACTGTTAATCTCAATATCTACCTATTTGGTAATTTGACATTCGATTTATCAACCACAAAGTTTACATGTCATACGGTAGATGGCGTTATTGAGCAATATTTATTTCTTCTCCAAAGTGAATCGATGGAGATAATTTCAAATAAAAGCCTTAAGTCTAATAAAAGTAAGTACATAGTGTAAAAAAGCTTGATTTACTGACACTGCCATCCCTGTATATTTATGAGGCATGTATTTTTGTGAGAGAAAACATTAATTTATTCATTGTTAAACATGTAAGGTGTCCAAGAAAAAGTAGAAATAAATCCTACATTTTACCAACTCATACATGTAAAACAAAATTTTTTAGGAATAGTATCTATGGCATGGCACCTAAATTGTATAATCATTTACCTGACAAATTAAAAGAACTTGAGCCGTCGTGTTTTAAAACATGATTGAAAAATATATTAATATGTAAATGTTACTATAGAATTGACGAATATTTAAATGATAAAGGTATCTTAATACAATTAATTTTAATATAGACATAAAGTTGACATTTTACATTTGATTTATTATATTATTATTATTATATTATATTATTATTTTGGATTTAAATGTAGCTATTATTTAATTGATTATTATTATAAGCTGACATTTAATGAATTGTACTTTAATTTCTAATTTTAATTTTTGTTATAATGTATTTTTTAATTTGAATTATTTTGTTACAATGTATTTTTTAAATGATTTGCATACCCAATGGGTAAAAACAGAGCACTTTTATGTAATTACCTGTCATCATTATATTACCTGTTTTGTAAGCAATAAACAATAAACAATAAAAAATAACATTTCACACGTATAGCCTCACATTAGGGTAGATATACCCTGTGTCGTGGGTGCCATGAACACACATAGAGACAGAAACACAACCACCCAGAACGATAAACTCATCATTGAAATTTCTGCTTCGCCCGGATTCTAACCCGGGACAGGTCGATTAGCAGTCCGGCATGGTAAACATTGCGCCACGCGGGTTGTCCCATCGTTGGGTAGGTATACGTATGATGCTGAACATTGTTAATTGGACCAATGATAACTTAACTCATTTTTTGCGTCTCTTTATTGCGTACGGGCTGAGGGCTCATCCACACACGTTGATTGATGGAGATATTAAGGATTCTTTAAAGATTCTTTATAAAAATATTCTTTATTTCCAAATACAGATAGCACACTGTGTAGAGACCCTGCCTTCTGCTTTAGTTTTCACAATGTTATATGAGTTATGACTTATGACCAAACTGCTGTCCGCAAGTTTTAAACCTATACTTTATTAATTGACCTTACAATTATTTTTCCGATTGTTTAATCCTAAGCACGTGTATGTTTAGAAATTGTATCTCCCAACTACAAGTAGTTGTATAGTGTACCTCTTTTCTGCAGTAGGTTAAAGCTATGTATATAGAATGAGTCTATACATTCTTTGCAGTATAAATTCACCCAATTTACTAAAGATACTATTTTTAACATAGATGAAGCCACGGGCATAGCAGTATCTCTTAACTTTAATAAACGAGGTACATATTTGTAAAGATAATCTAATTGCGCGAGAAAAGCGAAACGTGAGAAAAGTGGATAGTAAGATCAGTCAGTAAGCATTCTTTTTTAGGTTTGAAGGATTTAGAAAAAATACATTAGGTTTCTTCTGAACATATGAACATTGTATTATAAGTGATTTCACTACATGTAAGAATAATCTACCTACTACTTATTCAATGCAAATAAATAATCTTTAATTTTTAATCAATCCATTTTATAAAAGTCTTTATACACGCGGACGACGTCGCGGGCACAGCTAGTATACTAATAAATTATCAGCAAATATCCATCACCGTCGTATATATAATTTATTTAATAAAAACACTTTTTTAATTATCCACACTGTTTAATTGTACTGACAACAACTTGAACATAGTTATCGGTTTAGCAACTAACTTCAGACTGTTGCTTTTTTCTGTCGGTGTGTGCGCGCATCGTAAAACATTCACTCTCATCATTTTCCCCAATCGCGCCAAAAGAAGTATAACTTCAAAAATTATTAAGTTGTAATTTCAAATTAATATGTTAAAATGTGTAAAAGTGGACAGAGAGTTCGATTTTATATAAGTAATGTTATCACGTGTGGGCGGCGTTCACGGCTCCCCTCGGCCCCGTCTCATCACGTGGTGTTCGCGTGCACAGCGGGGAACACTGCGGGCGGGTTACACCGCGCCGCCTTACTCTTCCACGCCACTAATTCTCTCGTATCGAACTCTGCGTCCAACTTTGTGCTTTTTTAATGTATGTGTTCTAGCCTTTATTTCACTCTTTCTTCCTCTCGTTCTTTACCTGTCGCTTCGCTTCGTCCTCCGTCCTTCGAACTGTTATAAAACTATTGTGTGTCAGAATTATGTGTCAGAAAATAGGCTGTATTGTGTGTCAGAAAATAAACTGTTGTCTGGACAAAGTTATTTCATCAACCTGCATACCACCTAGGTAACCGTACTCACCACAATACGCTATATCCTGTTTGGTAGCGAACTCAACATAATGGAGGAGGAGAAGATTGAACCCTGTGTAAAAAGCTTCATTGATGTAGTGGACTGTATTTTTGATGGGTTGGTGAGCAGGGAAACAACTTTTGGCGATATATAAAATATATTACACACTTGGTGGATGGATGGACATATTGGCATTCAAATTTGCACACGTAATGGCAGCACTGTGATTACACACTAAAAATGTTGCCATAACATATTATTATGGAATGTTTGTTGGGTTGCCAGCATCAAATTTTAATGCAAGTTTGTGTAGAGCGAGAATGGAGTTTACTGTACGAATCGCTTAAAAAGGGAAGATGGTGATGATGATGCAGCTACAACCAGCTCAGAATGGGTCTCTAGAAATTTAGCACACTGGAATTTTACAGAAGAATGTAATTGAACATAACTCACTCTGGGTTTACTTCAGCGTTGTAATCCATTTCGGAGGTATCGTCCGATTGGGACAAGACCAGTTTCAAGCCCTGTAATTAAAATAATTAAATAATAACAGGTCTTTGTTTCAAACACTCCCATTGCATTTAAAGTTACTATAGTTACTTAGTGCTGATTGCATTAAAATTATTGGTTTTATTTATTTATTTAAATAAGCATTAAACTTTATCTATTTTAATCTTATGGAGTAGCAAATACATAAATATACAGGCTATGGAAAGTTAAGTCGGCGATGCAATTTACTGACAATTAAATAACCTTAAGTAAGGCTTGAGCCTTGAGGTCGTAGGTAGGCATAGGTCGTAATTCTAACCAGTTGTTTAAGATCAAGGGTATCCTTTCAAACCATCAATCAATTCAATTTTTAGCAGCAAAAGCATCTTTCTATGAAACACAATAGGATTGCTATACAGTAAAAATGATGGTAATGATGGTACTTTCCTGGTGATACTATGCAATTTGAATCAAGAAAAGAAACCTAATGAGCTATCTTAAATGTTTTGCTATAAATAATCCTTCCTCCCGCACCGCCAGCTGAGCGGAATTCACATAGGTACCGAACGTGGAACAAGGTGGGGAGAAGCAAGAAAGTGAATTAGTTGGGGAGGCACACTGACCCTGCCGGCAGAGGCGCGGGTGGGCGCGTGCGCGTGCGCCAGGCGCAGCAGGTAGTAGTGCAGCACGGCGCGCGCGCCCTGCTCGCTGTGCAGCGTGCGCCGCACGTGCGCGCACAGCTCGCTCGCCTTGCCCGCCTCGCCCCCCGCGCCGCCCGCACCCCCCGCTCCACCCGCCGACAGGAACTCGCACAGGCACTGCACCGGCAGGACGCTGGGGAATTCACATCGAAATAAATTGGCCGATTGTCATAGGACGGCACTGACAAAACTGTCACAAATACATTGAATGAACCAAAGGCATGAAATGAAATTTACATTTACATAACGTTATTGTTATGACATAAAATATAACTTGCGGCTCTTCCCGCATGGATTATACGATTTCCCCATAGGTCACTCTGCAACCTTCAAACAGCTATCACTATACGAAAAATCACTCTCGAGCACTGTTAAACACATTACTAACATTCGTATGAATTTATAACAACTATACCTTAAAATAAAATAAAAAATCTAATTGAAGATAGTCGCCAACAAAAATTGCGTTACATAACCTATATAAAAATTGAAAATTTTTCAAAGTACCTGAGCTCAAGGCGATCGTGACGCAGCAGCTGGTGCAGCCACGGCATGGCGCGCCGGGTGCCGTGGCGCTCCACCAGCTGCAGCAGCAGCGCCGGCTGCCGGCTCAGCAAGCGCCCCAAGCGTAGCTGTCCGCTGAGAGCTTGCAGGGCTTCCACCACCCCCGCTGGAGGGCGACGTGCTGGACCCGTTGGTTCCACCATGGATAGCTTCAACAACACCAATGAATTATCAATTGCTAACCCCCTTTCCTCAAAGGAACGACCATCCTTCATCCTTGACAGCACCTGATATCAGCATTCATACATGTTAGGATTAATCGTAAAATGAAAAGATTAGAACTAACGTGATGGTTGCACGTAAGCGTAAGGAAAGCGTTCGTTACTTCTGAACAGAAAAAATAAAAAGTGCGCTTTAGTAGTTTTTATTACTCACATTTAATTTTCTATTTCTTTTCCTTTTTCTATACAGTCCACTATTAAAAGTACCTTATATACGAATAATGCAGACCTATATAGCCTTCATGTTACGTACTGTTATATAGCGTGGCGACATACATATGTCGTGGCGAAGCGTCACGAAGCGAAAAATTTGTGTAACCCGCACTAAGATGCATCAACAAGCTATCGGAACTCATATTTACTACATTTCACCAGTTAAAATACTATCCTAATTAATTAGTACAGATCCCTCCCTATAGTTATAGATACCTGGCTAAGCAGGCGGGAAGAGGCCTCGGTGACGGGCAGCTTGGCGTTGCTGGCGGCGGCCAGGTGCGTCTCCAGCTGCAGGATGGCCGCGCGCTCCGCCTCAGGCCGCTCGCCCTCCGCCCCCGCGCCACTCCACTCGATCGACGCCTTGCTGTTAACAATGAGAATCGTATTGAATATGGTCTCATAGACCCCATAGATGTTTTCGATATGTTACATAAACAACATAAATGTCAGAAATAAGGAACTAACAGAAAAATTGCTAGTTAAAAAACAAAGTATGATTCGAATAGAAATACGTAACATTCTTACTGAATAAGGAAGTAAAACAAATTCTTAATGTGATAACATGGTGTATGGAAATACCTCAAAACTTGTAGGTTTACCATTGTTGTGGTGTGTATGCACATACACATTTGTCTCTGTGTGCGTTACTGTAAAGACTGTCAATTTTATTAATCACATCCGAGCAACCTGTAAGGTTACCTGCTGATTACTATAGTGACTTGCTGGTAATAGGCTGGTATATAGTAGCTGGTGGTATAGTACTACGGTAGCGCATACAGAGACAATGTGCACGTGAATATTGTCACAACCATGGTGAGCCCGCATTCGTGAGATAAAAAAACTTTGATGGTTCAGCTTTGCCAAAGTTATTCTTTTCTTCAGCTTAGAAGTGCCAAAGCACACTCAAGAGTAGGAAAAATCATAAAAGAAAGTTTACTAAGAGTTTGTAAAGTAACCGCACAGTGAATAAACATTTATTTTCATTATTTAATTTCAAGTGTTTGCAATAACTTACCCAGTGATGCAGCACTCAATAAGCGCCCGCAGTAGTGTGTCTATGTATGGGTGGATGAGTGTGTGCGTGTGTATGTGTGTCCTTACCCAGTAATGCAGCACTCAATCAACGCTCGTAAAGTGGGGTAGTTGGCGGCAGCGCGCTCGGCGAAGCCCTGCGGGTTGTGTGCCGCCAGCATGGTGAGCAGTAGCCACCCGCGCCAGTACAGGGAGGTGATGGCCAGCGGTGGGGGTGTATACCTGCAGTTAAAAATCCACTTTTATAATAAGTAATTTTAATTATTCTACCAGGGAAGCACCAACGCTACATCCAATTAAGAAACACTTTAAATAGGGACATTATTATTAAAACCACGAGGTTCTCGATATAATGGAATTTTGGAATTATCTATAAAATGAATTGACAGCAAATCCAAGATCAAATGAAGAAGTAACTGCCAAATGATCTGTCCTTTTTTCCTGAAAACCCTTTTTTGTGTTACAGGTTCCCCATGTAATATCTTTCTGACATATGACATTGACTTGAATCGAGGGTCCTAAACAGGTGATTCCCGGTGAGGCAGAAATTTATTTAAATTTCTGTTGTTTGTTCTTTTTCCAGCCTGTTCTGTTTCTATCTTTTAAAGAGTCCATAATTGTTAGACATAAGAATCTTATTATGGGGCTAAGAAGTTAAAACTTAATTTTATTTATTTCTTATTTACTTTGAAACAGAATGGTATCGCTTTTTAAGGAACTGAACTGACTTGGTACGACCAATCTCATTAAAATTTAAAAAAATATTCACCCTGGCGGCAGGGTGATGTTGTCCGGGGGGTGGAACTGACACAGCTGGAAGATGTAGTCGGCTATCTCCAGCTTGTCCACCTGCAGGGGCGAGTCCTCGGGCGGCAGAGCGCATGCTCGCCTCACCAACTGCTCGATCAGCTCGAACACGTCTGTTGGGGACACTGGTATTTCCTGGCAAAGGAAAACAAAGTTAAAACGATATAAATATGATGCATGATGATGATGAGGCATGATAATTTATATACCTAACAATCTGGCCTATACTGTTCTAGAAACTCGCAATGCTACTACCACTAAATTACTCTCACAGTATTATGTGTATAATTTTTGTCTGATTTTACTGGATTTATTGAAAATTTTGTCAGTCATTCGGATAAAAAGCTACACTAGTTCATCAATGGAGGTAAGTTTAGTAAAACATTCATTTTTTAAGTCGAAAGCTTAGTAAAACTATAAAAGAGCTCAACATCAACTTCGACTTATCTTGAATATCTGACTGACTCGACTGACTGCTGACGACAGGGCAAAATTTGGAGAAAAATGTTCACTTCACATTGGCAATATGCACAGAAAGATAAAAAAAATATGGTGGAAGACGAATTATGCAAAGTAAAAAAAAACAAAATTGCAGAAATAGTACAACAGTGGTATTTCTCTGGTGATGGAGAAGATAAGACACCTTAGAAAGTCAGTTGTTTTCAGTCGTTGTGAAATGGTGACATAGGCATCAATTTGTGAAGTTCCTCTGAGTATTCAGCATAGTGAAGTCGGTAGAACATGCAGAGCGAGCCTATTCTTTTTGCAAGCTAAGAAATTCTAGCTTGTCAGTCAACCATGGGTCGTTGGCAACGTGGACTGCGAGCTTGTCAGCAGAATCAAAAAGTAGTTCCGTGAGATGTCTCTTTGGCAATGAGAAGCAAGTTATATTTTAATTTCAGGAGAGTTCGCTCTGCCGCTCCGTACGATACACACGTGTTACTTTTTTGTTCTATAAAGTTAATTCCGAAATAGTGTTCAATAACAATCAAATAGTGTAACATTATATATTTTTAAGTAGCCTTTAAAACGGCTTAACCTATGCTGAAATCGTTTCTCTAGTATTCGCAAGAAATAAAACGTTATCAGTGATTGAAATTCTAAATTGTGTTGCGTGGTTCGGCGACATCAGAAATATTCATAAGTGCACTTGTTTGTACCGTCGTCGTGCATGAGTCATATTCGCTGCGCAGTGCTGCGTTCAAGCGTGCGAGTCAACTTGCCAGCCGCCGAGCCCCGTTCAACATCGTATTGCGTGCTAGTGGGCTTTTCTAATCGGATTAGATAAAATATATTATGTCGCAAACGAAGATAGAATTTGGATGTTGTGATTGCCAGACTACTTCATCAAACATTCTAAACTGTGTTTCCTGCAAATTCAAATATCATCTGGACTGTGTCAACATTAACAGGGGATTAAAGGACTTATCGGAGGATTTCAAGTCAAGGTGGATGTGCCCAGGTTGCCATAGTAAACAGCCTAAATCGGATAATACTAATACACCGATTCGATCAGCTGCAAGCCGCCAATCGCCGGAGTCGTTTAGTAATATAAATTTCAGGAGGGGAGGCCAAAAAGTACAAGATATCACGTCCGAAATATCAATAGAGAGTGTTCGACAAATTGTCCGCGAAGAACTCCAAGCTATTTTAGACAATTTCAAAACTAACATATTGAAACAATTTGAACTACAAACCAAAGAACTGCTTGACAGTTTTAAACAGGTATCAGAATCTTTAAATGCAATTGAGAAACAACAAGAGATTAACGCCTCTGAAATACAACTGTTAAAATCCGAGAACGATACGCTACGAAATACCGTCTCAGACCTTAACTCAAGGATCACTCGCATGGAACAGCACTCTCGAGCCAGTAATCTAGAAATTCAGAACATTCCCGAGCACAAGTCTGAAAACCTAATTACCATTGCTAAGCAAGTTGCTGCTGTTACAAATTACAAGTTGAACGAGGCAGACATACATCTCTGCACAAGAGTTGCTAAAATAAACAGTGGGAGTCCCCGTCCTAGGTCCGTAATTATAAAATTTAGCTCTCCAAATATAAGAGACGAGTTTCTTGCAGCGACACTCAGATTTAATAAAAAAGCAAACACCGCAATCGAAAAGCTCAACACGTCTCACCTTGGTATCAGTGGCGCAAAAAAACCCATTTACGTTGTCGAGCATCTCTCACCATCACAAAAAGCCCTCCACGCAGCAACCCGACATAAAGCTAAGGAGCTTGGTTACAAGTTTGTCTGGGTAAAGGGAGGAAGGATTTTTATGCGTAAAACCGAGTCATCGGAATACAAATTAATCAAAAGAGCTGAGGATTTATCGCAACTAAGCTAACACTTAATTCTTAACACAATCTCCTAAATAGCAATTGTTACTAGTTATAATTACATATTGCTAAGTGATTTCATTTTTAGTTAGTGCAATTGTTTTCAAATTGTATGTCAACTGATAACATTAAAATTTACTATCAGAATGTAAGAGGATTGAATTCAAATGCAGCTGAGGTACGTCAAAAAATTCTAAATAATAATTATGATATCTATATATTTACAGAAACTTGGCTTAATAGTGGATGTTTTGATGCTGAAATTTTTGAATATGGTTATGTAGTATATAGGCGAGATCGCGAAACTTCTTCTATTACTAGTTCTGTAAGGGGTGGAGGGGTGTTGATAGCAGTATCCAATCAACTGAGTTCTAAGCGACTTAATGATTGGGAAAGCGAATGTGAGGATCTCTGGGTTTCGGTAACTACTACTGGAGCTCGACCAGGCAAAAGTGCTTCAACAATTACATTATGTGCTGTATATCTGCCACCGCCAGTAACCGATGACAGTCTAAAAATGTTTGTCGACAAAGTCAATAGAAATCTGGAATCCTGCACAGATTACCAATGCACTTTGATTTTAGGGGATTTCAACATGAGTGGAATTACTTGGCTAACAAATCAAAATGACGACATCGTGAATGGTGCAAAACCTACAGGATACGAAAACCGTGAACTGCTATGCAAATTTGTAGACTTTCTGATGCTCAATGACCTAAAACAATTTAACAATGTGACAAACATACAACATAAGATTCTAGATTTGGTACTATGTAATGAAGCACTTTTACAAGTTTTTGAATGTCTGCGCCCTTTAAGAAATGTCGATAAGTTTCATCCTCCTCTTGACATCTTATTAAAAGTTAAAAGAAAAAGAAACACCATACCACGCACCTATCGACATAATTTTTATAAAGCCGATTATAAAGCAATCAATGACTACTTAGAATCTGTACAATGGAGTGATGAATTCAAATCGTGTATGTGCATAAATGAAATGGTCAAGAAATTTTACGAAATACTGCACAAGGCTGTTAAAATGTACGTTCCTATGAACAAATCTGGAAATTGTACATACCCTGTCTGGTTTTCTCGGCACTTAATATATCTACTAAAACAAAAAAATAAATATCATGACAAAATTAAGAAATACAAAAATCCTCTGGACAAAATTGAATTTGAATACTTAAGACACGATTGTAATAGGCTGATAAAGGACTGTTATGATAGATACATCATTGGACTCGAAAAGGAACTTATAAAGAATCCAAAAAGATTTTGGACACATATTAAAAACATGAGGAAAAATAGTTCATTGTACCCAGACACTATGACTCTAAAAGACAATGTATCATCTAGTCCAAATGATATCCCAGATATGTTTGGAAAGCATTTCTCTTCAGTATTTGAAAAAGATATCAGCGGTAGCAACAACCACATAAAAAATCCTAAATCAGGTACTGAACCACTAGATGCTATAGGGCATTTCGAATTCACGCAAGATGAAGTCACAAAGAAACTTAAAATGATTGACACCACTAAAGGCAATGGTCCAGATAATATACATCCACTCTTCTTAGTAAATTGTGCTAATGTTCTAGGCTCTCCCCTCACATATTTGTTTAATAAATCTCTGCTGTCAGGAACATTTCCAGATATATGGAAAGAAGCAAGAGTAGTCCCTATACACAAAACTGGGAAGAAAGATCAAATAACTAATTATCGCCCAATTTCCATCTTATCGGCAATATCGAAAGTATTTGAATCACTGGTACATAACGTCATTTATGCATATGTACAAAAAAATATTACCACTAAACAACATGGGTTCATGGCTAAGAGATCGACTAATACCAATCTTACACTTTTTACGTCTGAGCTGAAAGAAACTGTAGATCAAAATGTACAGGTAGACGCGGTCTACACTGACTTTTCTAAAGCATTCGACAAGGTAAACCATAAAATTCTAATTGGTAAATTACAGACATTTGGAATAACCGATAATCTGCTTGAATGGTGCGCTTCCTACCTCACAAACCGATGTGCGAGAGTGGTAATCGATGGAAAAGAGTCTCAACCGTTTGTTGCGTCTTCTGGTATACCTCAGGGCTCCATTCTGGGGCCTCTGTTTTTCAATGTCTTCATCAATGACATAACACGCGTTGTAAATTACAGCGACGTCTATCTTTTTGCAGACGACCTCAAGTTGGTAAAGACAGTTAGGAAAGTGCTGTGGACAAATCGCCTCGTATAATAAGCATAGACGCAATGGCTATAGAATACTGCAGAGGAGAATTGAAGGATCGTTTAGGCTGTCTAAATGCATCAAAGTTCCACGAATTGGTCGTATATGAAAACAGAGGAGAGAGTTTAGAATACCTCAAGCCCAGAAACATTTCAGTACAACCATCAACGACACCTTCCAACCTGAGTGGCTCCGAACAGCTACAGAAAAAGAGAACTACACAAGCCACTGAACAGGCCGAAATCCAGAGTAGAACGCGCGCAAAAGCAACAGTCACGCTATCAAGGACCGTAAAGCTTCTTGGAACCATAAAAAAAGCACTTACAACAAGCCCCAACACGAGACCCGTAAACGCAACGAAACAGGGAAATGCGATTAGGGAATTCGCGAAGGGAAAACATCCCCCTCCAAAAAAACCTCCAACGAATAAGAGAACGAGAGCAGATATGGGCCAAGTAAGCAGACCCAACTTGATCGAAGCATCCAGTCCGCTCGAACACGCGTACAATGCCCTCCAAGAGTTTCTGGCTATAACCAGGGCAACAGAACAGGTACACCTCGAGTCGTGCAAGAGAATAATGCAAACCTTCACAAACGACAACCAAGGACTACTTAATGTACTACTGCAAGAAGCTGGTGCTGCCATTTACAACAACGAGACCGGATAAGTATTACATGGCACTATGGGCACCCACATGGCAGCGTACAGCAGCACAGGAGGTTTCTTGACTCAAAGTGAAGAGGAATCAGTCAGAGGAGGACCGCCAAAATTCAACACACCTCCTAACGACCCCATAGTTGTCACCGCCAAATGCACCGAGATCATGCTGAGCAGCAAGATCCTGAAAATGGCCGAAGACGTGAAAGGGCTAGAAAAGGACAGCAGAAACGGAAAGCCGTGGACAGTACCCGAAATAACATGGGTAAACGGAGTACCCGGCTGCGGGAAGACAACATGGATAGAAAAAAATGCCAAACCAGAGGACGGCGACCTCATAGTGACTACCACATGTGAAGGAGCAAAAGACCTCAGGGAAAAGTTCGCGAATCGAAGAGAAGTCGACAGCAAGAAGCGCATAAGAACTCTAGCTTCAATTCTCGTCAACGGGGTAACGGAACCGGTAACAAGACTGGTAGTTGATGAAGCCTTGATGAATCACTTCGGTGCAATAATTATGGCGGCTCGACTATCAGGGACCGACAAAATTATTCTCATAGGTGACATCAACCAGCTGCCTTACATCGACCGAGAAAACCTCTTCGAGCTCAAGTACCAACGCCCTAATGTCCTCGCATCAATAAACAAAGAACTCCTCTGCACACATAGGAACCCCAAAGACGTGGCCTATGCGCTAAAAGACATCTACAATGGCATATACTCCTCAAGACAAAAGACCCATTCCCTCAGCATGAAAATGTATACAGGCGCCCAAATACCAATATCCGCTCCAAACATCTTGTTTCTAGTCCACACCCAAGCGGAAAAAACAACACTTAGGAGCGCAGGATGTGGATCAGGTGAAGGATCGCGTATCCTCACCATCCATGAAGCCCAGGGACTAACATACGAAAGAGTGGTAATTATACAGACGAAGCCTGAGAAAAAGAAATTGCACGACAGCGTTTCTCATGCAGTTGTTGCAATAACCAGGCATACTGTCTCCTGTACTTACTACACAGACGTAAGCGAGGATGCCATTGGCGCGTTTATCAAAAAAGCAACAGAGGCAAGCACAAATACTATCGAAGATTACAACCTGGCAACCGCCATCAGCCACAGAGATTATGAATTAATAGAAAAAACACTGGGAAAACTACCGGGACAGTCTTCGGCCACGACCACACATCTTACGACGCCGGGAGAGTCCTCGGACATAACCTAATTTAGTTATATACATACACTGGAGCTTATATGTTTTCTAATAATAAAGTAATAGAACGCGCAAATGAAAAAAAAAGCAAATAATGGCACGGACAAAAGTCTGTGGAGTTAAATAAAAAAAAAAAAAAAGACAGTTAGGAACAGTTCCGACGTTAAATGCCTTCAGAGTGACATTGACAACATTCATGATTGGTGCATCAAGAACAAAATGTTTCTAAACACCTCAAAATGTCAACATATAAAGTATACTAGAAAGCGCTGCACTCTGCAATCCGAATATTTCATTGACGGACAAAAACTACAAGAAGTATCAAGTATTCGGGATCTCGGCATCCAAATGGACAGCAAGCTGCGATTTTCGGATCATATTGACAGTATCTCGGCTGAAGCAAATCGATCTCTAGGCTTTATCCTAAGAAATACAAAAGGCTTCAAAAAACCAGCTACAGTAATTAAATTATATAACTGATGTGAGGAGCAAGCTCGAGTATTGTAGTACAGCATGGAGCCCGACTTACAAGGTGCATATAGATAGACTGGAAAGGGTACAGAAAAAGTTCATTCGTAGTCTAACATATAGATTCAAGACTCCAAATAGAGTAAAAACATACGCTGACAAAATGGAACACTTTCACTTACTACCGCTATCCTCGCGACGATCTCATCTAGATATGTTATTTCTCCATAGGTTGTTGAACGGCGTCGTTGATTGTCCGGATCTTTTAAATAAATTTAAATTTCCTACTAGAATGCCTCGATATCCATGTGATCTGTTTGAGCCAAGTTTCTGTAAAACCAACCTAGGTCGTCATTCACCTGTGGTACGCATATCTCGTCGATATAATGAGTATACAAAAAAAGTCCAACTATTGACATTAATTTTGATACTCTTAACAACTTTAAATTAAAGCTTATAAAGTGTGACATACCTACAGCCTCGTAATGTGATACATACATAGCATAACATATAGGTATATTACTTAATTCCATGAAACTGCAATTGTCAATCCCTTTAATTAATTTAATAAACAATCTTCTTTGATTTTCCTTAGTTATAAGTTTGTAACACAAAGCATGCTGTGATTACCTTTAATTGTAGGAACAGTAAGATTATATAAATAATGAAATGTAAACATTTACACTGTGACTACTGTTTCTTACGTTGGTGATCCATTAAATAAATAAATAAATAAATTAGTAACCTTGGACAGGCCGATAAAGATGAGCCGCAGCAGCGTGTTCTGCGGCAGGGGAGCCTCCGTGCACAGCCGGTAGGTGGCGGCACGCTCGGACTCCGGCGGCCAGTTGTCCGGCTTGCTGTACGTCTCCGCTGGTTCCACGAACATTATCTATGGAGAATAAGGGGATATAATATAATAGGAGTTATCTATAAGTTACGTCACATGGTAAAGAGCAGAAACAGGGTTGACAAAATGTGACTTTGTGCTACAATGGGAGGAAGGTGTTTCACAATTATGACCAGCTGTAACAAAGAGGGAGGGGTCTAAAAGTCACGATTTCCATATAATGTGGATGTGAAAATGGACGACTCCATTCAAGTTTTAATAGTTTTCAGAATGTACACATAATGATGAAAATGACTATTGTTATGGAACTGTATGCACGTGCTCATTGTCTCTCTAGGAATTTGCGCTATCAATCGGTCAGTTATATTCGTGCGACAGTAGGTATAGGTAGGTAGGTAACGATACTGGTAACTATAGTAACGTGTTGGTAAATATAGTGACTCTATGGTAACTACAGTAAGTATAAATAATTAAATAATATCTTCGGACAATTCACACAACACCATCTGATTCCAAACTAAGCAGAGCTTGTACTATGGTAATCAGAAAGCACGAATTGAATGGAGACCACGTCTCGGCAAAAGTACAGGCCGCCCTCCAACCAGGTGGACTGACGACCTCAAGAAGACAGCGGGTAGTCGCTGGATTCAGAAGGCCCAGGACCGGGAGGAGTGGCGAACGTTAGGGGAGGCCTATGTCCAGCAGTGGACAGTAAAAGGCTGATGGATGGATGGAATCAGAAAGCTGATAAACATACTTATATAATTCTAAATACATACTTATAGTCTTATATAGATAAATTAACATCCAGACACAGAACATAATAGTCGTGTTCATCACACAAATATTTGTCCTGGGTGGGAATCGAACCCACGACCTCACGCTTCACAGTCGGCTCATCACCCACTACGCCACGGAGGCTGTCTGTAGGTGTCAGTATGTGATCCTCCTTGACGTCACCGGCGGACCTGGCTTGATAGAATGAGTAAGGGCGTGTGCGTGAGAGTAACTAGCGAACCCAAATTTTGTTTTAAGCGTCCGAATACAAGGCGAACAGTACAATTGGCCGGATGCGTTATAGGTGTAGGTATAGTAATGTCTGGGCTGGTACTTTATAGCAAGACGTTTACTATCGAGATCTTCAAGTCAACGCTTCTCATAATTCACTGTAGTCAGTTTGATAGTGTTCCATAGTGTAAATATAGTAACTTTCTGGTAACAATAGAATACTATTCTATCTATCTGTCTATTATAAGCGTGCTTGAGATAAAAGGATACTTTTTTTAATGCCAAGAAAGGTACTCGTTGATGTGTTTGCTGTAAGCTGCTGTACCAGGCAGCAACGGCAGCAGCCGCAGAGGCAGCAGCGAGCTCACCTTGTTCAACGCCAGCAGGTAGTCGTGCCGCGTAGGGCGGTAGACGGGCACGGCGGTCTCCAGCAGCCAGCCCAGCGCTTGCTGCTGCAGCGCGCTCAGCTGCGAGCGGTACTCGTTGGCGTGTTTACTGTGTGCCGCTGTTACTAGGCAGCAGCAGCAGAACAGGTCGGCTAGGGACTGGAAGGCGCGTTCGCGAATCTGGAAACAAAAGCAAATTTTTTCATATATGCTTGGGTTCTCCAAATGGAGATCTCCCGCCGGGCTAGATGACCAAAAGAGCGAGATTCAGGAATATCAGTGGCGCAATCTCTTGATGAGTTGCAGAAGGTCGCCACACATAACTGCATCTCAGTAAATCGTAAGATGTAAGAACTATACCTTTTTTTTGGTATCGGGGGAAACCTTCAAAAGGTACCCGCCACCTTGGGAGAAGATACCAGGTTATGTGGGATTTGTACTAAAACCCCCTCGGTGGCCTGCCTTTGCGCTTGGCGAGGACTCCGGGATCTCCAGTGAAACGCACCGACCTGGTGTCCTCCACGCACGGAGCCCCGAAACAGACCCATCTTCGGGAGAGCAGATGTGCTCTCCTGCACCTACCGATACTTACGGCGGCATGCGGCCACGCACACACCACCGTCCTTCCCGGGGCCGCTGGCTGGACGGATCGAGCTCCCACTCTCACCATACACATCCCGAAAGAACTATACCTACCTCCTTTCCAAGCACAATAGAATTGCACAATGAGAAATCATACCACAGCGGCAGGTTGGGACTTCAATGGTTAAAACATACCACATACTAAATTACGTCCACCAGCGCCTAGTTTTGTGGAGCCTCGAGTAGAGCTCCTTGTAGATCTGTTTGTCCATAACAGCCAAAGCTCTGGTTACAGTTACCACAACAGTACTTTGTCTCTCTGAAGTTAGTTGCAACACTTGCAACAAACGACAGCGCATGTACTGCTGTGCGAAAAAAATTTTTAATTGTTTTAGAACAGCTTTTGGGTTCTGCGCAGCTACTTGCACGAAGTTCCGAGTAACAAAGATCTGTTGCGAATACATATTATACTCACTTCTTGCGGTGGATCGTGCGGCGGAGGAAGAGCCAGGGCCCTCGCTAGAGGCAGTAAGGCCTGCGAGTCCTGCCTCGCTGCGCGGATGCATTCGCGGGTTAGCGCGCGCAGGGGACGCAGGTAGTCCTCCGTGCGGAGGAGCAGCTCCTGGGAACAAAACGAAATATTTAACTATCGAAAAGTTGTTATACACACATAATTATATTATTCTCTTCGAAAATTATGGCGGGATTAGGCTGGCTTTGATAAGGTATATTTTTCCATTGAGTACAAACATGCCTATGTCCAGTAGTGGACTTTTAAAGGCTAATGGAAAGAATGGAAACAAACCTAGGCCAAGTTAGCTAAGTATGTAAGAGTATAAAGTTGGTTGAGGTTCTACTATGGTAGTTCTTTGGACCCTCTTAGCCACCACTAGAAAATATAAGAGATTCTAATTTAAAGGAAAATAAATAACGGTGTAAGCCTTTGGAACCAATTTCTGATTGCTAACTGTAAAACAATGAAAAATGTTTTCTCACTAACAAATAATATTTAATAAGTAAATGTTACCTGGTACGTATCCGCCATAGCAGCAGGAACAGTCTGCGGCTGCGCATGTATGAGTGCGGCTAACACGGACAAGTTGTTCGGCGAGCGCACGTTCGACAGCTCGTTGTAGATGGTGTGCGTCACCACACAACGCAATAAGGCCGGACTGTCGGCTACCATCTCCCTGTGGGCAAGTTATATCATTTTAAACCTTTAGGTACTGACAATAATACTATAAGAGCATTAAACATAAACCAAGCAATTCTTTAAATTAAACCATATCTGAGACAGTCCTGGTAGGCGGCCTGTAGCGGCATCGTCTTGAGGCACATATGGACCGGCTGAGATAAAACCTAGCGGTCGCGCTGCATGGAGACGCCCGAGGTGGTCTACTGCACACATGTTAGCTGACAGTTGGTACTACACCACTTTACCTGAGACAGGCCTGGTAGGCGGCCTGCAGCGGCTTCGTCTTGAGTCGCATACGGGCCAGCTGAGCTAAAACCTCGTGGTCGCGCTGCATGGAGGGCCCCGAGGCGGCCGCGTTGGCGCACACGTGGGCCAGCAGCTCCTGGGCGCCGCGCCACAGCTTGCCCGAGTGCAGCCAGCCCTCGAGACGGGCCGCTGCTATCATGCGGATCTGTGGAATGCAAAAATACTAGTTAATAAGGTTTTATTATTTTTGTACTGTGTACGTTGAATAAGTAGTTTTATAAGCAAGGTGTAGACCTCATTGCCCTGTTCCTTGTAGCTCGACATTAAAAATATGAGCTACGATATCCCCTGCCAGTAGCAAGAGGCTGTTATAAGGGGATTTTTAGGGTTGCAGTTTACATAACTCTCGCAAGACTGACTGGTTTGGGACATCACATATGGTGGACACATGTGCATTCCAGATCCTGGAGTGGTCCCCAAGTGGAGGCGGTTTTAGTCTGAAAAAATCTCACATTACCCGTTATCTCTTCCAAGCTATAAATTTTAAAAAAATCACTGACCTCAGGAAAGCCACATGTGGCAGACAGTAGCTTGAGGAAGCCCTTGCCGATGGCGTCTGGCGCTGCCCTCCGCTGGATCTGTTCTTTAATGGCTTCCAGCACCAGCCCCTCCACTATCTCGTAGCTGCTAGAGTACCTGCTTGTGCACATATTGTTTTATTAGATTTAGGTTGCCGGCCATTGACATGAGATATTATTATTGAGTAGTTTCTGGCATTCTATAGATTTGACAAAATTCACTGCCAAAGGGGTATCTACCAAATAAGATCTTGCATGCATAGCTCATTAAATTTTTAATTGGTTACATTAGGTAAAAAAATTATTTAATTCAGTGAAGCCTTTACCTAGGATATACTGAATACTCCAAGTCTGTGATGTCCACCTCCTCGTCATTGGAGCCCATAAGTGGAGAGCCCGACCCTGATGGAGACATTGTGCCTAAAATAATTAGTAATTTTTGTGCGTAAAAAATAAAAGAAATAAAAAAAACTAAATAGAAAGGGACTTAAGAAAAATAATATAATTAAATCAAATAAAAAAATGGTAAAGAAATTTACAAACCAATGAATAGTAAACACAAGGTAAATCATTAATCAGAAAAAATTAAAAAAATAGCAAAAAATAAATTCACCATGAATATAGAAAATATAAATTTTGCTCCTCTTCACCATCTTCAAATAACAACAAACATTTTTCTAAATTTGCATCTGACAGAAACAATATATTTGTTCAACAAAATGTTTATATTCCACAATTTTCATTGTTTTACTTGAGATAATGATTAAGATGATAAACCAGCATCCATGGACGAGTGGGAAAGGCCACTGTATCCGACAGGGAATACTGACTTCAAATCCTGGCGCACACCTCTGGCAAATAAATTTGTTATGTGCGTATTTATCCCTGTTCCACAGTGAGGGAAAACATTACTATATGTTCCATCACCATGCCAGAGATTTACCCTTATTTTCTCAAAGGTATGATATCCGACATCTTCAGCGATGGCCAAGTGGCAAGGACCGCGCGGGAGACGCCGGGTTCAAATACTTGGTGCGCACTTCTAACAAACAGAAACTTGTAATGTGAGCATTTCATCGCTGCTCCACGGAAAATATTGTTATACTTAATCTATTACGATGTGTTCCATCGCCGTGCATGCCTGAGAGAAACTCATAATTTCTCAAAGGTATGATGTCCACCAGTACGCACTAGGCCAGCGTGATCTATGGACTAAGTTCCTCTCACTTATTAGAGGAGACTTGTGCCCAGCAGTGGGACATAAAATTATTGGAAAAAAATGTCATCTATCAATCAGCAAATAAAGAAATAGAATTGAATTGAAAAATCCACATTGGCCTGCGTAGTGAGTGGACTTTGGCCTACATCATTGTCACTTCTGAGAAGAGAGCTATGCCCAGCATGATATTTTGTGTGCCTGTGTCCCCAGCCCATAAGCTGAAGGTTGGCAAAATTCGCCTCCCTTAAGACTGCATCCCTGGCATCTGCCAGAATGGTTGTCCAATAAGTCTGTATTTCTATAATGTTATCTTACCAAGTGTGGTATCACCAGGAATAAGGTGTGAAGGAGGCACCTTCGTTCCAAAGGCAGTCACAATGTTCTCCACAAGGCACTTACACCATGAGCAGTCCACCCACCACCGCTCATTCAAAGCATCTTCTATGTACACCTGGACAAACAAAGATTTCTTAAAACTTTAATATCACAGACTACGCCTGTAACTAGAAAATGGAGTACAGATATGTGACTAAATAATAAATACTAGACACTAGTACTTTTCAATCCTTGATACACTTCATGCTATAAAATAGCTCTGATATTAGTTATATCCATTAAATTTGATGAATACGATCTACAGATTAATATGTATACAATGAGTTTTAATTGGTATATTATCCACACTAATAAAAATTGCAACTGTGTTTGTTTGTTCTTTTTCTCATTTTTGATTTTTCTATGAAAATAGTTTGCAGGCTGGAGAGTGACAATTTCTAATTTTTACTTGAGCAGTTTTTTATGTTCTTATTGGAAAAAAGGCGTAGTCCTCGTGGGTGGTGCCGCTGTCAGAAAGCTACAGATAAATTAAATAATATTTCATAACATTTACCTTAATAAAAGTGTCAGGCCAATTACTGCTATCTTTATGTCCAGCGTACAGCATATTGCAGGCCAGCACAAACACCAGTGGGTTCCCTTTGCTCTTGAACGCGGCGCCCTGCTCTCTCTTCAGCAGAGTACAGAGCGACTGGGTGACTGTTTCATGGGCAAACATGTTGGGTCTAATCTTCGTTAGATACAGCATACTCATGCAGAGGATCGGGTCTGGCTTTGAGCGCTGGGACTTAAGGAGTCTTATCGATCCTGTTAAAAGGCCTAACTGTGGACAAAACAAAATATGTTGTTTTAATATATTATTTATTTAAATTTAGTAGCAGAGCCTGCAGGCCACGTGGCATTAAATGCTCTCGCCATTCTTTTTTAATTATGATACTATCCCAGAGGCCAACTGTCGCCTTTTGTAAATCTAGCTGACAACAACAATAGTATTCCACCACCTGACAGAAACTCATAATTTCTCGAAGGCATGATATCCACCAATAATACACACTTGGCCAGCATGGTGGACTATGGCCTAAACTTGGTCCACATTCAACCCAGACACGACATAAACAAACCATAAATTGATCAAACAAAAAATTAATTATCACTAAAGTCACTGACAAACTTATCCTGTGACAACCATATTTTCACGAAGGGATTTGTAACCTTTCAACAATTTTTTACTATTTTATGTAATATGACCTATGACCTATAGAAAAATCCTTACAGTGGTAGGAGTTTGCTAGTAAGTAACTCACTTAGCAATTTGGATATATTATGTTCTGTAATGACATCGTTCTATTTTTCCCCAGACGTTATGAATATGTGTTTAATGATTTTATATCTACACTAATATATAAAGCTGAAGAGTTTGTTTGTTTGAACGCGCTAAACTCAGAAACTACTGGTTTGAATTGAAAAATTATTTTTGTTTGAATAGTCCTGAGTCCATTTTTTGGGGAAGGCTAGGCTATGTAACATCATGCTATGACTAATACTAAAGTTCACGCGGACGAAATCGCGGGCGGCCGCTAGTAAATTTATAAAAGAAAGATATATTTTTTGAAGTTAATGTATTCTAAATAACATTTTGCTTTATGCCAAAACTAATGCTATTGAAATATGAATCTAATATATAAAATTCTTGTCACAGTTTTAGTGTTTCTACTTCTACGAAACGGCTTGATCGATTTTGATGAAATTTAATATGCATATTCAGTAAGTATGAGAATAGGTTTATAACTAATTTTTATACCCCAAAGTGTTAAAGGTGGCCCACCCCAAACATTTGTTGTATAGAGTTTGCGGGGTCAGCTAGTCTACTATAAATTAATGTCAAAATAGAATTTTGTTTGCTAAAAATAGCATGGAACATAAATAATGCCTATGCCTATTACTTATTTTGCTTTTGAAAGTGACACATAATATTTTAATCTTTGTGCCTCTTGCAATAATTGTTTTTTTAATTTATAATTGTATTTATTGTTTTTCATCCCATTTTATTGAAGTTTTTAAAGTAAAAGTTGTTTTTCTCAGAAGTTTTGAACAGTTTCATTCTTCTGCTTGTCAGAGGTTGCTAGGCAACGCTTTGTCCGCATTGAATGTGCACCAACTATAAATTCTTCTCACTATGTGGGACTTAAAAAAAAGGTTGAAAAAAAGATAGGATTGATTTATTTTTATTAATTGGAAGCTACATTGCACTGATCATACTTACTTACCAGTTTATCAGAGTTATGTGTATCAAGTGCTTGCAAAACATTAGGCACTAGATCAACTGGGTCTACTTCTAAAGATGTGCCGCCCACTGACTCGGCAGGTGAGCCAATTCTTGCTCTTTTACTTGGAGGTTGTGAACCAAACCCAGCAGTGTCCCTTTTACGTTCAACACCTAAAATGAAAGTCACTTACAGTAAATCATGGTTAACCACAATATATAGTTTCGCTTAAGTACAAGTAATTGGATGGATCATTATCATAAGCCAGGTGCAGGGTAAGTGATAAATATATAACATATATACAATTTCAATTACTAATAAATAATATCGTTTAACACTCATAACCCCACAGTAGTGTCGTGGGTACCATGGACACAGACCCAGACTAAGAACAGAAATTTAAGGTCATCATTCAAATTTCTGCCTCGCTGGGAATCGAACCCAGGACCCTCCGATCGGCAGTCCGGCATGGTGACCATTACGCCACACGAGTCGTCAATACAATGAACGTTACTTAGCTGCAGAGAGACCAGCAAAGATTTTACATCTGGATGATACAAACCTAGCCAAAACTTTTCTACAAACTATTTAAAAATTAAACAAAGTTTACCACTAGTTGAAGGTTTGTGAATATTTCTTTTCTCAGAATCTCGAGACACGACAACTGTTGATTTGCTTCCAAGAGCAAATATATCTTGGGGATGCTGTGGCGCTTTGCTCTTGCCGCCCCGGCCACTCGATGACATTTTACCTCGCTCCATCTTGCAAAAGTGTTGACCAAACTTATAAATTATTGGTCTGTTAAGTCATTCCAAATAAGAACTATACTTTCTTTGAATGAATAGTACGATAAAATTGTATAGGTAGCATTAGGTAGTTTGATTTCCTCACCAACAAAACAAACCTACAAAATGTCATGTCAATGACATGCATGACAGTCAGGGTTGGATTTAGGTACGTTGAAAAAGATAGTACAAAAAAATTAAAAGGATAGTATTTATAAAAAAATTATAGTACACTTTCATTATTTTTAATTTAACTTATTAGTCATTAAAATCAACACCAATTATGGCAAAAAACGTATTATTTTTACACATTTTTTTTTTCAATTGTGGCAAATTTAAAAAAGTATAATTTTTTGCATCAATTTTTTGACAATTTCAGTGAAACTGGACGAAGTAATAACAAAGTCAGTAAGTCATCAGTAATCAGTCAGTCTAGTCAGTCCAATATTGAATAATTGCGATGGCCACTTTACCAGAACGTGTCCGATGGAATCTTGGAGGCAAGCAGAAAAAACATATCTTAGCACTGTTATTCTATTTCACAAACACTCGTGCACTTTAATCAACCTATATCAAACCAAATGCCATCAACTTTATTCGATATAACTCAAAAATACACCAAGAAAATGAAAATAAAACAAGAGCACACTATATATTTTTCGACTTCCCGCCAAAACCCTCTACACAAAAATTCTCAAGTGAATTCACTTTGATTGAAATTTGAATGGAATGGAAGGAACGAACGAGATTAGTGGAAAGATTGAAGAATTGAAGTGTACTGCGGAGGATAATTGGGGAATCCCCGGCCATCGACAAAGAAAACATCGCAAGATCAGAATTCGGTCGGATACACGCACGGTCTAAATATTCATATAACGTAAAACTAAGCATTCGGGAGCAAACTTTAAATTATAGTATTTTAGTGTACTATCCTTAGATGTGGATAGTATATAGTACAACGGGCGAAATTATAGTATAAATACTATAATTATAGTACATAATCCAACCCTGATGACAGTGTTGACATGACAATTGACTGACATCCTCCATGCATCCATCATGTGTCACTTTAGCCCTTTTTCCCAAAGACCAATAAAATAATCCTCAAGACAGCGGGGCGGTGTAACCATTATGTTGGCTTCTCTTTTTCGCAGCCAGTGTTACCCACTTATCATATTTTCCCCCAAATTTGGTAATCTACAATATCAAGCAAGTATACTATAAACATTGGCAGACCAAACTGTGAAAGGATTTATATGCTTGTGCATTATGGTTGGTTATTGGTGAGTTTAGATAGGTTGACTGGCATAAAGTTAATTGGGTCAGCAAATTACAGGACATACATATAGGAGAAAACAAAAGACAAATACAAAGATTTTTATTTGCACAAATATGGGTGTTTACAAAAGCTGTTAATACATATTTAGTACGTCATATTTACCTTAATGAGGTATGCAAATATTACAAAGATAAAAGTAAACACTTAGTTATAACGCAATGCAATAATGTACATTTTTATCAATTTTATTATTATTTTTATTTATGTTCTCTTTATCCTTTTGTTCAATAAATGGCTTTCAAAATAGACTGAACAAATTCGGAATTATATTGATGGTTGCCAGTCAATACGTCCAGTGGCCTGAATCCATTTATTTTCGGCAAGAGCGTCAATTGGAAAACTGAAAAAAATATGACAGCAACGTGAGATGAAATTCGTCTGGTAAATTTCTCATAATGTCTAATACCAAATGTATGGAGTAATGTGCACCCAGCCTATAACATTTTACTGGTCTCCACTTAAATAGTTATATATAAACAGGTGGGATTTGAGCCTCCCGCTTGAAATGTAACTAACTACTAATGAGGTAACACATAATCTTTGATATTATTATTTATGGTCACTGTTTTTGTTAAAAATAATTAGGTATATTTCAATAAGATGGTTAATTTTTAGTAATACGGGCAGGATATTTTGATTCGAGATCTGACAACACAATTTCGAATTTCACAATGTTTGAAATGAACAAAATAAGTTTATTTTCACGAATTTCACTATATTTACGTTGAATGACTAGTAATAAGACAAAAGTAATTAAATATCTATATATAAACAATACATATTTAGTACATTTTTAAAGAGAAGTATTTAACTTACGCGTAAAATGTAATGCCTTCCGGCAGCCTTTCTGTTTACGCTCACTGCGGCTCTTACAACCGAAAATACTGCAGCTCACCATATTATGAAACTCTAAAAATGTTATTTGCTTTTAATACAACACAATTTACCGCTGTGAGAATCGATTTTAACACAGAAATATTATAAAACAACAATGTCACCCCGACTTCCACAGTTTGTCTGCCACTTATTTAAAGGGCAGTGTCAAAATATGTGGTTACACCGAAAAGGACAGAAAATCTCGTTCCCATCTCTTTCTAACAAGTACATCAAGTATATTTCGATCTCGCTTTAGCGTGCCGTAATGAAAAATAGGCCTCTGTCTATAGTACGTAAGTACATTATTCTTAGTCTAAGCTTTTTCCAAATCAGTTTTACAGTACTGAATAAAGTTCTTGCAGCCAATCAATATTTTCGTTTCATTATTTCATTTCAATAGCATCGCAAACTCTGTGCATATTGCCAGCGTCATGTATAATTCACTAATCATAATCACTCTTAGTATTCATAGAAAAAATCAGTAAGTCGCCAGTAATCAGTCAGTCAAACATTCAATAAAAGCGATAGTCAAAGACCGGCCGTATCAGGTTTATTTATTATCTGTGCTGGAAAAATCTTTGTAATCTGTGTTTCGCCTTTTTTTATTCAGATTGAGCTGTCACCCGTCAGCGGCGTCAGCCCGTCACGTCACCTGTCAGATTTTCGATTGTGTCGAAAAAATTAAAAGGTATTAATTCTGTGTTTCCTAGCTGAATATAGTAATTTCTTATTAAATAATTACATATACTTAGTTGAAATATAAAGCCTCTCAAACTTAATATATTGAATGTGTTCTTTTCTTACTTAGTTATGTAACTTGGTATAAGGTTAAGGTTGCTCTTTCAGATGCTCACTTCATCCCTCTTCAGCAGCCTTAGGGCGGCCCGCGCCTCCGTTATCGTTACCAGGAACCTGGCCGCTGCCCAGAAGGCTTCCGACCCGATCCAGCAGTTGTTCCTCGACAAAATCAGAGAATACAAGCAAAAGAGCGCGTATGTACATGTTCTTTATTTTTTGCCCAAAGATTTCTGGATGTATGCCCATGCCTCACAGTAGTAACAATGTTATTTATGATGATATAATATGTGTTCTGTATTTTTGTTTAAAAAATTGGGTCGGAGTGTCTACTTAGGAGCGGGGAGCTTGCCCTTGTTCAGGAAGATGGTTAATGAATGGCTTTCAGTATTTTGTACTTATAAATTTAAAAATGTATGAATGCAATAGGTATTCAAATAAAATTGATTCAATAGGTATTCAAATAAGAATGTGTTTGAGATGATGTGTGCGTTTGTACAAACTTGTGTGTAGATGTCCATCTGCTGCAAAGGCTAACACCACATGGTCTGCAAGCTCATCTGCTACTCCATTTAAATAAAATATTAAACTTGAGCACACTTAGCTGAGTTTGTTGTACCTAGTAGAGCATGCAAAAAAAGGAAAAAATGCTGTTAGTACTTTTATTAATGTATCAGTGCTGTAATTACTAAAGATCTTATACCCATGTATTGCAATGGTTGCCTTGCCAGAATGCCAGTCAAAGGGTCCCAGGTTCGATTCCCGGCAAAAATAGAAATTTGAATGATGAGTAATTGCTCTTCTCAGTCTGGATGTTTGTGTTTGTCTTTGTATGTGATGGACACATGCCGTGGTACCCACGATACAGGGATATATATATATACCCTACTGCGGGTATGACATTATTTTATTCCATAGAAACATGTAATATTATTGATATAAATCTAATAAATATGTAATTTTGAAGGTAAAAATGTTACAAAAAATTATTTATGCTAAAATTCTCATTCTTAATTGAATATGATCAATTATAATGAATCTTATTCCTATCTTTATTTCAGGGGTGGCAAATTCGTGGATCCAAGCCCCTCCATTGAGAAGGAACTGAAGACAGAGCTTGAGAAACTGGAGAAACGGTATGGAGGCGGCTCCGGTGTAGACATGACTGCATTCCCAAACTTCAAGTTTGAAGAACCTAAACTGGACCCCATTGATGAGGTGGCCCAGAAGTGAATGAAATAGTCATGTAACCGTAGCCATAGTTATTAATTTAATAAATGCAATCACTGGAACATTAATGTTGTTAATTAAAAGTGTTCTTTTTCTTATTTCCCACATGAACCTTTGTTTAGGAAAGGTCACATTGATCTCTGCTAGCTTAAATCTTGCCTGAGATAACACCTATATACACTAGGCCAGCGATTGTAGCCATATTGTAGTTTCCTACCAACAGCAGCATTTGAAAGTGTAAATTTAACTATTAAAAAAAACAACAAACAATGTTGTTAACAAATAATAAATACTTGTTTTTTACCTTATCATTTGTAGGGCTTGTCCTCTGTGATTTTTGTCCTCTAACAGATGGCACTGAGATTCACTTGTCTCTCATTCATTGAGAGGTGGCGCTAAACAAGATTAATTTAATTGATTAAGGGTAGCAACTACTAGATGCCGCTTATATTAATAGAGCAAGAGTCTGCATCTTCAACACGCATGACGAAAGTGAAAAATTACCAAGCGGGTGCTACATTCTTAACACTAAAGGAATAATATTACAGCGCATGCAACCAACGTTCATTCCTGAATGGCTGCAAGCGTCCAATGGCTGGCTGGCTGCTTGCGTCAAGTTGCGTCTCACTGCTGGGCACGGGTCTCTTCCCATTATATTGGGGAGGCCTGGAGCTTACTCCACCACGCTGCTCCAATGCGCCTTGGTGGAGATGCGTGTTAGTGGTCAACCCGCTGTTGGATGTTTTCAAAACTCCATAAGGGCTCCGGCAAGGGTTAACGACTGTTATCTAGACAACAAGTTACTCCGAAGCACGGAAACGCGCATAAGTATATTTTTTTACTACTAGCGGTCACCCATATCACACCCAACCGCGCCCGTTTGGCTTAGCTGCATAGATCGCTTGCGTTCTATGCTAGCCGCCGGGTCATGCGCGCTTCCACGCGTCTAATGGCCAATCAGTAACTACTAATAGGTAGAATTTTATTCTGTAAAACTTATAGTATGTTGTAGGTAAGTTAAGTAGTAGATATTATTACGACGACACCGTTGTAGCGACCTTCCGCTACTCATCAAGAGATGGCGCCACAGGTATTCCTGAATCACGCTACCAAAGTTTTCGGAATATCCTACCATAAATACAAGCTCCGAATTGAGTCACTTGGAGCGCGGCCGCTCCCCGGGCATGACCACCTCGCTCGGCGGTTGATCTCCCTTTGCCAAACCATAATATTCAGTAAATTTCAGTACTTATAGAAATTGGTACTAAAATAGAAAGGAATAAAACTCGAAATAATAAGACTTAGTCGCTTTCCTCATTTTCTCAAATCATATTTATATGACACAAGAATTGCAACTCTACTACTCCGCTCTCGTGGACTTCTCCCCTCTTCTCCACTACTGTCCTCAACTAGACTTCTCTTTTCTCCTTGTCTACTATCACCAGTCATCTGTAGACTGCCGCATCTCTCGAATCTTTCCGTTACAATACACTACGATAGTAATCCCAACTCACTTCGCTTGCATGTACTTTTAATTTCTCTAAGAGGTCGTTACAGTTTTGGGCAGTTTAGGTCCTATCTATCTACAAGATCATCTTGGTTCAATTTGATCACTAGCCAATTTTATGAATTCAAATTGTAAACCTGAAAACGGAGTTAAGATGGAACGGACAGATAGCTTTTTATTAACTTTATGTATATAGGTGTAGAGTCGCAGAGTTTCTGAAGTATGGAGGTGGCTAACTGGGCAGAGCTTTCACTTAGTAGGGCTTTTAGCATAGATGAAGCAGGTTGAAGAGAGTCTTGGAGGGTCCTTGGAGAGAGCTTGAGGGTTCTTAGTAAAACTCATTTATGTGATTAGATCGGAAGTGATTTTATTTACAACAATAACGGTCAATGAGGTTTGTTTTTAAACATCTTGTTGCCAATCATTAAATTATAATTTGATCGTAATCAATTGTTCACAATTATGTCTACATCTAGACTTATACGGTATACCTATTATAAATACGAAAGCGAATATTTGTATTTTCACTTGTTTGTCTTTCTTTCACGTCGCGAGTGAAGCTAGGAGGCTGAAGAGCGATAAAGGCTTCTCTTCACCATGGTACAAAATCTTATTAGTTATAATGGGAAGATAATATATTTTATCATTTCTAACATACAAAATACCTAAAACTCATTCTAATGCCTTGGTTATACGCAATAATGTCTACATTGGTTATGCTCATCTAAGTAAGCGCTCTAGCGAAGTAGCTCTCATACATAGGGGATTCAATATTATCATGTAGATTGTTAGGAGATTACAAATAGATAAGTGGCTGTTATCCTTTGCAGCTGCGGTTCCACTTATAACTAAACTAACTAATGCTCGCTGAATAAGAGTCCTTCTAACTCGTAGCGCCATACAAAGCTGACTCAGTCATTCAGTTCAGTATCGGCCGCACCGCTTGCCCCGCCGGGCGGTTGTGTAGTCGGGCCGTGTTCCTAACCTCGTTGTTATGGCGGCCGGCTTCGTGGGCTCCACGAAGAGCTTCCCATTTTCCTTCGACGTGGACGTGGAGGAGGAGGACCCGGGAAGGACCACCCCGCACCTTAGCAAACGCATAGGTTAGTCCTTTGTCAAATCCTACGGGATCTACCTCGTTGTTTGCATCGTGTCTGCCGCAGTGTGTTTATTGTTTTGTTTTTGAAGGTTCTAGGTTTAATTACCTATGTCTATGTAGGTACTTACTACTAGAATTAAATTGAGTTGGATGTTTAAATTATCTTGGAATGTGACTTGTTCCGCTTATTGTAGCATTCCAAAAGTGTGCTCAGCTTTGTTTACCTGCGTTATTATCCAGGATCGTTTACCAATTAAACACCGTTTAGCTACCTATTCGAAATTATAAAACGTAGTTGATAATTGATAACCATGTTTGTAGGAATTTTTATCGTTCTCAGTTTTTAGATGTTTTAATTTTTGTCTGCTTGCCTGACCTGCATCAAGCAAGTAAACTTTACCGAAATATTCCTATCGTGTACCATGAAAAATTAAGAGTGGATTCCCAGTATAAATTAATAGTTCAGCTATATTTGACTGGGATATATGTAGAAATTGTTTTTCCTGTTTTAATTTAATAGCAATTTACAACTATGGTATGTAAACAGATAATGGGCTAATGAAATACAGTAAGAGCGTAAATAGCTTACAGCAGTGTTTAAGTTGTCTGTAATAGCCATATATGCGATTCCCGCTGCTAATATAACTAGACCAAGAGCAGAGACCGCGGGACGCTCCATCCGGCGCCCGATCGATACCACATCAGCTGACTGGCGATGTAAGCCATTGTAAGCCGCATTGAAAGAGCAGGAGTGTGGGTCTGTTCGTAAGTGAAAAACTCGTAGGTATTGTTAGAATCACGAGTAGCTAGTAGCTAGTTGGTGTAACAGAAAGTAATTAGTAGAACTTACAAACTTGATATTTAGGTTAGGTTCTTTAGGTCGTCGATATTAAGGGAAGACGAAGAATAAAATAATGTTTCTAGCTCCATTCCAATCAAAAACATTTCACAAATATATTATTATCTTAGGAATATAGACATCTAAGTACCGAATTAGATATATCACACATATCACATCTAATATGAAGATTTTAAAATTTCAGCTTCAATTATGCGTTTCAGCTTTACCTACTTGCTATTTATTTTTCTTCTAGAAAAACTATGTGTACAAAATCAAAGTCACAGTTAAACCAGTTTCAGATTGCGTAGTTTGAAACCACAACAATATTAAAATTTAAAAACCATATGGATGAAACTACATAAGTAGCTAAAGTTCTTGTAAAGACATTGAAGAAGAGCTTTGTGTAACCCGATATATCTTTTCTTGTCTGATTTTGAAATGCTTCTGAAACCGTGACACCATGATCGAACAAAGGGTCGTTGACGATCATTGAAATACAAACCCTCCTTATAAGAAACTAGCTGTGCCTGAGTCGTCGTTCGCAAGAACAGAAATTTGTAAATGAAAGATATCCTAAAATCTTTCTGGGCTATCCAACACAAAACGATTTATTTGAATTTGAAGCAGTACCTAGGTACTACTTGTACTATTATTTATTCTGTGGCAGTACCTTGTTCCTGAGATTAGCGCTTTCAAACTAATTTCAGTCTTATAATAATTTGCTTCGTCATAATTGATTGCGCTATACATTTTGACTTTCTAAATTGGTGTCCAAAATTTTAAAATTAAATAGTCTTTTGAAATTTACTGCCCTACCTTACCTCATATCGATATTGTCTACAAGCTTTGCATCACCCCGTGTTTAATTTCTCTATGCCCTTTATGTTAACCATTATAACATGTGGGAGGTGTTTTGGTAATGATTTAATTTATGTAGATTGATTTAACATCTTATATCTTTGAAGCCAGGAGAATTTAACGCAGGCAATATGTATTTACAAGTTACTGGTGTTTACGAGATTTCGAAACTATGGTCTTATATTTAGGTAAATAGTTCTCGATGGATAAGTAGTTAAAACCATTCAGTAAACAGTGTCTTTGGTTTCTGTGTAACAAGTTTTACAAACAAAACTTCAAATTTTCCACGCTTGATTGGATTCGGCAATTCGGACATTCATTGAAATATTTTACTGCGTGCATTTTATTTCCAAATGGAGATAAAAAAACACAGCGTCGTGTCGTGTCTGCGAGGAATTCATAGCTGTCAAATAGCTGTTACATTTAAGACATCTCACGGAAACTGAAAGGTGCTGAAAGGAAACATCGCATCGCTATCGCGGGTTGGCTTTAGTAGACTGCCGCACGAATTTGTTGGAAATAATTATATTGGTAGTTAGCTAGGTGATATAACATTATAATTCCAAAATATTATCGTTAGGAAACGTGTAGTTTTTTAGATATTAATTTTTAAAGTTTATAAGTTTTTGAGCAAATAAATAATGTAGTTTAAAAAACTAAAAAAACACGCTTTTGAGAAAATACGAACTAAAAACTAAAAAAATAAGAAGAAAATGTATATTACTGTAAATAAAGCGTGGGGTTGTTTTTAAGATACTATTGACACCATGCACCCCACGCTTTATTTACAGTAATATACATTTTCTTCTTATTTTTTTAGTTTTTAGTTCGTATTTTCTCAAAAGCGTGTTTTTTTAGTTTTTTAAACTACATTATTTATTTGCTCAAAAACTTATAAACTTTAAAAATTAATATCTAAAAAACTACACGTTTCCTAACGATAATATTTTGGAATTATAATGTTATATCACCTAGCTAACTACCAATATAATTATTTCCAACAAATTCGTGCGGCAGTCTACTAAAGCCAACCCGCGATAGCGATGCGATGTTTCCTTTCAGCACCTTTCAGTTTCCGTGAGATGTCTTAAATGTAACAGCTATTTGACAGCTATGAATTCCTCGCAGACACGACACGACGCTGTGTTGATATCTCCATTTGGAAATAAAATGCACGCAGTAAAATATTTCAATGAATGTCCGAATTGCCGAATCCAATCAAGCGTGGAAAATTTGAAGTTTTGTTTGTAAAACTTGTTACACAGAAACCAAAGACACTGTTTACTGAATGGTTATTAACTACTTATCCATCGAGAACTATTTACCTAAATATTAGACCATAGTTTCGAAATCTCGTAAACACCAGTAACTTGTAAATACATATTGCCTGCGTTAAATTCTCCTGGCTTCAAAGATATAAGATGTTAAATCAATCTACATAAATTAAATCATTACCAAAACACCTCCCACATGTTATAATGGTTAACATAAAGGGCATAGAGAAATTAAACACGGGGTGATGCAAAGCTTGTAGACAATATCGATATGAGGTAGGGTAGGGCAGTAAATTTCAAAAGACTATTTAATTTTAAAATTTTGGACACCAATTTAGAAAGTCAAAATGTATAGCGCAATCAATTATGACGAAGCAAATTATTATAAGACTGAAATTAGTTTGAAAGCGCTAATCTCAGGAACAAGGTACTGCCACAGAATAAATAATAGTACAAGTAGTACCTAGGTACTGCTTCAAATTCAAATAAATCGTTTTGTGTTGGATAGCCCAGAAAGGTTTTAGGATATCTTTCATTTACAAATTTCTGTTCTTGCGAACGACGACTCAGGCACAGCTAGTTTCTTATAAGGAGGGTTTGTATTTCAATGATCGTCAACGACCCTTTGTTCGATCATGGTGTCACGGTTTCAGAAGCATTTCAAAATCAGACAAGAAAAGATATATCGGGTTACACAAAGCTCTTCTTCAATGTCTTTACAAGAACTTTAGCTACTTATGTAGTTTCATCCATATGGTTTTTAAATTTTAATATTGTTGTGGTTTCAAACTACGCAATCTGAAACTGGTTTAACTGTGACTTTGATTTTGTACACATAGTTTTTCTAGAAGAAAAATAAATAGCAAGTAGGTAAAGCTGAAACGCATAATTGAAGCTGAAATTTTAAAATCTTCATATTAGATGTGATATGTGTGATATATCTAATTCGGTACTTAGATGTCTATATTCCTAAGATAATATATTTGTGAAATGTTTTTGATTGGAATGGAGCTAGAAACATTATTTTATTCTTCGTCTTCCCTTAATATCGACGACCTAAAGAACCTAACCTAAATATCAAGTTTGTAAGTTCTACTAATTACTTTCTGTTACACCAACTAGCTACTAGCTACTCGTGATTCAAAAATGGAGATATCAACACAGCGTCGTGTCGTGTCTGCGAGGAATTCATAGCTGTCAAATAGCTGTTACATTTAAGACATCTCACGGAAACTGAAAGGTGCTGAAAGGAAACATCGCATCGCTATCGCGGGTTGGCTTTAGTAGACTGCCGCACGAATTTGTTGGAAATAATTATATTGGTAGTTAGCTAGGTGATATAACATTATAATTCCAAAATATTATCGTTAGGAAACGTGTAGTTTTTTAGATATTAATTTTTAAAGTTTATAAGTTTTTGAGCAAATAAATAATGTAGTTTAAAAAACTAAAAAAACACGCTTTTGAGAAAATACGAACTAAAAACTAAAAAAATAAGAAGAAAATGTATATTACTGTAAATAAAGCGTGGGGTGCATGGTGTCAATAGTATCTTAAAAACAACCCCACGCTTTATTTACAGTAATATACATTTTCTTCTTATTTTTTTAGTTTTTAGTTCGTATTTTCTCAAAAGCGTGTTTTTTTAGTTTTTTAAACTACATTATTTATTTTTAATTTTTTAGTTGGATTTTTAAATGGAATAATTTTATCAAATTAGTGTATTGTCATCGGTCCTCAATAAATCTACAAAGTTTGAACGAAATCTGGCCGTTTAAAGTGGGTCAAAATCGCGCCCAAAGAAGTCGGTTACAAACATACAAACATACAGGTGAAGCTAATAAAAAGCGTGTAAAAAGCGCACTTATCCTTTTTGTTGTTTATAAATTTGCATTAAAAGCGCACCAAGACGTTCTGTTTCACTGTACTGTGACTTATATTAATTAAAGAATGTCAAACCTTTTTTAAGAAAAAAAAGACAAGACAAAAAAAGTTTTTGTGTTTTTATAGATTAGGGGAAGGGGGGTTTCGGGGGGCTTGCCCCCCGAATAGGGGAAGGTGGGGGGCGAAGCCCCCCGCCAAGAATATACAAAAAGGACTCGTCATTTTAAATGAATGGGATCGGTTAGGTTAGGTTTGACTTTTTTTAATCAATACAAAAAAAGGAACCCCGCGCAGCGGGGTTCCGTCGACATGGTACCATTAATTTTATTTCGCTCGGGAGGAGCATGATTTAAAAAAAACCACCAACATAACCTACAAAAAAGGGGGGCGGTTACGGCGAAAGAAAATTAATGGTACCACGTCGACCAATACTGAGTGATCGAAGGTTTTATTCTTTTTTTTTCTCAAAAAAGGTCATGCGCCAACGTGAAATGACATGACATGACATGAGCAAGTCATGACGAAGTCATAAAAAAAAATAAGCCCCAAAATCGCTGGTGTCGCGATACGGAATAATTACCAATTTTAATAAATACTTGTTTTTAAATTTATCAATGTGTTTCATTTCACAAGTAAGCCATATCACATTTCATACATGGTTAGAATGTAATGTATTTTTACAACTCTTTTCTAACTTATAAACACTCTAGTTACACTCTAAATACATAATGTAAGATCAAATTCCATAAATTTTGGGGTTAGAATAGGAAAATTGATTTTTCTCCTTAACTATTAGTTTCCTAACTTTCCCCCTTTAGGGGGAGGGTCAAACCTCCCCCCCCCTCCCCCACCTCCCCCAAAAACCTATAATTCGTGCGGCAGTCCACTAAAGAAACCCCGCTATCGCTGTTTATTCTCATTTGTTATCAGTATCACTCTGATTCAGTGGCAGATTTAGAAATTTGCCGCCAGTAGGCTATTCAATTGAGCTCTTTTTTTTACGCAATAAGGTTTATTTTTGTCCTTTAATTTTGTGAAACAAAAAAGTTTTGGCCCAAATTTGCCGCCCCCCAAAATTTGCCGCCCTAAGCTCCAGCCTACTCAGTCTTTTAGTAAATCTAGCACTGCTCTGATTACTAGGCATTAGCGTAAGTAGTCCTATTTCTACAGAAGGGCATTAGATTAACTTCAGAGCTCTTTCTACTGAAGATCATTAGATTAACTTAAGAGTTCCATATAATATAACCTAACAAAATACAAAATTGTTGCAGCTTGAAATCTTGCGTCCCTAGTTGTAGATCAATAGCATCTGCTCTGTATTCTGTATCTCATAAACGTCATAAAGTAAACTACTACTGATAACAAGCAGTGAATAAACACAGATCTATGAACACTTGCTGTTATCAGAAGATACTAGGTTACTTTTATATCGCTTCCCATTCCTTCTTTATTGTCTACATATTACTTAAACGTTTCGATTTTTCTCAGTTTTAAATAACAAGTCCATAAATAATTCGTTCTTTAGAATATGGTGCTATTAAAAGCGTAATATCCTTTATAATTCTTCAATCTTTTACAAAATGATCACTCGAAAATACACGACACTTCCGAATTAGCGCTTATCGCGCCTATCATAGGGCCCCAGAACGTGTCCGATGGAGTTTCAGAGGCAAGCGAGCAGTTATTTTATTTTACAAGACCCGTGAAATGCAATTAGCCATTAAACAATATGCCATCAACTCAACAGTACACCAAGAGATTTAAAATAAATAAAAAGCACGACATATAATAATTTAAAAGGCACTTTAAATTAAAAAAATCCGCGATTCTTAATAGAAAAGGTATTTATACAATAAATTGGAATCTAACATTTCACAGATATGGATTTCTTTTAGTAAAACTGTGTCTTTTATGCAATACCTAAATGATTATGAGTATGAAAAGTACTTTTGTTTCTTTTACTCTATGCTACGAATATTTGAAAGAATAGCGAACAGCGATAGCCAAGTAGTTAAAGACATCAGTCTCCGACGCGGGAGACTGAGTTTAAACCCTGGCTCTCCACGGTCAGGCAATATTTCATTATATTTCCTTACATTTTCCATTCCCATCGGAAAAAATCTCGATGACATATTGCTTATTAACCCGAACTTGACCTGTGCCCAGCAGTAGCACATAAAAAGGTTTGTAAAAAACTAAAAGAAACAAATGAAATAATACAACCTAGGTACTTCCCTTATCCACTTCTGTGTTCATGAATGAGCTTGTAGGCATTAGTAGGCATACATACTTGCCTACTAATGCCTTTTTTTGCAATTTTTATACCACTATACTACTGTATAGTGGTATAAAAATAGCGACCGCGCTCTAATGAGTGTAAAAGATGCAATACTCTAATCATAATGCATAAATCTTGAAACTGCGCGTTTAATGGAATCGCTGAAGATTTTGCTATCGATTTTACAGCAAATGCACAGAATGCACTATCAATGTTTTTCAGAGAGTTTCAATGTTAGATCAAAGGTGATTGAGACATGCACGGTGAACAATGCAACGAAGGATGTCTCGATGATTTTAGAACAGTACCTAATTAAAATGATTAATGTACGTAATTATAATTGTTTTAAATAATTGATTTATAACAATAATAGGTAAAATAGGTTAGGTACACATTTGAGAAAGAATTGAATTTGAATTTCTGATGAAATTGAATTGATTTTTTTTTAAGAAAGTTCGATGATTTTTATTAAAACTGCAAATACGATCAAATTTGCCAGTGTTGATTGTTTCCAACACCTATTTAGAAATCAATTGCTTGGGCGGCCTAATTGAGTGTCGGTGATTTCTTCTTTCCGGGTATGATCGACTTTATTACGCTTTGGTTATTAGGCGTTCTCAGAATGAAACACGAATAACGAGAAAAGTTGCAAACTGAATATGCAATTCAGCTTGCAAATTTTCACTAGTTAGTGCCATTATATGATCAAACGAACTTCCCCGAAGTGAAGTTCGATCAATGATCTCACACCCACCCAGGGTTACCCAGGTAGAAAAGTTTTGTAGACGCGTTTTACTTTTTCTAAAGAATGAGCTAATGTCAACATAATGTACTGTCATTATGTCACCGGGAGTTTTTTCTTTTTTGGAAAGACAAAAAAGTTTCTTTAAAATAGTGCGAACTTGCCTTGTAGGATAGGGGAAACTACCTTTGTAATTAATTATATCATATCGAGAATAAAGCGAAGAAATATAATTATCATTTTTGAATGTAAGACGTAGAGATATGCCAGATATCGCACAGATCACACAAATTTTAAGATGTTGTATCTTATCATAACTGATATATACGCAATTAAAGCTAAGAGCCCACCAAACTAGCATTACTGAGTTATATTCATAAACTGAGTCAGAAAGTGAATCATACTAAAACCGATATACGCATTTACAAGATCTGAATCAACTGAAAATGTTATCAAGAGGCAGTTGGAATAACCTCTTATGAATCTTGCAAGAAGTGTGCAAAGATTCTCTTAAGTGTTACTTATAGGATGATAATTAACGCTGTATTTCACAGTAATCGTAAGTCAAACAGCTTACGAGCTAGATGGTCCGTGACGCCTTTGCCATGACACTGATTGTGCTAAACACAAAAGCGTGTCGTATAGTTGTGCCGGTGCCAGGCCGTGAGCGTTCAGTCTACGTTGAAACACTCGTCCAACAACGTTCTCGACGAATTCGTGAAAATATTAGTGGAAAACGTGATTTAAAGTGATTTTTACAGTTTGAAATTGGTGCAATTTGCGCATGTTACCCCATTTCGTTTCAAGCGATGCGAGTTCCCACGCTTCCAGTCCTGTTAACGCAGCGAATAATTTCCAGCAGATGTTAAGTATTTCGGTTTGATTTGAGGGATAGTGAAGAAAATGTCACTGGTTTAGTGTCGAGACCTGTCTAATCAGTCGATTAGTCCCACTATTTTACCTAGGTAGAGTAAAATATCGTATTTCTTGTGTCTTATTTGGAACTCTGTGGTTTTACTAATACTGCGTAGAGTTCAGTTAGCTGAAATTCAGTCACGTGCTAATAGCTGTTATGTTAATGAGTTGATAATGGCGTTTACTGACCGTGAAAAACCTGATAAGAATAAAAACATTTCATAATAGATCTTTTGTGAAATTTGCTCGACGAATACTATGTAAAAGAAAATAGTAATTGTTTTGTTGTTTATTGACGACCCGTGTGGCGGAATGGTTAACATCGACTGCCAATCGGAGGGTCCCGGGTTCGATTCCCGGCGAAACAGAAATTTGAATGATGAGTTTAAATTTCTGTTGTCGGTCTGGGTGTTTTCGTTTCTGTCTTTGTTTGTGTCCATGGTACCCACGACACAGGGTATATCTACCATACTGTGGGGCTATGAGTGTGAAACGTTTATTATTATTATCAATTTCTTTGTTGGTAAACAATCTCAATATAAAACATAATTAAGTATATGAAAATAAATAAGATATTATATGATGATGGTAATAACTGTCTAAGTTTGAATTCAGCAGGGTGAGAAATTACATGGCATTACCTAAAATTGATTTCGAATTAATCACAATGTAACGATTGAGTTAGTCATAATTTGGCAAAGACACCTGTTGTTGATGTTGACAATACGAGAACTGTCGACGCTCTTGAAGTGCTTACGATGGATAAGAAATGAATAAGCTGGGCGCAAGGAATGCCTATATGTTAATTTTCCCTAAAACTTATTTTATACTTTTCAACAGTATCAATTCATGTAAAACTTTACCAGAAAACTTATAAGCAGCCATCATATCGAGCTTTCTTGAGCACTTCTTGTAGATTCCGGATTACTTATCACCACTTCCTTACTTCTTTGTCCTGATTATTATTTTTTAGGTTTTTTTTACTTAAAGTGCTATTTAGAAAAGTAGACTGGAAAGTAGTTCTGTATTATGAATGAACGATGATTTGCAAAATCTATTGTAACGAGTAAATTCAATCCGTACTAAAACAGCATTCTGAAACAAGAATGGTAATATAGAACGGAATTGGTCTGTATCTCTATCTCTATCTATACATATAAAAGAGGATGTTTGTATATATGACATCGCAAAACTCAGAAACTATTCGACCGATTATTATGAAAATTGGTATGTATATGTATTTTTTCACGGAGAAGGTTTATATGCTATCCATTATTTATTATTATTTAATATTTAAACGCGATACGGAGTTCGCGGGGTCAGCTAGTAATATATAAAAATGAATTGCTGTTCGTTAGTCTCGCATAAACTCAAGAACGGCTGAACTGATGTGGCTAATTTTGGTCTTAAAATATTAGGATAAGTCCAGGGAAGGTTTGAACGGTGGGAAAATATGTAAAAACTGCGAAATTCATAGTAAAATAACTTATTTTATTTTCCTATATAAACTGTAAGTAACTGTCAAACATTGATTCTTCGCGCCATCGTCCAGAAGTTTGACATAGTCTGAATAACAGTTCATCTGTCACTATTTGTTTTATATTTTTTTATTTGACATTGACATAAAAACTCTTTAAGATGATAAAGAAACTAATCCTCTTTCAATACTTTTAAGGCAGGATAATGAGTACTTAATAAAGTACATAATTGTACTTTACGATCTAATACGTAAACAGTTATGTTTCAGCAAAATTTCCATTATTCCAACAGAGTAGCAATTTCAGTGCCAAAATTTTCGTGCGTAAATTTCTGGAGAAATACAGTAAGTGCTCCGTGACAGCAGTCTCTTGGTTAAGATTTGTAATTTATAGGTCTTTGACTCGAATTGTGCGATAGGTGGGCGGTTGGCACTGTTCCCTCCTCGAAATAACGCGATGCGCCGGCGTCATCCAACGATTAATGGTGGAAATTTGACTGAAGTATCATTTGGTTCCTCTTCGAGTACTTGATAATTTGACGTTCCTACTTAATTTCGTTAATGGTAATTTCGTTATATCAATCGTTCTAACAGCGATGGCTGAGCGGTAAAAAACCGCGGTCTACGACGCGACCGATCCCGGGCTCAAATCCTCGGCGCGCACCTCTGACAAAGAAATTTGTAATGTGCGCATTTAAAGCTTCTCTACGGTGATGGAAAATATCGTGCTATTTAATTGATTCTCCATCGCTTTTCATGACTGAGAGAAATTCATAATTTCTCGAAAGCATGACGTCCACCAATCTGCACTTGGCCAGCGTGATGAACTATGGTCTAAATCTCCTCACTTGTGAGGAGATCTGTGCCCAGCAGTGGGACATAAAAAAGGTTGAAAAAAAAATCGTTCTAAATATCTGATGATCCAAAGCATGAGTCGACGACTACTCTTCCGGCCCACAAATAGTTACCAACTGTTTTTCTTTTGACAGGACTTTTTATTACTGTTGGTATTTTAATAATTTTGTTCTTAATTTTAGCTCTCTTAGATTTTACTCATATTCTTTATTCCACCGATAAAATTTGCACGTTATCCGGTGTCATTCAAACCATACCTTCGTTATATAAGGAAACTGCATACATTAAGTAATATCTTTATTTTGAGCCTTTTTGCACTGGGTATACAAAAAAAAAACTCTCTTTGTGTTCCCCCTTTTACGCCTAACGTGTTTTCATTCAAAACAACTCACAAGGTCACGGTCTTTAAGCTGGAACTCCGAAGTAGTAGTGTAGCGATGTTTGTGACTCAATTGTCTGGTAATAATACCTACCTTTAGCTAGAAAAACTAGTTATGTATGCAATTTTACTTTTAATTTAAATTTTTAACATTCGTGGGGGGGGGGGGGAACCTTCAAAAGGTACCCGGCACCTTGGGCGAGGGTACCGGGTTATGTGGGATTTGACTGCACAAAAACCCCCTCGGTGGCTGCCTCTGCGCTTGGGGAGGACTCCGGGATCTTCAGCGGAACGCACCGATGTTCTCCATGCGCGACGCCCCAGAACGGGCCCTTCTTCGGGAGAGCAAATGTGCTCTCTTGCGCGTTCCGATGCTTACGGCGACATGCGCCCACGCACATACCGCCGCACTTCCCTGGGCTGCTGGTTGGACGGATCGAGCTCCCACTCACACCGTCCACAACCCCGGAAGCCCCCTTTTAATCGCCTCTTACGATCAGACATATCGTAAGCCTATTTTTAATCCCGAAGCTACAGGGAAGCTACAATCTATGTTCGAAGTAGGAACAATAATAATTTTATTATATTTCATGAAACTGCGTGGATGCCTGCACTCGTGGGAACGGAATTAGTAATGTGACCCTACATTACTCCTTCCGAATCTTTTTACTTTAAGCATAGAATTTATTAGCTCATTGTTAACTTAATACTTTCGATATTGTTTACCAGTATTTCATTTGTCTCTTTTTCTTTTTTTACATTCTCCCCATTTTTTGTTTGAATATTATCAGCATTTCATCCATTTATCATAAATTTTAAAATGAAACTGTTTCGAGTGTTTGATCCGCTCCGTATCTACCTTGATCAAACTTTGTATAGCATTTAGTTCGTATGTAAATGTAAAGAGTACCTACTCGTGGGTCAAGGCCTTTCTGTCTCCAAGCTGGGTCCAAAGAAATCGCCCTTTATTTTCGCTTTGTAACCTTGTGTGAGGTGTAGCGATGTATGAGACTTGTTTTATTAGTCTTATTTTCGAGATATTATGCTGAAAGTGTTGGTTGTTATTATTGTTACAACGATATAGCGGCCTATTTGTCCAGAGCCATTACTTTTTGGTTAAATAAACTTGAAACAGCACTTTGGAAACTGATATTTTATAACTATAACGACAAAGCACACGTAGGTAGGGTAAAACTACCTGTTTTCGGCCACTTTCCTGACTTCGTGACTTCAATGTTGGTTTTGGTCATGATAAACAACGTCAAAAATGTTCAGTATTTTATTATGTCATGTATACATACATGACATTCGTGAATTTTTTTTGTAAAAAATAAAAATCCGTGTAATTAGAGTTTTTGGCCATTAAATTTAGTTTTCGACCGTTAGAGCACCAGTTATCGGTCACATGATTCATATAAGAAAAATGACTGTTATTAAAAAAAGACATATTAAGGCAATCAGCCTTGCCTAATCCTGATCCTCCTGATGTTGATTCTTATACCTGAACACTGAAAATTAAATCAAATCCAGCAACTTGAGCTTGAACCAGCAACTTGAGTAGTTAGAATACCTATCTCTATGTCAGATAAAATCCAGTAGTATTGAATACTGTAGTAAAATCCCATTTTAAACTACAAAAAGCGATTTATTTTAAATCAGTTTCTATTCATGTGTCAGTTCCAAAGGCCAAAAAATGACACAATTGAATAAAATAAAGCTTTGGTGACTGCAGCCTGTCCACATACATCCATACAATTTCAAAAAACTTGAACCCTGTTTGAGATTGCATGCAATTTTGATGATGATCGTCGTTTTATCTATGTGTGGCTTTTGCGGAGTAAACTTTCCTCAATATTTTACTCATATTTTAATTATTGCTACGACGTCTTATAGACTACAACATCTATAAGACGTTGTAGTCGACTGACAAATTAACCTTTTTAAAGTGCATCGATAGTACTTATAAAAATGAATGAATTATTTTTTGAGAAGCCTTTAATATAAATTTAATTCGAAAACAACAAAAAAAAAAACACTTAATTCGAATTTTTGAGCCTTTCATGGTAAATATCCACGTTCACGTTTAGCCTCAGTTCTAAAATAAAACAGCCTTGACTGGCATCGCAGCCTGTTCAATTATAACTTTGTACAGATTAGTGAAATCATATGCCCTCATATGTATTGATATATTTTGATCGTCTGTTCTTACTTTTCTTGGCCTAATCCCAAAATGAAAATTAAAAAAAGAGAAAAAAAAAGCGGATCGGACTCGAATCGGGATCTTTAGGTTTCGAGACCGCCTGATTTACCACATATTATTATGCTAATTCAACTTTGAAAATGGTGATGTTTACCATAGTATTCTAATGATATTGTAGTCGTTTTTCAATGCCTGAAAAAACGAATAAAACGACTTTTTCTGAAAATGAAACCTGGCTAGATTGATTCATCGCCCGCAAAACCTCCTGCATCCTTAATTTCAGAAACATCGTGGGAGCCGTTTCCTAGATTCAAATTATATATTTATATACAAGAATTGCTCTATAGATACCTACATAATTTTGTAAGTATTTTTAAGTGTAAGTACCTTTTACAGTTCGTAGAATAATCTCCTATGTAACTTATCGCAATTTTCGTGTGACCTAAGCTAGGTAAAAAATATTCAAGACTGTCCATACGACGACGTACTCGTACCTACATTATATTCACGCCTTTTTGTATAATATTGTCACAGGAGTAGTCCTGTGATATTGTTCTTGTTCTTATGATATTGTAAAGTAACACGATGTTTTATTGTATTGCTATCCAGAATGTTGTTAAATACATCATAGTAGACTAGTCTTACCAACAAATATATTGGTACCTTATTGCAATGTTGCTAAGAAAAGAATTCGGTACGTCAATTAAAATAAAAGCAATCATTTTTAAATAGTGGATAAGATTAAAGATAAGATTAATAGGTACTTATTGGTAATTGGAATTACACCAGGATCTAAAACGCTTACCCGCATAAACAGTGATTTTCTGAGAATTTAATAATCAGCTCCATTATGCCTATCTTTACACGAAGATTTGGTATTAAAGACCAGGATAATAAAAATTGTGTAGAGATGAGAGATGAGAAAAGAGTGAAGTATTGCCGTGTCTTGTTATAAGAGTTTTGAGTATTTGTTGTTTTTGAAATCAATATTAGGTAGAATACTGGTATGTATATACGAATGTTTAGATATTATAATGTTTACATACTTGCTTTATTAAAGTCTGTCGTGAATAATTTCTTCTTCACTAGACATACCTCTTGAACTCATCCTTTTGAGAAATTGTTGTCGACAATCGACTGTCTTATAAATACTGTGATCAGTAAATATTACTCTGTACGAATGTTGTCTTATCATTGACTGCTTGTATGAAATTGGTCAGTACCGATATACTGAGGTTGTCTAAAAATAAAACTCTTTTATAATCATTATCTATTGACATTCAGATCATTAGTATATTTTCGTGAGATTTCTATTTTCAAGTCTTTTCTTTAAAAATAGATTTCATATTAATTGATTGCGAAAAATGTGAATCTGTTGATGTTGATCGCCTTTCAGAAGCCGCGGCTTTGATCCCGCTGCAGATTTCAGTGAACTTTTTATAAATAGCTTCATGTTACGTTTCCGTTCGCAGCGAATTAATGACTCGTTTTTATCGAATTGGTGCTATATTTAAAGAAAGGTCATTCCCAGAGAGCAACACTTCTGTTTTGTTAATCGGTGGCCGCGTGCATTGCCACGTGGAAAGCTCGAAAGTTCTCCTGGAACTGTTGGAACTATTCAGTTGCATGTATTTCCAGAAAACAAGTCATGTAACCCCATGTTTATTCCCTAAGTAAGATCATAAAAGGTCGATTTTCTTAGTTATAATTTGTGTGTTAAGCTGGAAAGTTGCTGTTACCCCAAACCACAAATTACGTATCGGCGGCGGCTCGCCGCCCAAACTATCTTCATTTTCGTACAGTTATTTGCTCTTTCTTTATTATTATTGTAATAATAATGTAAGGCGCTTTTTATTATCTTATCAGTTTTCATTATCAACCTATTACCGGATAATTCTTTCATATGCGTTCCATTTATCACAACAGAAAAATGTTTAATATCGTAAAATGTACTATGCTCTGCTTGTGTGATATGCGCATGTAGCCAAATCCCGCAACTGGTTAGCAACAATACATGATCGCACCGGCACAGCAAAAAATACCATTTGCGTTGTAAAAAAATAAATGAAGCTAACAAAGAATGGATAAATTCGCTACGGTTTTTTGTACGGCCTTTTCTGTTTTGCGATTCCTCCGTTTGAGTTTGCCAATTTCTTTTCATGTTGTTTACTACAAAGCGTTGTAAAGCGAGAAACGAGGCTGAAACACGTACAAATGTGTGATTCAGCAACATTCTTAGATTTATTTTGGTGTTCAGTGCACATGGTCTCCGCGTGTTTGGCGAGACTACTGACCTCTCCCTAAAGTGTGAGGTGCCGATCCATCACTGGTATCACCTGTAGCATATTATCTACAAATACCTTGTTATCGACTCTGCATCTGTTGTTATTGCTACGTAAAGTCTTGTAAGGGGCACTCGCATCGCTTGTTTTAATTTTTTACGTGGGAATGCTATAATAATGTCCATTGATTTCGCAGTTATAAGAAACGAATTATGTAAGACTGTTTCCTAGAAGTGTATAGTGCGTTGAGTTAAATTTAAGAGCCAAGAATGTCCATAAGGGGCGTTCCAGACGGGTCGAGGTCCCCACGCATCCTGACTGATTCGTTCTTCGATGATGAAGGTAAGATTCTTATTTTACTTCAATGTAGTACCAGACAAGTATCTTTACAAAATCTGCTTTTCCACCGTACCTAATACTTACAATATACCTACATACTATTTGCTTCGCGGCAGAAATGGGTGCACTGGTACTTACTTTTCCGATCGAACTACGAGAAGGTCGTTAACCTTCATAAAATAACACTCAGATTCTAAACTGTATATAAAATAAAATAACATACCTACAATGAATTACCTTAATGTATAAGATTACTCTTATGTGTATTTAGTAGTATTTACATATTAATATGCGCTCTTAGAAGGCTTCATATTTTTGAATTCCAGATTTTATAGTGCTTTATTTCATACATTATACTTATAAGGTAGCTAGGTATGTACGTCTTTTATTTATCTTTATTATCTTTAAAGATAATCGAATACATATACATACCTACGACTCATATCATTATGGTAATCACTGGTTTGTACGATGTTTCAGATGAATGTTTACAATAGAGTTGGTGACTCATTTTGATGAAAATTTTCCTTAGCAATTAGTTTAATAACTATTGTAAGCAGAGTATTCTTATATCCAATAAATCGGTAACTAACAATTTTAAATCTTCTTTAGTGTTTTATGACATACAATAATATTTTTAACTTTGGTTTATTAAATTGAAGCCGCGATATGATAAAAGAAAACAAAACAAAAAAAAGACTCCTTCGAGCCGGATTTGAACCAGCGACCTATGGATATCCATGATTGTGCCTCTACAGTCCACCGCTCTACCAACTGAGCTATCGAAGGTACATTGTTTTACGTGAATTTTTTAACTAAAAGTGAAAGTAAAGATTACTTTGCACTTCGTAAATTACTTTCTCCTTTGCACAATACCATGTTCAGTAGGATTACCGAAGCAAATTTGATAATTAATTCGGCTGTATACTAATTATAGTGAGTGAGTGAATCAGTATTAATGTATTAAGCAAAATACATACAATGCAATAAAATATAAGTGTTAGCAATATAAACATTATTAAAGTTTACCCTACTTGACATACCATACTTGACATAATTTGCATATGGGATTGAATAAAATGTATTTTTATCCATGTTGACCAATTTTGTTTGTTCAGCGACTAAATAAATTGAATTGAATTAAATTAAATTGAAAATTGGGAAATCTCAGATCAAATAAAGAACGTATTATAACAAGCAACTAAATGTCGAAAACCGTCTCAGTTTCAATTTGAAAACATTTGCGTTCAAACAGGATAGTACTGTCATTTTGTTCTCTTCGTGGAAATTCTTAACATTTTCAGTAGGCCCGGTACCATAGAATTTGGAACATTTTGTTGCAGATATGACAATATACTCACAGTTTGATAGTGTTTTCAATTTTTTACATAAACATCATGATAAATCAATAATAATGTATAAAATGTTAATAGAAATATTGGCTGCGACCCTTTTTGCTTCCCTCTGCTGGGCATGGGTCTCATAATTAGGAAGGCCTGGAGCTTACTCCACCATGCTGCTCCAATGCGGGTTGGCGGAGAATTATTTTGAATAAATCAATCCAAAGTTTTATAAGCAGATGGATGAAGATGGCGTGCTAAATATCTTTATTTACTCACAGTAAATTAAAATAAATGCACTTAAGTTTGCCTGTAAGTGTAAATACTCGTGCCCTGTAAGAAAACTGATGAAATGGAGAGGTAAAATAGTCGTCCAAGCAACTTCTCGTCAGTCTCGTCCAAGTATCGTTGTTTACATTCAGGCAGAGTGGAGTGAGGCGCTCAGCAACTGATATTGGTGTGGTAACCAACTTAAAATCCTCGGGTGTGTCAAACCAGACAGTTAGTCCGCGAACGGCAGCCGCGCCGACTTGACGGCCGGCCCTGAACCGAACCAACCGCGTCGCGTGGCATGATAAAATTCCAATCGTACTTTTCACTCCGATGTTAAACGACACTGTGACACAGAATCTTATTTAGGTTCATGTTTTAATGGGTACAGGCTAATGCGCGTGTGTTTTTTTTCTCGCGTTTTGGTAAATGCAACTTAACAGCTGTTTGTTGTTTAGACTTGTTGGTGTATATTAATTTTCATATCAAACTTAAGTTCTGATTTTGAATAGTAACACAGTCTGCAGCGTTTGGCTAGTTGCTGTATGACGTAGACCAATGTTTTAGGATGTAAGACGTGTTTTATGTGATTATGACTAATTGCATTGCAACACATTTAAATGTCTGTAGTGGGACACAATTGGTAACAACTTTTAGTTTAACTTTAAGGTACACTTTGCAATGTCTTGGAAAAATATGTAGTATTTACAGGATTCATTTTTTTACTCTTTTTAGATGAAATAGGAAAAAAATAATTTTATATTAGGTACAAGGTTTTATACGGCATCGCTTCATAGAAATACGAGTAAGTTGACTGCATTACAATAAAAGATGAAGAAGAAAAACAAGTGAATTAAAAATAGACCAAAATGCACCAACAATAATTGAAGTATGTTTAAGATCCGAGACAATGTGAGCGGCCTGACCTCTTATCACACTTAACCCTGCGGCGTAGGAATAACAAAATATTGCGTCACAGATCATGAAATTAGCACGTTTTGTTTAATGTGAAATTCGCACTTGGTTTTATAATGGAATAATTCTACAAATAGGTCACGTTTTGCTTTGATGCCATATTAAATAAAAAAATTACAATTGGTGAGCATAAACTTGGTCCGCTTTTTGGTGCAACCGTTTTTCCATATTCTTGGAGACTATAACAATTAAATGTTTTATTAAATTAGCAATGCAATAGCGACATGTTAAGAAGTTTATTTGGATGCTCGAGCGTTGAAAGCGAACGTAGAAATAAAAGTGAAATTTTCACCAATATAAATACATGCCTACTCCACTTTGTAGTTATTTGTTTTCTAAATCAAATTATGTTTAAAAAATATAAAATAATGAATACAAAAAATACCTTTATATACCATGCGTCTTATAATTACATTATTGGGCACGGAGTTATAATTAACTTATCCACGACATAAGCCAGATTAGAGTAGCACTAATGAAGTATTTGCTAGTATGTATTAAAATGTATGTATTCATTTTGGTTTATTAAATACATAAAAAATAGAATAGTATTTTTACCAATAAAATATTATCCTTTATATGAAACCTTTCAAATGAAGTAGCCACGCTGGCTAATTAGATTACACTATTACACATACCTAAGTGTCGCCTAATACAGAATTTATAATGTCTAATACACGAAGTTTTTAACATGGTAGTTTTCTTGAAACTACTAGAGCAGCCATGAATCATTTACAGATTAATAATAAATTTTAAAAAGCATTTAAAGATAATATTTAGAATTGTAATTTTTGTAATTCTAAACTCAAAATCTTCTTTGCTCTATGGTCGCTCGGCCACAAGTTTACGGAAGCTTACAAAAGTACATTATTCTTAGTCTAAGGCTTACAACCTCTTTTAATATGTTCTGTGCTTACAACAACAAAGTTGCTTGTGAAATTAGACTAGTGGCACCTAACTAGCGGTCATAAATTACCAAGCACTTGAGTATGTAAACACGTTGACATCTCATTATTCAAAGCACACTGGACATTGTTATGCGAACTGCGGCCCAATAAAGAATGGGTCGTTATGAGTTAGGTGGCTAGTGGCTACCTTATCCGATTCGAGTTGACGTTGTCCACAATGTCCTATTGTGTAGGTCACACAGTACACACAAATAGTACCTATACCTTGTGTATCTCGTGTGCTGTTGTTCGTATCGGAGCTAAAAATAGCAGTTATGGAGTAACTTATGAAAAAACCTCCTTCTGTCTGCCAAGTGTCTTTTAGATTTACCTACTACGTTCTTTCTTGAAATTTAGTTATATACATGAATGAACCTTTTTATAGAAACCTTGGTAGTTATTTTAATGGTAGGGAGAGTGGGGTCAAAATGTAAGTTCAAAGAATTAAAATTTTGATTCCGATCCCCCCCTTAAAATTCGGTTTGTTGCTCGTCCTACCAAATAAAACAATCTTACCTATATATAAAATTCTCGTGTCACAATGTTAGTAACCATACTCCTCCTAAGCGGCTGGACCGATTTTTATGAAATTTTATATGCATATTCAGTAGTTGTGAGAATCGGCTACTATCTATTTTTCATCCCCCTAAGTAATAAGGGTGGCCCACCCCAAACATTTAAACGCGGTACGGAGTTCGCGGGGTCAGATAGTGTTTCTATAAAAAGGTTTCTGCTCTCCCTGAGATAAATCATCTTCAATCATGTATTGATGTGCATAATCAAAAGTTTTCTAAACATTAAATGGAGACATTTCATTTTGAGTGTCTTATGTACCTACCCGCGGCTGTCAGCTATAGATAGGACTAGTGGCCGCCCGCGACTTCGTCCGCGTGGACTTTAGAGTCATAGCATGATGTTATATAGCCTAAAGCCTTCCTTTATAAATGGACTATCCAACACAAAAATAATTTTTCAATTCGAACCAGTAGTTCCTGAGATTAGCGCGTTCAAACAAACAAACAAACAAACAAACAAACTCTTCAGCTTTATATATTTGTATAGATAATAATTTTATTACTTATGCCTCTATTATAATTTTATTACTTATGCCTCTATTATCATCTCAAGAACTTTAATTGACAATGTGACACTTCTTTGAAGATTTATTGATTACTAGTGGCCGCCCGCGACTTCGTCCCCGTGGACTTTGGTATTAGTCATAGCATGATGTTATATAACCTAAAGCCTTCCTCGATAAATGGACTATCCGACAGAAAAAAAAAACAATTCGAACCAGTAGTTTCTGAGTTTAGCGCGTTCAAACAAACTACTCCTAAGCTTTATATATAAGTAAGATAGAGATAGATATATGGTAGAGGCTCTAAATGAGTGATTTATCCAAATATTTATCTGATACCACTAAAGATAAAAAACTGGACCACCAGCAAAATTCATTTTAATAGTTTAATTATCCCTTCACCTACTTTAAACTTGTATTTGTCTGATTGAAATCGATTTTTATGGCTACCTACTTTTTTTGTTGTACATTATTATATTGTTTTGTGATGAAAAATTTTCGTTGTACAATAAGGAGCATTTGTATCGTATTGCACTACGAGTATGTATTGTAATTCTAGGTCAATATTAACAATCAACTGTGCTAAGTACATTTTTAATGAGATTCATTTGTCACAGTGTCATGCGTTGGTAGCTGATACACTATCTATATCTTTGGAGATTTTCGGAGATGTCGATAGTCTGTTGCTGGGTCTACTGATAAGTGGATAAGTGACGTCACAGTTGAATCTGTGGAAAGTGTTGGGTGGACTGATAATAGTGACGTCAGAGGATCGTCGGTGTGAAGCCATGTATAGCTTCGACAAGGATTTATGGCACGTGAGGGCGCGGGCCCCTTCTGAGACGCAGGAGGACAAAATCGAAATACAGCGTAATTATTTTTTTCATTTTGATAAACTTTTAACATTTATAGAGTGGGACTTCTCCAGTAGAACTAAGCAAATTCTGACACATTCTAAGGGTCATATCATTTGATTTATTCTGAAGATGTGTAGGTAGGTATGTTAGGTAATCTATTCCAGCCTATTTGGAAAAACGCAAGTCAAGCAATGTACGTTGAATCCGGTCTCGGACTATCAAATAAATTTCGATACTTTTAATGAGCTGTTAAAACGTGACATCCTTATATATTTTATACGAGGAAATGAATTGTGACGTCACAACTCATTTATAGCCAATTGATTGACAAAATTATTAATAAAATATAAATTTATGTAATAACCAAAATTATTGATTTAAAAGGTATTAAATATCATGTATAAAAATAAATTAACAGCTATCCTGCTTTCCAAGCGAGGTTTAGTGCCACCTTTTTAAGGTACCTATGCATTTTTAATTTTTCTGTGCATAGTTTTGTAAGACTCTACTTAGATTAGGTCTCCTTTGTCTCTAGACACCACATGGCTCCCTGAGGTGATTAATGACGCTAATATAACATTATGTTATAAAGAAATATAAAAAGTTAATGGAAGAGTATAAATAAACAATATTTGCTCAGTATTTTTACCGACTTCTAAAAGGAGGAGGTACTGTATTCGGCTGTATGTTTTTTTTTTTTTTTTATATATGTTCACCGATTACTCCGCCGTTTGTGGACCGATTTTCAAAATTCTTTTTTTGTTCGTATGCTTACACTCCCGAGGTGGTCCCATTGTCACCAAATCAGGATCTGATGATGGGATCCCAGGGAAATCGAGGGGAACTCTCAAATTTTATAGGTACACACATTGATTTTCTTATACTTTCTGAAGCATAAGAGATATTTGTGCATAGTAATCATCATCTCATGTTGCTGAGCTGATGATGGAAGGTACTGCAACAGTGAGGAGTTGAAAGCAAATTCTTTCAATAAATAGTTTTTTATTCCAAATCTTACATTCCTGAGGTGTTCCAACTGTCACCAAGTCAAAGTCTGACGAGGGGATCCCAGAGAAATCGAAGGGAACATTCAAATTTTATAGCACAACAAATGATTTTCATATTTTTACAAAAGCAAAACAAGCATTTTTGTATAATTATCATCATAGCATGTTGCTGAGCTGATGATGGAAAGTACTACAAAGGTTAGGAGTTGAGAGCAAATTCTTTCAATAAATGGTTTTTTGTTCGAAATCTTACATTTCTGAGGTAGTCCAACTGTCACCAAGTCAAAGTCTGATGATGGTATCCCAGAGAAATCGAAGGGAACATTCAAATTTTATAGCACAACAAATGATTTTCATATTTTTACTAAATCAAAACAGGTATTTGTGTATAATTATCATCATATCATGTTGCTGAGCTGATGATGGAAGGTACTATGACGGTTAGGAGTTGAGAGCAAATTCTTTCAATAAATGGTTTTTTGTTGGAAATCTTACATGTCTGAGGTGGTCCAACTGTCACCATGGCAAAATCTGATGATGTGATACTAGGGAAATCGAGGGAAACACTGAAACTTAATAGGCACACACATTCTTTTAGTCATATTTTTTAACATAATACAAATATTTATGTCCGGTAATTATCACCTCATGTCGCTAAGCTGATGATTGAAGGTACAACTCCTCAACGGTTAGGAGCTGAGAGCAAATTTTTCCATTAATTTATACGTTCAGGTGGACTGATAATAGTATTCTTTCAGGCTATAAGATGGCTATTAGATAAACATGATTATAAAAAAGTATCTCTTTAACGTTTAGAAGTTAAGTGAAAAAGTTTCCAATTATGCTTATAGATATGTGCAGAATTATTAAAATTACTAAAAAGAGTGAAATAAATTAAGTTTTTAACAAAAAAATAGAACCGACTTCAAACGGTAAAAAATAAAATTGTTCAGTACCTACTTCTTCTTGCTTATGGTAATGACTCTTAAAACTATTTTTGAAGTCGGGCCCTTAGTAAAATGTCCTGTCTTAGTAAATATAGTGTACCTTTCGTTCTGGGCACCGACTCCAATATAGTTTTAACAGTCATTACCATAATCAAGAAGAAGTAGGTACTGTCCCACTGTCTGTACACTGTCGGTGCCCATTTAGAACGAATGGTACGACATTTTAGTAAGGGCCCGACTCCAAAAATAGTTTTAAGAGTCATTACCATAAGCAAGAAGAAGTAGGTACTGAACAATTTTATTTTTTACCGTTTGAAGTCGGTTCTATTTTTTTGTTAAAAACTTAATTTATATAGAATAATTATTAATCACACGATTAAGTTGACAGATGTCATCAGATGTGTATCGTGTAAGACTACGTAAGTACATTATTCTTAGTCTAAGTGTAAGACCATAAAGAATGAAATTGCGACTTGTTGCGGCTTCAGTAGTTGGGGCCAAGAATGGCGATGGTTATGACTGTAAGTGCGCAAGGATATTCATGCTTAAGAGACTTGGCACTTGTCCAATTGTACGATGGATACGCGCAATGCGTATTTTACATGGGGTGGCAACAGCACCGTAGGTTATTCGATTAAGCGATTTTCGTCCATTGCCCTTTGACCAAATTTTTGTCAGCCGTTTTTATTGCCGGTAACAGGCATGTGTAGAAGCGTCAGCTCGCCTCTGGGATATTTAAGTATTTAAGAGATTTGATGATGTTTTTTATGTGTCACTTTCGGCTATGTGTTTATCAGCCCTCTGATTTTGTAATTTGAAAGTAATTATTTCATTTACTTTGATTGAAATAAATCCAATAGTGAATAGTGAAGCCAATAGTGGGCTGATTTTGTTATTTATATCAGCCAATAGTGGGCTGATTTTGTTATTTATATCAGCCAATAGTGGGCTGATTTTGTTATTTATATCAGCCAATAGTGGGCTGATTTTGTTATTTATATCAGCCAATAGTGGGCTGATTTTGTTATTCTGAAAGAAATTATTTCAATCAAAGTATATGAAATATTTTTTTCAGAATTACAAAATCAGCCCGCAGGTCTAGAGATTATTCCAACATGTTTTTTTTAAAACAAATGGTTTTCCAGATTTTAAAATATTTAAGATATCCAGCGTATACCCAACCCAATACACAACCCACCCAGTAGATAGGATGTGACCTGCGAGGCTGTTACCACGGGCGCGCAGACCTAACGCTTAGGGACCGCTGGGCAAAAGCGCAATTAATGAAATGGCTATGCAAATAAATAAATAATAATAAATAAATAACGCTTCACACTCATAGCCCCACAGTATGGTAGATATACCCTGTGTCGTGGGTACCACGGACACACTCAGAGACAGAAACACAAACACCCAGACCGAGAACAGAAATTTAAAGTCATCATTCAAATTTCTGCTTCGCCGGGAATCGAACCCGGTACCCTCCGATCGGCAGTCTGGTATGGTAACCATTGTGCCACACAGGTTGGCATAATTTGCTATGCAAATGTGGTGTATTTACGCCCCCCGTTAGTAAATAAGTAAAATTAAAAAAAGGTGGATAGAAACCTTTCTTATGTGAATGTAATAGCAGACCAGCATGCAGGCCACGTGGCGTTAAGTGGTCGCTGCAGCCCATGGACGTCTACACACAACCTCAAACGACCCTAAAACTTATCTGTGCTCATATGCAGTTGCGCTTCTACTCCGAAGGCTGTTGGTCGCCTCATGGAAGACTGGCTGGCGACCGCACCCTACATCGAAACAGTAGAATTACTTTACGACAGAAGTGGGTTTAGTGAACTTCAGTGGTGGTACTTCCCCGATCGAACCATTAAAGTTCCACCACCTTAGAAGTTGAGAGAGACCTTACATTTATTAAATTGAGGATGGGTATTTGTTGCGTGTCCATCCATCCATCAGCCTTTTACTGTCCACTGCTGGACATAGGCCTCCCCTAACGTTCGCCACTCCTCCCGGTCCTGGGCCTTCTGAATCCAGCGACTACCCGCTGTCTTCTTCAGGTCGTCAGTCCACCTGGTTGGAGGGCGGCATGTACTCCTTTTGCCGAGACGTGGTCTCCATTAAAGGAGGATTTTTTTAATTAATATTGACAAATACATTTTGACATATTTTTTTTCCTGTATGTGAACTGTGAAAATAATTAATTTTTATAATTGTATTATCTCTTATAATTTAATGTTAACTATGCAATCGTAATTGTAATTTAATTGATTAGTGTAATTGGGATTCCCGTTCTAATCAAAATAAATAAATAAATAAAGGACCTTTCTTCCCCATCGGTTGTCGGTTCTCCTAACTATATGGCCTGCCCATTGCCACTTCAGCTTGCAGATTTTGAGAGCTATGTCGGTAACCTTAGTTCTTCTACGGATTTCATCATTACGAATTCTGTCGCGTAGAGAAATACCAAGCATAGCCCTCTCCATCGCTCGCTGGGCGACCCTGAGCTTATGGAAAAGTCTAACTGTAAAAGACCACGTCTCAGCGCCGTAGGTCATCACTGGCAACACACACTGCTCGAAAACTTTCGACTTCAGGCACGTTGTTGCGTGTAATGGAATGCAATTTATACATAGGAACAATGTAAAAAGTAAAATGTTATGCATGGCCCCAACCCTTTTTGCGTCCCACTGCTGGGCACGGGTCTCTCCACATAATTGGGGAGGCCTGGAGCTTACTCCACCACGCTGCTCCAATGCGGGTTGGTGGAGATGCGGGTTAGTGGCCAACCCGCTGTCGGATGTTTTCAAACCGCCCATAAGGCCTCCGACAAGGTTTAACGACTGTTATCTATCGACAACAACCGGGACCGACGGCTTAACGTGCCCTCCGAAGCACGGAAACGCGCATGAAATTTTTTGCCACTAGCGGTCACCCATCTCACACCCGACCGCGCCCATTTGGCTTAGTTGCATAGATCGTTTGCGTTCTACGCTAACCGCCGGGCCATGCGCGCTTCTAATGTTATGCATACAATGTAATATTTAATTCTGATTCTTATAATCAATACTATTCTATATACATACATTATATTAATACTACTTAATTTAATTTAATCCACATGATGTTCAGCATGTTGTTGTCACCTCTAATTGTACTGGCTCTCATACAGTTATACGCTTTATTGTCTAAACTTTACAATAATGTTTAAGTGTACTATATGTTGGTGACCTACAATAAATACATTTAAAAAAAACAACGGGTTGCTCTCCGGTAGTGCCGGCAGAAGGGAAAACTTGAACATTAACGTTGTGCATTTTTGATATTTTGGAATGGTTAGGGAATAATTTCGCACGAATTGCTTTTATTATCAGTATTATTTTTCATCTATTATTTTCAGTAGCTTTTCATCTAGTATTTTTATAAAGTTCATTTTCTTTCACTATTTCTTCGTCACTTTTTTTCATTATTAGATGCACTTTGTTCAATGTCCATATTTTAAATCTATAATATAAAAATGAATCGCAAAATGTGTTGGTAAGAGCATAACTCAAAAACGCCTAGACCAATTTGGCCAATTGTTTTTTTTAAATGTTCGTTGAAGTTCAAGGATGGTTTTTACAGCGAGAAAAATTCGAATAATTGCCGGAAAAACCATTAAAACAGCCCTTTTCTTTTTCCCATACAAATGTTTTCTAACTAAAACGTAGTCAATTTGAGCTTTATTGCTATTGTATAAAGTTCATATTAAATTACAAGCACTCACTGTTGTCTAGCAATGTATGTGTGTTCCTAACGTCAAAGATCATATCTATCAAAACAGTGTTCGTGTGTGCGTTGGAGCACAGAATACATCGTTGGAGGAGTTTAATGTCGCATTATAGCATGATGTTATATAGCTTATAGCCTTCCCTAATAACTGGACTATTCAACACAAAAATAGTTTTTTAGTAGTTCCTGAGATTAGCGAGTTCAAACAATCAAACATCCACGCGCACGAAGGCGCGGGCGGCCGCTATCCCTACTAATATTACAAATTCGAAAGTAACTCTGTCTGTCTGTCTGTTACGCTTTCTCGCTTAAACTAATGAACCAATTTTAATGAAATTTGGAACACAGATAGAGTGGACCTTGGGAAAGGACATAGGATGGTTTTTATCCTACGGGAACCTATAAAACAGGTCCACGCGGGCGAAGCCGCTGGCGGAAGGCTAGTACTTGATATAAACGAATTTTACAAGTATAGACAGTCGAGCCGTCATCAGCTGTCACCCCTCCGTCTTACAAATATTCGCGGGTTTAACATTTTTTACCCACCCCAAAAAAAGTGCACAACGCCGTTAAATAAGTTTTCACATCAATAAATAAATAAGTAATGGATCTATGTACAATGTAATACATGAGACAAAATATAATGACGTTGTCTGTTGCTCTCTCACTCACTCATACTTTCTGTCTGTGAAATGTTGTACGGTGCTTACATAGTCAATAAATTCTTCTAAAATATTATGTATATTTTTTACTAAACATCCATCAAGTATGCGTATTTATCCCGGCTTAGAAACAGCAGAGGTTATTCGATTACTGTAAAGACTGGGTAAATAGAGATTTTCCTCCGTCGCTCTTTGACCAATCTTTGTCATCCGACCTTATTGTAATATGCAGGCTTATCCCGGCCCGCCCTTGGAAGGTATTCATTTTCGAATTTTGTTGCGAAGCTGGATATAACCATTTAGGAACCTCTTTGCTTGGAACGGATTTCTTCAAATAATTAGAAAGAACTGGGCCCTATTCTTCCAATACGGATTATTTGTTTGATTTTGACCTAAGCATACTTATTTCCTTTTTTTGTAACTTTTTTGTTTTGATATTTTGCAACATGGATCCTAAACAAAACGGACAAGACTTTTTACTCTGCTTAATTTACACGACAGCCTCAGTGCTACTGAGAGTTTTTTTTCCGCCGCCTTTTTTCTCTCAGCACAAACGGGCACCTAAAGACGATGACCGGGGAAAAATGACATTCATTTCGCTTAATGTATTTCCTTTTGTATTCCTAATATGAAAATTATTTTTCTTTCTCTTCTTTCTTTCTGTCACGAGGAAGACAGCAATTGCATACGACCTTGAACAAGACTCAGGCTTCAAGTATGAGCTGCAGCAATCACAGGTGGCGTGTATGCTGGTTTGTTTCTTCAATTAAATAAAAAAAGCCCAAACGATACCCTAAAAAGCTCTCTCGATATAATGGGTATTCAATGTTGTTTTATGTTATTATAAGAACAAGAAGGCTGAAGTTACGTAGACTTGTTGCGGCGTGGGTAGTTCGGCCGAACAATAGCGGTGGTTATGTATAAAACAGCGCAAGGATATCATAATCAAAAGTCCTGGCACATGCCCAATGCAGGACCGATACACGCAATGCGTCTGCAACATTGGGTAGCAACAGCAGGCTTTTGTCCTCCTTCTCTCGAACTCTATTATCCGATCTTATTGTAATTTGGAGGATATAAGCTCGTATTGGGAAATTCATGTTTTAGTTTTATTACGAGACTTCAGGGAGTATTACTCCGCTGTGTATCAATGCGAAGTTTCCGAGGTTTTTTTGCATTGATTCACTGATTATTTACTTTCTTTTTTTCTTGCTCTGTTACTCCGGAGACTGGTGGTGGTAATATTATGTACATTTCCCCAATTTTTTCATAATTTTCTATCCAAGACCTTATTATTGTGTAACTAGTTATAGATCGGAAACATAATACAAACGGAACAAACCTGAATGACTCGGATTTCTATGACTTAGATGGACAGGTGATCAAGGTGACGGTTTTAGCTAAAAAAGGCCGGTGTGGTTCATAATTAATAATTATCACAACCCATTTAGCCCAATATCACAGGATTCATAATTCGAGTATTGTGGCACCTGTCCAATTTGAGGATAAGGCGCAATGCGCATTGTGTGTGGGCACTTGGGCAGCACGCTGCGTACAAATAATAAAAAAAATTATAAACAGAACAGACATGATCTTTAAAAATTATGAAAATCCTTAACTGTTGAGTAAGAAAAATTAACTTCAAAAATATTTTATATTTGTATGGAGCAGACGAGCATGTAGGCCATGTGGTGGTAGTGGTCGCTGCAGCCCATGGACATCTACACACAACCTCAAGCAAGCCTGAGCCTTGTCTGAGATTGTACACAGTTGTGTTGTTAATCAAATAGCCGATGATCGGTTTAGTAAGTCTGACCAGCAATTGCACCTTTTCACCGAAACACAATAGAATTACTTCATACTTCACGGCAGAAATGGGTGTAGCGGTGGTAGTTATTACTCCGGGCGAAATATAACAGTCTTACCACTATTCTGTTTGGTATAGTACCAAATCTTTCTATCTTTAACCCGGGCAGCCAAAATTGCCAAAAAATAGCACCAAATAAATCAAGAACTAACAACAACTAAATAACTAGAGAAAATAGATAATAAATAGAGAACTAACAACTATGATGGATTGGATTATAAATCTCAATGAGCTAGGTGATGTTTGCGTATGTTTGAGAAGCTGAAACGTTAATAGCCCAGATTGCGGATGATGACTCAATAATGTTTACGAGTGCTATGAACATGACTCCTCCAGACATTCTTCTATCTTTGGATGAAATGAAATGAAATGAAATATTCTTTATTCACTATATGGTTCATTTACAAACTCTTAGTGAACGTTATTATTTTTGTTCTGTCTGCTCTGGGTGCACTTAGGCAATGAATGAGCTGAAGAAAAGAGCAGACGGAGAAAAACTTCAGCCCTGTTTTAAAATATGAGGTATACAATGTGTAGATGTTATACATGGCTTTGACAGCAACGTTTCCGTTTCCTTTTACCGCTGTTGGACAGTCACTTTTGGGGAGGTCTGCAGCTTACACCATAACGTTGCTCCAATGCGGATTCATTGAGGTATTAGTTATAATACGAGACCTACGACTTCTGCTGATCAACTGGTAGATTTATTTCGATTTACGCCAGTCGCGGCGCTATGGGCGCTTGGCTTGCATTGTGTAAATATAATTATTATTAATCTTCATCACATGCGAATGTATGTATGACACTTAGGAATGCGTTAACAAATAAATTGTAATGAAATATGTCATGTACTAAATATTAGATAAACGCTGTGAACAAGTGATAAACACGCTAGTAGCTTAGTTTTTTAGAAGTACTCAGTAATATTTAGTAATATTTGACGACCTGCATGGCGTTATGGTTACCATGTCGGACTACCAATCGGAGGGTCCCGGGTTCGATTCCCGGCGAAACAGAAATTTGAATGATTTATGTTTTAAATTTCTGTTCTCGGTCTGGGTGTTTGTGTTTCTGTCTTTGTGTATGTCTATGTACTCACGACACAGGGTGTATCTACCCTACTGTGGGGCCATGAGTGTGAAATGTTATTTAGGTGAGCTCGAAGTGGCTCGAACCACCGTCTTGGAGTACGGAGTCTAAAATTGTTGGTTATCACTGCACTAGCTGAGTGAGATTAGCACGACTCAAAGTCAATGCGACGAATGTTTATAGCACGAGGTGTGCGATAGGAAAATTGACTATTCTGTGCACGGCTCCACTCGGCGTTAAAGACTCCATAACAATCGTTTATTTTAGGATAATCCTCTTTGATAAAATATGATTAGCATGCCCAAAATCCGGTATTAGATTGTAGAATTACTTCGCGTCCTAACGCATAGCAGCTCACGTGTCACGGTTGTCCTAATTCTTATATAATTTCCTCGAAATTTTTTATTGGCTGTAACTGACCAGTTTCGATATCGACGTGCAATTTGTCGAAAGAAACGGAAATCGGCACACTAGTTGATGGCCTACATTTGCATATCACCCATTTGGTTTTTTTTTTCAACTGACTGTTACTGAATTGGAAACAGTACAGCATTGATAAAAAAAACGGATAGTGAAAGCATGAAAGCCTATCTGGTCAAATTGGAATACATGTAAAATTTTATTACGATTCTGATAATCTTGGTCGGTAGGTATATATTGTTTATCTGTATTTAAAGCCCAAAAAAAGTGCATCCGCGCAATATGTCAATTACAACAAACGGATACTTGTAGGCAGCACTTTCGAAATTTAAAAATAATGACGCTCCCTTCTTTATACATTTATGAGATCTCTTTAATGGTCAAAGCTGAAATCACTAAATATGAAACGCTTAAATCGAAAAGACATAACAATAAACTTTGTTCAATAGCTTCTAAAACAAGACAATATCATAACAGTGTCTTTTGCATGGGACCAAAAATATACAATAACCTACCGGAATTCCTCAAAATAAAAGAAGGCAATGAGTTTAAAAAGGAACTTAAAACGTATTTACTGGAAAAGGCGTATTACTCAGTCACTGATTTTCTAAACGATAAAGCGGCATAAAGGAATTCCATAAAAACCTGGGAGGTTTTTTTTCCGCCGGCTTTTTATCCTCTCAGTGTACAAAAACCCTGCAATATGGGTACCCAAAGCCGACGATCGGATCCGATCCTAAAATAAAAGTAAATAAAATAAATAAACTAAAAGGCGCAATATGGGTACAAACAAAGATAAATGTAGTATACATAATAATATAATAAAATAAATGACACTATTTCAATGTAATTTTTATGTTTGTAATTTATAATTAGTTAAGTTTTAATTATTGTAATATTTGCATACCTCATGAAGGTAAATATGGCGAACCAAATGTATAAAAACACCTTTTGTAAACACCCATATTTGTGCAAATAAAAGTCTTTGTCTTTGTCTTTGTTTAATTCACAGTATTTAATTTTTTTTTATTAATAAAATCTCAAGTTTTTAAACTATCATGGAGGTTCTACGCAGTTGACGCGAAGTATGGAGACGGCTTATCTATAATTCATACTAAGAGTCGTGCGTCTCTTTGTAAACAATGAATATTTTACAATACACAATAATAATTGTAAAATATTCGTTGTTTACATGATTTTTGTATAGATATATTTAAATTTGTTACGACGTCGTCATCAATAACAACCATGATATGGTTCATCACGCTAGTATATTATACGAGTAAGTTTATGGGTTCAACCTTATAATATAATCTGTAACCTGACTCTAACTGAATGATTAAATAAGCTGGAATGTTGAAAATTAGAAATATTCGTTATTTATCTATCTAAGGAATCAGAGCCTTCGTTTTGGCTAAGGGCTGGTGAAACTTGTACATTTTAATACATATCATAGAATAAAGTGCTATGAGGTTACTGAGAATCTTAATATAAATGTACCTGCAGCCTGTACGCTGACGTTTTACACGAGGCAATCGTTTACTATTGGTTTACAAGGTAAGAGGTAGAGTCGTACTTGTAATAGACAGATTCTTCCTGTTGACGGGCAGATAATAACTTAGTACCTATTGCAGGAATTTGATGTATAGCACTATACTTCTTCACCTTGCTTCATGAGTTTCATGACTTGGTTTGTTCCTAAGAAGCCACGTTCTTTGTTGGATTATTAGGTAAACTATGTAAGTAAAAAAATGTTTCTTTTCTTTGCAGGCAGTGAGAGTCCTACAAGCGCAGTGGGAGCAGAGGCACCGCGAGAGCTCCCCAATGAGCTGTCAGCCCCATACGAGGTGCCGCAGTTCCCCATAGAGCAGATTGAGAAGAAACTTCTTATTCAGCGACAACTTAATGTCAAGTAAGTTTATTTATCATGGATGTGCCCCGCGGTTTTGCAGGTAAAATAGTCAGGTATAGCATGTTTTACACCCTTAAACCTTCCTCGATAAATGGACTATCCAACACAAAAAGATTATTTCAATTCGAACCCGTAGTTTCCAAGATTAGCACTTTCTAACAAACAAACTCTTCAGCTTTATAATTTATTTATTTATTCATTTATTATCTTAAAGTGTAAACATGATAGACTTTACATCCTATGCGTTTACAATGTTTCACGGTATCTTCCGACTGTTTTGCGAAATACATCAGGTGCGGAAAAGAATAAATCTAAACGTTGGTCAAACTCCAGAACCCCATTAAGAAAGGTCAATGCTCGTAGGAGAGGTGACTCTCTCAGTTCTCTCACCAATTGCATTCTGCAACCCGGAACTGCGAACAAAGAGTGCCGACGAACGTGAGCATACCTTGGGAAGCTCAGCGATATAAGACTTAGCATTGATGGGCTAATACTGTATTAGAGATATGTTTCGTCTTTTTTTTCTAGGGAATCATATCGGAACATTCCCTCTTTAAATAAAGTAGGGTAATATTAAATATATATTCACGGGTAACTTGGTGTAGATAAGTTAGGCAAAGCGCAAGCAGGAACGGTCAGGTGCAAAATGTGGCAAGGGAAGCAAGACCTTGTGTTTTCTTTGTTTGGTAGTAATCGCATTAGGTAGTAAACGCTTATCTTTGTCGGGGCTATTTTAGGCTATGTATATGGGTAAGGCTATGTTTGCCACCAACCCGCAATAGTAGTAGCATTGTGAAACTCCAGGGCTCCCCTGTGACTCTGAGGCTCAGCTGTGCAACTCTAAAAGCTTTGCAGCTAAATTTACTTTTGGTGTTAATAGAACCTCTTAATGTTTATGAGTATGAGTTGAGAGACTTGAGAGTGATATTACTGAAACGAAGACTGATATTCAGAATTCTTCATCTACTTATAAAGATTTAAACGTGTTTAAACTCACCAAGAGCAAAGACATTGAGTATATTGCATGTGACATTCAATATATCTTTTAACAGAGGCAACAATAAATATAGTTTTTATATTGAGCCTTCATATTAAGGTAGTTTTCCTATTTATATAAAGCAGCAGGCGGTGAATAGATGTCGCACTAGTCGAACAGCTAAACGAAATTAGGTATAGGTATTATAACCGTTGTCTGGTGTCCACGCGTTCATCGCTCAGCGATGTTATTAGTTGTCAATAATTGGATCAACCTTGGGGCGGCAGTAACCCTTACCACGGGGGATGTTCGTGCCGCCATTCGTAATGTGATTGCATTTCCGAACGCAGCTCTCGGGCAGAACGCGCGTCGATCATTTGCCAGCCGATTTAAAAAAATATTTTAGGCGCGAATTTGTGAAAATTACGTGAAAAGACTAAAAAACTTTCGTTTGTTAACGTAACGTTTATCTCGAGACTCGAGCCATAATTAGTTTTTTTATTTGTGTGTGTTTCGTTGTTCATATTATGTTTGGAAGCAAAATTCAATGTAAAAAATGGGCAGACATGAGGAACAATACGTAAGTCTTATCTGTTTAAATATTAATTTATTTCAAGCAGAGAGATATGAAATTACACCAAGTTATGATCCTTCAATGAATTTCTCTAAAAATCTCTAATTTTAGAAAAAAATCTGGAATCGCTCTACAATATGTCTACACACATTATGCAGAAATTTAAATCGAATTATGTACATAACAGTTTGGTACAATAATTTTTCTTTTTAACAACATGTCCTCAAGTACCTTAAAAAATGGGTCCTAATATTGCACCACTTCTTTCATTGCTGTGCAATTTCCAACCGTATGACTCACCAATCTCACCAACCGCCGTATTTGTGCAAGTCCTTAATTACTATTATTAAAAATTTCTTTCAAGTGTGTGATTTGATTATAAACAAAGGATTCAGTACAACCAATAAACTATCAAGTAAATAATGAAGACCTGTGCGGCGCAAAGGCTACCATCCCAGACTGCCAATCAAGGCTCCCGGTTCGATTCCCGGTGTGGCAGAAATTTGTATGATGATTTACAATTTCTGTTTTTGTGTGGGTGTTTGTGTTAATATTTTTGTTTGTGTCCATGGACCCACGACACACACACAGGGTATCCTAGTGCGGGTATAAGTATGAGTGTGTTGCGTTATTTATTTATTATTTAATTGAACACAGAGAGTCGAAAAATAAATATTTCTTATTATTATTTTCGTAATCTGTAAATTCACCGTGTTCGCGTTCTTGCCTTTTTTGATTTTTTGTAAATGTTATTTTTACCAAATTTGATTCTAGCAAAGCTATGCAATGTGTATGAAGCAAAAGGCTGTTAGCATCTTATCCTACTTCCTACTAATATTATAAATGGGAAAGTAAGTTTGTTTGTTACTCTTTCACGCGAAAACTACTCAACCGATCATTATGAAACTTTGTACCTACATATATTCTTGGAGTTATCAGAAGTAAAATAGGATACTTTAAAAAAATGAACGCGGGTGAAACCGCGGGGCACAGCTAGTATTCTCATAAAAGTAAAGCAATATAGACCCCATTATTCCATTTTAATGTTAGCTTGGTATCTTCACGCGTCCCTAAGAAACGATTTTGATAGACAGACAGTCGCGAAAATGCAGATGGACGTACGCTCACTAATTGGCAATCACTTATTAGCTACAAAGGAATCCTGCTATGTACTTAAATTAACATGCACTAGGGTCATTGCATCAACTACAGAAGGTGTTAAATAAGCGCAATCAAAACATCTCAAAATAGCTTTCGAACGGTGTGACAGCCACCATAGAGATTAAATTCCGCCTACCATATAGCAAACATAGCCCACGCGTAAGGCTTAAGTTACGCGACAACTATTTATCAATAGGAAATAGTCTGTTACCTGCTTGGCCAGCGTTTATGTAAGCTTATGAATCCATACACGTTACACGTCACAATAAGCTAGTATGCTGTAATAAATATGGTTTATGACGGCAGTCAAGTTGAAGGAGAAGCCAGCCACTAGGTTGGTCAAGTGCGGATTGGTAGTTTACGCCCCTGAAAATTTTCTCTTTCAGTCATGCATGCAGCTTTCGGTGTTTATCTTCAAGTTAGAACAATTGATAAACACAAATTTTATAAGAAGCTAGCTCACTGCCCGCGACTTTGTTCGGTTTTCTTAGAAAACCCAAATTTAAGCAAGTAACTATAAACCTAAGGTATTTAAAAATAGTTTACATCCTATATAACATAGCAAGCCTTTTCGGCCATTATCCATCCATTGCCATAATCTTGCAAATGTAACACGAGAACTTTGTATATATAGATAAAAAATGCTTGAAGTTATACGAGTTATTTTTCTTTTATATTTATCAAAACGGAGCAGCAGATGAACGGATACTGCATGCTGTGTTGAAGTGTTGAGCCCATGAATATTGTGTGATATTCTATTATTATATTTATTATTGTGATGTCAAGCAAGCCTTGTCGGAGTTTGTATGCGACTGGACTGCCTCTCCGGAGCAGAGTTTACGGAACTGGTATTTTTTTGAGAACCGGGAATTTCGGTATTTTCGAGACTGGGATTTCCCAGTTCTAAACCCTACTCTGGACACTGTAGTTCGCATCATGTAGGTGCCCAAAACCAACACCATAACAATTATTCCGCCATTCCATGAAACGAACGCGATATCGAAGTTTTTTCGAATTTCGAAAACTTTTTTTCTTCGATAAGATAAAATACATAGTTGCTTGGAGCTAATATCCATTCTTACTTAGGTGGTATCAATATGTTTAAAAATAAGTCTAAGTTATTAAATGCGTATGAATATCTACATCTTTTTTTCCGTAGCCAGAGAAAATTTTTGGCTATAAGAATAGCGCCTAGTAAGTTTACAAAGCTAACCCAAGTACGGATTGGCGGACTTAACGCATTAAGTATTGATAAGATTCAAATAATTTTAAGGCATGCAGAAGGTTTTATTGCTACGTTTTACACAACTGTATAGAGCCAATAACTATTTTTTCACAACAATTTTTTCGTCAGTGCAACGAATCTGCATCGAATCCAGAACCTATAGGTACTACTATGTATTCTGTGCCGGAACCGAGGTTTCAATGAAGATGTTTACATTTTAGTCAATTTTCTTATGCATAGATGAACATGCATAGATGCACCTACGAGTATGTACTTATTTCAACAAACAAGGTTTAATTGTGGTACAAAGTCACATCGTAATTATAAAACTATATGCCTGCATTTAATATTATGCAATATTTCGCCTGTTTGCTCAAACTGTACGCCTTTCGCCCGCCCACGCCCCTGTGCGAAATACTCGGCAGTGACAGTTAATCGAAGAATGCTATGTATTATGTCGAATCTAAATGTTTTAGTTAGGTATATTTGTATACTTCTTGTTTTGTGTAATTGTGATGTTTTCAAGATATCATTACTCATTATAGCTTAATTACGTCAGGCGTTACTTTGCGGACCTCCATTCTTACAAAGTTGACCGCCTCGTGGTGGTACGTAATAAGTATATTGGTGTAAATTTCGAAAAGTTGCATGTGCATGTTTGTAATATGAGAGAGTGCTACTGAATGAGAGTTTACACCATCACATGTTTTGATTAAAGAAGTTCACACCTAACTTCGACATTATTTAAAGTTGCATGATTCAAATACCTAATAATTGTAAAGTCGCAACGTGTAGTCTGTTGCTTGCATACTGAGCTTGCATATTGAATTTCACCTGAACGGTGATTAGGTGCGCTCCGCACGCCCACGGTGCAGCGTAGGTACATTCATAACCACTCAGTAGAGATATTTTGTGTGCTACATATCTACACAATATCATAGATGCATCTTTCACCGGCCAACAGTAGAACTATTAAATATCGACATGTCTGCAAGCCTTTTTGCGTTTCACTACTAGGCTCAAGACCTTCCATATAGGCCTTGAGCTTATTCCACCACGTTTGACCACACCTCACCACCGCTCTTCACACCACCACGGGATGGTAGAGGTGGATCAACATAAATTGACTCCACCATACTGTATTATTAAGAGAATTAAGTGAAGCTATTGAGCTGCAAGTCTTTCAACATGTTTTGATGTTCCAACTCATAATTAATTACTTTATAAAGGTAGTAAAGGTAAAATTGCTTGTTTTTCTTAGGCACTAGGTATAAATATTTCTAAGACAAAATTACTTTGGCGCTGTAAGAAAAAATACCTTTTGTAGTCTTAAAAAATTTCTGGTTGTTGGAAAAAAAAACCTGCGACATTTCCACAGAACCTAAAATCTTACTTGATTTTGTTCAAGCAATGAATATGAAATGGATATTTGTTGGAGAAAAATTATAAAACGAGCACGAAAAAATAAAAATTAATGAACATGGAGACATAAAACTGATGGAATTGTAATGTAGTTCTCGAATATTGATTGTGTTCATTTATGTTTATGAAGCATTACTTTTTTAACACAATTTATAAGGAGGTACTACATGGCTGCAACTCCTTTTGCATCCCACTGCTGGGCACCGGTCTTAATAAATTATTGTCAACGTGTGGGAACTGTACGAAAAAGCGTGAACCCTATTTCGTACAGGTTACCATATTATTGCCAGCTTATGTTGTTTTTTTTTCTATGTATTATCTATTTTTCTTATTTTATAAGTTCCATGTTATCATTTAAGGGACTGTAAATTATAAAAGTTCAATACATTAACTGAAGTTTTCGATAAATCAGCAATACTTCCAAACACTGATCGATTAATTCTTGAAATGGACGTAACGTTTATATTTGTGAACTGATTTAAATAAAACAAACACTAAAAGTTAATCCAAAAAAATACTAATACATCGTTTTGGGGTCTATTATGCTAATAAATAGCCCTAGTGAAAAATTTTGTCAAATATCTTCAATGTACAGACACCGACTTGTTACAGATTTATTATAGTATAGATAGATAGATAGATAGATAGATAGATAGAAGACAGATAGAAGAAGATAGATAGATAGAAGATGAATGAAGGTTGATTTAATACTATGAACAAGCTTCCATCACAGATCAAATAAAAAAGTACTTCTATAAACTAATTTATCATTTTAATCTTGGTGCTATGACGTCATTGTGTAGTTAATTATGAACGTGCAAATATGAACAGTCAAAGAGCTCACCGAAATTACTGTTCCAATATTGTTTGTTAGCTTTGTTCATTGTCCGCTGTGAGTTGATCGATAAGTAAAGTGGTCGTGAAATTTGCCCTGGAAAAATTTCATAAGTCGGTCCGACGCAGGACATGCTGCTTACCTACTACTAATGTAAAATTAAATTTTGTACAATTTCTTTATAATGAAACATTTTCTTGCATTTCAATCATTCATCGCTACTAACTATAAAATTAAATATGTGTGAAATAATTTTCAAATTATCTAATCTGTTTGTTAAAAACATCCCATTTACACACTTACAAATTTAACGAAGAAAGATTGTGTTCACTACAATTTACGTCAAAACTTATTAATAGACCGGTACAAAAAAGCATAAAATACGGCATATGTAGAATTAAGTAAATTTTCAGCAGTTCTTGCATATTATCTAGAATCTCAAGCTGTGTAGTAATGACCGAGTGGTCCTTACTACACAGCTTGAGAGAAAGCGCAGTAGTGTCCGAGAGAGATTTGTTACATGCGTATTTATCGCTGCTTCGCGGTCATCGAAAATATTGTCATGTTTAGTTACGATGTTTTCCATCACTGTGCGTGTGCATGGCTGAGAGTTATAATCTCCAAGGCATGATGTCCACCAATCCGCACTTAGCTGGAGTGGTAGACTACTAGACCTACATCCCTGCTACTTCTGAGAGGATATAAAGTCTAGCAATAGGATAGAAAATTGATTTAAGATGTTTGTTTGTTTTATTTAGATCCCAAATAAAACAAACAAACATCTCGTAATAATGAACATTTTTAAATACTTCACAATATTTTTGTGAATTCGTAAGTATTAGTAAATAAGGCTGCTGTGAGTTTATTTCTCAGCTCAACCCAACACACCTCAAACGATGACCGCAAAAAGATTAACGTTCATAAAAATAATATTTGTATTCCCAAAGTCAATAGAATATTTAATTTTTTTATTTTTTACAATTATTGTTGTTTTTGTCTCCAGAGCTGCAGAATGCGGCCAGTCAGCCCGTTCATACGCGGGCAGCGAGGCGGGCGGGGCCGCAGCAGTTTTCGAGGAGGCGGCGAGGTTGCGCGGCGACGATGACGAGTTCGTGCTACCACACTTCCAACGTGTTGCCATCAGCGGGGAGGATACCTCAGGGGTATGTTGCCCTATAACCTAACTTTTCAGTACTATCCATACTCCATAGGAGTATAGATAGAATATAGCAGATCTCAGCAAGATCCTGTACGTCTACGAGCAGCATTGACAAGGGGCTTGTCCTTCTACTATAGTTTTAATGCATCATGAATGAGGAGAATACATCGGAGATATGTTTTGTACAACTGTTCTAATACAAGGTTTAAAACAGATTGTGCCAATCGAATCTTTATTACTCGGACAGTGAAGCTGATGGCGGTGTCATTCGTGGTAGTTCTCGGAGGTAACTCAAAGTACTATACTAATATGCTATCGAAATAGCTAAATGAAGATAATGCAGACTCGGCAAGTTAGGAAACTACCAGCGTCAGGTGATGAGGACAAACTGGACGTCTACCAAACTTCTAACCCGTTGCAATCAGCAGGGAATATATTTCAGGTGTATATTGCCGTACAAGTTTTTACTGTCAACCATGAGACAGACAGATCTCTGCAAGATAACCTTGTAAGGGCGGCATTGATAAAGCCCTTGGCGTCCTAGTACCATACCTTTAACGCAGCATAAATGAGGAGAATATATCGCAAGTATATTTTATCGTAACTATGCGACTACTGGTTTTGACCAATGCAATACAATGCCGTCAATCAAACCGTTTATATACGATTAGCTTCGCAAAAGTGGCGGAGTTGCTCGTGGCAGTTTCCGAGAATGTGACAAGATTGCGTGGACACGATGCCGTTGATAGAACGTGTCACTATCTGTGTGGAGGATATCTTCGGGGTAAGTCAGTGTACTATGCTAATATGCAATTGAAACAGCTGAATTCTAATAATGTAGAATCAGCACACTAATTTAACTTGCATGACAATTAATTGTTCAGTTCCAATTTGTCGCTTTTGTTTTTACTTTTATTTCCCGCGGATTAAGTGATTTACAGTCGCACTTTCACGATCTTGTTAGAACCTATTATGGTAACCTTACTTCCGTTCATGGTTACCATAAATACCTAAGATAATGTCATCCTAAAATAAATATCTAAGCACTAAGTAAATTGAATGGATTAGCTTAGCGACCTGCATACCGCCCGCCCCACTCCGTCACAGGTCACAGGTCACAGGGGATACATTGAATTCGTGTTCGTGCGACCATTAGGTAACTAGCCTCAATACAGTTACTAGGAATATAAATAATGGGCGGAGCATACAGGGTGGCATGAAAATAAAAGTTAGGGACCAAGGACAATTGACAGATGTTCTTAGTTCAACATTTTTATTCTTGTTACTTTACCTCTTCAGTCCTCCTCCTCTGTTTGCTAAGTGCTATACCTCAATGCTGAGCATAGTGACTTTGCTAAGGCTTATGTCTCTTCATTCGTCGTTGGTGGCTTGATGGATTGCCACGATAATAGGTATCTCCAGTTGATTAATATACTTGGTCGAGCAATAATTTTGGGTTGCGTCCATGTCGCGAGGACGCCTTCAATTTTACCATTAGTTTATGGTTTAAGACATTTATTTCTCAAAAGATTTTACATAAAAATCACTTGCAGAGAAATGCAACAATAACATAATTATTTCTTAGCCGATTAGCGTAGTAACTTATATTAATAACAAGGTGTAGGGTATATGTAAAAATATTTGTGTGAATGTCCAGAGCATGCATTGTAAAGAACTACTGACAGCGTATGAATAGATGTTTATTAAGGCCTATGCCATAGTGGGTGATAAAAATAGTACTGATTTGTAACATTTATTATTTATGTAAATATAATTTTATATGATAAAATAAACATAATTAAGTATAGAATTTGGCCATTATATATATATTATATACGTGTTTATATATATTGTTTATCCAAGTTATTGTTGCTCCTTCGCGCTCGCTATAAATATACTCATTATATTTCCTATTACAGGTACCACTAGAAGATTTACAACAGGCTTCGTCCTACCTGGTCCAGGCGCTGGAAATCCGCAAGCGATACATGGAGATGTCTAGCCAGAGCTTCGCCAACATCACGGCGAGGTTTGTCCGGAGCATGGACGCGGAAGCCACCGCTAACCACGTACCGAATACCAAAGCCACTAAGGACATAGCAGGTACGTATTATTATAGTATTCCTACACGATCAATATTTCGATAATAGACTTGAAGATGGCACCAGCCCTGATTTTTGGATTAATGTTCAGCGAAATTTGACTTTGGGTGCTCTTTTGCTCGTTTTTACAGTGATGATATGTATGAAGCCATGAAATAGTGTTAAAACAAGTAAAGGGCTAATTATTACCAATGGAAAGAAAGCTCCTACGCTCTTCTACCAGGTGGGCTTAGGACGTGAAGAAAACAGCGGAAGTCGCTAGATTCAGGCCGCAGGACTGGATGGAGCGGCATTCATTAGGGCATTGCTGGACGTATGGCCTACGTCTTCTTCTACGTCGTCGTCGTCTACGGCGTCGGCCTTCCAAAGGCGGATGAATAGATGATGTCGTTTTGCTTTGCTCTACATATTGCACGGCAAAATGGCGTTTAGACTGTACCTTATAAGATAATATAGTCGAAACGCCATTTTTTATTACATTTTATGTTTTTTTCTCTTAAGGGCCTCTTTCACCATCTACAAGTAAAGTGTTGATTTCTTACGTCCCAAGTAAAGTTAATTGGAAAGTAAAAGCTATGAATAGGGGTCAGTTATTTAGGTATATGATTAGTGCTACTCGAACATCGTGAAATTGAAATTGAAGTTACGGTTGACTTTAACCGAGAATTAGCGTACTTGTCACTTTACTTGAAGGTGGTGAATTGGCCCTAAATATTATAAACACTTGATTATGGCATCAAATATCACATACCCAGTCAGTCTATATCTTATCATAACATATTTATTTTCTCAGACCACATAGTCCATCCACCCTTCCGAGACAAGGACCCCTGGGAGGGACCAACACCGGATTCCAAGGGCTACACCATAAGAGCGGACCATGGAGTCTTCAATCTGTACCGCAAGACTGAAGATGGTTCCGAGGAGAGAGTGCCGTATCAGTTCATCACCCTCGCGCAGTACATCCAGGACAAGAACACCATGTGCAGCATGATTGCTGACGGACCTCTGTGAGTAATTTATGTAAAGTACTATAGATATATTTGCGTAGCGAAGAAAATATTCTAAATCTATGTTCGTACTAAGAATCCGAGTAGGTCTTATCTTCACCATGTTATGTTCGATAACATTTCACTACCTTTTTATAGACAACAAATCACGAACAGTCAGAATTGTCGTCTATATTTAAATACTTGCATTTCATTAATGTATTGGATAAATTTTTCCAGTGTTCTATTTAGCTTTCATATAGACCTGCATATTTCTCAGATTGTTAGCTTTTTATTAATATTAGATTTTGTAAGACTTGCAATATTATAGAATGAACTAACCTTAGAGCATCACAGGTACTGACAGGTATGACATCAGTACCTTTGATGCTTTAAGGAACTAGCTGATCCCGCGAACTCCGTACCGCCTACTAATATGGCTAATAAAAAATAGGGGATGATGGTAGAAGATAGAAAATTAAGGATTGTATGTATTTTTAATGCCACATCATAAAAAATCTTTCCAGAAAATAAAAAAACATTTTTTGGGGTGGGCCACCCTTATCACTTAGGGGGATGAAAAGTAGATACGTAACAACCTATTCTCAGACCTTATTTTTTTTGGTATCGGGTAAACCTTCAAAAGGTACCCGGCACCTTGGGAGAGAATACCGGGTTATGTGGGATTTGACCGCACTAAAACCCCCTCGATGGCCTGCCTCTGCGCTTGGGGAGGACTCCGGGATCTGCAGTGGAACGCACCGGTGACATCCACGCGCGGCGCCCAGAATGGGCCCATCTTCGGGAGAGCAGATGTTCTCTCCTGCTGCACCTGCACCTTCAGGTGTTCACGGCGGCATGCGGCCACGCAAACGCCGCCGTCCTTCCCGGGGCTGCTGGCTGGACGGGTCGAGCTCCCACTGTCACCGTCCGCAACCCCGGAAGCCCCCTTTTACTCACCTCTTACGATTAGGATACCGTAGCTCTATTCTTAATCCCGACGCTACAGGGACATAGGACATATAGTCCATAGGGGCGAATTTTATGTTCGCACTTGGTAGGTCTGAGACAAGTGCGAACATAAAATTTCATCAAAATGTTTCAAATCAAACGTGAAACGAATTTTTTATATACATATAAGTATAGAGATGTATTACTACGTGCTGTCCTGTTTCTTTTTGTGTTAAGTTTTTGTTTTTGGGAGCTGGGAGCAATATTTACTTAAAAATCACGATAAACTAATTGTATGTTGCAGGAAATCCTTCTGTTACCGGCGGCTCAGCTATCTATCTTCAAAGTTCCAGCTGCACGTCCTGTTGAACGAGCTACGAGAGTTAGCTTCACAGAAAGCCGTTCCGCATAGGGACTTCTACAACATACGGTAAGACGTGTATTGGAATTTTATTACTTTCAATGCTTCTTCTTAATACTTCTTTTTTTGGAAAATAAATTTGATACTAAAATTTTGTTTCTTTTAGGAAAGTGGACACTCACATTCACGCCGCGTCTTGCATGAACCAAAAGCATCTGCTGCGATTCATCAAGAAGACTCTAAAGAATCATGCTGATGAGGTAATTATTTGGTTTTTTACAACAAAAAATATCAAACGTAAGTTTTCAAGCAGGTGGAATTTATTTTCTTATTAGTTTGGTTTCTTTACAAAATTTAGGGTCAGTCCTGGAAATATTAATGCATTTTTTTGTTTTATCTTTATATGGTACTTTGTCCATGGCATTACTGCTTCGCACTACCAGTACAAACTCATTATCTACATTGGCACTACCACCAATCCGCATTTGAGTAGGATGGTGGAGTAAGCTCTAGGCCTCCTTATCATAAGGAGAGACCCGTGCTTTAAATAATTTTCTTTACTTATATTCAAACATTGCAAAACATTGAGCATATTGTCTTGTTTTTGTTCCTACTACTAACTTGTTTCTCGTCACTCATTCGTTAAATTTTCTTAGGTGGTGACCCTGCACAAAGGGACGCCGATGACGCTGAAGGCAGTGTTCCAGTCCATGAACCTCAGCACGTACGACCTCACTGTCGACATGCTCGACGTGCACGCGGTAGGTTAACGACTAATCCTAAAATGTTCCCAAGGGAATTTTTTCAGCTAATGGCATTACTGTACTTTAGTCTATTACAAATTATGAGACTTTTCAGTTCTGTAAATAGGAAGGAAAGCTTCAATACAATTTAAATAGTATCGGTAAAGTGATATAGAGATACTGTTATGCTATCTCCCGCAATTTGTCAAGAGATGGCACCACGAGTATTCTGAATCACGCTATATAAATTTTCTAAAATATTTCTTCCAAACGAGTCTAGTCCACACGCATTATCTCTCTGCCTGGTGGGAGATTACCGTTTTTCCAAACTGTAAGAAAATACATGGAATACAACTTAGATGCTAGCCCAAAGGAAAGTGATAGAAGTAAATTCAATTTATTATAAAAAGTAAATTCAATGTTTGATAGAATTAGAACGATAGTCACAAGCAACAATTTAAAGCAGAAAGAAGGAAATATCGAGAGACAACGAGAAAAAGCGATGAAATGAAATGAAATGAAATATTCTTTATTCACTGTACGGTTCCTTTACAAACTCTTAGTGAACGTTATTTTTTTTTGTTCTGTCTGCTCTGGGTGCGCTTAGGCAATACTGAGCTGAAGAAAAGAGCAGACGGAGAAAAACTTCAGCCCTGTTTTAAAATATGGGGTATACAATAGCTAGCTTTCTTACAGAGTAGCTATGGGCCGATAACGAACATCCGTGACAGCTACCGCATGTGTCAATGTCGTCCCACAGCCATCTGCTAACATAGGCAGTTTAATTCATTTAAGTCTATTACATCAGTTATAGAAACAGCCTTGTGGGACTACAGCTCAATCCCAAGCTTTTTTATCAATTAAATAGTCCTTAAGATCGTAATAAGCCTTGCGGCACAGGACTTGTTTAACTTTTTTTTTTAATCTGTGAAAAGGAAGGGATTGAACATTTTCCGGGATTTTATTGTATATTCTGATCGACATCCCGATAAAAGAGTGGCTCTTTTTGCGGAGCCTACACTTGGGGAATGCAAGTTTGTGGCCATTCCTTGTCGAAACACAGTTCGAACTATGTAGATCCAAAAAGGTCATAAATTCGTGTTTGTTTTTACGAACATACATTATATTTTCATAAATATATTGCGATGCAAATGTTAGTATATTAGTCTCCTTAAATTTTTCTCTCAGAGATTCTCTAGAATTTAATTTATAGATTGCGCGAATAGCCCTCTTCTGCAAAATAAATATTGTGTCGATATTAGCAGCATCTCCCCACAGTAAAATACCATACGACATTATGCTATGGAAATAACTAAAATAGCCAGTCTGGCTGTATCGACATCTGTAAGTGATCTTATTTTTTTAATTGCAAAGACGGCAGAACTTAGTCTATTCGCTAACCGAGAGATATGGGGTCCCCATTGAAGCCTAGAATCAACAGTTAATCCAAGAAATACAGCTTCATCAACAAAGCTCATTTCCTCGCCATTCAATTGTGGATTTACAATATTTTCTTTAACATTAGGTGGTGAAAACTTAATACAATTGGTCTTTTTGTTATTCAGTAGTAAGTTATTTACATTAAACCAATTTACCACCTCAGAGAGAGCATTGTTCAATGAAGAAGCAGAAAAGTTAAGAAATTTAAATTGGAACAAACGTTAATAAAAAGAAATGATCTTTTAGGCTTTCCTGTGTTTTCCACGTGTCATTAATAGAGGCAATTGAACAATCCCAAAACCATGTAATGCTTTGTAGGACCGCAATACGTTCCACCGGTTCGACAAGTTCAACGCGAAATACAACCCCATCGGCGAGTCGCGTCTTCGGGAGGTGTTCCTCAAGACCGACAACTACATGAACGGCAAGTACTTCGCTAGGATCATTAAGGTATGTTACTTCTTCTACTTGCTCTGTAAGTACTTATCTTATGTTATCGATCGTTTTAGCTGTTCTTGGCGAGATGAGAGTTTTTATTTAATTTAAATAAAGTAGTGGACAAAGATGCAAACTGTGATGTCGTGTAGTCGCTGCTATCTATGAACCGAAAACCTCAAACAAGACCTAAGTGAGGTATGGCAGTTGCGTTACAACATTAGTTGATGGCTGATGGTGACTTCATATCTCTCTGACTGGTAAGTGTTCCTGCCTGACAGCACATGCAGTTTACAGAAATTGAAATTGGACATGCCTTTGATAGCGTATACTAATAATATTAAGTATAAAGTATAATAATAATATTAATATTAGTATTAAAATTAATTAATAAAAAAATTAAAATAAAAAATTATAATTATTATTAAAAAACGCTACGCGTTACTACGCTAAAAAATAACTTAAGCTCCCTGGATTGAAAGTTGATATCTGCACATCTTAACTATCAGTGCTATTTAATTTTAGATCGGCACAATTTTACTATCTTCTAATATATTTTCATATTGTCGCAGGAAGTAGCATCCGATCTAGAAGAGAGCAAGTACCAAAATGCAGAGCTCCGACTCTCCATCTACGGCAAGAGTGCCACAGAATGGGCCAAGCTGGCCAAGTGGGCCATCCAGTACGACGTCCACTCCGACAACGTGCGCTGGCTCATACAAATCCCTAGGCTTTAGTACGTGTTCATTTTATACATTTGCTAAATCTGTTTACATATTTAAATTAAAAAAAATGTGCTCACTGTTTCATAGAGTTTCAAAATCGAGTAGAGAGAGTGTGTGTAAGAACTTTAAAAGTAAAATACTGACAGTGTGCTTTAAGATTATAATATATTTTTCTCATAAATTACACTACCTTTACACTACCTTTTTAAATCTAAACACGTAGATGTCGATACTAACTTATTGATTTTTTGGATTTTTTAATATTAAAATTAATTGCTTTGTTTGCATTGTTTTTGAGATTGGGTACATACTCATAATGCCGCGTTTTCTTTCAGTGACATCTTCAAATCCAACAAGATAATGAACAACTTCCAGGAGTTTCTCAGCAACATCTTCCAGCCGCTGTTCGAGGTCACTAATGACCCTAACAGCAATATTGAGTTGCACAAGTTCCTTACTGTAAGTATAAGCAGGCATTTTCTATTATTCTGTAAAGATTCAGACACTGATGTAATATACTTACATAGTGAATAATATCGTACCTAACATTGAACCTTGTGGTACAACGATATTTTACGAATTTAATATTATCCCCCTAATAAATATTTTCCGAAATCAACTACTTAGTTACAGAAAGTTTGTCAAATTATTATAAGAGTAATTCAGAATACATAAGTTTAAATATTTCACCATAAAAAATCAAGTTAACCCGATCAAAGCCTTAGAGGAGGATCGAGAAATTATTTGTGGATTGCGTATTTTGGACACATTTTGTTATTTGTTACTAATATATTGTTACGCGCTATGGGTAATAAAAATGCCGTTTGAACGTAGAAGACGTTTATTGTCAGCTTCCACAAATATCTACTTAACAGAGTCCAAATCACAATGCACAATCACTATAGTCCAAAAGTTATTAGTCAGTCAATATTATTGATTACCTTTTACGGTTTTAGTACGGGTATCTATATAGATACCCGTTCTAAAAGTATAGATATACTACTATAAGAGTATCGATGACAGTGCTAACCTTTATTCAACCAATACTTGTGTTTTGTATTCGAGGATGGAAAAATCGGCCCTTATTGTTTAATAGAAGTTCGAAGTGGTATATAGTAAGAGGGAAGCCCGCACTAGTTGTATGACGGCCTTTTGCGCGTGGTGACCATCAATCTCCCTCGGCTTTATTTGAATCAAGCTTACTTGTTGCATCATGTTGGTATTATAGCAAGTTTTGCTGCGTGGTTGACTCCATTAAATAGCAAATATGTTTCGTATCCAGCACGTGGTAGGGTTCGACAGCGTGGACGACGAGTCGAAGCCGGAGAACCCGATGCTGGACGCGGACGTGCGCACGCCGGCGCAGTGGGACGACGACGAGAACCCGCCCTACGCCTACTACCTCTACTACATGTACGCCAACATCACCGTGCTCAACCACTTCCGCAAGTGAGTCACTCTTACATTGTTCACATAATAATATGACACGCTTCATATATCTGTACATTTTATGTTACTGTCGCGACCTTCTGCAACTCATCAAGAGATGGCGCTACACGTATCTTGAATCACGCTATCGAAATTTTCTGAACACCTCACCTGACGAGAAATCTTTCAAATTATATTTATCAGATATTTAAAGCAGGTCCAAAAAGTACCAGAAAAAAAAGAAAAACAAAACATTATTAATGGCGGTTTTAATTTACCTCAGATTTCCTTGGTGTCAGAATAACGTAGTTTAAGGTCGGCTTTGTGAAGTTAACGTGTATAAAGTTTACCGCGTTTCATGGCAAGGCAGGCAAAATATAGGTTAAGTATGCCTCGCCTCAAGACAATACAGGCTTCAAGATTTAAAAATCTTATGCTATGCCTCATACATTCAATACGTATTCAGTTTGCCTCAATTCAAGTCAAGGCAAGCTTAATGAAGTTATTTACTATAGTACTGTGTGCCTCGACTTAAGGACATCCTCGCGAAGGTAACATTTTAAGAAGGTTGCCTCGGGTAAAGTTAAAACATAAAAATGTAGTTTATGAGTATTTTATCACAGACTTATAACTTATGTCAAACAATATGATAACTTTAGTATAAACCGCAATTTCCCAAATTCGTAAATAAAAAAACATATTACAAGTTTTAAATTAATACAATATCATGACTTAATATTGCTATGGGGGAGATTATAAATAAAATAAATATTTAACTTCAAGTTATCTTTATTTTTTTTATCAGGGAACAAGGTCTAAACACGTTTGTACTTCGACCTCACTGCGGAGAAGCGGGCCCCGTACAGCATCTGGTGTGCGGCTTCATGCTTGCTGAGAACATCTCCCACGGGTTGCTGCTCAGGAAGGTGAGATTATTTTTATTATGTTTTATTTTGTAAAATTTGCTCACTCAACCACAGTGCAACTTAATTTATATATTTTTTAAAAATCATGTTTTAATGAAGGCAATTATAATTTATAATTTTACTTGTAACTTCAGACAACAGTATTTAACTAACTAACTATAAGTTATCAGAATCTTTTAGCAACTGACCACATCCTGTGAATCGCTTCTGAATCCGGATCTGATCTTAGTGTTTAAATCTTTCTATCAAAAGACCTTTTTCTGTTAGTATTTTAAATTAAAATATTTGTTTATTTAATTAATGTTTATTTAATTGTTATTGTAAGTTTGGGCCTCTGCCGTGAGACTGTTTAGATTTATTCAATTTCGTGAACTCTAAAATATTAATGTTGGCTAGGCACTTTTCCAGCCTTGTGGTCTTTTTGGCCTACATCCTTTTTAATTTGGAAAGGAAGTCTGTGTCTTCTTTTATTAATGCACTGCCATTAGAAAAAGAAGCCGTTGTTGATAATTAATATTGAACACAGACAGTTTGCTTATGCAGGCTCATTAATGGCTGAAATCGAAATTAATTCTCTGTTACAGGTGCCAGTCCTTCAATACTTGTACTACCTGGCGCAGATCTCGATCGCGATGTCCCCACTCAGCAACAACTCGCTGTTCCTCAACTACCACCGCAACCCGCTGCCCGAGTTCCTCGCCAGGGGGCTCTGCATCACGCTGTCCACCGACGACCCTCTGCAGTTCCACTTCACCAAGGTATCATTTGATTTTAAAGTACTAACCAACAGATAGTTAACTGTGAGGCTTTCCATCCATCCATCAGCCTTTAAGAGTCTTCTGCTGGAAAAAGACCTCCTCTAATGTTCACCGATCCGTCCGGTTCTAAGACCTGTGAATCCAGCGGCTTCCCGCTGTTTTCTTCAGGTCATCAGATTACCTGGTTGGAGGGCGGCCTGTGCCACTTTTGCTGAGACATGTGGCTTGTGGCTTTAGCGGACTTGAAACACTTAAAATGCAACGATGATCGATACTTGTTAGAGCTACGTGCAAACATTTAAATACTAATGCGGCCCGACAGACTGTTAAACTCCCGCACAAGGATTGACCTTATACTCATACTCGTGGGCTACAACTCTTCAGCTCTTCATAACTGCAGTACTTCATAGACCTGATATGTTTTTTAGCTTTTGATAATTTTAACTATTGATACTTCATTCGGTTAATATGCTTAATCAAAATGAAGTCAGTCGCTTCAGTAAAACATGCCGGTTACTTTTGCGGCTAATGTAGTTTCGGCCTATGGAAAAGTATCGCAGATTTTTGCATTTTAAGTCAACACTACACAAAAACTGAAACGACTTCATTATGATATCCAGGAACCGCTGATGGAAGAGTACAGCATCGCAGCGCAAGTATGGAAGTTGAGCTCGTGCGACATGTGCGAACTGGCGCGGAACTCCGTGCTCATGTCCGGTTTTCCGCATGAGGTAGGTTACACTTTATTTTACACACAACTTGGAACCTGACTCTTGCCTGGTGTTGCGTACGCTTACTCGGAAGGCCTTAAGTGCCTTATGTAAGTTAGCACCTTTCCACTGAAACATGGAATGAAACAGCAAAATGGGGGTCGAGGTGGTACATAATGGGTTGAACCATAAAAGTTTCACAACTTATAAAACTGGCACTGGTACTGGCAGTGTATATTTTTAGCCTTTATTTCACCCTTATGTGTTTAGTAAATTAGATATTTAAGTAAAATATTTGATTAAATGAAAATACCTTTGTATCAGATGAAGCAGTACTGGCTGGGCCCCAACTACCAGAAGGAGGGCGTGGCGGGCAACGACATCACGCGCACCAACGTGCCCGACATCCGCGTGTCCTTCCGCCACGAGACGCTGCTCGACGAGCTCACCAACATCTTCAAGGTGACTATATTACTTCATTGATCATCGACTCGAGCTCCTTTATGAGTCGAGCTGCAAAAACACTAAACTCTCAGCACCACTCTTTTTAATGCTACCTGTTACATAAATATTAATAAACAGTGTAGCTATGGGAAATTCTAAATTGAAATCATTGTATTTTCCGGCTGACATTACCTTAAAAATATTATTTTAAATTTCTATATTTCATGGCTCAACACATATGTCCCAAGCATAAAAAATCACATGATACAATTCCGAAATAAAGACTTTATCTTTGGCTGCAACCCTTTTTGCGTCCCACTGCTGGGCACGGGTCTCTCCCCCTTATTGGGGAGGAGACTTTATCTTTATTTACACAAAAACCCTACTTTTCAATGGTCATTCTATTCACGCTCACATTCTATAGGTACTCAAGAAAATCACAAAAAACGCACGGTTCGGTAACTTTGTGCTGAATTTATTGACGACCACAATTTAGCTGAAGCACAAATTTATATATCAATTATATATCAACTTTCATTTTAATGATACTTAAAACATGAATTTGATTGTTGTACTGAATTAAATTTATGCAACAATAAAACCGTATGTAACGGATATACTTGGTTCTTCGGAATGAAAACGTGAGATTTGTGGTAGAAATTTATTAAGAATAAAACTAGAATCGAAAACAGGTAAAAAACATGTACAAGCTACGAACGACTAAACAAAAGACTCAGACAACGTCACCATAGAAAAACTTAAAACCGAAAAGTTTATACATAATTTAATGTGTCGCCTACATTCCCCACCCTAGTGTTGCCCTGGCAACACTCATCAGCCACTGGTATTCTGGCGACACGAGTAGCCGATCGCTTAAGTATCCCGGATGCCGTGCGCACTGCAACAACCCGCACCCGTCCATCTTTTCCGGGAAATGTAGCTTCGACGATTCCACGAGGCCAAACACCGCGAGGAGCCTCTGGGTCGGCAATGAAGACTAAATCACCCACAGCTAAGGGCCGCTGCTGTTCGATTGGCCACTTTTTACGAGGCAGCATATCTGGCAAAATCTCTACTACCCATCGTCTCCAATACATATCTGCCAATGCTTGGGATATACGCCATTGCTTCCGCAGGTAAAAATCAGTGCTGTTGAAAATTCCCAGTACAGGCAGATTTGAAGATGTTCCTAACAAAAAATGATTGGGCGTCAGAGCTTCTTTGCTACCAGCCTCAACTGACACGTGACCTAGTGGCCTGCTGTTCACTATATTTTCGACTTCAGCAAGCAAAGTAAGTAAAACTTCATCACGTGGCGCCCTTTCCTTCAAAACCGTCTTCAGTGTCGTCTTGACGCTTCTAATTAAGCGTTCCCACGCCCCACCCCAATGTGGACTTACAGGAGGAATAAACGTCCATTGAGTGCCATAATTACTGGCCGTAGTTTTAAGTTTTTCCTCATCTAGCTCCTGTATGGACTTCCTTATTTCGGCATCAGCACCTCGTAAATTGGTTCCGTTATCAGAGTACAGATAACCAGGCCAGCCTCGTCTGGACGACATTCTGCGAAGCGCCATCAGTAAGGAGTCGGTTGTTAGAGAGTGCACTACTTCCACATGCACTGCTCTCACTGTGAGACAAGTAAATAGGACACCATACCTCTTTTGTCGATGCCTGGCAACGGTCACTTCCATTGGTCCAAACAGGTCAACACCACAATGTGTAAATGGCCTCTGGTGATGAGCCACCCTCCCAGCAGGTAAGTTACCCATTCTGGGTACCTCAGGTTTTACTTTTCTAATTTTACACAACATACACGTGGAAATAATATACTTTACTGTAGGTCTTAATTTTATTAACCAATATTTTTGTTTCAGTTCATTTACAACTAATTCTTGGCTTCCGTGACCTGCCCTCGCATGGTAATGTTGAACAATTAACCTAGCAATGTAGTTTTTTCCATCTAGTATTACAGGTTGTTTCAGGTCGAGAGGCACGGCAGCGGCGACGTCGATACAGCCACCAACGCGGAGCAACCCATGTTCATCCAGGAACGGTGATAAGGTAAGTAACCTACTATTTTTCTTTACTTGTTTATATTTTGTTACTTCTTTTATATCTTCACCAAAAGATTGACACTGTGAGTACTGTATGAGAAGGTGTTCTGCCCGAGTCAGTAAAGCACATTCGCTAGTAAGTACATGTCTGCATTTATCTATAAACTTTAACACTGCAGCAGTACTTTTTAACAGGCGTAACCACGATGAAAATCTACTAGGATCAGGTATAGGTAAGTTGTCACTCACCGTTTGTAATTTGTATAGATGTACATACAGCATTACAACTCACAGTCCCAGGTTCTCCATGCATCACATCAAGTGGCCACAACGTTTCCTCTCAATAAAGAAACTCCGGTCCGCTAAACCATTCCTTTTGGAAGACTGTAGCATCGTACGACTCCCTGGTCGCAATGTCTGAAACATTTAAACAAGTAGGTATGTATCTCCATTCATTTGATTTTGTTAATTCATCGATTTCACCTAACCGATTTGCGACAAATACTTCATAGTTTCTATTAACATCGCGTATCCACTGTATTACTGTTGTAGAATCACACCAAAATATACGACGCGTAGTTTTTATTCTATGCTCCGTTTGTATAGTATTCGCCAGTCTAGCAGCCATCAGAGCTGCCTGTAACTCTAATCTAGGTATTGTTGTGGGCTTTACTGGTGCTACGCGGCATTTACTTGACACAAATGCAACATTTATTTGGCCGTCCGCTATCCAACGCCAGTAAGCAACAGCGCACATAGCCTGTGACGACGCATCACTGAATAGATGCAGCTCTAAATTGTAATAACTCGTGTCGCATTGCGTTTGTGCACGAGCAGGTAGGCATTGAGCCGCCCGCGCTCCAGTGCTTTGGTAACATCTTGGCAAGCGTATGTCACCGATAGATTTTAAAATATTTAACCATTTCAACCATTTTTCGTACAATTCGTCATTCAAAACCTCGTCCCAACCTATATTGAATTTCCATGTTTGTTGCAATATTATTTTTCCATTGATTGTAAATGGCGACAAAAATCCGTACACATCAAATATTGACATAATTACTCGCAATGCTTTTCTTTTAGTAGGTCGCTTTCCCTCTAAGATCTCCGAAGAGATTCGTTTGAACGACACATCAAAACCTAGGGTGTCATCGACAAGGTACCATATAAGTCCTAGGGCCCGTTCACCATCATGTTGTTGACCTATTTTCAATTTAAAAGCATTCGTGGCGAGCAATTCTTTTGAAAAGCTATCTAATACTTTAGTGCTGTTACTCAGCCAGTTACATACTAAGAAGCCACCCTTGCTATGAATGTCACTAATATTTTTTGCTAACCGAATGCAAGACGCCTCGTCAGGCTGACTATCAATGTAATCATCCATGTAATGTTGCTTACTTATCGCTTCTACGGCTGCAGGCATATCTGAACTAAAACAATCCGCGTTTTTGTTTCTTATGAATTGAGCGATAAATGGAGAACAGTTTGCACCGAATATTAACGATGTCATTTTATATGTACTTACAGGACAATTCACATCATTTCGCCATAAAAATCTAAGCGCGTCTTGATCCTCAGGCAATATTTTTATTCTTAAAAACATATCTTTTATGTCTCCTGCGACAGCAACCTTATATTCCCGAAACTTTAACATTATACCATACAATGAAGTAAGCAGGTCTGGACCTTTAAGTAAATAATCATTTAAAGACAAATCTTTCGTTTTAGCAGCCGCGTCAAATACAAGACGAAGCTTCTTTTTGTTTGGATTGTCCACTGCAAAATGAGGTAAGTACCATCTTTTATTTGTGTTTCCGTCTGTTGCTTTTTCAGCGAAGTTGTTTTCAAACAGATGGTCAATTCGCTCTCTATACCTACTTGCGCATTCACTATTCAACCTCATTTTTCTTTCCACACCTTTAAACCTAGTTAGTGCATTCGGCATGGAATCGTGCATCTTGCAGTTAGGATCACGCCAGGGCAGACCAACGTGCCATCTACCATCGATTAAACAAGCAGTTTTCTCCAAATGTTCTATAGCCTTTACATCTTCGAAGTTTTGGCGAGGCCTACTTGATATACCCATCGACTCAATAGTAAATGACTCGCGTACCTGATCGTGTAGCTCCTGCAGCATGCGTCGTTCCTCATCCTGGGCTACCTTCGCCATCACGAGTGCGGTATGCTGCAGAGGCACTGACGTCACCGGCAATCTTCCATGGATACACCAACCAAGTGGGGTAAGTGTTGCACAGGGTTCGTTTACTTTACCTATCCTGTACTTAAGTGGAATTAACAAATGATAATTATCTTGCCCAATAAGTAATTCAGGTTTAACATTTTCATTACAAAAATCTAACTTCAAATTCTTTAAATGACTATAAATGTCACAATTTACAGCACATAGACTTTGACTTGGCAAATTAAGTTCCTTAACACTACGAGCATAAAGTTCATATTCGCTACCCTTGCAGGTTGACATCTGAAGCCGTACTACATCGGTATCACAAACTATTGCATCTTTGTCCCATGCACCACAAACGCGCAATGTATCTCGTCGGCCGCGCAGACCTAACCGTAACGTCAGATCGGCACTGACAAGAGTGACGGTGGACCCGTCATCGAGTAATGCGTAGGTACTAATAGTTCCGTTAGGTCCGTGAAGGTAAACGCGCACTATTTTCAATAATACTTTACAACTTGTCTCTGAATTTATGTTTACACTTTCAGGTGGAGGAGGTTCAGGCAGGACTGGAACATTGCACACCTCACGTTCAACAGATTCTCGTTGATTCGCATTGCGCTCAGAAATATCATTACTTCTACTATAATTGTAATGCAGCAAGCGATGATGTTGTAGTCCGCAGTTATCCACATCGCAAACAGCAGCCACGCAGGTATCCCTGCCGTGCGTCGATAGTAAACATTTGTAACAGAGTCTATTCTTCTTAACATATACCCATCTATCTTTACGTAATGATTTTTTTTAAACTTTTTGCAATCAGTAAGCTTGTGACTTGATATATGGCAGTACCGACATAATTTCTTATCTGTATTTTCCTCCTTATTTATTAATACCGAATGTAAGCGAGTGGATTCTGAACATTTTCTTTTGTGTATGTCAAACATGTTATTGTGTGTGTTCATTAAAGCCAAAGAACTAATTTTCACAGCTTCTTCGTGCAAAAACTGAGCTAATATTTGCAGTGTAGGTCTCTTACCTTGTGTGATGAGTGGCTGACAGTAGTCGGCCCACTTCGATAGTAGGACTGTAGGTAATTTAGTTAACACATTTGTTATCAAATTAGTGGCGACTAAGTACTCATCTCGACCTATCACACTCACTGCAGCTACGTAGTTCCGAATTTTCACGGAGAATGACACGATGTCTTTGAAGTAATCATGCGACACTGGATGTAGCTTTTTGATGTCCAACATTATCTTTGACAATATGACGTCTGGGTTACCAAATTGAAGTTCCAGGGTCTCCATCACCATTTCGGGTGTTGTAGCACTTATCAATAAGGCTGACACAGCTTCTCTTGCTGGACCACGGAGACACTTTCGTAGACGCCAAAGGTTTTCTTTTGGGCTAAAGCTACATACTTCTGAGGACTCTTCGTACGCTTGTTTAAATTGCAGCCACTCCATTGGGTCCCCTGCGAATGAAGGTAAGTCGCTTGGGGTGCATATGCGGCTTAGCAAGCGTGCGTTAGGTCCGTTATTCGTGGAAGCAGTAGTAAGGTCCTTAAGTGCACTAGCCAGTATACGAACTGTTTCACCTTCGGTGCCGCGATTATTATCCAGCGGCAGACACGGCGCGCCCGAAGTCTGACCATAATCGGGGGCGGGCTGTGTAGTCAGCTCTTGGTGGCTACGATCCAACCATTTATGCACTTCACTGTCAGTACGCTTGCCTGATTTTATACTGCATCCCTCGTCCAAAAAGACAAGTTCCACGGCAAGCCTTTTATCTATAAGTTCCATCTCGATTCGAGCTTTAGCTTCGGCTGCTTCCAATTCCAGTTTAGCCCTTTGTGCTGCTACAGATGAAGACGACATCGTTTTATTGGATTTCGCCTTTACAGATAGATGACAAGAAGCCCTTGGTGACAGCGGAACCGTTTTAAATTTCGGATCGCCGTCTATAAATATTTCACGAATATTTTTCATCTTCTCATCACTTTTCTGCCCTTTCAGTTCTGTATTTAGCTCTAAACTTTTATTTGGAAGCTGTTCCATCTGGTTCTCTACCTCATTTTGTTCACGTTCTCGCCGAAGAAATCCCCTTGTTTTCACCATAGTACGCGGCGTGTGTAACATTATAATTATCCGGCGCTCGAAGACCACTTTGTAACGGATATACTTGGTTCTTCGGAATGAAAACGTGAGATTTGTGGTAGAAATTTATTAAGAATAAAACTAGAATCGAAAACAGGTAAAAAACATGTACAAGCTACGAACGACTAAACAAAAGACTCAGACAACGTCACCATAGAAAAACTTAAAACCGAAAAGTTTATACATAATTTAATGTGTCGCCTACACCGTAGGTAGACATAGTTTTCACAGTGGAACACAGAATCGTTGATAAAATTACCTAAAGTTATCAAAGAACATGTAACATAGAATAATATTGCATTTAAGAATTTCAAAATATCAAAAACATAATTTACTTTTATACCACTTTTGTAATTTTGTGTGATTGGTTTTGTTAACCTTGTATAATATTTGCTTTGCTACGTTTTTGTTTTGTTTAAGTGTGTTTCGTATTTTGTCCCTTAATTTGTAATTCATTGTACTCTCCTCTGTCTGTCTCAAAATCATTAATAACAATAGGGTTTTACATTTTGCTTTAATTGGTTCCATAAAATATCCCATTACACAGTTAAATAAAACTATAATCTTAAAACTATTAAACGGTTTTAAATTTTGTTATTAATTACCTCATAAAATAACCCTTAAATAATAATTTCAGGAAGGAATGTCGACCCGCATGTTTCATTGACATGCATGAACGTTCACGACAAAATCAGTGGATACGTCGATACTTAAATATTTAATACTTTAACGCATTATTAATAATTTTATTATATTAATCAATTATAATCATGAGTTACTCGTTTTATATGTAATATTGTTGTCTCGCCTATACAGGGCCCGACAGGGTGGGCCCTAAGCCCCAATAATTAGATGTTATAAATGTTATTAAAATTATATCAAGCCCAATGTATAATAAGTGCTATTTATCGGTAGAAGTTTTGGCAAAAAAGAATCAGAAGAAATAAAATTTAATAGAGCTACAATTAAATTTAATATTTTACTTCATATTTTTAAACATTGATGCACCTAAAATTTCTAACGATAATTTGACACAAATTTTACAGCGGGTTCTTAAATATTTATAAAAGAATTTCCCTCAATGTGATAATTAGGCGGACATAGCTGTGGCTAAGGTTAAAGTGCCATTCCTGATTCTACCCTTTACATGTGATCCCGCGTTACATAACTTTAATAAGATGTAAGAGATAGATATACCTGAATCCAATAACCTTAGGCTACAATTTATCACTTTTATATCATTTTGTAGTTCTATTAGAATTGCCTCGATTGGAGGCAAACACCACGAGGCATTCACTGTCTGTTTGGCTTTAAATATTTAAAAAAACGATAATATTTAAATGTATTTTCTTCGATTAATAAATGTGGAGAGTACAGAAATTAACCAGTTGCAGAAATAACATTAACTGCGGTTGTGCTTGAATTAATTTTGATTATTGATATAATATGCATCAAGCTTTAAGGAAAGCCTTTCAAAGATAAAACAGAATGCAATTTCAGGCACTTGTCTATCGAACACGTGAATCATATACTCCACAATTAAAGTATACAACTTATGGTACTACACTCTGTATACCCCTTTATTGTAAAATGTATCTGTCAGCAATATTTTTTAATATTTTAAGTTTTTAATTTATTTATAACTAATTTAAAATTTTAATTGTTCTAGTATGCTTTTTATGTCGCCGACGATCGTGTGTTGTAATAATATATTATAACTTGAATACAAAATTAGATCCTGTTAGACTTATAAAATGTATCTAATGATTTAATTTTAGATCTGGACTTTTTAACTGTACTAACATTATCATTTTTTATTATGGATTTTTGGATATATTTATAATAGAATATTTAAAGAGAAATGAGTTAAGTTACAAATCCCAATAAAAAATCTTAAGCCAGCAATGGGCATAATATTGTGCCTGGTTTCATTCAAGTTTGGGATAATTTGAAACTATTGGTAAACCAATTTTCAAATATTTTTTAGGTTGGTGTATGTGTTTCATTAGTAACATGTGTTTATTTTTTGTTAGTCATACCAAGTTTTTTGTCTTGCATGTTTGTTTGTTTAATATGTTTGTGTAAACGAGGCTGTGCTTACTACCTTTAAAGAAAAAGAGTAGAACATTCATTAACTCTTTAAAGCCTTTTAGTCGAAACGCGCAAAATTTTATTTATATTATGTATTGCCTTATAATATAATTTCTAAATTAATACTTATGTGGTCGATTTGTGCTTACTTTTACATGTGATGTAAATTTTGACTAATTCTGGAATTCAATACAATAATATTCAAATATTTTATGTACTTATAATAATAATAAATCATGTGAACCTTTACCACAGAAAATTCATTAGAAATATATAAAATACATTTTATGCAGCATCGTTAATATAGTAAGGAAGTGAACGTTATCGTGTTGTTGGAAATAAAAAATCTTATACACAGTTCTTTTGTTTTAATCCACACATAAAATACTGATTTATGTTAAAATCTAATCAGCTCGTATAAAATTAAAGTATTTCAAAAGAAGAGGCGTTTTAATCATTGATCGGATCAGCCGCATGCCAAATTCATCCATGAGTAACTCAAAATTATACAGTTTACGATGATACACTAGACATTTAGACATATGTTTATAGACTAACTTATTACATAATCTCCATTAATTACCCAGTAAGGATACATGATTTCTTTTAAGTTAAAAAAGGGAAAAATATTAGATTATTTCTAATAAAATATTTTTGTGATAGATACATCGTTGTGGCACACCGTACACGCCTTATTGAGGGGCAAAGGTATAAATAACTTAAAACCCATTTGTCCAAATCATATTACATATTATTGTGACAATAAGAAAGTGATTACTCGCCTACGATCAAATTGGAAGTTAAAATAACATGAAATCAAGTGAAGAATCGTAGAATTATGTATAAAGATAAGATTCAGATTGTTTACCACAATGATTTTGATAAATGGTATTTAAGATTTGCATGAATGTCAATGTGCTAAGAATTGCATAAAACGAGTTATTTTAGGTTTAACCAGCACAGTGCCTTCATACGATACATAGTTTTTGAATTTGAATTTATAAATACTAACGTACCTAAACTACCTTTAATATTCTTTGTCATGTACCTAATTAAATCCATCATTGTATTTTTTTGTACTGAAAAGGAAATGTTTCTAATATCAATATCTATTATTTCTTTGTGACGAAATGAATTCGTACGACAATATTATTTTGTTAAATTATTGATCCTAATCATCTAATAACTTACTTATAAGTATTTATTTTTCTTTTTACTATCCTGCCGGCAGAATAAACAGGTAATGAACTTTTTTAACATTTTAAACTTTTCTGTCCTAATTACAAAATTTCTATTTTTATACACTGTACGTCAAGTTAAAAAATCAGGCCTAAAATTATATATAAAAAATATTTTTTTACATTAAGAGCCAATTTAGAGTACAAAACAGACTAGATAATAATTTTTAGTAATATATAACTTTTTTAATGGTAAAGTAAAGTAAATCAGTTTTAATCAATTTGTTATAGTTATTCCATACGCGACTGGTTTTCTTAAACAATGCGAAAAACCTAGATGGGATTGAGATCGACTTTATTGTTTCTAAATGCCAGAATCCAGTAGGTACCCCACAACGTATCCGTGTATTGTAGAAAATAAAGCAGATAAAGTAATGTGGATTCTGTGGTGCGTGGTATTTCAGGCGTGCAAGTCGGCTCCCGTGCAGAATGGGGTGCCGCCCACCACGCCGCCGCCCCCCAACATGAACGTGCCCATCGTCAGCCTCAAGAGACCTTCCCTGGTGTAGACTTGGCTTAGATAGATTCTACTTCTTAGGATGAAAACTAAGTTTATAGGTTTCTAGTACAGGGATTAAGTGTCTGACCATGCTAAATGTCTGTAAGTATTCTTAATTTGTAACTTGCAAGAATAACTTTCAAGAATATGTAGTTTATTTATATAAGTTACTTGGCAGCCTTTTACTAATTTGGTGTTTTAAGCGCGTATTTTATACTTGACCGTTAATTTCCTAAATTAAGGTTTTTACTTAAATTTGAGATTTTTTATGCATGGTCTTTGACGTAAACCTGTTGACATACTTATTCGTGTTTCTAATGAATTATACGGTTTTGTTTCAAGTTGTTGATTCAAACTTATCTGAGATTTTATTAGAATCTATAGTTATGATTATTTTATTATGATTATTAATATCCTTAAGCATTTAGTGGTTTATTATCTACCTAACACAATAATTATGATTAATACACCGAAACGATTTGTTATTACAATAAACGTTTAAAACTATATTTATTCGAATGATGATAATTGTGATTTATCAATAAAACATTTATCTCAATTTTGTCGTTTTATTTCTCTTATGTTTTTTACGCTTAAGTAATAATAAGATTAAAGAATTAATATCAGGATTCAGGATTCCTTACATCTTGTATTTGCTACTGGTTTGGTACGAACGATGAAAATAAACAAGTCTATACAAAAAAAATGGCATGCGTTACGAAAATCTCGTATCCCGAATGCGGTCCAGAATGACCAATCAAAATGAGCCCCTATCCTGTACATGTCATTTTGTGTTTGCCTCGATTCCAGGCTAGTGCCTCGCCCAGAGGCAAAGAGGTATTTTTTTCTCAGAAAAGTACAAGAACCGTTGGCATGACAATATATTTTCGTTTAAGTGTCATGTTTCATTTTAATGACATTTTCACATCTCGTTTTTAGCAGCAATATTTACATAATGGGTTAACAAATTTAACAATATTTTTTTATAGCAAACAGGCATTTCCCAATATTTCTGTGCACACCATAATCAACGAATATGCAGAATTTTCAAATCTGTTAAGTATCTTGTACAATGTTTGGGACAAACGATGACTTCAACCAATGGAAGAGGTGCCGCTCGTAAATACATATATTCCTTTATTTCTACGATGTCTGTACATACTATAGCAATATATCTAGCTAAAACCATAAATAAATAACACTAGTTGTGTTATAAAAAATTTATAGCCTTTCATTGTGAAAATACAAATTTTTATACCTTCCCCTGGATAGATTAAAATCGAATATAAAAGTATTTGACCTGTGTTTGAGACTATTTGTTAATTTAAAGACGGTCCTAGCCTTCATTATGCTCATCTCTATTGATTAATGGAAATAAAGATTAGTGGCCAATGTTTGTAGGATGTTTCCGCAATTTGGAAAATTCCGCAGAGGTCGCGTAAGAACACCATAGTTTCTGGAGACATTTAACTTGCGAATCTTTCAGCAACAGTATGTAAATTGTAATTTGTAGGTTGGCAGACAAAATGTAGGTCTGCGCAGCTGGCAGTTGCCCCGCAGGTCGCCCCTGGCTACGGTCCTGTTATTAGACAGTAAACCGATCTAATACCCACCTCTTCCGAATAAAGCGTGAATGTGACATGTAAATATGTGTTTCTATTCTATCTATTCTATTTTATGAAGTCCGAAGGCACACTGACACGATGCCCAACAATGTGCATATGCACGTTTCACAATATTCATAGCTAAATGAACGTCGTGACAGAACATTTATAATATTGGTGCAGGGAGACGCAAAGAAATATGACTGCAGCGAGTCGAATGTACGTGCGAGGCCCGGGCGACAGCCGCGTGCGCGCTGCCGTGCCTTTCCAGCGCGTCTCCGTCACTGGCATACACATTACTGGGGTACACCCTTTTTTACCTTTTTTATGTCCAACTACTGGGCACAGGTCTCCTCTTACAAGTGAGAGGGATTTAGGACATAGTCCACCACGTAGGCCAAGTGCGGATCAGTGGACTTCATGCTTTCAAGAAATTATGAATTTCTCTCAGGCATGCACGGCGATGGAGAACATCGTAATCAATAAAATATCACCATATTTTCCATCACCGTGCAGCCTCAGAAGCAGCGGTAAATGATAATACATTTCTTTGTCAGAGGTGTGCGCCGAGGATTGCAACCCGGGATCGGTCGCGTAGAAGGCCGCGGTTTTTTACCACTCGGCTATTGCTGCTCCATTATTCCATAAAAATATAAAATTAGTTTTACATATTTTAAAGAACAGAGATATGGTCAATTGAGCCGCATAATAAAATAGTTACTGATTCGACTGACGACTTCGTAGGTATCAACGCTATGATATGTCGTTAGTATGTACTCGTATGTAGGATATTTTATAATGTGAGGGAGGCGTGTTTGGCGAGCCAACTTGCGTTTGCCTACATTGAGGTAACTTATCCTCAACTATAGCTGTTGAAGTATGGTTTACTAAAAAAGGATTTTCTTAAATTGGCCTGCAGTTAACCACAACTAGGAAGGAACACATAGAACCTCGTGGAATGCACGCTGGTATGCTGCTCCAAAACACTGGTGGATATTCTATTTTATGGAATTGTCTAATATCTAACAAAGATAGAGAGCTAAACCAAAAACTATCCGACACAGTCATAAAGTCAAGTCAAAAGTCAACTTTCTAAATCCTGAATGAGATAGCAACCATCGTCATTATGATTGCATACGTAAAAGAACTGAAATGAAAGTTCAGCTCTTAATGTAATGGGAATGTAAAGAGATGTCTTATTTTTCCGACCGCTTAGGTCCCTCTGGAAGAGCTCATCCGTTCGGCGTCACAGCTGGTAGACGCGCTGAGTCTCCGGCAGCACTACATGGAGGTGTCTGGACAGTCGTTTCCACCATTCCTCGCTCACTACCTCGCACACCGGGAGCCACCCCAAGCCAGGGTGCACAGGAGATCAGTCGAATACAGTCGTGCTTTACTGAAGTTTGATAGTAAGATTGGTTTTTATTTACATACTTTATACATACAGTCTCATTTAAGTACATGCTGCCCTCTAAAAAAGTGGACGTCCATCCCGAAGAAGATGATGGGAAGCCGTTGCATTCAGACATGGACGGGACCGGAGTAAAGAACTTCTACATATTATATAAAATTCTCGTGTCGCAGTGTTTGTTGCCAAATTCCTACGAAACGGCTCGACCAATTCTCATGAAATTTTGTGTGCATATCGGGTAGGTATGAGAATCGGTCAACATCTATTTTTCGTACCCCTAAATATTAAGGGTGTCCAAAAAAATATATGTCTTATTATGACAGGCTGTCAACTTTTAAAGACTGATCGATGGATTCACCATACTATTATTATACTTATATATGACATGGTAAAATGCTAAGAAAAACATTGAGTTTGTTTTGAAAAAGGATCTTTTAATTTTTCCTCGTTCTGATTCATCCTGATTTAAATTGGGTACTTACCGAAAGTTTGTTTGAATTCATTTCGCGTAAAAAGAACTTTTTGTATAAAATATTAAATACATTTGATGCAAAATAAAAATGATTTGATTTGATTTGGAAAAAAATATATTGTGATAGAATTTTTTTTCCAAAAATTATAAAAAAATATATGGAATTTTAGACGAAGCTGCGGAACAATATCTTCATTTAGCGGATTCGTCCTCAGAAGATCTGGGTCGCACCGACACTGGGAAATTCAGCCCGGAACCTTCATCCTTAACTAAGAGTTAGTAACTGTTAAATTGCTTTAAACATGAACTAAGAACATACCTAGCTCAATATTAACGGTTCGATTTGGAAAGTACCATCGCTACACCATTCCTGCGGTGAATCGATTCCTCCTATTTTGGTGGTAACCAGTGGCTGTTGGTCAAATAGAAATGAAGCGATCATCACAAACAATTTTTCCTTTCATATTTTTCTTGACGTTTTTCATAACTTTGTATAGACAAGATTACATTAAATATTAACAGAAGTCACCGATCTATATTTGTTCACTCCAATTAGGCAATCTGTAAAATAACACTGACTAAAAAATGACTTTTTTTTTGGAAAATAGTTTGGGGCCAAGGAGCCTACTTTGTTGCCCCGAGGTCTCCAGACCTCTAAATCCGGCTCTGGGCACAGCAGCATATGCTCTCGAAGCTGTGGTATTCATCCACTAGGATCCCCTAACCCGATCCCCAGGGGATCCCCGTGAACTCATCTGTTCATCAGAATCCCCTTTGTGTAGATATGTGAGCTGCTGCGGCAGCACCAGCACTAGGTGTGCATATTCGTCGGCTCCTCTATTGTAACATAATAAAAATATGATGATGATGGTGTAGCTGCCATATAAAGATAGCATAATTTTGTGGCTTCTCTAGACAATTTCAAACTACATTCATTACATCTTCAAAATCTTTGATAGATTATTTGGTGTTGCAGTTCCGCAGTCAACAATACCCATTAAACCACTACTAGCCAATGTTTCATGTGAAAGCTTGGATGAAATTAGAGAAGAAATCCTACCAGGTAAATTATAAAGATTTCAATCATTTCCTATCGGATACGATATACCTACTTATTTTTTATGCATCTGAGCTTATTAGTACGACTATTAATATACTTCGAAATAAATACGGTGAGCAACGGTGTTCAACATGTTAAATGTCTTGAGTATGCGTAAGAATGTTTATAGGAATCTAATGGACCCATCTGAATTGTCTGTTGACAACTTAAAATCTCTCATCATCCGTAATAATAATTATCACGAGTACAAAACTGTGAAAGCGTACCTATAGTGTTGCTTGTAAAAATTGTACAGTACAGAATTAATTATCATGACTTTGTCAATAATAGCAATCCTTTACAGAAGTCCCGCAGGACCCCTGGTCGTGCCCCATGCCACCAGCGCGGCAGTACGTGTGTCGCTGGGTGCGGGGCGTGGTGCGCGTGTACCGCAGCGAGGCCGACGCGCAGGACGGCCGGCCGCTGCCCTACCGGCATCTGCCCTTCGACAAGTACGTCGAGGACATTACCACCCTCGTCGATATGATAAGCGATGGACCGCTGTAAGTTTCAGAAAACTCCCATTAAAAGCTTTTGACGTGATAACGTCTTTAAAATCGTTTTAGTCGGGTGACATGTTCAGAAACTTGTGTCACACCAAAACCTCACGAGCGCGATCGCAGGTTTAACCCCTCAACTGCCCGCACGACACCTACGGTCTGCGGCGTAATATTCAGTCAAGCGCCCGCATGTACGCTCGTGTCTGCACTCAAGTGGCTCAATTTACAGTGTTGTATTTTAAAACTTTGAGCTCTGTCACTTATCGGAATTAAGAAAAAACATAATGCTACAGATAAGGAAGGAATAAAATGCGTCAACAGACTTGCCACCTTGATATTTTTGACGTGATAACGTCTTTAAAATCGTTTTAGTCGGGTGACATGTTCAGAAACTTGTGTCACACCAAAACCTCACGAGCGCGATCGCAGGTATAACGAGAGAGAGACGGACCGATCTCCCGTCTCATCTCGAGCGCTGCCAGTCATTCCGTGAAACTTGTCACGCGGAATCCTCACGAGCGGAGGCTGGCATAGCGTTCGAGTGAGTGGACCGATCTTCCGTCTCTTTCACTCTAGCGGCATACAAACGAATGGAGATTTTCTCGTGCGGACGTTATCACGTAAACATCTCGATCGTAAACCTACTTTACAAACAATTTGCCGTTTTTTTTCTTAATTTCTTTATCTGCAACAACCAAACTCCTATTACATTATTTATTCGTGAGGCGTTTATTCACCGCCCTCGTTTCATTGCATATGGTTCTGATTTGACTCTAATATAAACACTCAATTCCTAAAAGTCGTAAAGCTACATATATTGAAAAGTACTAAAATAATCCAACAAAAAATACTTAAACCAAGGACAGTGCAACCTAGTCTATTCGTAGATTTCTATTCGATAGAGAATGTAGAAATTTCTATGTAGTATACACCGTGACACCGAGCTATAACTAAGAATTACAAGTTTCAAGAGGCATCCATCCTAAGCACACGAAAGACCATTTTAATGTTTTGACGTACCTTAGGTACCTTTTAATTTAAGTTTCTTGTGATTCATGTTTTTAATACAGGAAATCGTTTTGTTTCCGACGGCTGAGCTACCTCTCAGCCAAATTCAAGATGCATGTGTTGCTCAATGAACTACATGAACTGGCTCTGCAGAAGGCTGTACCCCACAGAGACTTTTATAATGTCCGGTAAGATCTCATAGAAGAACCTAAATAGTTCAGTAAGCTACTTACAGGTCTCGGCTGATAACCTTGCTCCTCTTTCTTTTTTAGGGTTCCGTAGCCAAAATGGCAAAAAAACGGAACCCTTATAGATTCGGCATGTCTGTCCGTCTGTCACAGCCACTTCATTCCAAAACTAAAAACCTAAAATCATTTTTTCTCAAAGTTAATCGTTTGAAAGATAGACACTTCCAAAGTGGTAAAATGTGCCCCCCCCCCTCCCCTCTAACTTTTAAAGTAAGAAAGTGAAAAATCTATCAAAAATATATGTTGTAGATCTCAATAAAAACTTTCAACGAAAATTGGTTCGAACGAGATATATAGTAAATTTTTAAAAACCGCAAATATAACTTTGTCGTTCATAAAACACTATGAAAAACAAAGTTATTTTTGCTGACAAAAAATAATAATGCTTGCTACTACGGAACCCTTCATGGGCGAGTCCGACTCGCACTTGGCCACTTTTATTAATTAGATAAGAGTAGCAGACGTGCTTGCTGGTTTTAAGTGATTGTTGCAGCCTACTGAAATTGATCAATGCAAGACTGTACTTGCTGTATCACGTCGTAGCTCGTATGCCGCACTGTTTCTGTGATATAAATCTGGCCGGCAACCGTATTTTTTCGCCGAAACACAAGATAACTTCTTCACGCCAGAAATGGGTGAAGTGGTAATACTTTCTAGGTCGAACAATGAAACTTCCACCACCTACAATTCACCTTAGTATTCATATAATGATAAACTGGCTTAAGTATTGTAATTTCGTGATTACGATAAAAGAGGATATTCGTTTGCAGAAAAGTTGACACTCACATCCACGCGGCGTCCTGTATGAATCAGAAACATCTGCTGCGTTTTATAAAGAGGACCCTGCGGACCAAAGCTGATGAGGTAGTGGCCTTGCGACTTGGTATCCCCATGACGTTGAAGACCGTCTTCGAAGACATGCAACTCAACGCCTATGACCTGAACGTTGATATATTGGATGTGCACGCGGTAAGTAGTTACCTTACCTTGTAGCATCATCTACAAAAAAGGATTCTTCTCATAATGTATAAGAATATGGGGGTCTAGTACAATGATTGGTGCATTTTTTGGTAACTTAAAAACCGAAGCCAATCTAGCTGTCCCAAAACAAAACAGAGCATCTTTTGACACAAATTCAAAATCGTGTTGACGACTCGAGCTTAGATAGTACAAGATTGGCCAACAACCTTCAAGCTTGCATGAGTAAATATAAAATGGACTTTTTCGCAGGATCGCAACACCTTTCATCGTTTCGACAAATTCAACGCTAAGTACAATCCCGTAGGTGAAAGCAGGTTGAGGGAAGTATTCCTGAAAACCGACAACTACATGAATGGGACATATTTTGCAAGGATTATCAAGGTAAGTAGATACAACCAGAGTTTAAAAGTTAAAAGCTACTTTTAGTCGATTTTCACTTGCACGCTCAGAACATCCGATGTTCGAACATGTGTGTGATTTTACTATGAAAGGTCATAGTGCGACCAACAAGTTGACGCGATAAGTTCTTGAAAATGATATACCACTTCTGAACCTTACTGTACTTATTGAAGCGGTTATCGCCATTAGCCTCTCGGGTAGCAGTGCGACGATAAGACATCAGGAAATTAGGCTTGCTCGAGGGTGTCTTTAAGTTTACGGGTTTATTTATATGTCTATTTTAAGTTTATGGGCGGCAGCGTCTGTATAACTCCACGTGGCATGCATGCTCATCTTCTACTTAAGTGCCATTTAAGTGAAAAAATGAACAAAGAATTCATTAACATTCAGGAAGTGATGGCGGACCTTGAGGACAATAAGTACACGTTTGCGGAACCTCGGATCTCGATCTACTGCAAGAACCAAAACGAGTGGAGCAAACTGGCGTCGTGGGCTCTGCACAATGATGTTTACTCGCCACATATTCGTTGGCTTGTGCAAGTACCACGGCTGTAGTGAGTAAAATATATTTTAAGCGTATTTGTTTTGAAGCGTCCCACGCGGGAGTAGATTAAAATGATGAAAATCATAAGATCTTTTTGAATTGAACATTAATTAGACATATAAGTTCCGTGGAGTCAAGCGGTAAATGGACAACTACACTAACCGAAATTCTTTTGAAATTTTTGAATGAAATGCTAATTCTAAAGATGGATTAGCATTTGCGTTTGTATTGCATTAGTCTTTGCGTTAAACAACGATAGACAAAAAAATATTCACAACAGCATGATAGTGGTATAATTCCCCGTTCGAACCACATCCTTCCTTTATCGTTTAAAAATGTTCATTGTGCAATTTGATCAATCAAAGGATACTCTGTCATCACTTAGAATTTTAGTAGTTCTTAGCTTGTAACATAGATCTTGGTGACCCTCCCCCAAAATTGAAGGCTGCGACCACGCCTGTGTCCTAAGAGAGTAATATCTTTTCAGCGACATTTACCGGATCAACAAACTGCTTAGAAACTTCCAGGAGTTCCTCAACAACCTCTTCGATCCGTTGTTTCAAGTGTCTGTCGACCCTAGCTCCAATCTGGAACTTCACAAGTTTTTAACGGTAAAAATATTGTCTCATATAATCTAAACATGTTAGTCGTTAATTTTCAATTCTTGGAATTTTGCATGACCATCGTGTTCTTTTGAAGAAAAAGATAATTTTTTTGTTATGGTATACCACCAGATTAACCTTGTACGCCTCTGTATGCGTTTCCGGAGCTGTTGTGTAGTCATCAATTACAATAGCACCCATTAAATAACAATTTCCTGGTAACTTCAATAAGGTGACTGTCTGTTGTTCTGACTGATATATACAGCTTTCTAGGTATTGCACACAATGGCAACGTTCACAAATTTCTTCTTCCAGCTTACTCATTAATAAAATAACTTACTTTGCTGCTGCGTAGGAAATATCGCGATTAAACCAACTGACTTATTAAATTTTTTCTGAGCCTTGTTTAAAAAGTCTAAAAGCTTAACCTACTACCTACTTACACAGTAGAGATTATGTCCTAATTCCATCTCATGATTCAGTGATGCCCCGAGTTAAGTGGTAACAGAAGTAACAGGAGAGCATAAAAGATTCGGTGTCGATTATTTCCAGCAAGTGATAGGCTTCGACAGCGTGGACGACGAGTCGAAGCCCGAGAACCCGAACCTGCGAGATGGCATGAAGCCCCCGGAGCAGTGGGACGACGAGGAGAACCCGCCCTACGCGTACTACCTCTACTACATGTACGCCAACATGGTCACTTTGAATCAGCTGCGGAAGTGAGTTGACTTAAGTTTTTATACGTGCTGATCAGTAATCTACAATAGGTACCTATACGGAAAATAGCTTCGGGTCTAAATCTTTTCTATACTTGTGTGCTTGCTTGTAGACTTTAAATTAAGCCTAGCTCTACATATTTTATTAAATCTTTTTAGCGCTAGCCATACGTCTCCTCTTAGAGTGATGTGAAATATATACCAAAGTATTGTGGCCATCATGCCTTCGAAGAGTTTGAGTATTTCTCAGCCATGGATGGTGATAAAAAATATCACAGATCGCAATGTAATATTGCAACATTTTCCATTACCAGCTCGTGGAGCAGTGATAAATAAATTCTCTACATTCATGTACGGAGCACAACTGGGCACTATGATTTTACAGCTCTATTATCGTTGCGTAACAATCATTTCTATAAAGTTTCTAAAACAAATAATTGTACTATGCTTCTATCGTAATTTTAAGGCTGTTTTTGCAATTTCTAAAAAACCACTACTACTTTTATGAGAGAAAATGGTATACTATGTAATGTTTGCTTTCTGTGGAATAGACAACAAGGACTCAACACGTTCGTACTACGTCCCCACTGCGGTGAAGCGGGCCCGGTACAGCATCTCTGCGCCGGATTTTTACTAGCTGAGAACATTTCTCACGGCCTAATGCTTAGAAAGGTATTTTTTTATATTTCCATCAGTACTCCTGTGCCGAAGAAAGAGCCCACATCGTTAGTTAGATTTCACCGAACTAAGATGTCAAGACCTAATTACGATATCACGTATGGGCTGTATGGGTATACTTGTTTCAGAAAAAAATATCACCTACCTTTCTCCATTTTACAATCTCTAAGAATATTTATTGTATTTTTGAATTTTTTATGTGCGTATTTCCACTATGTACCACACTACTACCACAAGGATGATGCGTTGAAACCTGACCAAACGATATTTATGTTACGATATTTTTGCTCAAAAAGCATGAAAATTTTTAGGTGCCCGTCCTCCAGTTCCTATACTACCTGGCGCAGATCTTCATCGCGATGTCCCCGCTCAGCAACAACTCGCTGTTCCTGCGCTACCACCGCAACCCGCTGCCGGACTACTTCTCCCGCGGCCTGCGGGTCACGCTCAGCACGGACGACCCGCTGCAGTTTCATTATACCAGGGCAAGATAGCTACTAATAATTTTGGGAGATCTCTCCCTTAATTAGTAATCTCTATGTGTATACCACCGGGTGCAGATGTTCATTGCGCGATGTAACACATCGTCAGATAAGCAGCGAGTGCCAACTGGTAGACATCGGTCGTTGATGAGCTCTACAGGGATGTGCACCAGGGTTGAATTTAATCCCAGCATCCACATCTGTCTAAAATATTTGTGCGTATTTATTACTGGCCCATGTGCGGGAGGAACTACACAGACTTCAAGAAAGCGTGCTGTAAACTAATATTGCTAATGAATAGCGGGTTGGAATAGAGTACGTCCTGAATCTCTCAATTTGAGAGGAGAGCTGTATTCATTAAATCATTAAAAGTTTTGAAAAAAATATTACCTCCAGGTTTAATGTAGATTTAGGTTTCAGTGTAGTCACCAGTCTTCTTACATATTAACGATTTCAGGCCTATTCCAAAGCCGGTCAAGTGGAGGTTATTGGTGGATTTTTATCATGTTTATGAATAGTGTTTGTCATTGTGAAGTTATTGCGACTGAACAGCGTTTTCTGAGCCCGTTCGTACGTAATAGGTACTCCCCCAACGAATATGTTTTGTAAGTACGAATAATTTAAATTTTTAAAGTTGTTATTATTGTTTTCCAATTTTAGCAGGTACATAATATGTACCTGCTAAAATATATAGAGCTCCTTTAACTAATGAATGCAATGTTTTCTGAGGCTGTGGTGTGTACCTAATCTGCTAATAGAACTATTGTAACTGGTGATTGTTTCTCAATAAAAAAAACCTTACATTTTGAAGTGTTTATAACTTTAATTGTTTTTGCTTTTCTACAGGAACCTTTGATGGAAGAGTACAGCATCGCGGCGCAGGCGTGGAAATTGAGCTCGTGCGACATGTGTGAGCTGGCGCGCAACTCCGTGCTCATGTCCGGCTTCCCTCACGAGGTACTGATTATAAATAAATGACAGTTGATTTGAAGTTGACTTGATTTTACTGATAAGTTTACCGTAAGTTTGGATTTCTTTCTACGACTTCTAACGACCGACGAACAGTCGCTTGACGACACGACTTTTTTTAGACAAGCTTCTGTTACTGGATATTGTTTTTGTAACTTATATCTTTCTCTTTGTTATTTATTGAAATTCAAGCCTAATCTATACAAATAAATAAAATTGGAGTGTCTGTAATATTAAAATAACCGCTATTTGTATATACCGAATGTATATACGATACATATACCAAAATTACATTTTTTGCTGTTTTTGTCTGTCTGTCGGCCTGTCTGTCTGTTTGTCCCGATTAATCTCTGAAACGGCTGGACCGATTTTGACGGGACTTTCACTGGAAGGTAGCTGATATAATAAGAAGTAACTTAGGTAGGCTAATTTTATTTTAGAAAAATCGAAAACTAAAGTCTAGGCAGACGAAGTCGCGGGCTGCCGCTAGTTTATAGTATAAACAATCAGATTTATTTATTATTTCTAACGCCAGTGAAAATAAAAACTAGTAATGTTCAGATGAAACAGCACTGGGTGGGGGCCCAGTACGGCCGAGAGGGCGCGGCCGGCAACGACATCACGCGCACCAACGTGCCCGACGTGCGCCTCTCCTTCCGCCACGAGACGCTGCTGGACGAGCTCGCCAACCTCTTCCGGGTACTTCCTGTACAGGCTAACCTTCATAACACGCTCCTTATGTCCTTGCGCTGATTGAAGCCCTTGTTCCTGCTATTCTTTGTAGAGAGAATTGTTGCTGCTATTATTTGTACAAAAGAAATATAGACTTAGTTTTCGAACTAGTATAAGTACTTTTCTGCGCCTGTAGGGTCGTTTCAGCAAACGCACTGACACGCGCGCTTCTTTTTGCACCTGAAAATGACAAATTGAGCCCTTTTCCGCGGGCACGTGCGCTTCCAATAAAACATTATACGAACGAAAATACGATGGTCTGAAACTGAAACCGTTCATAGGGTAAAATATACGTTGTAGCCGCTACAAAATATGGCCTTTATAGTCTAAAATATCTGACAAATTCTTATTTGTAGCTGTCACTTATCAAATAAACAGAAGAGCGATTATCAAAGCGATTACTAATGTCGAACGAAACTAAACATTGTACAGTTATGGTTCAACGTCTAATACATTCGTATGCTAAAGTTGTCGAGTGTTGACATTGCTAGACAATCATATACCTTAAAACATGTCGTCAATGTTTTGATAGAAAATCAGGGCCCAATTTTGAGGAAACAAAGAGATTTCTCAGGTGTAAACGGAGTCACAACAATGCATTGTTGCGACCTGGCTATTAATATTTATAATGATTAGATGCTATACCGATGAATACCGCCAACGTGAAAAATTCGTTTATTATTACGCAAGCAAAGTTATTAATGCGCCACCTTTTCATTATGTATTCTGTGACCTTTTTGAGAAACAGTGAAAGCTGGCACGCGCAACATTATTATTTATGTGTGAACTAAGCGTCACAACACGAAAATGCATTTTGCAATGTGGTTGTCTGCGCGCCACCTTACGATGATATTCAGCCTATAGCAATCAAGCGAATTTTTTATACACTACTTTTGCAAATTTTGTCCTTAAAGGTATCGAGTATCTTTGTTCAATGTGATAAAAACGGTTCTACTCACTTGGTTTTTCGGGATCGCCAGACTAGTTTCGGACCATTCCGTGGTCCTTCATTTTGCAAATTATTTATTAATTATAATTTCTTTCACAGGGAACCATGTGAAAAGAAATAAAACAACGCGTAAATAACAGTATTTTTATTTACATGTTACCAATAAACATTTAACTACAACTTACAACAATGGTTTTAATTTACTACTTGGTTTTTATATTTACAAATTCGTCCTAATTTTTCTCAAACGCTCAATAGGCAATCACACAACTGCAATAAGCTCTTAAATCCAAACATTTACAGTATGAAACCTTTTGGTATACTCCTCTGGGCCTTTACTATGTAGAGTTTATATCTCACGAATGCGGGTTTACATGGTTTTGATAACTATAGTAACCTGTTGAGTAACTGATGACTAATGGACAACTTCTTAGGTAACGTAGGGATATGTTTGTGCAACCATGTGAACCCGTTTTTGTTAGATCAAAGGAAAACCATATTATTTATATTGCTTAGAATAAGTCATCTTATCTATCTTACTGGTTTCTGAATCATATTAAGATGTAATCCGCCGCATTTTTCACATCAAAATAAACATTTCCTTCTGACCCTCTATCATATCATCACTATGTGAATTGAATTATTCTGCCGTTTAAATTGCGAATAAGTATACGTGTTCAAAAGCCGGTAACATTGCGGATGGCCTTCAGCTCGTCGTGCGGCGCCATCTGGCGGTTGGAGTGGAACTGCATGCTGAAGGCGGCCAGGCCGGACGACAGCGAGCGCAGCGACGACGAGTAGCCCATCAGCTCCGACAGCGGCGCCAGGCACTCTATCACCTGCATCCAAATATACACATGGAGTTAGGGACACTATTTATTAAATTTTTATTAGTTAACAAAATGGAGTTCTGTTATCTTTGTTAGACTCTACATACTGTTCATGGTATAGCCATTAGTATATTACAAAACAAAAGTGGCATTGAGGGCAGCCACTCTGTGATCCTAAGGTAGTTCATATAGCTTAATACAAATGCATTTTTAAATACATCTAAATCTTAGAGCATCAAGGTATGACAGGTATTACAACACCCGTCAGAGGAGTGGCCTTTACGGGCGAACCCCTCGTCCCAACGTACATTCACAATGTGCCTTCTAGTTATACAACTAGTGTGTCTGTGTGTGTCGGTGTCAGTGTTGACGGTACATAGAAAATGACGTGGTTAATTGAAATTGACGTATTTAGAAATGTATGCGTCTGTAGCGATGAAAGAATATTTGTGAATGTGTAACAAAATTAAAATGTGTGCGTTATTTCCCCGCACCAGATTTGGCACAAAAATTATGTACCGAAGCGAGGCGGTATGCCGTCTCTACTGAAGGGTGAGTCAGTAACTTTGAATATCTAAGATCTAAATCCATTGTATAAAGTAAATTAAGTAAATGCGACGAGAGTCCGACGACTGCGGTCAAGGACCGCAAAAAACGCACACGGATCCCAGCGGAGCGCGTCCGAGTGTCGTTGAGCCTCCGCCGGAGAGCCGACGTAAGGGACAAGGATAAGAGAAACAACTTGTAGTTAGTCGAGAGGACCAAAGGTGGTGGTAAGTACCTTGTTACTAGTCCCTGTAGGTTCGGGATAAAGAATAGAGCTACGGTATCGCCTGCCTGATCATAAGAGTTTGCGTATGGGGTTGCGAACGGTGAGAGTGGGAGCTCGACCCGTCCAGCTAGCAGCCCCGTTAGGGGCGGCGGCGTGTGCGTCGCCGCATGCCGCCGTGAGCGCCTGAAGGTGCAGGAGAGCACATCTGCTCTCCCGAAGATGGGCCAGTTCTGGGACGCCGCGCGTGGAGGACACCGGTGCGTTCCAATGGAGATCCCGGAGTCCTCACAAACGCAGAGGCAGGCCACCGAGGGGGTTTTAGTGCGGTCAAATCCCACATAACCCGGTATCCTCTCCCAAGGTGTCGGGTACCTTTTGAAGGTTTACCCCCGATACCAAAAAAAGGTACCTTGTTACTATGCCGCATGTGTATGTGGTGTATGTCGGCGCGGCGGCGGGCCAGGTCGGCCAGCACGGGCGCGGAGTGGCTCTCGGGGCACACTATCTCCAGCGACATCACTGGCTCCAGCAGCATGGACTCTGCCTGCTCGAACACCTGAAATGTTTGTCGCTTTAAGCCTACGTATGGAAAGCGCGAGGCTGCCGTGCGAGCGATGTTCAACCGAGGCTTTCCTGCGATTTGGCTCGCGAGTTATTTGTAGCTTACAATTTTACTGTCGCAAGGCAATCTGTCTGCGAGTTCACTTTGTGCGCATTGTCACTAATGCGGTCTACTACGGACTACCAAATCAATTGATGTACTTTTAATGAGCTGTCAAAACTTGATATCTTCATGCATTTTGTACGAGAAAACAGTTTGTGACGTCACAAACCATGTAAGTCAATTGACTAAATTATAATTGATATATGTATGTAAGTGAATTAACAATGATCCTGCTTTCCAAGCGTAGTTTGCAACATTTTCAAGGTATGCATTTTGATATTTTTTTTTTGTGAATAGTGACCAAGACTTTTCCAAGTATTAGCTGCGCTATCAAATACTGAAATAAAATGGCACTTGACGCGGCACGCACGATCGCAGCAATATTCGAGTGACTTCGCGAAGTCCATACACAGCTTAAAATATTTTTCTTGTGACATATTTGTCGATGACATATTATTATGTCTGCCTTTAAAAAAAAGCCTTCCCCGATAAATGGACTATCCAACACAAAAATATTTTTTCAATTGGAACCAGTAGTTCCTGAGAATGAACAAACTCTTCAGCTTTATTAAAGATTAAAATATTGATTAACGGGCTAATATAAAAAAAAATAAGCCAAAGACAATACTATATTTTATTAGTCTATGAAATGAAATAAGAAACATACATTTTTTCTTTTCATTTAATATTGAATGGTTTAAAATGACTATTATACAATGCCGTAAAACGAATTAAAAAAAATAAGAAAAATAAAAGACAGACATGACAATTTTGATAGCTGCGTCAAAATGTAAATAAACAAACACAGAAATTAATAATTTTGTAAAGAAATAATAAAGGAAAAGCAAAGTATAAGAATAAAACAGGATATAAGTTATAAAAGGTGGTGATCTAGCCCTTAAAAACATTTAGGATGTTCACTGGTTACAAGTTTTTTTCATGTATTCTAATTTATGAATGTTACTATAATTTAATACGAATATTTTTTATTTTATTTTTTAAATTTGGTATTAGTATACAATGGTTTTAATCGTTTATTAATTTAGAATTTGAATACCAAATCACGGCTAATGTGAGACAACAATATAGTATCAAAAAAGACCGAAACTGTAACAAAATTTTTGCAAATAAACTACTTATTCTATTATTATATTGTAGGTTACATTGAGTTCACACACTCACCAACCAAATAGGAAGAGTGACCAATGACGATTATACCTTTAGAAACGGTTGACATACCTTCCTCAAACACTGCACGACGGTGGCGGACACCACGGACTCGGAGGTTCCGCGCCCCACCTCGAACCAGTGGAGCGTCACTTGGACATCGACGAGCTGAACCAACAAGCAATATTCATTTTGAGTAATTTTGTCAAAGTAACAACCTCAGATGTAGGTACATGGACACTATTTAAAGAAGAAAAAATGTTAATTTGAGATGAAATGAAATGAAATGAAATGCGTCCACAGTAGGCAAACTGTTAGCGGCCGACTGAGTTTGCGGCGTATCTGTTTAGTACGCCCTTCCATATATTTGAAATGGAGTGTCCACAGTTTGCTACTTTTGCGCTCACTATACGCAGTTTGCAGCGTTACGTGCGCCGACTGTCTCAGTAGTGCCCGACTCACAGCAAACCCGGTTCCAGTCGGCGGCAGCGATATGGTTTTTCTTCGGGCGTAGTGAATCCGTTTGCCACAAATTGTTCATGCGGACAGTTGGAAAGAAGCTATCGACGTGTTAGAAATGTTGAAATTATCCAATACTCAACCTTTTCTTGTTTAATGGGCGAACCCAGTGCTTTTTTTTTATCCTATTTCAGCGCCTCTAAGTTACCAATTACGTCAAAAATATCCGTCGTGACCAACACAACAACTCCCTTCGTACAACAATAGTAAAGTTTGCTTGCAACGCACGAAAATTTATCCGAGTTTGCAGCTAACTCAAATTTCAGTTCGCCACAAATTTGTGGCTCACTCAGTCGGCCGCTAACTGTTTGCCTACACATGAGATTTTCCAGTTAAAATACAGTATTCGAGAACATGGTTTTCGAACAGCTCAGAGTTTGCGTATGTCGCTGAGTTTGCGACGCAATCACTTTACCTAAATAATTATAATTTAGGAATAAGTAAGTCCATTGGAACACAACAGGGCACGCTGACCATGTGCATCTCAAAACAAGCCCATCAAGGGACAGCGATGTAGTTTTCCTACATCATTAGATGCTTACGACTGAAGTACCCTTTTAGTCGCCTCTTACGATTAGGCAAGAAATACTGTAGCTTATATTGTTAGTCCTGAGCTACAGGCCTCTAATTCAGATTACCTGGCAGCCCAGCTTGGGCCCGTGCAGCAGAGCCGTGGCCACCCCTTGCTTGATAGCGTTGAGGTACCGCGGGTGGATGTGAGCCATGTTAGCCGCGCTGTCCGGCGACTTATCTAGCCTGTAACAAATCCATGTTTTTTTAGAAAGTGAATAAGTAAACAAATTAATAAGTATTTTTGTTTAAATGGAGAAACAGGCGACCATGCAGGCCATTTGGTTTTAAGTGACCGCTGGAGCCCATAGCCATCTATATGAAAGAAAAAATATTTATTTCATATTAGGAATACAAAAAATTCGCTTAATGAATGTCATTTTTTCCCGGTCATCGCCTTTAAGTGCCCGTTTGGGCTAGATGTTGAGCTGAGAGAAAAAAGGCGGCGGAAAAAAACTCCCAGCACTCTAAAAAACTCCCAGCACTCTTATATAACATATTATTATAATATACATAACGTCAAGCAAGCCTTTAGTCTAGACCCTGTAGTTTCAGGATTAAGAATAGAGCTGCGGTATCCTCTACCTGATCGTAAGAGGCGACTAAAAAGGGACTTCCGGGGTTGCGGACGGTGAGAGTGGGAGCTCGATCCGTCCAACAAACAGCCAAGGGAAGGTCGACGGTGTGTGTGTGGCCGGAAAATGCAGGAGAACACATCTGCTCTCCCGAGGATGGGCCCGTACGGGGCACCGCGCGTGGATAACACCGGTGCGTTCCACTGGAGATCCTGGAGTCCCCCCCAAGCGCAGAGGCAGGCCACCAAGGGGGTTTTAGTATGGTACAAATCCTACATAACCCGGTATCCTCTCCCAAGGTGCCAGGTACCTTTTGAAGGTTTATAAAAAAGTAAGCAATAAGGTCGTATGCAGTTGCACTGCTACTTCGGAGGCTGGTGGTCACCTCCGGAGTTGCCGGCCTGTAAGTATGGCTGACAACTGTATCTTTATAGTTGCCAGCCATACTTATTATATCTTTAAATCGAAATGCTACAGAATTTCTTCAGGTCAGAAAAAAGTGGGGCAGCGACTTCCCCAGTCGAACACAAAATTCTACCACTAAATTTCTTCGCATACCTCAAAACCTTATCCTGCGGAACCCCCTTCTTGTTCTTGGCGGACAGGTCGACCTTGACGACTTGCCGCATGTTCCCAATCTTGCGGTCCACCGCCAGGGTGCTCCGTCCCTCTCCGACCAGCGCCTCGCGGTACGAGATCTGCGGCGGACCCAGCTCCACGTCGATCTTGTACTCGCGGATTATTCGCTCCTTTATTATTTCTAGGTGGAGCTCGCCCATGCCTGAAGAAGAAAATTAGAAAATAACATAAATAGGGTCTTGGACACTATGCACAAAAAAATTCAATAACCTTACCTTAAAAAGGTTGCACTAAATCACGCTTAGAAAGGAATTTAATTGTTAATTCTTCTTTATACATGATTTTTATTACCGATTAAATAAATAATAATGAAGTCAATTGACTATATATGATAAGTGACGTCACTTATCATTTTCTCATACAAAATGTATGGGGATGTCACGTTTTGACAGCTCATTAAAAGTATCTCAATTGACTTGGTAGTCCAAGACCGAATTCGGACTGACTTGTCATTAGTACCATAGCAAGGCATAGCTGACTTTAAGGGTAGTGCCTGTTGGGACATAGACAAATTTAATATCTCAGGGAAATGTATTTACGATTGCTATAAAAATGTGAACAGTCGTCGCTTCAAAACATCAAAAATATTTTGCTCAAATTTCATAAAAGGATATACTTTCTGAACGCAATTGAATATGAATTAAACAAAAATAAAAATGGTAAAAGAAATTAGTGGATACATTCTATCTTTCAATCAATACTACACAAGCACATAATACTAACTATTACTAACGTAAAGAAGCGACACTCACCTCTCCCCGCCAATTCGTCGCGACTCGTCGTCCGTCAGACAAAGTCACAGTCCTCAGTTAAAGTCACAGAGCTGTCAGTCTGTCAGTTTGTCAGTGCTCGCAACGTTTGCGTGTAGTTCATGTTTAAGTGATACTATTTATTATGATTGTTGCTAATACAATAAGTTATGTTCGGTGTACGGATGTTTAGAAAACACATAAAAAAGGGTCGGAGGTTTTTTTTCAGTTTTCCTTCCGATGAACAAAGATAAGACTCGTTCATATCATGTAAGAAAAATACGCCTATTTTTTATTTTTATAAATAAACGCTTCACACTCATAGCCCCACAGTAGGGCAGATATACCCTGTGTCGTGGGTACCATGGACACATACAAAGACAGAAACACAAATACCCAGACGGAGAACAGAAATTTAAATTCATAATCCATATTTCTGTTTTGCCGGGAATCGAACCCGGGACCCTTTGATTGGCAGTCCGGCAAGGTAACCATTGCGCCATCAGGTAACCGCAGTAAACTGCAGTTGCGCCACGCAGGTCGTCAGCCTATGCTTTCGTACTGTAGTTTTTCTTATTGATAAAATACCTGGCTGCAAATTTTTTACGTCCCACTGCTGGGCACGGGTTCCTCCCCATATTGGTGGAAGACTGAAATTTATTCCACCATACAGTTCTAATATGGCTTGGTAAGGTTGGTGGAGTAATCAAAATCTACCTACTTTGTAGGTATTTATTTAACATATTGCTTATATTTTAATGATTGCTATAGACCACTTTAATACGCTCTTTGAATATGTAAAATAAATCATAGTCATTGACATCATGCATGAACAAACTTCGGTAGGAAGGCCATGCGACATCCTTACATAGTTCACGCACACATGCAGCGCGTATAAGCACTTTGTGTTATGATGTAGTAGAAGGAAACATTCCGCGCAGGCGGTTTGTATAGTGTAGGGACGGCAGCGTCTGACGCTAGCGTCTTCTTTTCAATGTTTGAAAGTTAGATGGCGCTGTACTCCTGACTGCGAAGGAAAGTACGTAGCTTGAAAAAACGGCAAATTGTTTGCAAAGTAGGTTTACGATCGAGATGTTTACGTGATAACGTCCGCACGAGAAAATCTCCATTCGTTTGTATGCCGCTAGAGTGAGAGAGACGGAAGATCGGTCCACTCACTCGAACGCTATGCCAGCCTCCGCTCGTGAGGATTCCGTTTCCGCGTGACAAGTTTCACGGAATGACTGGCAGCGCTCGAGATGAGACGGGAGATCGGTCCGTCTCTCTCTCGTTATACCTGCGATCGCGCTCGTGAGGTTTTGGTGTGACACAAGTTTCTGAACATGTCACCCGACTAAAACGATTTTAAAGACGTTATCACGTCAAAAAACGTCGCCACGCCGAAAACCCACCAAAATATATGTTTTCACGTCAAAAATAATATAGCAATATTTTTTAAAGTTACCAGCCAGCACCATCTGTCCCGACTCCTCGTCGTTGACGACCCTGAGGCTGGGGTCCTCCCGCTGCAGCTCCGCCAGCGCCGCGTCCAGCGCGCTCTGGTAGGCCGCGCTCGGCGGCTCGATGGAGCACAGGAACACCGGCTCTGGGATCGTTGTACCTGGGGGCAAAAAACACTAATTTGAAACGAAAATGTACGACCATTTATGCTAAAGCTGGTTAGTTCAAATTCAAAATTACATGCAATTTTGAAAAGTGTTTTAATCCGATCATAAGGTAATATAGCAAAGCTAATAAACACAAAAGCTTCTTTCAATCGATAAGAGCGGTTTCGAAGTAGCGTATTTTTGGCGCGTTCGCGTGTCATTTGTTTGTTCTTTGTGCCGCGTGGACGCGCGAAACAGCTAGATTTGACATTTTCAACAACATGTACAAAAAGTATCATATTTTGTACGTGTAAGCGCGTTTTCGAATACTTACGCGCCGAAAAATACGTTGATTTGAAACCGCTCTAAGTGAAAACTGAATTAATTTTAAATTTTCAAATATCACGCGTATTTTGACAAAAATCCTGGATATCATATTTACTTCGTGGTGACGTCATTCGATCATGTAAACACATAGGGTCTTACAAATGTACATAAAAATAAAAAAGACATTAAAAAAAGGATACGGTGATCCACCCTTGGATAGCAGCATAATTGTTAGTTTATTTTTATAAGTCAGAAATCATTTTTACCATGAGTATGCTTCTAAGACGAAAGCTTACCAATGCCTAACAACACGTCAGCTACTTCCTCAGGCCCGAGGTCGTTATCCAGTGCCTGTAGCCTCAGCCTGGCACCGGGCGTCAGCAAGGCCTCCGCCTGTCCCGGCTGCTGCAGCAAGCCGGCCAGGGCGATCCGCGCGCGACTGGCAGCCGATTGTGATGACGTCACCAGGTCACCAGTCATGGTTGTCTAGAAATTACTGTAGTGTCTTTAGAAATCGATTTAGCAGGGGAGAGTAGGTAAGTTTGGAACTATACAGCAGTAGCAGATTTACTCAATGTACTACACTATTACACTGTAATACTAGTGGGCCCTGCAGACGTTGTCCTGCCTTAAAAGTATTGAAAGAGGATTTGTTTTTTTATTACCTTAGAGAGATTTCATGTTACTGTCAAACAAAAATATAAAACAAATAGTGACATACAAACTGTCCTGTTATGTCTGAATGTGTCAAATTTTAGAACAACACAGCACGAAATATAAACGTTTGACAGGTAGGAATAATTTATATGGGAAAACTAAATAAATAAATAAAAAAACATTTTCCAATGGACTGAATTGTGAATCTAAACCTTATGCTCTAAGATCTAAACCATTCTCAAATCTCCTTAAACACACAATTTTTTTTTATCATAATTGATCCAGTCATTGACTGACAAAAAATCAACTAAAATTCTTTTACTGAGCTGTCAAGACGCAACATCTTCATACATTTGACATGAGAAAAGTATTTACGACGTCACAAGGTAGTAGTCAAATTACTACATGATTTAAAAAAAACATTAACAAAAAATAAATGATAATAATTACCCTAGTTTCCCAGCGTAATTTAATGTAACCTTTTTGAGGTATGCATTTCGAATTTTTCTGTACACAGTGTCAACTACCCAATTGTAAGAATATAATTTCCAATTTCTAAAAATAATAAAACATAAACAATAGGAGAATAGAGAGGGGGAATATCGAGAAAACTTTATGTAAGTATGTATATAAGTTTTATCCATTAAATAAATACCTTTAATGAGCTCACAACAGCAATATTTCCAGCTGTAACTTTCTCCACTGGATGGTACTCGTCAGCTAGCGCCACATACATCAGACCGGTCTAGAGAACAATAATGATATAAGTAATAATGTCTTAATCTTGAACTGTGCTAAGTTAGCCAAGAGAAGCTAATATAAACCTAGAAAGTATGGCAAAGTGGAGTGATCTTGGTTTCATCAAAACTTACTTGTTCACTAGAATCCCTTGCCAGGTTGTATATCTTCTGTCCCTTACAGATCTCGCCACTGTACAGCCTCAAGAAAGTAAGCACTCCTTTCTGATCATCATGCTGTACTTTGAATGCTCGAGCCGACAGATCCTGGCCAAAACTCTGGAAGACACCATTCTTTTCTACTGGCGATGGTAGGTAGGATAAGACAGCGTCCAATAAAGTTTGGACTCCTATGTTCTTGTAAGAACTACCACAGAGTACAGGGAAAGCTTTCATGAATATAGTACTTCTGCGGATTGCAGCTACAATTTCTTCTTGACTAAGATTATCTAGGGACTCCTGCTGAATGATGGTCTCTGCGAGGTTATCATCCATAGATGAGAGGGTGTCTATGAGGTCTCTGTGGGCGCAGAGAGCAGTCTCCCACTGGTGACCATCCTCTTTCTCTGTGAGCCTCCGCCTCTTATAATTTTGACCTCGGCCTTGTGTCCATACTACTTCTTCTTTTGTTACTAAGTCTATGAGACCTGCAAAAGAGCAAATTCTTTCAGAATTTACCATCAATGTTTACGAAATTTTCTAGAGTAGCAGCATAACAGCATACAACTCCGAGCAAGACACAGGCTTGCCCACGTTTGTATTTCAATAAAAAATAAAAATAAACACATTTTGAAATTGCTAGGCAATAATTACTTTCATACAGATTTACAAATCATGTGTTTTTTAACTTTTTTTTTTTAATTTGTTTTACAGCATTGGATATAAATCCTTTCAGCCATTCAATATTTTCATTTCATTTTAATAATGGCATCACAAACTCTGTGCATATTGCCAGCGTCAAGTATAACTTTTGTATCACTTAGTAGTCATAGAAAAAATCTGTAAATCGACAGGTATCAGTTAGTCTAGTCAGTCAGATGTTCAAGTAAAGTGATGGCTACTTTCCCAGATCGTGATGGAGTTTTGAAGGCAAGCCGAAAAAACGTGATTCACACTGTTATTTTAATTTACAACACTTGTGAACTGTAATTAATTTATATCGAACAAAATGCCACCAACTTCATCATGAAGAAAATGAAAATAAAACAAGCACAACTTGTCCCTTTCGACTTCCCGCCAAAACTCCCAAGAATCATGTGTGGATAACAATACATCATTGATAAAAAAAATCTGGGTTGTTAAGACTTACTAAGACTCTACTTAAAACTATCTAACTCACCTACCAACCGCCCTTCATAAGTGACGGGCCAGTGCAGCATGAGCGGAGTAACCCTCAGCTTATCCTGTATTGACTGTCTGCAGGCTGCAGCATCAGCATCAGCTCTGTCCATCTTGTTGAGATATAGGATGCGGGGCACTGAGTACCCATCTGCTTGCTGCCAAACAGTTAATGTTTGGGCTTCTACACCTGTTGATGTTTATTTTGTATGTGAATGTTGCAGCTTCATTTCAAGTCTTAGGGGTGTCATACTCGTAACTTTCATCTTCTCTGATATGAGCACTGTTCAATGAAAATGGCTTAAAATCCTGTTGTGTAACATAGACTAAGAATAAATATAGTTTTAAAAAACTAAAAAACACGCTTTTGAAGCACAATGACTTTGACGACCCACGTGGCGCAATGGTTACCATGCCGGACTGCCAATTGAGGGGTCCCAGGTTCGATTCCTGGCGAAACAGAAATTTAAATGATGAGTTTAAATTTTTGTTCTCGGTCTGGGTGTTTGTGTTTCTGTCTTTGTATGTGTCCATGGTACCTAAAGACACAGGCTACATCTACCCTACTGTGGGGCTATGTGTGTGAAGCGTTATAATGAACAAAAAACACTAGTATTATTGTAACAAAAGTGTGCTCGATACACAAAAAATATGGCACAGTACCCCCACGCTTTTCTCACAATAGCAATAGTATTTTTGTTAATTTTTTATTTTCTGCTTATATGTATTAAAGATTATTGTTAACTTTCTTAGCTTGATGTGGTTCAAAAGCGTGTTTTTTAGTTTTTTTAATCTATATTTATTTTTCATTTTTTAGTTCTATTTATTGTTAAAAATCTATTTTATACTACAACACCAATCACAAAATCCTACAATATGGTGAGAATTGATAGTTGTAGTGCTGGAAAATTTAATAAAGGTAATAATAAAAATAATAAAGATAATAACATAGACTTTCTTGTATTTACTTTACTGGCATCATCAAAACAAATTCCAGAAAGATAATGTCTTCACAAAGGCCATTTCTGCCATTAGCCAATTGTGAGTTACATTTTATCATGTAGCCATACCTGCAGAGGCATCCAGCACCACTACAGCACCATCCAACACCGCTAAGCTTTGTTCCACCTCCATTGTAAAATCTATGTGGCCTGGAGTGTCAATCAGGTTGATCTGGCTGTTTCTCCAGGGGAATGATACTGCCGCAGCTGAAAACACAAAATACTTTTGCTACTAAAATCTTTAAACAAATTCTAAAATAAAAATATGAACAAATTTTCTGAAGGTTTGGGAATGACTTTTTGGGATCCCACTGCTGGGCATGGGTCACTCTCCTCAATCTGAGAGGCGCTTACTGCACCACACCGCTCCAATGCAGATTGGTGGACAAGGTTTAGAACATCATACTCAATACTCAATATTTTATTGCACCATAATGGTACATAGAAGGTATAGAACATAAATTTTAGACAAATTCTTTATCCATCCATCTGTATCCAAAGCTATTTAGTTGTTCTTAGTTATGGTGTAGGCACTCATTCTAATTTATTTTTGCTTTCATACTAATACCATACATTTCAGTCATCATACATCACATCACACAGACACAAACAGACAAAACCACACAATCAAAATGTACGCACATACACACAACACTAACAGATCCATTTTGTATATTGATATTCAGTGCAAGCGCGCATCATTATCTTTGATAACATGAGTAGTGGACGTAGCATTGCCGCGCTGGACGGACCCAGCACGTCGTGTATATGTTATGTACATGTTCAACAATTACACCAATGAAAATAAAAATATTAAATAAACAATAAATTAACCAATATGACTGCTGCAACTCACAAGTAATGGTAATCCCCCTTTGCCTCTCCTGCTCCATGTAGTCAGTGACAGTGTTGCCATGGTGCACCTCTCCCATGGACCTGATTGTACCAGAGTAGAACAGCATGCGCTCAGTTGTGGTTGTTTTACCTGAAATCCAATAAAACCATTACTTTTACACACCTTAAGCAGAATATTCGGTGCACATATATAAGTAAAAAACATTATATAGCCTAAATGTTTATTTCAATCTTAACTACTGCCTATAAGAAAATGGAGAAGATAATTGTGGAGAAAATAATCTAAATGAGAGAAGAAGAGTAGAGATCCCTTGAAAACCTCCAAAACAAAACTGAGCTATGTATAAATATTCCTATATTTCTCAATTGGCCTATGTTAAAATCGGCTTAAATAGCAATTTTAAAAGCTGCACAAATATTGTATTTTCATTTTATTTTCTTAAATTAATTAAGAAACATGAACAGGTTACCTAACCTGCATCAATATGTGCTAGGATCCCAATATTTCGGATATTTTTGATATTAGCTTTACTATTATCTGCATTAGTAGAATATCTTCTAATTCGAGCATGTTTAATAAACTTTCTATAAATATTTATTATACAAAAATTCTTCATTTCCTAATAAAACACTTATGACTTATCTTGACATAGACATAAACCTACATATACCTATGGACCGGCCCTACCTACGAAATTTGCGTGACTACCTAAAGAAAGTAATTAAAGTTGGAACATAAAATGACTGCTTCTTAATAGGGTTGTGCGTTTCAGAACAACACATGTAGCTGATATCGATATTTTTGTTTCGTATTATTAAAGGATGCATTTATTTAGGTTTTTTTATAAAAACTTAAAAACAAAATTTAAAATCATGTGTAAACTTTAAATTGGTGTCAAAGAAAATATGAATACTACAAATTTTATTTTGTACTATCATAAATCTACTTTTCAAAAATTTGAATGAATCATATCTTTTTTTATTTAATTCACACAGTTTGTCAATTTTAACCTGCATTAAATGCCGAAGCTGACAAACCCATGATATTATAATACTGAACCGAACAATCATAAATACCTCCATACATACATCCTCACATACTTTCGAATTTATAATAGAAGTATGTATACAAATTTTAAATTTATTTGCTATTGATATTGATTTTTATTTGTTCATTGCAGAAAAAAACTAGTTTATTATAATAGTTTCTATAAGAAATTTGTTCACTAAGTTTTTTGAATGCTGTCGGAATCGCAGATCTTAATAATTGACTTAATTACCATCAAACGATGATCAGTATTGTGTTCCGTGTTGTGGAGCAAATACAAGATATTTTCGCACTCATAATAGTCAGTCATAAACCTGAAAAAAACATCGATATGGGGATCCGATATTTTACATTGAATATAAATATCGATATATTTTTTAATGGACACCCCTAGATAGCAGACCTACCACAACAAAACAAACGCACACATACACAGAGTACACTTGTAAATACTGGGAACATAAAATGGCTGCCGTGGCACGATGGTGCCTTTTCATGACGTTGTTGCCAAAATTTGTTACCACTAATCTTTTATTATCTTTATTTTCTTATGCAGCCATCCATTAGTTAAAAAGAGACAGCATGATATTTGTCATGTTTGTGTCGATTAAACAGATATTTGTATAAACTGCTGTTCCTATAGTAGAATAGGGCCCCTCTATATTTTATTCCTACCTCTATGTATTAGAGGTGAGACGTATTTACTGGAATAGGTTTTTGGAATAGGTTTTGGCCTGGACGCGTAAGTACGCGTTCCCGCCCGCGCGTCTTTTAGCGTATCGAGTCTTTAGGAGTACGACGACTCTGCCTACTACGCGCGTTCGGAAGTAATCGGAAGACGTCGCCGCACTTCGGGTAATGCGAGTCGTCGAGTCGCGATGGATTCCGGTAATTAGGGGCGAGTTATTGTTTGCGTAAATAACACTTAGATAAAACGCAATAAGGCTCTGTATTCTTTGACAAAATTGTTTGTTTTGATTTGATGTTAGTTTCATAAAAAATTTGCTTTAAAGTATTTTTTAGATTGAAGTTTTTACAGAAACTGCTGGCAGTCTTAAGCCTGCATAAAGTATGAAGGGAAGTTTTTGATCGTTATTTATTAGAATAAAAAAAGAAAGTGTAAAAATCTATATATGTACTTATATACCGAAGTCGTTTTATCCAATTTGTTAAGTATTCTCGTGGTTCTCGTGTATACATTTTCTTGTTACGTTACGTACATAAATGTATATTCCCATTTATCCATATTTAAATTTGTAGACCATCCATATGAAGTACGAAGGGAAGTGGAAATGTTAATGTTTAGTCGTATCGTATCGTAAGAAACAGAATTAAAGTGTCAATATTTAGGTATGTACCTACCAATGTTTGTACCTTTTTAGACCAAACTTGCTTTGGAACACTCGCTACATCCGACATTAGCGTGTCGTACAATTTCGATACTCTTCAAACTACAAAAATTAGTACGTATTCGCAAGACCCGCATTTACGGGAATCACTTGTGTACGTGTTGAATCCCGTACTCGTAAATACTCGTGGACCTAGTTTTTGGATCTAGTATTTTTGTGGACGCGTACTCGCAAGACTCAGTACGCGTTTTGCCTAGTACGTCTCACCTCTACTATGTATCTTGAACTAGGACGGTCGCAAATGTCAATGTCAACTGTCAATTTTTAAATCTTAATGTCAAATAACCATAAACAATACGTATATACTTTAATTATTTGAAATGATAAAATACACTGAAAAAGCCAAAATAGCATTGTAATGTAAAACACTTACGAAATTACAATATCATTATTATTATATTGTAATTTTTTAATAGATAGATATATATAGACATAGTATCTTTCATAAACTTTTCTCCTTTAATTTAATATAATCCAACAAACTTCTTTGTATGGCTGTATAAGTATAAAATCTGTGCTTTCATACTTTGTAAGGTAAAACAAAAAACGTCTTTCATTTACTCTCTGGTAGAGATGCGCATTTTATATCACTAAAATGAAAAGATATATGTATATCTTTTCATCTCAGTGATATATATCACTCTTTTATATCAGTAGCTCAATTAGCTCATGAAAGATATACGCTTATATATTTCATATTAATATATCTGAAGAAATTATAACCGATGGACTGAACTGTACATACCTGTATCGTTTTTTACATAATACCTTAAATACCCTACCTTTACTTAATTCCAAAATTCGCGAAAGTCTTACAGTTTTAAAAAAAATCTTTATATAAAATATTAGTATTTTTCTATATTTGAATTAAATTACCATTTACTTGACAATACCTAAACGCAATCTGCATTTACGCAATCTGTTACAATAAAGCATCCCAAGTTAGTTACGCATTACCAAATATTAATTTGAAGTTCAGTTTCTTTCCGTCCTTATAAAACTAAAATAGTAAATCTGACTTGCACACTAATTCATACTGAATGCATGTTTTTCTGGTTTATTCATTCGTACGAATCCTTTAAAAAAAACTAGGCAATGCCGTCACTTATTTCAATTCATTTCATACGACTTCGGCTCCTTTCCAATCCCAACTCGTACGTACGTGAGCGAGTCATTTCAGTGATTCACTGAGCTACAGACAGAGCTAACATAGAGCTAAAGACGCGGTGATTCAGTGAGTGATGCACTGAGCTACAGAGCTACCATAGAGCTAAAGACGCGTGACGAGTTGAAGAATAAGTGAGTGATTGACGATTGAGCTAGTATAGAGCTACTGACGTGTGACGAGTTGAAGAAAAGCGTAACTAGTATCCACCGTAATCGTGCAAAATTGAACCGTGTGATGCAGATATAAAAGATATATTGATATAATTTAAAATGGTGTGAGCCGAAGAGTTATTAGCTCTTTAGTAAAGAGATGTTTCGTTTCTATCAGTCTATCACTCATTCGCGCGAGCTACACAACTGTACTCTCTGGTACAATGGCATCTGCGTCGATTTGTTTTTGTTGAATACGTGACAAAATATTGAAATTTGATAAAAACAAACCATTAAATTCCAGCTGAAGATAGCCCCAAGATGGGTGTTCCAGCATTCTTCCGTTGGCTCAGCCGCAAATATCCGAGTGTGATCGTAGAATGTATTGAACAGAGGGTAAATAACCATAACCTCGAAACAAAATTTTCATGTGAAATAACCCAAAACTTATCAATTTACCTATTTTTGCAGCCAACCGACGTAGACGGCCAACTAGTATACGTGGACTCCTCATTACCAAATCCTAATGGGATAGAATTTGACAATTTATATCTGGACATGAATGGGATCATTCATCCCTGCACCCATCCAGAGGACAAGCCGCCTCCCAAGGATGAGGATGAGATGATGGTGGCCATCTTCGAGTGCATCGACAGGCTGTTCCGCATCGTTAGGCCCAGGAAACTACTGTACATGGCTATTGATGGAGTGGTGAGTTGTCCTAGTTTTGATGAGGTTGTTCTAAGGTACCTATGCTTAGTATTCATGAGGTAGTAATCTAGAGGTTGATGGTTAATTAGAATAACCATTAATTACATCTTAGATTAAAATCAATTCTGTATATATCAATACACTCAATGAACATTTATAGGACATTTTTAAAATTTTTCTACCCTAATATGATTATCTGTTTAGAAGTAGCCCTTAATCAGGATAGATCTTGCAAGACTGTATTTTAGGACTCTGTGTAACTATTGTACTGTCAGTCACCTTTAAACTTTTAGTATAAATAGTAAATCAATCTTAACAATAAAATGCATGTTTTTGTTTGACAATTTCACTACTCAACCTTTTTCATATATCACTGAACTACAATAGACAATAGGTGTTCTAATAATACAAATAGTTTCCTTAACTTAAAGGTCACCTATGTGTATAGTTTTTATTTTAATATTATGAAGGTTGCTAGCAATTGCAATATTTGCAATTATGACTGGTAGATTTAAGGATTTAGATGCTCTAAATCCATATATAATATATATCCATATAGACATATATACATATATAATACTCAGTATTTATACCATCAACAGCATTTATTAAAATAAAATTAGTGGATACTCAATAGTTTTCAGTAACAATATTTATGTAATTCAGGCACCTAGAGCAAAAATGAATCAACAAAGGTCCAGAAGGTTCAGAGCCTCTAAGGAGACTCAGGAGAAAATTGAGGAGATAGCCCGAATTCGCTCAGAGCTGCAGGCTAAAGGTGCCTATTTACCTCCAGAGAGGCCTAAGGAAGCTCACTTTGACTCTAACTGCATCACACCAGGAACACCATTTATGGACAGGCTCAGCAAATGCTTGCACTATTATATACATGACAGGTAAGTACATTAACTATAGCTACCATGCTGGACTGCTGTTTAAAGTGTTGTGGGATTTCCAGCAGATTTTTAATATTATGTTTAAGTCTCTGTTATTGGTCTTGATTTTTGTTTGTATCATTGCACCCTCAACACTGAATTAGAATGCAACATAAAAATTACATTATTTAAAATACCTTAATTTGTTCATAGATTAAACAATGACCCTGGCTGGAAAGGCATCAAAGTAATCCTCTCCGATGCTAATGTACCTGGTGAAGGGGAACATAAAATCATGGATTACATTAGGAGACAGCGCGCACAGCCAGACCACGACCCCAATACTCAGCATGTCTTGTGTGGAGCTGATGCCGATCTCATCATGTTAGGGCTGGCCACTCATGAGCCTAATTTTACAATTATTAGAGAAGAGTTCAAGCCCAATAAGCCCCGCCCATGTGATGTTTGTGGACAGCTTGGTGAGTAAAAGATACTAATACAAACATTTTTCATAGCTAAGATATCAATATATGCGCTGCTAAAATGTACTTGACACTTTCATATAAACTTTTTGGCCTTTTTGTTATGCCAAATATATCCTATTTTAACTAGGATGGAGGCTGCATTGAATTGGTTAATACTGTCCTAATTTGTTACAGTCTGAAATAAACCCAAAAATATTTGGTAAAACAATTGGGTATATACACAGTGTATAATCAGGGCATTACTAAAACTTTAAAGTTACTGGGTAATATAGTAATAGCTCCATACTCCAAATTTTATATCAGGTCACGAGATGAAGGAATGCACAGGCAGCACACCAGATGCTGCACTAGTCCGTTCAGACCCCGCTTTTGGCAACCAAGACAACTTCATCTTTGTGCGACTAACAGTACTTCGAGAATATTTGGAGAAGGAGCTCCAAATGCCCAATCTACCCTTCCCCTATGACTTTGAGAGGGCATTGGATGACTGGGTGTTTATGTGCTTCTTTGTTGGCAATGACTTTCTGCCGCATCTGCCCAGTTTGGAGATCAGGGAAGGGGCAGTGGATAGACTGGTGAATCTGTACAAGAAATGTGTTTATAAGACTAGGGTGAGTTTACTAAAATAATATTTAAATATTATTTTGAATTAACTTTACAATTTATTAGAACGGGTGTATGGTAGACCTCCAATAAGGTAAAGATAATGAATTAGGGATCAAATAATTTAGTACAAAAAAGAAAAAAAAAGTTTTATGAACTGTTTCGGTACTTCCTTTAGTTGTTAAATCTAATACATTAGTAAATTAATAGCAAAGTTTTTAAAGTGTTGTTACTTGCAATTGTAACATTTGCAGCAATTATAGTCCTGATAAGTTTTTATTTACTTTTAAATCTGTTTATCTTTGAAGTTAGACTATAAAATAATAGTACTCACAGTGGATCTTTATCTCTCGGTGACAAACTCTCACTTGATGTGAGTAGCTGCAAAGAAAAGCAAAATTGTAATAAAAAGTTTTCTTTGTATATTGACCTATTTCCGATGTCCATGTAGAGTAAAAAATAAAAAGTTTGCCCATATACGATGTAGTTTAAAATCTTTTACAATTCTTTTCCCCAGGGTTGGATAACAGACTCGGGCGACGTGAACCTGGAGCGAGTCCAAGTCATAATGGATGAGCTGGGCCGCGTGGAGGACGAGATCTTCCGGCGCCGCCACCAGAACGAGCTGAACTTCCGCGCGCGCAACAAGCGCCAGCAGCAGCAGAAGGTCAACTTCGGCCTGCTCGAGAACACCCAGTTCGCGCCCATGGTGAGTGTCCAATTTCCTTCGTTATTAGGAATACCTGAAGCCTACTACTCCTCTGCTCCTGTGAGGATTGATGACTCCTGCATTAGCCGTTAAATATTCCCCCAGTCTGTACGTCGAATATACGACGATACATACGACGTAGATATCTTATATAAGGATGCTCTAACTGTTTATTTCTTTTCACAGGCGTTGGGCGGAGGATCTAAAGGAGTACAGAATGCCCGCAAAGAAGCAGCGGACATCAGAATAGCTGGCATGCAGGCTGTTGCTGCGGTAGGACATTTTTTATATATTTTTTTATTATTATGTATTTCAATTTTACTGAAATGTTACAAGTAAGTAAGCAAATGTGATACAATACTTTGTTCTTGCAGTTGGTTGTTTACAAACAACATGCTTTATAAATAATTCCTAAATATTTCTCTATCTATAAGAGAATTTACATTAACACTGGTATAGTCTTGTAAACATCTAAACACAATAAAATAGCACACTGAACATACATCTGGGGAAGACTTTCTTAAGAAGATTTCTTCATTCATAATTTTCTGTTTCTCATTGCTCCAACCTAGGGCACTGCACTCTGGTGTAGTGGCATAGTTAGTACCCACTGCACAGCCGTTTTTTCATAAGAGCATAACAACTGGTTCTTGCTGCAACTTAATAGTTATTACTGTTCTGGTTTTTTACAGCAAGAAGAAGGAAAGCGCGGCAAGAAGCGGTCTGCCGCTGCTGCTGGGT